>JALIGW010000002.1:251237238-251837238 GCA_023053685.1 Diadophis punctatus similis
CAGAGTTCAAACTCTGTCATTCAGAAGGAAAAGGGGGGAGCCTGGCTCTGGTTGATCAAAAGGTTATACATATCCGGATCCCAGGCATCTGAGAGTTTTTTCATCTTAAGATAAGGGTTTATGGGGGGGGGGTAATTGAAAGGAAGAACGGATCTGAGAAGCGGATCCATTTGTCAAACATTTGTGTATTCATTATGTGGAATGGGGTGGAGTGTTAGCTTAAAAGACTTGTCTTGCCTGAGGGCATGTTAGACCTTGCTTTGGTTTGAAATGGTTGTATCCAGATGCAAATAAAGGAAATCCTTTTGAAAACCTTTGACTGGACTCAGAAGTTCGTACCTTAATTTGTGACTGAAGACAATCCTTACAGAAAGCAAGGTCTGCAAAATCGGTCAACCCAGAGAGTAACTTCGCTCTACTGAGGGGACCGGGCAATCATGACCGAGAAAAACCGGGAGCAGGAAGAAATTGAATGCTGGGGGGAGACACCAATCACCCCCCGGGTGGAAACCTGTCCCGCACTCCCCAGCAAAGAGGCTGAGGGAGATTTCGAGGCCTCTGGAAAGCCCCGCTGGTATATTGGCATTGGAAAAAAAGACAGCTGGGATGGCAGAACCAGAGGTGTCACTCTTAACCGGGGGGATCGGAAGCCCCGTTGGGAATTAGAGCTAGAAGCAGCCATGGATCAGGAAGAACCCACCGAAGCGCCTCTAAGGGAGGGGCGGTTGAAGAGATACCTGTCCCAGCTGGTAATGGAAACATTAGAAAATCTCAACATCCGAGGGACCCCAGAACGACGGATAACGAGCGCTGGGAGCACAGCAACCGCTGAGGAAACTGGGGGGGGCAACAACCTCTGGGGAGCAGGCGTGCAAATGGAGGACGCGGCAGGAAACCCAACAAACCCCCCCAGGGCAGCACACGCAGCGGCACCACTTCCTAACCAACTCCAAACTCCACAACTAGAAAGGAAAACTCCCCCCCTGGGGGTGAAATTTGATGGGGACCCACAACAATTGGGATTTTTCGTAGCACATGTGCTCACCTATATGCAAGAATATGGACGTAAGTTCCAAACCCAGGGATCCCGGGTGCGAGCAGTTACCTTAGCCCTGGAAGGAGCCACGGCGAGATGGATGGTAACCCTACATAACGACGACGCACCCGAACTGCGCAATTTCAACCAATTCATGATGGCCCTACGACGACGATTCGAGGACCCGCTGGCAGACCGCAAAGCACGCGACCGTATTAAGGTGGTGAAACAGGGACGACGACCAGTGGCGGAGTACACTGAAGAATTCCGGGACCTCGCATGTCGGCTAAACTGGCCAGAAGACATCCTGGTAAGCTGTTTTAAGGATGGACTGAGTGACGATCTGTATAATGCCTGCGTGGCTAGGGGTGCACCGAATCATCTGCATGAGTGGTACCTCACCGCTGAAGAAGCGGAGATTGATATGGCTAGGAATCAGTACCGTACGGGGAGAGCATGGAAGAAATCCCCACCCCAATGGAGGAAAGAGCCCTTCAGAAGGCAACAGGGCTTTTCCCCTAAACCTCCAATCTGTTACAAGTGCGGGAAGGAGGGACACCGAGCACCCGAATGCTGGCCCCAAACACCCACCCGGAAACCCGAACGCCAAACGGGGGAGAGACCAACGAGACCCATCCAGCGGGGGAGGGAAACAGCCCTGAGGAGCAGCGAGATGGTGGGACCACCACCCCCTCCTCCCGCTGGAGACAAGGGAAGGGAAGATCCAGCATCGTTCGAGAGCGATCCGGAGGATGAAGCACTGGTAAGCAAACCAATTGAACCGCTCACCCTCCCACTCAGACTATTTATCCCTAACCAAGAGGGGGGAAAAAATATCTCCGCTTTAGTAGACTCAGGATGCACTCGTTGCTTAATCAGCCCAACCCTAATCAGGGAACTGGAAATCACAGTGAGAAAGCTGAGAAATCCCATCGCGTTTTGCCAATTGGATGGGTCAATAGCAGGGGGGGAGCCGGCTGCTTTTGCCACGGAACCCCTGAAAATAGGCATTGAGAACCACGAAGAGAAACTTACGTTTATAGTAGCACCTGGCATGGAATGGCCACTAGTCTTGGGACTCGCATGGCTAAAAAAGTGGAATCCAAAAATAAATTGGGAGCAAGGCACCATAAAATTCCAAATGCACGTAACTACTGCGGAGGATCCACAGATAGAAACTGAAGGGGTTGAGCGCAGGGAAACAGCCATGCCTGGTCATAGCGTGGAAACAGACGGCATACCCAAGGAATACAAAGACCTGGCAGAAGTCTTTAGCGAGGCAGCGTCAGATGAACTTCCCCCGCATCGCGCATCCGACTGCGCAATAGAAATCTTACCCGGGGCTAAACTACCTAAACCAAAAATGTATAGCATGTCACCGGGGGAGTTAGAGGAACTGAGTGCTTTCATTGAGAAAAACCTAGCAAGGGGTTTCATTGAACCAGCCAGACCAAAGATAGCAGCCCCGGTGCTATTTAGAGAGAAGAAAGATGGCACAAAATGCTTATGTGTTGACTTCAGGAACCTAAACTCGATAAGTGTTGAAAACATGTATCCCCTCCCCCTGATGAAAGACATGCTGGCCCACCTCAAAAAAGGGAAAATCTTCTCCAAACTAGACATCAGGGAGGCTTACTACCGAATCAGAATTAAGGAGGGGGGATGAATGGAAAACGGCATTCAACACCCCCCTGGGATGTTACCAATTCAAAGTGCTCCCTTTTGGGCTACAAGGGGCACCTGCAGTAGTTATGCAATTAATTAATGATGTATTACGGGAACACTTATACAAAGGGGTTCTTGTTTACTTAGATGATATTCTATTATACTCAGAGACCGAGGCTGAACATGTTAAATTGGTGAGGGCAGTGCTGAGCAAACTCCGCGAGGCAAAACTTTATGCCAAACTCTCAAAATGTGAATTCCACCGAGAAAAAATTGATTACTTGGGGTACCGTATTTCACACCAGGGCATAGAAATGGATCCTCAAAAAGTACAGGCAGTACTCGATTGGGAAACGCCTCGCACACGCAAACAGCTGCAAAGTTTCCTGGGGTTTGCAAACTTCTATCGCCAATTTATCCCCGCGTTCGCTCAAATTGCACTGCCCATCACAAAACTGCTAAGAACAAAGGGGGAGGGAGATCCTAAACCGAGACAGCCCGTGAATTGGACAATGGAATGCCAGGCAGCGGTTGAGAAGCTAAAACGGCTGTTCTCAACAGAACCAATTTTGAAGCACCCAGACCCAGAAAAACCTTTCATAATACAAGCTGATTCTAGCGATGTGGCAATAGGGGCAATCCTACTCCAGAGCAATGAGCAAGGACAGCTACAGCCATGTGCATATACATCCAGGAAACTAAGTGAAACTGAACAAAGGTGGGCGATCTGGGAAAAAGAGGCTTACGCGGTGCGATGGGCACTTTTAACTTGGAGACAATTCTTAGAAGGAAGTAAGATCCCTTTTGAGGTCTGGACTGACCACAAAAACTTAGAAGCCTTAAAGACACCAAGGAAACTGTCTCCTAAACAGGTTCGTTGGGCGCAATACTTCAAACGGTTCGAGTTTACTCTTAAATTTATCCCTGGGGGGAAAAACTTTCTGGCAGATGCACTGTCCAGAAAGCCACAATATAACTGTGTGAAATCAGAGGTATTTAAACCTATAGTACAAACAAATCAACTGGCAGCCAAAGTAATCACCAGGTCCGAAGGAGGAAAAGACACATTGAGGGATGCAGACATCACTCACGCATTTAAACAAGCATTAGTCAACGATGAATGGGTTTTAAACCACAAATCCAGCTGCGTGATGAAAGATGAATTAGCATGGATAGGTGACAAACTGTACGTACCCGCTAGCCAAAGATTACGTTTAATGGGAAGGTGCCACGACTCTAGGTTGGCTGGACATTTTGGCTTTGTAAAAACTTTACACTTAATAAAGAGACAATTTTGGTGGCCTTCGTTGAAAAAGGACATAGAAAGCTATGTAGCAAGTTGCCCCATTTGTGCTGCAGCAAAAAGACGTCAGGGGAAAACTCCAGGGCTTCTACAGAAAGTAGCTGAGCCGTCAGCCCCATGGGAAGAAATTGCTATGGATTTTATTGTGGAACTACCGGATAGTGGGGGAAACACTGTCATTTGGGTTGTGACAGACTTGTTTTCAAAACAAGCACATTTTATTCCTTGCCAAAAGATTCCAACAGCCAAAGGCTTGGCTAGACTGTTTCTAATACACATTTATCGTCTTCATGGAGCTCCTAAAAGGATAATCTCGGATAGGGGAGTCCAATTTACCTCCAATTTTTGGAAGGCGTTTTTGGACCTACTTGGCACCGCCCAAGGGTTGAGCTCGTCGCATCATCCTCAGACTAATGGCAATTGCGAGGTTCTGAACGGCGTTCTTGAACAGTACCTAAGATGTTTTATTAATTTTCAACAGGACAATTGGACTGAACTTTTACCATTTGCAGAGGTTGCATTTAATAACTCTGTACATTCAAGTACAGGTTTTACACCTTTTAGAGTAGCCACGGGGCAAGATTTCAGCCCAATATCGGAACTACCCACAGAAAAACCAACTATCCCCTCACTTAAGGAGTGGATAGAAAAGTTGCAAAACACATGGCCAGTAGTCAGGTTGGCTTTACAGGAGGCTAGAGAGGCTTTCAAAATTCAAGCTGACAAGAAAAGAGTAGAGGTTAAACCTTTCCAGGTGGGGGATAGAGTATACTTATCTACAAAATTCTTGAGATCGTTACAACCATCAAAAAAATTAGGACCTAACTTTATTGGGCCTTTCACTATTAGCAGGATCATTAACCCAGTAGTAGTTGAATTGATTCTTCCAAAAACACTTAGACAAGTCCACCCAGTATTTCACATTAGTCTACTCAAGAGAGAGGTAACCTCACCACTTAGACCGGTGGCAGATACACCACCTGCTCCAATCATGATAGAAGGGGAACAACATTTTGAAATCAAGGAAATTCTGGACTCCAGAATCCACAGAGGGAAAACCCAGTATCTGGTAGCCTGGAAACATTTGCCTTCATCACAGAACGAGTGGGTCGCTAAACAACATGTGAAAGCCCCCACCTTATTGAGAAAATTCCACTCCAAATACCCTAGCAAACCTTGCTAACATATCATAATTGACTCTGCTTATGTCTTACAGGTGGACCTTCTTTTCTTTTGAGAGGCAGGATGTCAGAGTTCAAACTCTGTCATTCAGAAGGAAAAGGGGGGAGCCTGGCTCTGGTTGATCAAAAGGTTATACATATCCGGATCCCAGGCATCTGAGAGTTTTTTCATCTTAAGATAAGGGTTTATGGGGGGGGGGTAATTGAAAGGAAGAACGGATCTGAGAAGCGGATCCATTTGTCAAACATTTGTGTATTCATTATGTGGAATGGGGTGGGGTGTTAGCTTAAAAGACTTGTCTTGCCTGAGGGCATGTTAGACCTTGCTTTGGTTTGAAATGGTTGTATCCAGATGCAAATAAAGGAAATCCTTTTGAAAACCTTTGACTGGACTCAGAAGTTCGTACCTTAATTTGTGACTGAAGACAATCCTTACACTATCTATCTACCTACCTACCTACCTACCTACCTACATCTATCTACCTACCTACCTACCTACCTACCTACCTACCTACATCTATCTGTCTATCTATCTATCTATCTATCTATCTATCTATCTATCTATCTATCTATCATCTATCTTTATTTATTTAGTCTTATCTTTAACTGCCCCTCTCCCTCAAAGAGTCGATTTTCTCCCCCTTTTACCTATTTGCCTGCTTTTTATTTATTTTATTTTTTTAGCTGCTTGGGTTGTATCTTAGCATCTGATGTTTTTATGCAATATCTTTAGTAAATTTCAAAAATACACATTAAAACACATGAATAACAGGACTGGTTAAAAAGTGACAAAAACATACATCCAACAAATATATAAACAAAAGGACCTCCACTTTTTTTTGTACAAAGATACACTCACATATATAAAATATTAAATAAATTAATATTCTATTCATAAAATATCCTTCTCTTAATTTTAATTTAACACATAATCAATTGTCAAAAGTGAATAAGCACAATATTTGAAAAACCACAATATTTTTGTAGTCGAATCATATCTAGTCTCCAAATACTCAAGGCAGACATTTTCCCTGTTGAATTTCTGCCTGCAGAAGGCGCATCACCTCCCACATCTTAGGTTTTGAAGGGAAATGATTCGGTCGAGAAAACGGCACAACATGCTGAGCGGAAACAGGATTTCTGGTTGCGAGACAGCTTTAAAAATCCAAGCAGACATGAACTGCCAATTAATAAATTTAGTTTACAGATTGGACAATGTCCTGCAGTAAATGGAGAAATTATGATTTGGCAGAATGCAGCTCCGATACAGCTGCTCTGCAACAAATCTAATTATTTTGCTATACTGAAGTTAATTGCTAACATTCCCATCCCACGCTGCCCATATTTTGTCATTTTCGTCTAACCTATAAGTAAAATGCAAAACGGTGCATGTTCAGACCTTGAGGACTAGTTCCAGAATAAGAAGAAAAGGTTCAATTACTCTATTGATAGATCAATGCAACATCTTATTATTACACTGGGCAATTGATTCATATTTATGACGGTTGTAGTGTCCCAGAGTCATGTAATTGCCTTTTGCGACTTTCTGATAAGCAAAATCTTAGGCTGTTCTCTATGGCACCAGAAAGTCAAACAAGGAATAATGGATGGAAGCTGACCAAGGAGAGATTCAACCTGGAAGTGAGGAGAAACTTTCTGACGGTGAGAGCGATCAACCAGTGGAACAGCTTGCCAGCGGAGGTTGTGAGAGCCCCAACACTTGCGACCTTCAAGGGGAGACTGGACTGCCATCTGTCTCAAATGGTGTAGGAACTCCTGCTTGAGCAGGGGGTTGGACTAGATGACCTACAAGGTCCCTTCCAACTCTAATAATAAAATAAAAATCAATGGGGAAACCAGATTCACTTAACAACCGTGTTACTAATTTAGCAACTGCAGTGATTCACTTAACCAATGTGACAAGAAAAGTCGTAAAATGGGTCAGAACAACAAATTTCTCATTAACAACATAAATTTTGGGCTCAATTGTGGTTGTAAGTTGAGGACTACCTGTATCATATTAGTAGGAGTTTCCTTTTTTTTAGATATATTTTTATTGTTTACATGATGATGTTCGTCCATCGTATTCGAAGAGGACCTTAACAGCTATCATAGACCTGAGTCGCCTGTGTGCAGGTCTGCAGCTACAGCTCCCAGTGTATCCACACCTGCTGCTTTGTCGCTCACCCATTTTCACAGGACTTGGGGGGGATGTCAAGACTTGCGCGTGAATTGGATTAAAGTGAGGGAGAGGTGCGCATAGTCAGCCTCATTCTCTCTTCCCAGATTCCATCTTACTCCAAATAGCAGGACAAGAGTCGAAACAGTTGGAGATGGGCTGGGCGCAGTGGTTGACCAGGGCGTCTTTCGTGTCTTGCTGTGCTCTTAGCATACCACATCGCTTGCAGAGACCGCCTTCATGACCGTTGACCTATTCTAGTAGATTTCATCCACTCAGTCCGCCAGAATCTGTCTTCACATGCTCAGGATAGACAAGTCCCTATCTCACCGAAGGTCGATGACCCAACGGCTACTCTCAACCTGGTTTGGCCAGCCTGTCGAAGCTGTTGCCCGGGGTGTGGCCGCTGCGCATGCTACAGCTGCTAGGGGCCACAGGTGAGAGCTGAGTGACAGGTGGGGACCAAAGGTGAACGAGCTGCCCTAAAAGCTGCCCTAAAATGAGCTGCCGTAAAAGGACACGACATGCCCCTACACCAGAGGTGCTACCTCCTCCCTGAACACCCCATACACCCCATTGTTTACATATGAATATATTGAATACAGTGTAATTGTCCTGGCATTCCACTTGCCATAAAAAAAAGTAAAAACAGATGAACATATATACTATTTTAAACAGTGCTAGTGTTGTACAGTAGTTTCTGACCAGCATATTCTAGTATGTCAACTTATCTATCATTCTAATACTTACATTCCTGTATCGATATTAAAAATAATATCTCTTTCCATGTCTACCTAACCTGATTCTTTCGCATTCCAACTTCTATCTCATGTTTTTAACCATTGATAGAATCTATTCCATGTTGAATAGTATTCTGTATCAGGGGTGAAATGTGAAATTTTTCCCTACCAGTTCTGTGGGCGTGGCTTATTTTGTGGGTGTGGCTTGGAGGCTAGGTGGGTGTGGCTTCAGGTGGCATGATCATGTGGTCATGTGACTGAGTGGGCATGGCCAGGTTGTCATGTGACTGGGTGGGTGCGGCCAATTTAACAGTCCATTTTGCCAGGGAGCAGGGGGTTGGACTAGATGACCTCTGAGGTCTCTTCCAGCCTTTGCTGTGTTGTTTCAAAGCATCCTCTGAAGCTGCATCTAGTGCCAGCCAGGTTTGTGGTCCTCCCTCCCTCCCTCCCTCCCTCCCTCCCTCCCTCCCTCCCTCCCTCCCTCCCTCCTTTCTTTCTTTCTTTCTTTCTTTCTTTCTTTCTTTCTTTCTTTCTTTCTTTCTTTCTTTCTTTCTTTCTTTCTTTTGTGGGAAGCAGCCCCCCCCCAAATAAAATATTACTCATAATAAAAGGCTCACGGAAAAACAAGGAAAAATCAAGCTGCTAACAAAGAAGCTCATTCCACATTCCTGCCCGATAGAGATAATGAGATAATGACCCTATAGAAAGTGGAAGCCTGACGTTTGGCTCCATTCACACAAGCAGGCAAACAGATCCCTAGAAAACCCATTCAAGACGGGATATTTTGAAATTTCCCCATGGCAAGATTTGGCAGCTAACAAAACACAGTAGTAGAATCAGAATAAGCAGCCCCACACTCAAGACCCGACACAGGACGAAAGTCATTTAGCCACAATGGGAATCACCCAACCCCTTTTAGAAACACAAAGCCCATATTGCACAAACCCCAAAACTTCAAAAACATAGAACCATACAAGAATCCTTCCTTTTATCCACTGCTGAATGTCACTTCGCTTCTGCAATTAAAAACCTCCTTCCGAGCAGCTTCTGAAGGCTTTTCAATTTAAAGCAGGAGTCTCCAGTTGCAACATTAAGACTTGTGGACTTCAACTCCCAGAATTCCTCAGCCAGTCATGTGGCTAAGTTGGAGACTTCTGGTTTAAAGCGACAGCATTTTTTTCTTCTTCTTTGCCAAGCGATCTCCCGGCTGGAAAGTGAGTCCTGATTTTTTCCTTCTAACACCTCTCTCTTTCTTTCTCTTTCTTTCTCCCTTCCCTTCCCTTCCCCACTCCCTCCCTCCCCGCTCTCTCTTTCTTTCTTTCAGGGGAACCGGCAGGGGGAAAAAGCTTTAAAAAGTTTTTTTTTAAACCAGGAAGTGAGGATGTCGGGGCGGGGGGGCGGAGCTCGCGCTGCCATCCCGGTTCTCCGAACCAGCTGCTGCAACCCCTACCTACTCGCCCGAACCGGGCCGAACCAGGAGGATTTCACCCCTGTTCTGTATCTCCTTTGTCTTTTATTTTTAGCATTAGTCTGTCCATTTCCGCACAGACTAGTATCTTCCTTATTGACTCATCCTCTGAAGGGGTGTTTTCACTCTTCCACTGCTGCGCATACACAATTCTTGCTGCGGTCAAGATATGTAATATTAGATATGTTGTTCCTTTGTCATAACCATCTGATATAATGCCTAATAAAAACAATTCTGGCTTAAAATCTATATTAGTAAGCGTTTCACTCATTCCTTTGATTGTGTTATTCCAAATAAATATGTCTGCAATCCAGCTTGGGGTAAAAGCATGAGATGAAATTTAAAGTTTCCATCACTGCCAGGACCACCATTTTGAATCCAACGAAGCTTCGTGATTTCATTCGCCATTTGGAGAAGAGGGAAACTGGGATATCCAGTTCTGGATCTTACACTGTCATGTCTAATTTGGTCCTTGGGGTACCCCAAAAATGTGATGGATGGAATGTTGGGAGATGGGATCATAGAACGTTGTGCTATGGGACGGAATGTTGGGAAACAGGATGGAATGTTAGCAGTTGGCCATTAATATGCTGGGAGTTAATGAGATCCATGGCTCTCAGCTATCCTAAAGCAGAATTATACCAAATTTTGCTTCTTGGAGAAAGTCATGCAATCTGTAAAACAAACAGATTAACTGGCAGCCCACACCCATTTATCCTCTTGGCAGTGTGTTTGTTCTACTAATTGCAAGGCTGAGTTCATACGGATGGGTGAGTGTTTCATTATGACAACCAGAAAAACAACCCACATTTGTCTAAAACAGGGGTGTCAAACTCGATTTCATTGAGAGCGACATCAGGGTTGAGTTTGACCTCGGAGAGCCGGGGGGGGGATGTGGGGTGTGGCCATGGTGGGCGTGACACGCGACTTGTGTCAGGGGTACATGTGGTGGCCAAGTGCTAAGGCAGGACTTCCCTGAGACCCTCCCTCACTCTCATTATAATCTCTTCCTTCCTTCCTTCCTTCCTTCCTTCCTTCCTTCCTTCCTTCCTTCCTTCCTTCCTTCCTTCCTTCCTTCCTTCCTTCCTTCCTTCCTTCTTCTTCTTTTTCCTTCCTTCTTCGTTCTCCTTTCTTCTTCCTTCCCCTTTCTTATTTTTTCTTCCTTGCTCTCTTCCCCTCTTTCCTTCTTTTTCTTTTTCTTTCCTCTTTCCCTTTCTCCTTTCCTGTCTCTTCTGGCATGCTCAAATGCAAAAGGGGAAACATTTTTCCTTTTGCAGCCCCACCCCCACCCCGGGCTCCGTTTTCTCGGGCAGAGGCACCATGGGCCAGTCCTTTGCTGCTTCCAGGCTGGCCCCGTGGGCCAGATCTAAGCACCCCGTGGACCGGATCCGACCCCAAGGCCTTGAGTTTGACAACTCCTGGTCTAAAACAAAAGCAACAGATCCAACACTCTGTGGATTTGAACTTCCATGGATTCATTCTCGTGTCCCCAAGAGCTGCCTGACAAATAACTGATGTGGGAAGGGGGGCATGTTGACGCAAGAGAGCTCCCAGTTTACCCCATAGCCCACCCCAGGGTCTGTCAACTGCTTATCTGACCATTTTGAAAGATGGGTTTAGGCCTTGTTCAGAAGAGCACCAAACCCACAGTTTAAAATGCAGGTAGTCCTCAACCTACGACCACAATTGAGCCCAAAGTTTATGTTCTTAAGTGAGACATTCGTTAAGTGACTTTTGCCCTGTTTTACGACTTTTTTTGCCCACATGTGTTAAGTGAATCACTGCTGCTGTTAAATTAGTAACATGGTTGTTAAGTGAATCTGGTTTCCCCGTTGACTTTGCTTGTCAGAAAGTCACCTATGACCCCCGGGACACTACAACCATCATAAATGTGAGTCAGCTGTCAAGCATCTGAATGTAAATCATGTGACCGTGGGGAATGCTATAACAGTCACAGGTGTGAAAAATGGTCATAAGTCATTTTTTTCAGGGCCATTGTAACTTTGAATGGTCGTTAAATGAACTTTTGTCAGTCAAGGACTACCTGTAGTTGAAAAAGATAAGTGACAGCTGGTATTTGATTTCCACCAAGCAACTACCCCTATCAATTGTTAGGCTGTTGAAACATGAAATGTCTTTGAATATTAGTAGCTCGGGTTGGTAGTTATGTTGTTGGTTTCAGCTCCGAGCTTGGCGATTTGGTTGCAAACATTTCATGCCCTCAAGATTTCAAGATATCTCGAGGAGATATCTTGTGCGCATTGGACTGGTGTAATCCAAAGTCCACTGAAGATGTCTCCTCGATTGGGGATGAAAAGTTTGCAACCAAATCGCCAAGCTCGGAGCTCAAATCAACAACATATGTTGAAACATGGCTTCAGGAAAGTATACACATTTTTAAAAGCCTTTCCCACTCTACTAACAGAATAACAGAGTTGGAAAAGACCTTAGAGGTCTTCTAGTCCAACCCCCTGCTCCTCCAGCACCGGGAAGGTCTGCAGTAGGCCTAGCTGACAAAATATATCTACCGTATTTTTCGGAGTATAAGACGCACCTTTCCCCCCCCTAAAAGAGGCTGAAAATTTGGGTGTGTCTTATATTCCGAATGTAGCTTTTTCGAAGCTTTTTTCCCCAGCCCTAACGAGGTGCTAACAATCTTCCTGGCTTGCAGGATTTTTTCATTGCTACTCTCTCCAAAGAGGTTTTTTTTCCCAGCCCTAAATCTTTGCAGGCTTTTTTTCATTGCTACTTGCTCCGAATAATGTTTTTTCCAGAGATGCTAACGAGATGCTAAGGATCTTCCCGTTTTGCAGGATTTTTTCATTGCTACTCTCTCCGAAGAAGTTTTTTTCCAGCCCTAAGCCTTTGCAGGCTTGCTTTCATTGCTACTCCCTCCAAATAAGTTTTTTTTCCAGCCCTAACCAGGGGATAAAATAATGTGCTGAAGCTGACCAGATTAAGGATGCTAGCCAGATGAATACCTGGTAGGTAGATTTTTCCCCCTATTTTCCTCCCCAAAAAGTAAGGTGCATCTTATACTCCAGTGCATCTTATACTCCAAAAAATACCGTATCTCTCTCTGTTTCCACTGTCAAAATAGTCAGGGAGGCAGCCTAACCTGGCTACTAGAAGCTGGATATTGTGATATTAAAATGCCTATTTGGGATCTAATCAACCAGATGTATCTTCTTCCTATTGTTTCCCTATATTTGGTTTTTACCCACATAGCATTCTGTGAGCACAGGTAGATTGGAAGTCGCAGAAGTGCTGTTTAAATATTTGTGTCTCTCATGAAGTAGAACATTTGTAGCTCAGGGTTGAAATGAGGGGTCCTTGGTGCTCTCTGAGTTTGGTTGCTTTCTTGCAGATATTTCATTATTAGGTAACATCATCCATGCACGATGGGTATTTCATTACGAGAATCAGAAAAACAAACCAGATCTATCTAAAACAAAGGGAACAGATCGAACGGTCAGAGAACACCAAAGGCCCTTCATTTGTATCTCTGTTGTTGAGAATTTTATACACAAGTAATAAAGACATTATTTACAAATTTTTGCCTTACAAACTTCCACTGCTACAAAGAAACCTGTCCACAGTTCCAACCTAGAAGGTCCTGTAAATCGGAGGCATGCCGTAAACGAACCCCTTTCTGCTTTCTCCCAACTTCTGCTCACATACTATTCCGTAATCCACATGCATACCGTTTGTTGTTTAATTGTGTAGCAACTGTGTGTAGTGTGTATGCCAGGGGTGGGTTCCTCCTGATTCGGACCAGATCGCCTGAACTGTTAGTGATCTGCTGGTGACATCACGTTACTGGATCGGCCAGCACCAGTCCGTGTGTGCCGCCATCTTTTTTTTTTAATTCAGCAGCTCGAAAAATTCAGAGAAAACTTGGGAAAGATTCCTTGGATGAAAATCCTAAAGGAAAAAACAACTCAAGAATCTTGGGAAACTCTGAAAAATATTATCATAAAAGCCCAGACCAACACAATACCGATGAGAAAGAAAAACAAGAAATCCAAGAAGAAACCAGCATGGCTCCACAAAGATCTCTCTGAGAAATTGAATGAAAAAAAGGACAAGTACAAAAAATGGAAAGAAGGACACACAACTAAGGCAGAATATCAGCAGACAGCCAGAATCTGTAAAGACAAAGTCAGGAAAGCAAAGGCCCAGAATGAACAAAGACTTGCAACAAAAGTCAAAGATAATTTTAAAAAAAGTTTCTTCCAACATATAAATAACAAGAAAAAAATCAAGGAAACAGTTGGTCCACTAAATAGAGAAGATGGCAAGGAAGTAACAGGCAACAGAGAGAAAGCAGAGCTGCTTAACTCATTCTTTGCATCGGTCTTCACACAAAAAGAAACTATAGGCCAACCTATCAGAAATATAACTGCAAAAAACAGACTGGAAACTAAAGTTAAAATAAGCAAAAAAAAAAACAGTAAGAGGATTGGACAGATCACACCCCAGAGTACTAAAGGAGCTGGCATGTCATCTCAGAACCACTGCACCACATCTTTCAAAACTCCTGGAACACCGGGGAACTACCAGAGGACTGGAAAAGAGTTTAGATTTAGATTTATTATTAGAGTTGGAAGGGACCTTGTAGGTCATCTAGTCCAACCCCCTGCTCAAGCAGGAGTTCCTACACCATTTGAGACAGATGGCAGTCCAGTCTCCCCTTGAAGGTCGCAAGTGTTGGGGCTCTCACAATCTCTGCTGGCAAGCTGTTCCACTGGTTGATCGCTCTCACCGTCAGAAAGTTTCTCCTCACTTCCAGGTTGAATCTCTCCTTGGTCAGCTTCCATCCATTATTCCTTGTTTGGCTTTCTGGTGCCATAGAGAACAGCCTGACCCCCTCCTCTCTGTGGCATCCCCTCAAGTATTGGAACACTGCTATCATGTCACCCCTGGTCCTTCTCTTCGCCAGACTGGCCAAGCTCAGTTCCTGCAACCGCTCTTTGTATGTTTTATTTTCCAGACCCTTTATCATCCTGGTTGCTCTCTTCTGCATCTTCAAAAAAGGGGGGGAAACTGACCCAGGAAACTACAGATCAATCAGCCTAACATCAATATCCGGGAAGATACTGGAAAAGATAATTAAAAAACAGATCTGTCAACAGTTAGAAATGAGTAAAGTAATAACTAGCAGCCAGCACGGGTTTGTTAAAAACAGATCACACCAAACCAATCTCATTTCATTCTTCAATACCATGACTAAATTAGTAGACCAGTGAAATACTGTGGACATAATATACCTAGACTTCAGCAAGGCATTCGACAAAGTTCTTCTTCATAAGCTAGAGAAAAGTGGGGTAGACAACCTCACCACCAGATGGATCCACAACTGGCTGACAAACCGTACTCAACGAGTAGTCCTTAATGGGTCTAAGTCCACATGGAGAGAAGTAAGCAGTGGGGTACCACAAAGCTCCATCTTAGGCCCAGTATTCTTCAATATCTTCATAAACGACTTAGATGCAGGAATAGCTAACACCCCAGAAGATAGGCTCAAGATCCAGACAGATCTTGACAGACTTGATCGCTGGGCCCTATCCAACAAAATGAAATTCAATGTAGAGAAAAGTAAAGTCCTACACTTAGGTAAAAAAACCCAAAAGTATACATATAAACTGGGTGAAACCAGGCTTAATAGCAGTGACTGTGAGAGGGATCTTGGAGTCCTAGTGGACAACCACGAAGCACACAACCACACAAGCAGTTTGTACACACTGATTTAATAAAACAAAGGCTACCAATAAAACGTCTTAGTAGTACTCAAGATGCACACACCAATTTACAAATAAACTGTTATCAGCAAGCAACCAGCTATCAATTAAGTTTCATTAATAGCTGGTATCAGTTCAAAGAGTTCGAAGACAATAACGAGCAATTGAGTCTGTTTATCTTACGGAGTTTCCAAGAGTTGGCAAAGTTCCTAGAAATTCATCCTTGATAATCCAAGCCAATGCAGAGAATGCCAAAACAAGAGTTGTGGAACAAGCTATGATTAGACAGGTCTCTTTTTATTCTCTGCAGTTTGTTAGCGGCAACTGATGACCTTAAATAGACTAGGGGAGTGGCCAATTAGCCCCAAGTCTTACTCCCGAGTAGACCTCCTCCAGAGTAAACCTTCCTGCCTCTTGGCAGCCCTGCATGCTCTTGCATTCAGGAAAGGAGTAGCCCCTCCTTTCTCAGCACTGCCAAGAGGTGCTGAAGGTTCCAAAGGCCCAGGCTGCACAAGCTGTGGGCAGGCCACAACGCAGCTAAACATGAGCCAGCAGTGTGCAGCGGCAGCCAAAAAAGGCAATGCCATCCTAAATTGCATTAACAGAGGGATACAATCTAGATCAGTGATGACGAACCTTTTTTGGTTCGTGTGCCAAAAGGGGGGAGCACAGGGGGGTTGCGCATACACGTGCCCACACACATAATTCCATGCACCCCCCACGCATGTGCGCATGACCACCACCACCACCCCGCCCCCAGCACACGATGGCATGCCCATTTTTCGCTCTCCCCAGGCTTCAAAGCCTTTCTAGGAGCCTGGGAAGGGTGAAAACGGCCTTCCCCACCCCCCGGAGGCCCTCCGGAAGTTGGCAAACGGGCCATTTTCAGCCTCCCGAGGGCCTCTGGGGGGGGTGGGGAAGGCCGTTTTCACCCTTCCCACGCTCCTAGAAAGGCTCTGAAGCCTGGGGAGAGCAAAAAAAATGGGACTTCCGGTCCAACCGGAAGTCTGCAAATGGGCCGTTTCTGGCCTCCGGAGGACTTCTGCGGGGGTAAGCCATTTTCACCCTCCCCAGGCTCCTAGAAAGGCTCTGGAGCTTGGGGAGAGCAAAAATCGGGCCTTCCCCACCCCCTCCGGAGGCTGGAAACAGACTGTGGACCCAGAAGGCCTGAAAATCAGCTGGCCAGTGTGCGCATGTGCGCCGGACCTGAGCTTACATGCCCCCTGATATGGCTCTGCATTCCACTTGTGGCACGCATGCCTTAGGTTCGCCATCACTAATCTAGATCAAGTGAGGTACTAATACCACTCTATAAAGCCTTAGTTAGGCCGCACCTGGAGTATTGCATCTAGTTTTGGTCACCACACTATAGAAAAGATATTGAGACGCTAGAAAAAGTCCAGAGGAGAGCAATCAGGATGATCAGGGGACTGGAGACTAAAACATACGAAGAATGGTTGCAGGAACTGGGCATGGATAGTCTAGCGAAGAGAAGGACCAGGGGAGACATGATGGCAGTCTTACAATATTTGAGGGGCTGTCACAGAGAGGGGGGGTCAAGCTATTCTCCAAAGCACCTGAAGGGCAGACAAGGAATAATGGATGGAAACTGATCAAGGAGAGATTCAGCCTAGAAATAAAGAGGAACTTTCTGACAGTGAGAACAATCAACCAATGGAACAGAAGTTGCCTTTAGAAGTGGTGGGAGCTTCATCACTTGAGACTTTCAAGAAGAGATTCGACTGCCATTTGTCAGAAATGGTATAGGGTCTCCTGCTTGAGCAGGGGGTTGGACTAGATGACCTACAAGGTCCCTTCCAACTCTGTTAATCTGTTAAAAACTGCAATAAGAAAGGTCGTAAAATGGGGCAAAAGTCATTTAACAAAGGTCTCATTTAACAACAGAAATGTTGGGCTCAACTGTGGTTTTAAGTTAAGGACTACCTGTAGTTTCGAAGTTTGTTACTTTGCCACTGATACCCTAGAACAGGGGTAGGCAAAGTTGGCTCTTCTATGACTCATGGACTTCAACTCCCAGAATTTCTGAGCCAATCATGCTAGCTCAGGAATTCTAGGAGTTGAAGTCCACAAGTCATAGAAGAGCCAACTTTGCCTACCCCTGCCCTAGAATAACAGCAGTCTTTACCCTTGTTTTGAGGCTATGTTTTTAACCTGTTTAATGTCTTATATCTCTGGACTTTAAAAACAAGACTTAAGGAAGCCATAAATGGGCAAAACAATTCCCAGCTAATCAGCAATGAGGAAAAGACAAGCTCTCCTCCCTTTTGATTAGATTAGCTGATAACTTGGAAAGCCCTTTTTTTTTTTTAACAAGCATGTCTCATGGTTCATTGGCTTTGAAAGCATCTGGATCGGTTTTAAGGAAGAATTGCTAGATTCTTAGGAGCCATGTGGTTCATCTCTAGGTCAAGAATGGAACTTCGATTCTTCTCTCCTGGCAGCTGAGCTATTAAGGCAAGATTGAAAAGTGTCTGTCAGGGATGAAGAAGTATACCGTATTTTTCGGAGTATAAGACGCACCTTTTTCCTCCCTAAAAGTGGCTGAAAATTTAGGTGCGTCTTATACTCTGAATGTAGCTTTTTTTTCCCAGCCCTAACTAGGTGCTAACAGATCTTCCCAGCTCTTATCTTGCAGGCTCTTTCATTGTTACTCTCTCAGAAGAAGGTTTTTTTAAGTCCTAACCAGGGGATAAAATAATGTGCTGAAGCTGACCAGACTAAGAACGCTAGCCAGATGAATACCTGGTAGGCAGATTGTTTTCCCCTATTTTCCTCCCCAAAAACTAAGGTGCGTCTTATACTCCGGTGCATCTTATACTCCGAAAAATACGGTAAATCTTGTTAGTTGACCATTCTTCATCACTTGTGCCAATTCCCTCTGGGAATCATAGAATCCTTAACTTTATTTTTATTTATTTATTTATTTGTCAAAACTTGTACAAGATAACAGGTATGGTATAAACATAAACAAAAGCAAAGCAGGTATAGGTAAATTTGGACAATAGGACAGTAGGACAGGGACGGTAGGCACGATGGTGCGCTTCTGCACGCCCCTTACAGACCTTTTAGGAATGGGGCGATGTAGACTGCAGACAGTCTAAGGTTAAAGTTTTTGGGGTTTGGGGAAGAAACCACAGAGTCAGGTAGTGCATTCCAGGCATTGACCACTCTGTTGCTGAAGTCGTATTTTCTGCAGTCGAGTTTCGAGCGGTTTGCGTTGAGTTTGAATCTATTGTGTGCTCGTGTGTTGTTGCGGTTGAACCTGAAGTATTCATTGACAGGTAGGACATTGTGGCAGATGATTTTTAATTTTTAATTTAATTTTTAATTTTTAACTGGAAGGATCTTCTTGCTCAGTGCTGGAAGATCTCCAAGAAAAGGATCTCCAACCTGTGCCTGAATGATCACCCTTCTGAGTGATTGGTTCTGCTATGAAACTGTTTGTCAACATCATGATATTTATCCTAAAATTAAAATGCCTAAGTCTATGGTGTATAATTGTCTCTTACATGGCAGTTGTTAAATTGTGGACAAAGATCGCAGGAGACAGACTTCAGAACAGCTCTTTTATTAGCTCACTCAAGCAACCAGCAACTAGCAGTCTGACAGATAGCCCTTTTATAGGGAGCTGTCAGACACAACAACCAATAGTGTATGAGCATTCAAACACATGACCAGGGTGGCAACAACAGTTCAGGTAGAGTTCAACTATAAACATAACAACAACAGTTCAGTCAGAGGTCGTCTAGTCAAAACAAGTTTATGGTTCAGTTATAGGTCAGTCAGAACACAACAGCAGTAATAGACCAATTAGCTTCTGTATAATAACCACGATTGAGTTATTGGACTAGCACCTGCGAGATCCACGTTGAAGTCCACCTATGGCCTCCTTTGGTGGCTTTGGGTCAGTTGTCCCAAAGATGCTTTTTCAAGAGGCAACTGGACTTTCTGGTTTTTCTTTGAAGACACTTTGCTTCTCATCTAAGAAGCTTCTTCAGCTCTGACTGGATGGTGGGGAATGGAAGGATTTATATTCCTTGCGGACAGCTGGTCATTTGCATTATTTTAGTCGTTAAAGCCATCTGGAGGTTTATCTGTGTCATCAGGGTCACCTGAGTGGTGCAAATGGGTGTGGAGCCTTCCTAGAAATGTTAAAAGGACTGTGCTGTAGAGTGGAGATAGATGGTGTCGTATCTCCAGTCTACAGCACAGTCCTTTCAACAGTTTCCAAGAAGGCTCCACATCCGTTTGCACTATTCAGGTGACCCTGATGACACAGATAAACCTCCAGGTGACTTTAACGACTTGCTAAAAGAATGCAAATGACCAAGCTGTCTGCAAGGAGTATAAACCAGGGGTGAAATTCAAAATTTTTCCCTAACGGTTCTGTGGGCGTGGCTTGGTGGGCGTGGCAGGGGAAGGATACTGCGAAATCTCCATTCCCACCCCACTCTGGGGCCAGCCGGAGGTGGTATTTGCCGGTTCTCCGAACTACTCAAAATTTCCGCTACCGGTTCTCCAGAACCTGTCAGAACCTGCTGAATTTCACCCCTGGTATAAATCCTTCCATTCCCCACCATCCAGTCAGAGCTGAAGGTGACCCCCAAGGACACAGATAAACCTCCAGGTGGTCTCAACGACTCACTAAAAGAATGCAAACAACCAGCTGTCTGCAAGGAATACAAATCCTTCCATTCCACACCATCCAGTCAGAGCTGAAGAGGCTTCTCGGATGAGAAGTGAAATGTCTTCAAAGAAAAAACCAGAAAGTCCAGTTGCCTCTTGAAAAACAGCACCTTTGGGACAACCATGACCTGGATGACTGAGAATCTCCATAGACTTTTGAGTCAGTTGTTCTTTCTCCCTGCCCAATGTACTTCATAGTCTTGATGGGAGCATTGTGGATGTTGCCTTGAACTGCTGAGAGGAAAATAAGTTGCAAAATTAAGACATAAATAGACATGGAGAAAGCAATAGGAGCATAGTTTCCAAATTATGAGAAGGAACAAAAGCCAGTTTGGTCTAGTGGTTGAGGCAGCAGGATAGAAACCAGGAGACTGAGAGTTTTAGTTCTGCTTTAGGCATGAAAGCCGGCTAGGTGACTTTGAGCTACTCGCTCTCTGTCAGCCCAAAGCACCTCATTCAGTTGCTGTTGTGGGGAAAATAAGAGGAGGAAGGGGTATTAGGCATGCCACCTTGAGTTGTTTATAAAAATGATAAACGCAGGATATACCGTATTTTTCGCAGTATAAGACACACCTTAGTTTTTGGGGAGGAAAATGGGGTGGGGAATCTACCTTCCAGGTATTCATCTGGCTAGCGTCCTTAGTCTGGTCAGCTTCAGCACATTATTTTATCCCCTGGTTAGGGCTGGAAAAAAACTTCTTCGGAGAGAGCAGCAATGAAAAAATCCTGCAAGCCAGGAAGATCATTAGCACCTCATTAGGGCTAAAAAAACTTTTTCGGAGGGAGTAGCAATGAAAACAAGCCTGCAAGCCAGGAAGAGCAGGGAAGCTCGTTAGCACCTCGTTAGGGCTGGGGAAAAAAGCTTCGAAAAAGCTACATTCAGAGTATAAAACGCACCCAAATTTTCAGCCTCTTTTAAGGGGGGGGGGAAAGGTGCGTCTTATACTCCGAAAAATATGGTAAATAAAATAATTATCCTACACTAGACTAGGGATCTCCAAACTTAACAACTTTAAGACTTGTTGATTTCAACTCCCAGAATTCCTCAGCAAGCATGAGGAATTCTGGGAGTTGAGGTCCACAAGTCTTAACGTTGCCAAGTTTGGAGATCCCTGCACTACGGGACAGTAGCCTGAGTATTGTGCTCCATTAGAGAGACCGTATCTTAAGTAGGACTGGGGCAAACTGGAATGGGTTCAGGAAAAGACAATAAAGATTGTTGGAGACTGGAGATGAAGTCCTGGAAGGAGCGGCGTAGGGAACTGGATATTGTTAACCATAACAAGACTAAGGATCTATGACAATATCCTTCAAATTTCAGAAGGGGTATCACAGAGAAGAAAGCCATGCCTTTCTTCTCGATTGTCTCAGAGGGCAAAACCCCGGGAACAATTATCCAAATTTGCAGGAAGGCAGATTCCAAGTGAATGCTAGGAAACTTTAACCGTAGAGCCAATTTTCCAGAGAGAAAATCTTCTTCATTCGAGGCATTATTCAAGCCATAGCTGGACACCGATCTGTCTGGGATGCTTTCATTCGGATTTCTCCACTGAACCGTCGGGTTGGACTTGATGGCCTCAATTGGACTTTGATGGCCTCAATTGCCTTCCCAACTCTCTGATGCTAGGATCACCTCTCATGTCAATTTTTCCTCTGTTGAACTGAATGATTTATTCTACCACCCCTTTTTTTTGTTTTAACAAGACTGTTTTTCCATTTTCACAGCAATTCCTCTGAATCCGTTCCAGCTTGTCTATCATTCAGGAGGTAGACCGAGTCTTGTGCAAAGAACTCTCTGTCCTCTGTTGGTTTCCATAACAATCAAATCAAATTGACCCCCGCCTAAAAAAAAAAACAGCTAGCTTGTTTTTGTTATACTTATTTCAAGGGGGTGGGGCTGGCAAAAGTCTTTGCTGGAAAAGGACTATGGATTATCTTCAGAGCTATTTTTGCAGCAAGCATGAGCTGGAGGTGTTTGCTTCCAAGATGGGGAAAACTTCAAAATGGCTGCCAACAAAAATGGCTCCTTTCTTTGTTTACCACTACGGAGAAACTTAATTTCTGGCACCGTCGGCAACTACAAGTAGCCCTCGGCTTACAACAGTTCATTTAGTGACCGTTCAAAGTTATAAGGGCACTGAAAAAAGTGGCTTATGTCCAAAGTGACCAGATATTTTTTTTTAAGCGGGACACCATTGACGGGGGGCGGGGCCGCCTGGACGCCGCCATTTGAGTTTTGCCCTCTGCGCATGCGCAGAACGCTGCGCATGCGCAGAGGGCAAAAGAACGCTAATATCGGCGTCCAGGTGGGTGGGTGGGAGGCGGGAGGCCTTTCCTCGCCTCCCGCCTCCCCTTCGGGAGAACCGAGGGAAGTCGCTTTGCCCTTCGCCCCTCGGCGTTGCTCAGGGTGGCCGCTGTTTCCTGTCCCTCTTCGGTTTAGCGTTCACTCCCAAGCCCATCATCCCTGCCCTCTCTTTCCCCCCTCCCATGCGCTCCTCTTTTCCGCCCTTTTTACCAACCTGGCACTTTGCCACAAATCCACCAGGGGGCGACCTCTGCCAAGGGAAGGGAACTCCAGGCGCTTCCCCATTGGCCCACTGAAGGGAGAGCGTGAAAGCCACAGGCAGCGGCGAAGGAAGTGACATCACTGAGCCTTGCCGCTCTAGGACGCCACACTCGCTCTCCTTAAACCCTTGGGCTCGCATGAAACGGAGAGGCTGCGGGAGATTCTGACGGGAGGACATCAGCCTGTCCGGCAGGGGGAAAGTCCCGAGTCCAAGCCCTTGTTTTTCCTGAGGTTGAGGGCCAGGTGGGGGGAGAATAAGGTGACCAGACGTCCCGGGCATTCTTTCCAAAAAAGTGTGACTTTTTGGAAACAATGCGGGACGTGGGACACATGCTTAAAAAGCGTGTCTGTCCCGCCAAAAGCGGGGTGTCTGGTCACCTTACTTATGTCCATTTTTCATATGTATGACCGTTGCAGCATCCCCATGGTCATCTGATCAATATTCAAATGCTTGGCAACTGACTCAGATTTATGACGGTTGCAGTATCCCAGGGTCATGTGATGACCTCCTTACAGGCAAATTCAATGGTTTCGCTTAACCACTGTGGCAAGAAAAGTCGTAAAATGGGGCAAAATTCACTTAACAAATGTTTCACTTTGCAACAGAATGTTGGGGTTCAATCGTGGTCAAAGGTCGAGGACTACCCGTGGTACTTTCCAACAGATTCTTTTATTCAAGAGGGGTCATGCAATAGCTCCCTGTCAATCATTCTCCTGCTGTGAGTGCCTCGGTTTCCAATCACTTGTGTTCCCATCATGGCAGAGGCAAAGGAACCAAGATGGTGGGTGCAACCCAGGGGCAGGTTGCTCTCTTACCTTGCTACCGGTGTGCTGCGCACGCATCACCATATTTGGTACACGCGCACGTGCTTTGCGCGCACACCCCCTCATGTGATTTTGCTTCCGCGCATGCGCGGAAGCAAAAAATTGCCAAAATCTCTCTCACACACACACGTCCCCTCACGAGATTACAGCGCAATTTTGCTTCCGTGCATGCGCAGGAAGAAAAAAAAGCCCAGAAATTCTGAAAAGAAGATGGCAGCTCCTAGGGACCGGCAACCGACCGCAACGGGTCAGTAGCCTCTTGGTGGCATCACCAGCCCGTCACTACCGGTGCGATAGAGTGGACCACACCGGTAGGAACCCACCACTGGTGCAACCACCGAACAAATCTTCACCCTCTTCTATGTGTATTGATATTGAATGTGGGTACAAAGAGGCAGAGCTTCCATTTATGCCTGGGCTTATAAATTTGTCCCTGTCCCCCATGAATGAATTGATGACAAAGTCTAAAAGTTTCTGGATACTTGGAGATGCCTTAATGCCAAGTCAGAAGGAAGAGGAACCATTATTTGAGATCGGGAGAACTTAAGCCCGCCTCCCTTGTGGGCTGAGAAGATCAGATGAAAGGCAACATTATAGAGATATAGAACAATAACTTTATTGTCAATTTGAATGTACACTAATCGGTGTACATAAAGTGAAATTTCGTTGCATGCAGCTCTCAAAGGGTCACCACCAGATATGATCGGGGAATTGCACATACAGTGGGGCAAAGCCTTGATTGGCTGGCGGCAGCCAAAAAAGCCAATGCAATCCTAAATTGCATTAACAGAGGGATAGAATCAAGATCAAGGGAGATACTAATACTGTTAAATTGTGGGCAAAGATCGCAGGAGACAGACTTCAGAACAGCTCTTTTATTAGCTCACTCAAGCAACCAGCAACTAGCAGTCTGACAGATAGCCCTTTTATAGGGAGCTGTCAGACACAACAACCAATAGCGTATGAGCATTCAAACACATGACCAGGGTGGCAACAACAGTTCAGGTAGAGTTCAACTATAAACATAACAACAACAGTTCAGTCAGAGGTCGTCTAGTCAAAACAAGTTTATGGTTCAGTTATAGGTCAGTCAGAACACAACAAATACCACTCTATAAAGCCTTAGTCAGAATGGTGTAGGGCAGTGATGGCGAACCTTTTTTTCCTCAGGTGCCGAAAGCGCATGTGCGTGCGCTATCGCACACGCACGAGTGCCCACATCCATAATTCAATGTCTGGGGAGGGCAAAAATGGCTTCCCCAGCCCCCTGGAGGCCCTCTGGAGGCCAGAAATGGCCCGTTTCCTGACTGGGCCCAGTAGGCCTGTTCCCCCCCCCCCAGCCTCCAGAGGCTTCTCTAGAGCCCAGGGAGTGCAAAAATGCCCTCCCCTGCCTCCTGGAGGCCCCACGGAAGCTGAAAACTCCCTTCCAGAGCCTCCACGTGAGCCAAAAATCAGCTGGCCAGCACGCACATACATGCTGGAGCTAAGGTAGGGCAATGGCTCGCGTGCCAGCAGATATGACTCCGCGTGCCACCTGTGGCACGCGTGCCATAGGTTCGCCATCACTGGTGTAGGGTCTCCTGTTTAGGTGGGGGGTTGGACTAGATGACCTAAAAGGTCCCTTTGAACTCTGTTACTCTGTTCCTCGTGTTACTACCCTGTTTCCCCCAAAATAAGACATCCCCTGATAATAAGCCCAATTGGGCTTTTGAGTACATGGCAATAAGGCCAAATGCTTATTTCAGGGTTCAAAAAAATATAAGACAGGGTCTTATTTTGGGGAAAACACGGTAGCTTTTGACAAACACAGTTGCTCCTGAGAATAAAGCAAATTGGATCAGAGCTATGACCCGGAGAAGGATTTTGAGACTCCTCAGATCATAGAGGAACACAGGTAGTACATGAATTATGATGAGTTGCTTAGCGGCCAGTCAACAGTACAACAGACTTCCTGGAGATAATTAGTACTGAAGTTCTGACAATGCCCATTCCTGCTCACATGGCCTGATTTTGTGCGCTCAGCCATCAGCCTGTATTTACAGCCATTTGCAACGTCCTGCAGGTACATGTCCCCGTTTTACAGTGGTTTTGCCAAAGACCAAAGTATTTACTTCCCAATTTTCATCAAAACTAGACAATGGTGGACTATTGGCTTGCTTAACAACTGTGGCGTTCTCTTAACAATCATGGGGTTCGCTTTCTGACTGCTGCAGAAAAGTTTGTAAAATCGGGTTTGTTGTGTCCTGAGATTTGCATGTTAGCTTGGTAGTTTACAACCAGGTCCGCTCTATTGAATGAGGATTGCTGATCACTGATTGGCTCTCCCCAGCCGGAGCTCCCTATTTAAACAGGAGCCACCGGCTGGGCTTTTGCTGGAGTTCTCACTTTGCTTAATTAAAGAGCTGTTGTCACTCAACCTGCCTCCTGACTCTTCAGTGCCAAAACTCAATAGTGTTGACTGTGTGGATGATCCACTTTATGACTGCCATGACTTACGATCATGTTGGACGGGCTCCATTATGGTCGTACGTCAAGGACTACCTGTAGACTCACCTGTGCAGATAAACTGGTAATCCTTGGGACTGACGACCAATCGCTTAGTGGGAAAATATATCCAGTGTGTGAAATGAGTTTGCTTAATAGCTGCAGTCTTCACTTAACCACCGCTACAAAAAATGCTGAAAAATTGGGTCACAGTGTCTTGACTTACAACAGCAACAACTTATAACTGTAACTTCACTCTCAGTTGTAAATCGAGGACTATCTGCACATAGAATCAAGATCACGTGAATACCACTTTATAAATGCCTTGGTAAGACAACACTTGGAATACTGCATCCAATTTGGGTCACCACGATGTAAAAAAAGGATGTTGAGACTCTAGAAAGAGTTTAGAGAAGAGCAACAAAGATGATTAGGGGACTGGAGGCTAAAACATATGAAGGACATTTGCAGGAACTGGTATGTCTAGTTTAATGAAAAGAAGGATCAGGGGAGACATGATAGCAGTGTTCCAATATCTCAGGGGTTGCCACAGAGAAGAGGGAGTCAAACTATTCTCCAAAGCACCTGAGGGCAGGACAAGAAGCAATGAGTGGAAACTAATCAAGGAGAGAAGCAACCTAGAACTAAGGAGAAATTTCCTGACAGTTTGATCAGTGGAATGACTTGCTTCCAGAAGTTGTGGGTGCTCCAACATTGGAGGTTTTTAAGAGGAGATTGGACAACCGTTTGTCTAAGATGGTTTGTCTAAAATGATATAGGGTCCCCTGCTTGACCAGGTGGCTGGACTAGATGATCTCCATGCTCCCTTCCAACTCCATTATTCTGTTATTCTGTACACATACGTGCTATAGTACTGTAAGAAGAAACGTCTCTCATAGTTCACATAAGTTTTTTGCATCTGTGTTAAAATGAAATCCAACATCTTGGTAGAATGTTCCACTTGTCTTCCACAGCATCGTGTCTAAATTAACCCTAGAGCCCATGGTCAACAGCTGACTGCAGGACAAGTTGCTACCGTGAAGAATTATTTTCATTTTTAAGATAAACGCGAAAGAGGGCTTTCATCACTGAGCTGAGCTTCTGAAATAACTGCCCTCCCATCTTGAACCACCATATTTTTCTCATTTCTGTTTTAATATCATATCCTGCCTGTTTCTTCTCTTCTCCACCACCCAAGAACCCAAACTGGTGACGGACAGGCCAAATGAAAACATCCCAGAGTTTCAAAACCACTGGCCAACATGTGATTTTTGTTTATTTTTTTTTTAAATAACATACTTCCAACACGCCTCTACACATTGGCTTTGAAATGCGGCTTTGACAGATCGTCATAAAATGCTACTGTTTTCCCCAAGTTAACGAATTTTTATTCCCGTCTGCTTGAAATGCCTTCTGCAAAAGTAACAGGACAGTAATGCTCAGGATCCCATAGAAGAGAATATCTGAAGCTCAGGGTTGAACTGTGGAGCTCTTGATGCTCTCGAGCATGGTCGTTTGCTTGCAATTGTTACATTACCACACTACGTCACATCTTCAGTGCTAGTGAATGTTCCCTGTTTATATACATTAGCTTGCCTGCCAGTGTTAGTGGGTGTAGTTTTCTCTTTGGTGGTTCCTTGATTAGGTTATTGTTTTCTGCTTGATTGTTTTTCTGGTGTTAATCCCTGCTTATCTGTGTGTTGGCTGCCAGAGACAGTGTGTTCCGGTCTTTTTATTTCTTTCTTAGCTTTTTTATTATCTCTTTTTGAATGGTGTGTAAATGTGGTTTATCTCTGTCTATTGATGACTGATTTGTCTGAATGGTAAACTTCAAGGAATATGTTGTTGTTGCTGGTAACTCTAAATGGATTTTTGTTGATCAAGACTGAATGATAAGGCTTTAAAGATTTGTTTAAAGACAAGAATATGGGATAAAGGGATCTTTTGTTGTATTTTCAGAGAAAGTGATAAATTACTGCATTAAAAAGAAAGGAAATGAATATAAAGTTGGTTTATTTGATTAAGGTTAAAATATTTATGCTGTTATTTCTGGTAACTTCCAATGGATGTTTGTTAATTAGGACTGAATGATGAGGCTTTAAAAGTTTGCTTATAGGTAAGAGATAAGATATGGGAAGAAGAGATCTTTCGCTTTAGTATCCGAGAAGGTGATAAGTTATTGAAATTATTTGTACTTGGACTTGATGAAAAAGGAAGTCATACAAGAGATACAAACTGCTGTATTATAACCCTAGAGGTTATGTAGTGTAGCTGTATGTTATTGTACTGTACTGTTTTCATTTTGTCTATATATTTTTTTGTATATGTGTTTTCTTTGTGTTGTTTTTAAATGTAAATAACTTAATAAAAAATTATTTTTTAATAAAAAATAAAAAGGGGGGAGAAAAAGGAATTCATTTCAGAGCCGAGTTGGTGCAGTGGTTAAATGCAGCACGGCAGGCTACTGCTAGTTCAGCAGTTCAGCTGTTCAAATCTCACCGGCTCAAGGTTGACTCAGCCTTCCATCCTTCCGAGGTCGGTAAAATGAAGACCCAGATTGTTTGGGGCAATATGCTGAACTCTGTAAACCGCTTAGAGAGGGCTGTAAAGCACTATGAAGCGGTATATAAGTCTAAGTCAGTGGTTCCCAAAGTGGGCGGTACCACCCCCCTGGGGGCGGTGGGAACCCTTAGGGGGGCGGTGAGAGGCAAGGGTGGTGACAGGGGGGCGGTGAGAGGGGCCAGGGGGGCGGTAGGTGGTTCGCCATGCTTTTGCACTTGAAGCTCCCTCGCGTTCCTCGCTCTTGTGTGCAGGGCAGCCCATTCTGAAAGAAAACGCGAGATGTTTTCTTTCTGAATGGGCTGCCCTGCACACAAGAGCGTGGAATGCGACGGAGTTACAAGTGCTAGGTATGATGCCCGTCTCGCGGCCCACCCAGCCCCCGCAAAGCCCCCGCCCAAGCTCCGCTCCACCCTGCACCGCACGACTGGTCACCCCAAACTGTTTCCCATCGCGTGATGGGCGTCCTACCTAGCACTTGAAGTTCTCTCGCGTTCCTCGCTCTTGTGTGCAGGGCAGCCCATTCTGAACGAAAACGCGAGGTTTTCTTTCAGAATGGGCTGCCCTGCACACAAGAGCGTGGAATGCGACAGACTTACAAGTGCTAGGTACTGAGCGCAGCACAGTGATGAGGGAAGCCGACTGCTCCCGAAGCTGCTCGGGCGAGCGCTCGCAGACCCGCGGGAAGGCCTCGCTGTGGAACCTGCGCGTGCACGGACTTTCCCGCCCGGCGTCCCTGGCACCTAGCAACCCGGCGCACGCAATTCGGTGGGCTCCCCTCTGGCATGGCGCACCCGCGGATCTCAGCCCAGCTGCCCCACCAACATTGACCCCACCAAGGAGAGGGAGGAAGGAAGGAAGGAAGGAAGGAAGAAAGAAGAAAGAAAGAAAGAAAGAAAGAAAGAAAGAAAGAAAGAAAGAAAGAAAGAAAGAAAGAAAGAAAGAAAGAAAGAAAGAAAGAAAGAAAGAAAGAAAGAAAGAAAGAAAGAAAGAAAGAAAGAAAGAAAGAAAGAAAGAAAGATGGTAGGAAGGAAAGAAGACAGAAAAAGAAAGGAGGGAGGGAAGAAGGAAAGAAAGAAAGATGGTAGGAAGGAATGAAAACAGACAGAAAAAGAAAGGAGGGAGGGAAGGGAGGGAAAAAGGAAAGAAAAAGGAAGGAAAGAAAGAAATAGAAAGGAAGGAAGGAAGGAAGGAAGACAAAGAAAGAAAGAAAGAAAGAAAGAAAGAAAGAAAGAAAGAAAGAAAGAAAGAAAGAAAGAAAGAAAGAAAGAAAGAAAGAAAGAAAGAAAGAAAGAAAGAAAGAGAAAGAAAGAAAGAACAATGGTAGGAAGGAAGGAAGGAAGATAGACAGAAAAAGAAAGGAGGGAGGGAAGAAGGAAAGAAAGAAAAAGAAAAAGAAAGAAAGAAAAAGATGGTAGGAAGGAAGGAAGACAGAAAAAGAAAGGAGGGAAAGGAAGGGAGGGAAGAAGGAAAGAAAGAAAGAAAGATGGTAGGTAGGAAGGAAGAGACAGAAAAAGAAAGGGAAGGGAGGGAAGAAGGAAAGAAAAAGGAAAGAAAGAGGGAGGGAGGGAGGAAGAAAGAAAGAAAGGTGGTAGGAAGGAAGGAAGACAGAAAGAAAGAAAAAGATGGTAGGTAGGAAGGAAGACAGACAGACAGACAGACAGAAAGAAAAGATGGTAGGAAGGAAGGAAGACAGACAGAAAGAAAGAAAAAGAAAGATGGTAGGAAGAAAGACAGAAAGAAAAAGAAAGAAAGAAGGGGGAAGGTAGAGAAGAAAGAAAGAACGAAAGAAAGACTTATGACCACAATTGAGCCTAACGTTTTGGTTGCTAAGCAAGAGCGTTGTTAAGTGAGTTTCATCACACTTTACAAGTTGGCCACGCCCACCTGGTCACATGACCACTAAGCCACGCCCACCTGAGGGGGTGGGTTGGGGGGCGGCGAGGATGAGTTTGTAGCACCAAGGGGGCGGTGGACTGAAAAAGTTTGGGAACCACTGGTCTAAGTGCTATTGCTATTGCTATTTCCTTACATATCTCTTTCCTTTTTTCTTTACTATATTTTTTCTTTCTTTTCTATTTGTTTTCTCTGCACTTTTTCTTTTTTCTTTTTATATTTAGTAGTTTCTATTAGGTTTTCAGCTCTGTACCTGTAAACTTTAATAAAAATAATCATTCAAAATCTAAGTTTTAATGTTGTTATTTTTATATGATGTAATACATAAATATTCTACAAATGCATCGATATTCATTGTCATATCATGTCATGTCATATCATGTAACTATCAATAAATATGGGCTGTTGGTTTAGTATTCAAACACATTTCATCAATAAATATAACCCGCATGCAAATAAAATAATTCTTTTGGGGTCCTCTATCATTTATAAAAATGGAAAGCAGTCCTGAGCGCAAAAAGTTTAAGAAACACTAATTTAGAGGAAATACACTTTGCTTCGGAACTGGAAATGCCTCATTCTCTATGGTGCTGTTATAAGGAAATATCCTTTTAGGTTCAGTTCCAAGTGGGGAAAAAGACACTGGATTCATGAAGGTTGCTTGGAAGGAAGGTTTAATGGTGGACAGGAGCACATGGCAGGAGCCCCTGTACAGAAAAGGTAACTTACATGGTTGTGTGGTGAAGAGAAAAAAGAGGAAGAGATATATTGAGTTCCTGGTTTTTATAGTGTAAGTTGGGTCCCACCTCTTAGATTTCCTTTTCCTGTATAGAAATGTATCCCATTGGCTCTCAGACCCCCCAGGGGCATGCTGGGGTGGCTCTTGGCTTTTGTCTAATCCAGCTTTGGCTGAAATGGAAGGGCCTTGGGCAAATCCTATTGTGATTTTGTCATGCAAAAGACTTTCAGCCAGGTGAGAGGAATATGTGAGCTTAGCAGGGGTGGGGGTTTCCAAGAGGAGTCTTTTGTTTGTTTAAAAGCATGTTTCCAGATATGTTCCACAGAATATTTCCTACATTTTAATATCTCCTAGGATATCTCATTTCCTAGGAGAGGGGTGGGTGCTAACTTCCTACAATCCCTCATTTTTTTTTCAAAACATGTGAGTGCAACACATGTTTTGACACAAACTTCAAATTGATCAGGTCAGGGAGATTTTATGGGTGCTTTCAATTTTCTCTGATGCAGAGGGGAAGACGTTGAAAGAGGCAGTTGAAAGAGGCAGCAGAAGGATTCCTTCAGTGGCTCCCAAAAGGAGAGCTTTCAACCATGATGGTCAATGGCCAGGGCAAAAGTTCTGGAAATAAATTTACAGTATCCAATTTTCCATGCCAATTATGTTCAGATGTGTGATAACACTTTCGATGAGCTCCCAGACAGGTTTCAAGCAAGCACAGGCCCCACAATATTCCCACAGCCATGGTTTACCTTGAAATCACAGGCTGCCCATTTCCAAGGGATGGTTCTTGAATCTGCCCTAGCTCTTACTTTAGTGCATCTAGGATTTGTGAGTCCAAATTGAAGTTAGCCAGTGTGCAATCTAGGCTTTTCCTTTTTTTTTTTTTTTTTTTTTTTTTAGAATGAGCCCTGGGACTCTTACTCCTGAGACCACCAGTGCAAAGTACCCTGCTTTACTGGGCAGCAGTCAGGCCTTGGGTTTTCGAAGATCCTTTCTGCTAGCTCTTCAAGTGGGGAAATTGCCTGAGGGGACCTGTCCCCTTCCCCCATGGAATTAGCAGGGAGATATGACTGCCTGGGCTTTAATGCCACAAAGCAGGAGTCAAAACAACAACAACAAAAAAACCAGCAAGCTAAAAGCAGCTTTGGGTGGAGGTAGGTGAGAAAGGGATAACCTCAGTCTAATTCTGAATGGCGTGTCTCTGTGTGTTTGTGTATGCAGCTACAAATTTACCTCCCACTAGACAGAAATCTAAAGTGTACAGAACTCACTGTGGCAACCACTCCCAATACAATTCTTACATGAGTACATTAAACTGATTACAATATAGATGAGACAAGAAAGAGAAACGTTACAATGAATTTCAGTGAATGAAGCAAGGAAAGAAAGAAAACAAAGAAAAAAACTTTACAATGAATTTCTGTGACTGAAGCAAAGAAAGAAAGAAAAACTTTACAATGAATTTCTGTGACTGAAGCAAAGAAAGAAAGAAAAACTTTACAATGAATTTCTGTAACTGAAGCAAAGAAAGAAAGAAAAACGTTACAATGAATTTCTGTAACTGAAGCAAAGAAAGAATGAAAAACTTTACAATGAATTTCTCCCCTCCCCCCTAGTCTTTTCAGCTGTCTTCTGGGGATTGAAAATAGATGTTTGGTCTTTATTTGTCCATCTCAGGGTCCTTTCATTCATGTCTGCTGGGTGGCCTTAGGTGTTGGTGGTAAGGCTGGTCAGCCAGGCTTGGAAAGATCTGCTCCACTCTGGTTGCTGTGATGACTAGAGGACTAGATTCAAACCCAATTCTGGCTCAAATGGATGGAATGTCTTTACTGGAGGCAGTTTCTGAGCCCATTTGGTCTGCTTCCATAGGCTTCAGGATCATGTGTGCAGGGCTGAAAGACATAAGAACAGGGTCCCTTCCCCCTTTTGCTGGTAATTCTACCACGAGAGGCATTGTAAAAGGATTAGAGATTTGGGGGGGGGTAGATAGCTTGCAGGCAGGGTTTGAGGAAAACAATCAACACATCAGTATCGCAGTTAAATCAATTATAACAAAATGGAGACATCACCAGGGGAAAAAAATGAACAGACATTTCCATCTTATCAGAGAATTGGCATCCATTAAACATCACAGAAGAGCAATATTAAAACTGTTTGCATGTACATACAGTAAATGTAAAATGAAATTTTCCTGTAAATTAACTTAAAACATTGTCCCTTAAATTTTGGCTTTTCTTAAAAACACCGAGAGGAATAGGAAAATTGAACTCTGTTCCTTGTCCCAGATCAGGTTGGCCAGTCCTAACTGGGCAAAGACATTTTCCTTTCTTTTCAGTGCTTTTAATTTTCTAACAATTTGAAATTCATATCTCTAGGAAACAGAGATATTTTACAGTTGCAATTACCTCGAGTGCGCACAAGACAAGACAAAGACGTACACAGACACAAAAACATGGACAAAGAGGATGACAGGACACACACACAAGTCCTTCCTGCCATAAATCTCAGTTAAATTAGGAAGGCACAAATCTTAACAAACAAACCACGTGGTTACATATAAGAGAGAGAGAAGAAAAGAGAGAGAGAAGAAACAACAAACACCTCAACATTTTTCCTTTTCTGTTTTCTTAAGTACCTTTATTTAGCCAAATTGGCTGTTTTGTTTTGTTTTGTTTCTCTGTGTCATCCCTCAGCAAAGCCCATTTTCTACACAAGTTTCCTGCTTTTACTTTTGCACATTCCTGTCATACAGATATATTCCTGGCGTCCCAGGTTCCAAGCCCACACACGGGTTTCCACCACCCTCGAACTAGAGCTTCCCATGATCCTTTAAATGTAAGGTTCACTTTGACTTAGCTAGTGGCACGCTCAACAGTTTCAGAGAAAAAAAACTCTGGGAAGGACTTCCGATTCCCTTGTAGAAGTAAGGCCCCCTTCCTGTAGGGAATCTCTCTAGGTTTATCAGATCCAAAAAGGGGATCTGCGAGGACTAGCCGCCCCTGTACAGCTAGTACTAGGACCTCCACACTCACGGGCTTCACATTTAGAACTGAAAATTCTGGGGTTTGCTTTTGGGATGTGCACATAAAAACGACAACAACAACAACAAAATTTGCTTTCCCACCCTTCAATCACACACACACACACACACACACAGAGACATTCTTCCTCCTTCCCTAACAGAAGGTCCTGTGCTCTGTAAACGCTAAACAGAACTTACACAAATCAAAACAGAGAAAGAGAAGACATTGACACATAGACTGGTAGATGAGAAAGAAACTCTATACTACCAAATGAGGATAAACAAAAATAATTCAATATTATGAAAAGCTGTATGAGCAAGAAGTTTCAGAAAAATAAAATTAAAGAATATTTGGAAAAAAATGGAATTGCCTAAAGTACCAGAAAAGGACAAAAACTATTAAATGAATGAATATCAATGATGGAATTATCAGAAGCAGATCAAGAGACAAAAGAACAACCAAACACCAGGACCAGGTGGGCCAGTGGCAGAATTTTACAAAGATTTTACATACTGAGGTATTGATTGATGTAAAGGTACCACATTCCTGAATGGGAGCAAATATTACTTTGATTCCAAAATAAGATTCAGATTTAATGCAGATAAAACTATAGGCCCATCTCTTCACTGAATGCTGACTATAAAATATATACTTCAATAATGGCAGCAAACTAAAAGGTTCCTAAATGAATTTATACATTCAGCTCTCTTAAGCTATTTCTAAGAGACAGATTAAAAACAAAATGAGAATGATTTTAAATACATAAAAAAAGGCACAAGAAAAGGATGCTATTCATTTTCATACTGGAAGTGCTAAATATAAATATTATGGCAGACACAGAAATTAAAGGCATGGAAACTTTGAAAACTAATTTTGCACCAAGTGAGAAATAAAATATGTTAATAACCAACCTTACTGACAATTTTGTTGTCCAAAAGGTAGAGAAGAGAACTAGAGGAGATAATTAAGTCCATACTTGACTTAATACTTACAAACAAAGAAGAAGTTGTAGAAGGATTTGAAACTGCATCATTAACATAACAAAAACGATTCAACACAATTGAACACACTAAAGTCTTAGATTTTAAAATAAAGCTGACCTTAATAAACTCAAGAGAAACTTGAGAAAGATTCCTTGGATGAAAGTCCTAAAGGAAAGAAGCAACTCAAGAAGCTTTGTAAACTCTGAAAAAAATTGATTATAAAAGCCAATTGCACAAAAGCAATCAGGAAAAAAAAACCAGAAATCCAAGAAACCAGCATGGCTGCACAAAGACCTCACTGACAAATTGAATGAATGAAGGACAGATACAAAAATGGAAACAGGGACACATAACTAAAGCAGAATATCAGCAGATAGCAAGAATCTGTAAAGAAAAATCAGGAAACAAAAGCCTTGAATGAACAACGACTTGCAACAAAGTGAAAGATAATATAAAAGATTCTTCCAATACATAAAAAAAAAACAAGAAGAAAAATCAAGGAAACAGTTGGACCACTAAGGAGAGAAGGCAACACAGAGAAAGCCATGAGTTGCTTAACTCATTCTTTGCATGTCTTCTTGCAAAAAAAGAAATGCAACCCAACTAACCAGAAATATAACTGGAAAGGAAAAATAAAACAGACTGTAAACTAAAGTTAAAATAAGCAAAAACAGTAAGAGAACACCAGGTCCCAGAGTCCTAAAGGAGCTGGTAAATGAAATCTCAGAACCACTGCACATCTTAAAAAAAAAAATCTTGGGACACGGGGACCACCTGAGAAACTGGGAAAAAGCTAATGTGGTTCCCATCTTCAAAAAGAAAGAAAAAAAAATTTCCTGAGCCCTATCTAATGCAAAGAAAAGTAAAATCCTACACCTAAGTAAGGGAAACCAAAAATATAGATAACTATTATAAATTGGTGCAACAAATTAAAACAGATTTGGAGAAGTGGAAAAGAACCACCATAAAATGAGTATCCTGCAATGGCTAGCAGACAAAACAGGGCTGGGGGGGGGAGAAGGGGGGGGAGAAGGGGGGGGAAGGAAATATCAAAGGATTTAGGAAGATACATTAACTTGGTTAAACAAAAAGCATGATTATTTTTTCCCTAAAATGATTTGTACCCAGACAACACACTATTCAATTGAAATTGGAATTTACATATGCCATAAAGTAAAATTAAAAGCAAAAATTACCCCCACACACACATACACACATGCAAACACACATTTCCCAGTTTTCTATGGTTTAAAGTAAAATTTAGAGGTAGGTACTCACCTTCTTTCCAAGCAGCCCTTGAATTTTGAACTCAAAACCCCTTTAAAACCTACTTCCCAATGGCCAAGGCCTAATAAATTTATTTAGGCCAGGATCATTGAAGAGGCTAGCTTGGAAATCCAGCTGGCTCGCCAATTGTTATAAGGAAATATCCTTTTAGGTTCAGTTCCAAGTGGGGAAAAAGACACTGGATTCATGAAGGTTGCTTGGAAGGAAGGTTTAATGGTGGACAGGAGCACATGGCAGGAGCCCCTGTACAGAAAAGGTAACTTACATGGTTGTGTGGTGAAGAGAAAAAAAGAGGAAGAGATATATTGAGTTCCTGGTTTTTATAGTGTAAGTTGGGTCCCACCTCTTAGATTTCCTTTTCCTGTATAGAAATGTATCCCATTGGCTCTCAGACCCCCCAGGGGCATGCTGGGGTGGCTCTTGGCTTTTGTCTAATCCAGCTTTGGCTGAAATGGAAGGGCCTTGGGCAAATCCTATTGTGATTTTGTCATGCAAAAGACTTTCAGCCAGGTGAGAGGAATATGTGAGCTTAGCAGGGGTGGGGGTTTCCAAGAGGAGTCTTTTGTTTGTTTAAAAGCATGTTTCCAGATATGTTCCACAGAATATTTCCTACATTTTAATATCTCCTAGGATATCTCATTTCCTAGGAGAGGGGTGGGTGCTAACTTCCTACAGTGCTCAACCTTGGTGGCTTTAATACAGGTCGACCTCAGTTCTTAGAATTCTGGGAGTTGAAGTCCACCTGCCTTAAAGACACCAACGTGAAAAAAGGTTCCTCTACATGGTAAAATTTTGGGGTTTTATGCATCTTTTTATTCCAGGTCTCAGAGGTGAGTCTAAGCAGATCTTAATAAATAGAGTTAGAGTTATATTATGGTATCTTCCTAAATGAATTGTCCAGGGGGGGAGAGCCAGGTACCCTGCAATTTCCAATTGTGATCTGTGTGCTCTGTGTGTGAAACTGTGTGCTCTCCAAATCTGATTCCAACTCCAGGTTTCTTCAGGTCATTTTTCCTTATGGTGGTGGGATCTGGTTTTTTTAGAATTATATAGGTAGACCTCAACTTACAAGCACAATCGGAACCAGAACTTCCATTGCTCAATTGAGCAAGCTGGTTCCTCAGTGAGTCACTCCCAATTTTACAATCTTTATTGCTATGTGTTTGTGTTGTGTGCTATGTTATTGTGCTATGTGTTTGTGTTAAGTGAATCACTGCAGATAGCTGTTAAGTGGATCTGGCTTCGCCCAACTGACCTCATAAATATATGCCAGTTGCTAAGTGCCTGAAATTATTGGAGCATCGTGGGGATGCGCCAATAATCATAAGTGGAAGGATCAGTTGTAAGTCACTTTTTTCAGCACCTGTTGCAATTTCAAACTGTCACTAAACAAATGGTTGTAAGTCGAGGTTACTTGTATGCAAAAATTGTTTTGGGAAAAAAATAGCTTTGGGGGTGCGAATAGAATAGAATAGAATAGAATAGAATAGAATAGAATAGAATAGAATAGAATAGAATAGAATAGAATAGAATTCTTTATTGGCCAAGTGTGATTGGACACACAAGGAATTTGTCTTTGGTGCGTATGCTCTCAGTGTACATAAAAGAAAAGATACATTTGTCAAGAATCATGAGGTACAACACTTAATGATTGTCATAGGGTACAAATAAGCAATCAGGAAACAATATTGATATAAATTGTAAGGATACAAGCAACAAGTTATAAGTGGGAGGAGATGGGTGATAGGAGCAATGAGAAGACTACTAGTAATAGTAACGCAGCCTTAGTGAATAGTTTGACAGTGGTGAGGGGACTTATTTGTTTAGCTGGGCGCAGTGGTTGACTCTTGTCCTGCTATTTGGAGTAAGATGGAATCTGGGAAGAGAGAATGAGGCTGACTATGCGCACCTCTCCCTCACTTTAATCCAATTCGCGGGCAAGTCTTGACATCCTCCCCCCCCCCCCAGAAGTCAAGGTCCTCTTTGAACACGATGGACGAACATCATCATTTTGAAGAGCCGAGGTGGCTGCAGTTCAGCAGTTCAGCTGTTCAAATCTCACGAGGCTCAAGGTTGACTCAGCCTTCCATCCTTCTGAGGTGGGTAAAATGAGGACCCAGATTGTTGGGGGCAATATGCTGAACTCTGTAAACTGCTTAGAGAGGGCTGTAAAGCACTATGAAGCGGTATATAAGTCTAAGTGCTATTGCTATTGCTATCATTTGTTTAGCAGAGTGATGGCGTTCGGGGAAAAACTGTTCTTGTGTCTAGTAGTGGAGCAAAGTGACACAGGAGGGAACGAGTTAATTTCTCCTTCACAACCTGGCCTCGTCCAGATTGTGAGCATACACAGAAACACACATATACACACACATATACGCTACAATTCCAGTCCACTGCAGTTCTCTGTTTTGATGGCTCCAATTCACATATTTCAAATGTTTATCTTCTGCCTCGTTCCTGCTTGGTCCACAGAGGCCCGATGCCCTTTCGGATGTGGTGGATCAAAGCAGTCACTCCATCCTAAATGAAGTTGACTCATGCATTCTTTTAAGAAATTAGCTCGAGTCATAGTCACAGTCAGTCACTCCTGCGGTAATTACTTCCATCAGTTAATCGTGCCTCCCACAAACATTTTCTTCATCCCCTTTGCCTCCTTTTCCCCGTGTCCTTCGTCTCGGCTGGTGACACCCAGTTCCAGGATTATCAGAGAAGGAGAAAAACAACCCTCTTCCTTGTTTGTAATTTAGGAAACATATATTACTCCGTTCTCTGTCTTTATTTATATATTTAAAAAGTCACGCGGGGCTACAAAAAGCTACAACTCCTTGACTCATCAAGAAGCTCCCCCATTTCAGTGATGGCCCCACTCCTGCTCTGCATTGACCTCTCTTGGGTTTATGATGTCATTCTGGAGGCAGGGAAACTGCACAAGCTGTTCTAAAAGTGGCCACATGATAGCTTTATGTAATGGCACGATCCACCTGTTCTCCAGATGTCTTGGGCTTCACTTTCCTGATTTCCCAGCCGGCAGGCAGTACAACGTTGTTACTGCAATGCGCTCCACATGAGGCTACCCTTGAAGAGTGTTCGGAGACTGCAGTTAGTCCAGAATGCAGCTGCGCGAGCTGTTGTGGGTGCCTCAAGGTACACCCACACTAAGCCCATCCTTCGCCAGCTGCACTGGCTTCCGATTGGTCTCCGGACACAATTTAAGTTGTTGGTTCTTACCTTTAAAGGCCTATATGGCTCAGGACCAGTTTATCTGTGTGACCGGCTGCTACTGCATTCCTCCCAGCGCCCTGTGAGATCGCACAGGGTCGGCCTCCTCCGGGTCCCGTCAGCTAGACAATGTCGGCTGGCGGGTCTGCGGGGGAGGGCCTTCTCTGTAGCGGCTCCGACCCTTTGGAACCAACTACCTCCCAAGATCAGTACTACCCACACCTTACTGGCCTTCCGGAAAGAGCTTAAGACCTGGCTTTTCTGGCAGGCATGGGGCCAATGACCCTAAGATATGGTCTTGTTAGATCGGCCCAGGTATGCATGCCGGAGTGAAAGTTCTTTTTAAATAATGTATTGTACTTTTTAATATGCTTTTAAATTGCTTTTACTGATTGTTGTTTCTATACCTTACTGTGAGCCGCCCAGAGTCCCTCTGGGAGTTGGACGGCATAGAAATTCCAATAAACTAAACAAACTAAACTAAACTCCTCTCTACCATCCCATTGTACATTGGCACTCTCAGAGTTGAGAAGGACACACAAACACAAACACACACAATCTGCCCATTCCAGTCTAATTTTTCCTCCTCTTTCCAATCTTTCTGGGAAGGAGTAGAGAGGTGGTCTTGAAGAAGACACTCAACAGCCTTTAGATAAACCCCAGCTTAGCTCTGGAAGGAAGAAGCGAGGAGAGCTCAGGTTTTCTCCACTTTGATGCTTTTGGTACAGGATCCAATCTGGGTTGGTCACCAGGACCAGAGATTTAGTCTTCCAAGCATTCGGACTCATGCTAGAGCCCGTTCTCAGGGAACTTCTCTCTACCAGGATGTGGATGAGTCCCAAAGCTCACAAGACTAAACCTCTAGTCCAGGGGTAGGTTCCAGATTGTGTTACTGCCGGTTTGCTCAGGGATGCGCCACGTGGGTGCGCGTGCATGTGCAGTACTTAAAAAAAGCTTCTGGACATGTGCAGAAGCAAAAAACAAGATGGCGGTGCCTATGGCGCCGCCGAGAAAAACCAGCTCGGGGGCGTGGCAGGACTGGGTCGCTGCCGGTTCCAGCGACCCAGGCCACCAAGTTACTACCGGTTCTATAGAACCGGTCCGAACTGGTAGGAATACACCTCTGCTCTAGTCCCAGTGACCAATCCAGATTAGATCCTGTAACATTATTTATTTATTTATTTAATTTATTTATGAGATTTATATACCGCCTCACAGTGCAAGCACTCTCTAAGCCAGTGGTTCCCAACCTGTGTTACGTGTACCACTAGTGGTACGCGAGGGCCTTCCAGGTGGTACGCGAACACTTTCGGGGTCATGAACGATTTTTAGTTAGTTATTTTTTACTTCACAAAAATGTTTACTGCCTAACACAAGATAATCTGGCAACGATTTGCAACTGTTGCCACACGCCACCCACCTGGTCCCAGCGGCCCGAGAATCCAGTTGCTGGATGCGCGGGGCCAAAAAAGGAACGGTACAATTATGGAAATAAAGTGATATCTGATCGAATTTAGTTTCTCTGGAACCAGGTGGTACGCGGCGACTGTACGGGACCTCCAAGTGGTACTCGATCACAAAAAGGTTGGGAACCACTGCTCTAAGCGGTTTACACCAGTAAGCAATGTATATTTATATTGCCCTCAACAATCTGGGTCCTCATTTTACCGACCTCAGAAGGATGGAAGGCTGAGTCAACCTTGAGCCGGTGAGATTTGAACCGCTGACCTGCGGATCACAGTCAGCTAAAGTGGCCTGCAGTACTGCCTCTAACCGCTGCGCCACCTCAGCTCCTTTATCCTATGTATTTTTGCTTTCATTTGTGATGCTCTTGGGTATAAGAATGAGAGAGAGAGAGACAATCTGTCAGGCTTCCCAGATTCTGTTATAATACTCTATAACAGCGATGGCTAACCTTTTTCTCATCGTGTGCCGAAAGTGCATGCGTGCGTGACTGCGCACATGTGTGCCGGCACCCATAATGCAATGCGCCCCTGCGCATGTGCACATGACCCCCCATGCTCCCTCAAGCCCTTGTGCATGCACGCATGACCCCCCACCCCCCATTTTGGGCCTAACAGGCCTCCCTGCAGCCTCCTGGGGACAAAAATGGGCTGTGGGAAGGGGCGCGCCGCACCCCCACACACACACACGCCCCGTCTTGGGTCTAGCAGGCCTCCCTGCAGCCTCTGGTAACCAAAAACATCTCCCGCATGCACCCCGCGCATCCCGAAAATCAGCTGGATATCGGGAGGCACGTGCGCGCATGTGCGGTGGAGCTGAGCTGGCCGACGGCTTGCCTGCCCGCAGAGAGGACTCTGCGTGCCACAGCGTGCCATAGATTCACCATCACGGCTCTATAACAATCAAGTAGACTTCCAGAGTGGTTCCTTCATAGTGGTTGTTGAATATCTTCTTCAACGTCATCTCCATACTGCTCCGCAACATCCCATCCCATCCACAAAGGTGACCACATGACCCCGGGACACTTGCGACCGTCACCAATATGAGTCCGTTTCCAAGCATCTGAATTTTGATCACGTGACGACGGGAATGCTGCAACGGTCGTGTGAAAAACTGTCATAAGTCGGGTTTTTTTAGTGCCCTCGTAACTTTGTACCAGGGGTGAAATGCTGCCGGTTCAGAAGGGCCGGTCAGTCGTTGCAGAGCCACGGAGCTGGCGGCGGTCGCGGCACGGGGCTTCTCCCGCCCGCTTCCTCCGCCCGCCTGGATGCCGCCATTTGAATTCTTCTACGCTCTGTGCATTCACAGAACACTTTGCACATGCACAGAGCGTAGAAGAACTCAAATGGCGGCATCCAGGCGGGCGGGCGAAGCGGGCGGGAGAAGCCCCGTGCCGCGACCGCCGCCAGCTCCATCGGCTCTGCAACGACTGACCGGCCCTTCCGAACCGGCAGCATTTCACCCCTGCTTTGTACGGTCACTAAATGAACTGTTGTAAGTCGAGGACTACCTGTACCAGTTTACCAATTACCAGAATCACCAGCCTCAAAGAACAACATTTAGTGGGGGAAACCTTTTTTTGGGTGGAGTGGGTGAAAATAATGCAAGGGAAGAGGAACAGATGCCTATCAATTCATTCCTATTTGATAAGGATGAGATTAGTCACTGGAGATGTATCTTTTTCCTCCCTCATTTAAATCCTGGGAGCTTTGTCTCAGACACTTACTTATTCATCCTTTTCCGTAAGGGAACTCTTTGTCTTTATTAAAAATCCATAAATCAAAGAGCTTCCCGACCCTCTTGGAGTGGGGAGATAACAGATGACCAGCATAAACAAGAATAAACAAGTCAGAAACGCAACTATTCTCTCCTTTTACAACTGTGCCCATTCGTCTTATTAATCAACCCTCTAAACATTTCATTATAGACACCAGCTGCGTTTTGTAACCATCTGCGCTGGACAAGAACTGGACATAGGAGTTTGGAAAATGAGAGACTGTCTTCTCCGCCTTTCAAAGTCTGGTTCTCTGTCTCAGCAGGAGGCGGTGACCTGACTCAACCCCCGGGACCCAGCAATTCCGTATGGTTAGAATTAGAATAACAGAGTTGGAAGGGACCTTGGAGGTCTTCTAGTCCAGCCCACTGCTCAGGCAGGAAACCCTATACCATTTCAGAAAAATGGTTATCTAATCTCTTCTTAAAAACTTCCAGTGTTGGAGCATTCACAATTTCTGGAGGCAAGTTGTTCCACTGATGATCTGTTCCAACTGTCAGGAAATTTCTTCTTAGTTCTAGCTTGCTTCTTTCCTTGATTAGTTTCCATCCATTGCTTCTTGTTCTACCCTCAGGTGCTTTGGAGAATAGCTTGACTCCCTCTTCTCTGTGGAAACCCCTGAGATATTGGAACACTGCTATCATGTCTCCCCTGGTCCTTCTTTTCATTAAACCAAACATATCCAAATCCAGCAACCGTTCCTCATATGTTTTAGCCTCCAGTCCCCTAATCATTTTTGTTGCTCTTCTCTGCACTCCTTCTAGAGCAGTGGTTCCCAACCTTTCTAATGCCGTGACCCCTTAATATAGTTCCTCATGTTGTGGTGACCCCCAACCATAAAATTATTTTCGTTGCTACTTCACAACTGTAATTTTGCTACTGTTATGAATCGTAATGTAAATATCTAATATGCAGGATGTATTTTCATTGTTACAAATTGAACATAATTAAAGCATAGCGATTAATCACAAAAACAATATATAATTATGCCAGATCAGAAATTCTCGGGCCAGTCTTTGCAAGAGCACAAGGAATATCATCTTCCACAACAAGTCTACTTCTGTATTTAGACTTGATAACCAACAAGTGTACAGCAATATTTCTCAATCTCAGCAACTTATAAGGTGCCTGGACTTCAACTCCCAGAATTCAAAGCAAAGCTGGCCCCTTAGCTGATGCTGTCAAAGCTCGGCCGCCAGGCGTCACAACGCCTCTCACCGAATAGCACCTCTCCTGACCAATCAGAGGGCTCGGGCGAGTTGAGTCGATATGGCCAGGCTTGTGGCAGTGGGAGGGGGAGCTGAGGATGCCGGGGCGACCCCTGGGAAATGGTCATTCGACCCCCAAAGGGGTCCCGACCCCCAGGTTGGGAACCACTGTTCTAGAGTCTCAACATCTTTTTTACTTTATTATTTATTTATTTATTTATTTATTTATTTATTATTTTTCTTATTTATTTATTTTTATTTATTTTTATTTATTATTTTTTTTAAATTGTTATTATTTATTTATTTATTCATTTATTCATTCATTCATTCATTCATTCATTCATTCATTTATTTATTTTGTAGTTTTTCTATGCCGCCCTACTCCCTCAGGACTCAGGGCGGCATACAACATTTTATAAAAAACTCCAAAACAAATCATTAAAAACAGCTTAAAAAACAGTTAGAAATATATAAAAACACACCATACATACCTGGGGGAGACATCAGATATAAAATCGTCTCAAAACCCCGCCTGCAAGAAGAGCCATGTCTTAACGGCTTTTCTGAAGGCCAGCAAGGTGGGGATGACTCGGATCTCTGGGGGAAGTTGGTTCCAGAGAGCGGGGGCCCCTACAGAGAAGGCCCTCCCCCTAGGCCCCGCCAGTCGGCACTGTTTGGCTGACGGGACCTGGAGGAGACCCACTCTGTGCGACCTGACCGGTCGAAGGGAGGAATGCGGCAGAATGTGGTCCCGAAGATAGCCTGGTCCTAAGCCATGTAGGGCTTTAAAGATGATGATCAGCACCTTGAATTGTACCTGGAGACCAATGGGCAGCCAATGCAGCTGGCGGAATATGGGTGTTACGTGGGTGTACCTTGAAACACCCACCACAGCACGCGCAGCTGCATTTTGCACCAGTTGAAGTCATTTGTTTATTTATTTATGTATGTATGTATGTATGTATGTATGTATGTATGTATGTATGTATGTATGTATGTATTTATTTATTTATTTATTTATTTATTTATTTATTTATTTATTTATTTATTTATTTATTTATTCTTCTATGCTGCCCTACTCCCTAAGGACTCAGGGCGGCGTACAGCATTTTAAAGAACACCAAACAATAAAATCATTAAAAACAATTTTTAAAAAGTTAAAAGAAAGACATACAACACCATGCATACATGGGGGAGACCTCAGATGTAAAATTGTCTCAAAACCCTGCCTGCAGGAACAACCATGTCTTAATGGCTTTTCAGAAGGCCAGCAAGGTGGGGATGATTCGGATCTCTGGGGGAAGTTGGTTCCAGAGAGCAGGGGCCCCTACAGAGAAGGCCCTACCATACATCATACATCCACGACCAAAACTGGATGCGGAAAAAGTTTTATTTTCGGCCATTTGGAACTGAGAACTGCACAAATCTGTGTAGCAAAAGACCTTGAATTAATTCAAAAAGAGACTCTTCTGAAGTCGTTCCTCATACGGATAGTCCTCGACTTGCAACAGTTCATTTAGTGACCGTTCAAAGTTACAACAGCACTAAAAAAAAGTGACTGAGGGGCGTTTTTCACTGTTACAACCTTTGCAGCAGCCCCGTGATCAAAATGCAGATGCTTGGCAACTGGCTCATATTTATGACCGTTGCCGTGTCCCGGGGTCATGTGATCCCCTTTTGTGACCTTCTGACAACCAAAGTCAACGGGGAAGCCAGATTCACTTAACAATCGAGTTACTAACTTATCAACTGCAGTGATTTGCTTAATAACTGAGGTAAAAAAAGATTGTAAAATGGGGCAAAACTCAATTAACAAATGTCTCTTATCAACAGAAATTCTGGGCTTCATTGAGGTCGTATGTCGAGGACTACCTGTATTGATTTCATTGATTTTTGGAGTATAAGACGCACCTTTTTCTTCCCTAAAAGTGGCTGAAAATTTGGGTGCTTCTTATACTCTGAATGTAGCTTTTTCGGAGCTTTTTTTCCCAGCCCTAACTAGGTGCTAACGATCTTCCCAGCTCTTACCTTGCAGGCTCTTTCATTGTTACTCTCTCCGAAGAATGTTTTTCCAGCCCTAAGTCTTTGCAGGCTTTTTTCCATTGCTCTACTTGCTCCGAATAAGTTTGTTTTCTAGCCCTAACCAGGTGCTAATGATCTTCCCAGCTCTTACTGGCTTGCAGGCTCTTTCATTGTTACTCTCTCCGAAGAAGGTTTTTTAAAGTCCTAACCAGGGGATAAAATAATGTGCTGAAGCTGACCAGACTAAGGACGCTAGCCAGATGAATACCTGGTAGGCAGATTTTTTTCCCCTATTTTCCTCCCCAAAAACTAAGGTGCGTCTTATACTCCGAAAAATATGGTATATCCAAGGATGCTCACAGAGAGAGGCGGGATCAAAACTGTCAAAATGGTGGCCATAATCATGTGATCAAAGCCCCACCACTTTTTTTTTACACGTCATTATGCTCTGTTCTGGAGTCCCTCTTGCTTTCAATAGAAGAGAATATTTGTAGCTCAGGGTTGTGTTGGAGAGTTCTTGGTGCTCTCTTGGTTGTCTTCCTGCAGACGTTTCATTACCCAACTAGGTAACATTATCAGTACTCTATAGAGTAAACCTTACTCCCTTCTAGCACTAGTCATTTGGGCTTTCCGGCAGTGTCTCCATTACCACCATAATTGAGTCCATCCACCTTGCTGTTGGATGTCCGCTTCTTCACTTTCCTTCCTTTTCTTTCCCAGCTTCAGAAACTTCTCCAGAGAGTTGGTCTTCTTAGCATGTGTCTGAAGTAGGATAATTTGAGCCCAATCCTTTGTGCCTCCAGGGAGAAACCTGGGCTGATTTGTTTGATGAACCATCAATATATTTTCTTGGCTGTCCATGGTATTCTCTGGGGGTCTTCGGCAACACTTCAAAACGGTTGCAGGAGTTGGGTATGTCTAGTTCAGAGGTGGGTTCCTGCCGGTACGCTCTTACCTGTTGGTCGCCGCAGAGCCGAAGAAGCCGGTGGCGTTCGCGGCGCGGGGCTTCCCCCGCCCGCTTTCAACCGCCCGCCTGGACGCCGCCATTTGTGTTCTTTTAATCCTCTGCGCAAGCAGAACGCTTTGTGCATGCGCAGAGGGCAAAAGAACGCAAATGGCGGCGTCCAGGCAGATGGGGGAAGCCACACGCCGCAAACGCCACCGGCTTCTTCGGCTCTGCGGCGACCAACAGGTAAGAGCATACCGGCAGGAATCCACCTCTGGTCTAGTTTAATTAAAAGACGGACTAATTCTCTTAGTTTAATTTAATTCCAAACAGAGCTGGAAGCGACCTTGGAGGTCTTTTAGTCCAACCTCCTGCTCAAGCAGGAGACCCTGTACCAGTGGTGGGTTCCTACCGGTGCGGTCCAGTGCGCCGTTCCGGTAGGGACCCGCCAATTGTGCAATTTGCGAGCGACGGCTCCGGTGCCGTCTTCGCCGGTCCGTCACGCGGCGCCATCTTTTTTCTGGAATTTTTGGGCTTTTTTTGCTTCCGCGCATGCGCAAGAAGCAAAATCGCACGAGGGGACGTGCGCACATAGCAAGCGTGTGCGCGCGCAAAATGAGATGATGCACGCGCAGCGCACTGGTAGACAGGTAAGAGGAATCCGCCCCTGTCCTGTACCATTGCAGACAAGTGGCTGTCCAGGGTCTTCTTAAAAATCTCCAGTGATGAAGCACCCACCACTTCTGAAGGCAAGATATTCCACTGGTTAATTCTTCTCATTGTTTGGAAATTTCTCCTTAGTTCCTTCTGTCAGGCCTGGAAGCCATCTTTTGTATTGGGCCTTCAGACCTGCCACTGTTACTTGGAACCCTGACAGCTTCTCTCCTTGATTAGTTTCCATCCATTGTTTCTTGTCCTGCCCTCTGGTGCTTTGGAAAACAAGTTGACTAGGGGTGACATGATAACAGCGTTCCAATATCTAAGGAGCTTCAACAAAGAGGGGATCAATCTATTCTCCAAAGAATCTGAAGGCAGAATAAGAAGCAATGGATGGAAACTAATCAAGGAGAGAACCAAACAAGAACTAAGGAGAAATTTCCTGATAGTTATAAGAATGAATCAGTGAAATGGTTTGCCTCCAGAAGTTGTGGGTGCTCCCAACACTGGAGGTTTTTAAAAAGAGATTGAACAGGCATTTGTCTGAAATGGTACCGTATAACTCTGTTATTTTGTTAAGACTCCTGTAAGCCTGCTTCTTCCCAGTTGATATTGGATCAGTAATCATCTCTCAGCCTGATCTACCCTCCAAGCAGTGGTGGGTTCCTACCGGTGCGGCCCGCTGGTGATGTCACAGTACCGGTGCGGTCGGTTGCCGGTGCCTGGGCACTGCCATTTTTTTAAAAAAATTTTTTTTAATTTTTTTTAAAAAATTATTCTGCGCATGCACAGAAACCTGACATAAGAAGCTCGCATTTGACACTTTTCCTTCACTTTTGCCTAAAGCTTCCCAAAGTGGGCATTTTCCGAAACCTTAACCTTTTATACTGTTAATTTTATACAGTTTTATACTGTTATTCTTTAGACGAAAACATTGAGGACTGTTAAAAGATACTGTTCTTTTAACAGTCCTCAATATTTTCGTCTAAGGAATCCATGACTGAAACCAAAAATGCTGTATGAGACTTGCTTGTCTTTTAACTATAGCATTTTCTGCACATAAAGGTTGCTGTGTTGCCATGGTGTAACACGCACTTTGTATGCAAAGCTTTTCATGTAAGGTATAAAATAGCAAAAATAGTAATAACATCTCTCTGAAATAACTAATATATGACCGGCAAGCCACGCCCACCCGGTCACATGGCCGGCAAGCCATGCCCACCTGGTCACATGGCTGGCAAGCCACACCCACAAAATAAGCCACGCCCACAGAGTGGTAGTAAAAAAATTAGGAACCCGCCCCTGCCTCCAAGGTTGTTGTTTAGAAGGTGAAATATAAAGATAGATACCCACATCCATTGCCCGAAGGAAAGCTGGGGCATACAATGGAATTGACAGCAAGTAATAGTGCATAATTCATAATATTAATAAGCTTGCAGTTTTTCTCTTTAATATAGGCTCCGGGACAAGAGAACACAAGAAGATGGACAAACCCTATCAAAACTAATACTTAAGATATTTAAGGAACGAGAAAGAGCATTTATTTATTTACATTTAAAATTAAAATAAATAAAAATAAAAATAAACACAGCATTTACCCTGCTGCCGTGGCCTAGAGGTGGAGCTCTTGCCTCACAATCAGGAGGTTGTGAGTTCGATCCTAGATAGAGGCAGATGTAGGGTCTCCTGCTTGGGCAGGGGGTTGGACTAGATTACCTGAAAGGTCCCTTCCAACTCTGTTGATCTGTTAAATCTGTTAAATCATTGGAGAAAGATGAAAATGAAAAAAGAATTTGTATTTAGTTCTTTGAATTTACTCTTAGCTTAGGTTATATACTCTGAATGTCAACCCTTGCTCGGAAGGGAGGGGGGCATACATTTTTTGTCAGGTTGAGTGCCATAAGTGGGCTTGAGTGATGTCAGAGCCCACTGTAACAACATTGCCAAAAGGCACTAAGAGTTATTAATCTAATCTTGCATAGCTTCTTCTCTGGCAATATTACACTGCTAACCAGAGCATACAAAACATTTGCTAGACCAATTCTTGAATACAGCTCACCTGTCTGGAACCCGCACTGCATATCAGACATCAATACAATCGAGAGAGTCCAAAAATATTTCACAAGAAGAGTCCTCCACTCCTCTGCTCGCAATAGAATACCTTACCTGTTATTGCTTTTATATTCTATATTTTATATTTATATAGAATACCTGTTGTTGCTTTTATATTGTTTTTTTTAATTTTGTACTGTTTTTAAATTTTATGAAATTTTGATTATTCTTGTATTTCTCTTTGTTGTACGCCGCCCGGAGTCCTTCGGGAGTTGGGCGGCATATAAGAATAACAAAATAAATAAATAAATAAATAAATTCCACCAGACTTGAAATTTTGGGCTTAGATAGCTTAGAACTTCGTCGCCTTCGATCTGACCTAAATGTAGTTCATAAAATCATCTACCACAATGTCCTACCTGCCGATGATTACTTCAGCTTCAACTGCAACAACACAGGAGCACACAATAGATTCAAACTTAATGTAAACCGCTCCAAACTCGACTGCAGAAAATATGACTTCAGCAACAGAGTGATCAATGCCTGGAATACACTACCTGACTCTGTGGTTTGTTCCCCAAACCTCAAAAACTTTAACCTTAGACTGTCTACAGTCGACCTCACCCCATTCCGAGCCGAGGTGGCGCAATGGTTAGAGTGCAGCACTGCAGGCTACTTCAGCTGACTGCTAGCTGCAGTTCAGCTGTTCAAATCTCACCGGCTCAAGGTTGACTCATCCTTCCATCCTTCCAAGGTGGGTAAAATGAGGACCCAGATTGTTAGGGGCAATATGCTGAACTCTGTAAACCGCTTAGAGAGGGCTGTAAAGCACTATGAAGCGGTATATAAGTCTAAGTGCTATTGCTATTGCTATTCCTAAGAGGTCTGTAAGGGGCATGCATAAGCACACCATCGTGCCTACCGTCCCTGTCCTACTGTCCTATTGTCCAAATTTACCTGTACCTACTTTGCTAATGTTTATGTTTATACCAATACCTACTATCTTGTACATGTTTGACAAACAAATAAAATAAATAAAATTAAAATGTAACAACCCCCCAATGCAGAAAGCATGTTTGCGATCATCACCTACCAATACAAACCCCAAAAGTGCCAGAATCAGCTTGGCAAACCGCAACAATGCTAGTGCCTTGTAAAATTAACATCACATTTAAACTGGAAAAGGAGAAAAAGCATGGCGCAGAAATGAAAGGAATTCAATATTTATTTTTTACTTAATACTTTTATCCCTTTTTATAGGATTTATATATATATAAAAAGGAATAAAGATATTAAGTAAATCCAAATATTGAATTCCTTCCATTTCTGCTCGATGTATTTCAGTTTTTAAATTCTTTTTAAATTCTTTTTTTTTAAAGCTTTTAAAATTATTCTTTGGATTCCACCCGTCTTATGCTGGCCTATGACCGTAATAAAGATTTGATTGAGTGTGGCTCATGTTATGCCTCTTCGTTTAATGACAGGGTTAGTGACCTTTTGGCCCCAGTAAACATTTCCATCTGGAACCAGTCTTAGCACAGTCTCCAGAAAGCGGCAAAGGTTGGAGGATCTCAGGCTATCCCAAAGGTGCTTTTTCAAGAAGCAACTGGACTTTCTTGTTTTTCTTTGAAGACGTTTTTAGCTTCTCATCCAAGAAGCTTCTTCGGCTCATCTTCAGCTCAGATCTCAACCTATGTGCCCTTCTCGTCGGGGATCCTTTCATCCCCACTAGCTCTTGACTGCTTCTGTAACCACTAGACGCTTCTCCCTATACAATCAAAGAACCAAGACTCCCAACCATTTGTCCTGTGCTTGACCTAGCTGTAGTATGAGAGAGAAGGAAGAAGAAGACCTTTCTCTGTCTGTCAGATGAGTTTGGCCGTAGGCCTTTCTCTTGGAGTGAAGGGGCAAAAAGGAGAGATCACATTTCCGGCCTCCATCCCTTGAGGTCTCGGCCTCCTCCATCCGTCTCCATCCCCGGTCCATTCCGGGCGCCACATCTGGTTTGCATCGTGGGGCTGCACAGCTGCAGAAATTCACCGCTCACATCTGCTTCCAATCCTGACACAAATATGACTTCACCCGATCTGGAGCCCGAGGTCTTCTGGAGTGCTGAGTCACCACCGAGGCCTGTCCCACCTGAATCCCTGCTGCTTTTAGGACATATGAGTCTGGACACAGGGAGGGGGCTCTGAGGCCTTCACGGCTGTTGGCAGCTCTGCCAACATCTGCCTTTTTGACTTGTATCTTGAGGGGGCTTGTGAAGGACAAAATTTCACGGAAGGACACACTCGGCTGGCTGGTGGAACTCTCCCGTGTTGCTTACATTTTTGAGAAGGCATTTCCTGACCTAACGCATTGAAAGTGAACCTTGCTGAGTCTATAACCAAAAAGAGGAATTAAACCCTCATCTCCCGTGCCAAGACCCTGATCTGTATGAGGTTGAACTCCTGCCTTTCTGCTGACCAAATAAACAAGGTTATGACACTGCACATAAAATGCAATTAAAACATAACCTCAGAGCAGTGGCAGCTTTAAGATGTGTGGACTTCAACTCCCAGAATCCCCCAGCCAGCAATGCTGGCTGAGGGATTCTGGGTGTTGAAGTTCACACATCTTAAAGAAAAATGGCAGAATGGTTTGATTGCCACCCAAAGTTACAAGAACAGGAGCATCCACAGGATAGGAGCAAACAGGTCAAGACTAAAGTGACCAGATTTTTTTTTCTTTAAGCGGGACGGGGGGGGCGGGCCCGCCTGGGCGCCATTTGTTTTTCCCTCTGCGCATGCACAGAACGCTGCGCATGCGCAGAGGGCAAAACAGCAAATGTTGGCGTCCAGGTGGGGGGGGAGGCAGGAGGGCGCTTGGATGCCTGGAGCTCACAACAGGTAAGCTGCCGGCTGCCTCCTTTCCCCGTCTCCCGCCTCCCGTTCGTTGCTTGCCAGCCCGGCCGAAGGGGAGGCGGGAGGCGAGGAAAGGCCTCTCGAAGGGGAGGCGGGCTCCCAAAGGGCTGCCGGCTCCCGAAGGGGGCCTCCCGCCTCCCCTTCGGGAGCCGGCAGCCCTTCGGGAGCCCGCCTCCCCTTCGGGAGGCCTTTCCTCGCCTCCCGCCTCCCCTTCGGCCGGGCTGGCAAGCAACGAACGGGAGGCGGGAGACGGGGAAAGGAGGCAGCCGGCAGCTTACCTGCTCCAGGCATCCAAGCACCGCGGTCTCCCGGTCTCCCAGCCGGCCCCAGGGCAATGGCGGCAGCGAGGCGACGGGGGGAAGTAAGAGGTGGGGGACGAGGAAGGGCTGTTTGCGCCGCCGCCGGCTCCTCGTCCCTCACCCCTCCCAACAGCAGTGGCGCCTCCGAGGGCGGGGCTAGGGATGGGGCGGGGGAAGGAGAGGAGGAGCAGCCGCCCTTCCCCTCCCTCCAGCAGGCAGCCGCCTCGCTGGAATTCTGCCCGACTTGCTTCTGGTACCTCTCTTGCTTCCCCTTATTAAGGTGACCAGACATCCCGCTGTTTCCGCATTCTTTTAAAAAAAGCGGGACTTTTTGAAAAGAATGCGGGACGCGGGACACACGCTTGAAAAGCGTGTCTGTCCCGCCAAAAGCGGGACGTCTGGTCACCTTAGTCAAGACGGCACCCCATTGTGGCCACCATCTTATTTTTTTTAACCTTACTGTGGAAACACCCCTGTACCCAAAACTAAAGTTTATATATGGGTAGCCTGATTTGAATGAAAGAAATTTGAAGAAAGAAAAGTATTTGAAGAAATGTCCATCTAAGGCAATGGCTGCTAACAGTTCCTGTGCGGTACTTTTCAAAGCCCAGCTACAATCCTGCTGGATAACAGGCAGAGCTGAGCTGTATATCCATCTTCATTTCAATATTTTCTTTCTTCAAATTAATTAATACCCAATTAATAGCAATAGCAATAGCACTTAGACTTATATACCGCTTCATAGTGCTTTACAGCCCTCTCTAAGCGGTTTACAGAGTTCAGCATATTACCCCCAACAATCTGGGTCCTCATTTTACCGACCTCAGAAGGATATAAGGCTGAGTCAACCTTGAGCCGGTGAGAATCGAACTGCCAGCAGCCAGCAGTTAGCAGAAGTAGCCTGCAGTACTGCATTCTAACCACTGTGTCACCTTGGCTCTATAGGAGAGTATGTGTTGAATTTTGGGGTACTGATTGTTCTCTGGGCGTGATTGTTTTCTTGCAGATGTTTCATTAACCAAACAGGCAGAATATCTTCAATGCTTCAGAGCAAACCCTACCCTCCTTTCACACTGATGATGTTACCTAGCTGGGTAATGAAATGTCTGAAAGAAAACAACCAAACTCAGAGAGCACCAAGGACCCCATAATTAACACCCATCTTTTTGTGTCCCACTACCGTGTTTCCCCGAAAATAAGACCCTGTCTTATATTTTTTTTGAAACCCAAAATAAGTGCTTGGCCTTATTTTCAGGGAGGTCTTATTATTTTGGGGCGTGTGGAGCAAGATGGGCTCCTCTTGCTGTCTTACCTGATTTCCAGCTCTGTCTCCCTAACCCTAACCAGAGGAAATGGCGGGGACCGGCTGCGCATGTGTTTAAATATTTTGGGGGGTCTTATTTTGGGGGAGGGCTTATTTTCGGGGAGGGCTTATTTTCTAGAAAACATGGTACCCGTTTTATTTAAATTGTGATTGATATTCCCCCGCTTCTTGTTTCAAATGTCTGCTGATTTAGAATTGTTTCCCATGGTTTTCCTCCCCCCCCCCCTTTAATTTCGTTTGCTTTCCTTCAGAATGGAAACAAATTTGAATTAAAAACAATTAAACCTAAACAGCATGAGGGAGTAATCAGGTATCTTTTTTTGAGATCCAGACTGAGCCATTTTGGCCTGGCTGAAAGGAAAATAGAAACTTCTGGCCAATTTTGAGCACTGAGTATTATATCTGGATCTCTTTGTAGCTCAGTAACGGATGTGTTATTCTCAGTTGTTGAACACTTGTAACTTCCCATTTAAAAAGGAAGAAGGGGAACAACAACAACAACAACAACAACAACAACAACAACAACAACAACAATAATAATAATAATAATAATAATAATAATAATAATAATGGGATTTTGCTCCAACATTTAACTAAGGCTGATGAAAATCAGCCAATGCTCGGATGGGAAGTGGAAAAACTTGGAATGGAAGTTTATGAGTAATGGATTCTGAGAGAAATTGCATTTCTGTTCTGAAAGCAAATCCCTCGGCACTTAATGAGCTCCAAGGCACCTTCTTTGCTAATTCTGAGGGGACATCTTTGTGAAATGGATTCAGGGCCCAGAAGTCTTTATTTATTTTTTTAGAAGATCTGGCAAGTCTGAAATAGCTTAGGGCAGGGGTATCAAGCTCAAGGCCTGCGGGCACGATCCAGCCCATGGGGTGCTTAAATCTGGCCCACAGGGCCAGCCTAGAAATAGCAAAGGACTGGCCCACGGTGCCTCTGGCAGCCAAAATGGGGTGCGGGGGGCCATGCATGGGCCCCACCCAGTCCATTTTTGGCCTGGACAGCCTCCTGCAACACTTTGTCGGCCAAAATGGGGCACGGGGGGCGCACACGCCCCATTTTGGCCAGCAAAATGCTGTAGGAGGCCATCCAGGCCAAAAACAGGCCATACATGCCCCCCCCCGTGCGTCATTTTGGCCAGCAAAGTGCTGCAGGAGGCGTCCGTTTCATCTCCCCGTCCCCCGGCCGGCCCGCAGAGGAGAACTACAATGCTGATCCTGCCCTCGAAGAAATCCAGTTTGAAACCCCTGGCTTAGAGATTACAGTCCACAGATTTCACTCTCCTGACCCAGCCGAAAATACACGGAAAACAATCCATGTAATTAACATATATACGATTTTGCTAGTACAGAATGCAGGTGGTCCTCGACTTATGACCACAATTAAGCCCACGATTTCTGTTGCTCAGCAAGACCCTTGTTAAGTGAATTTTGCTCCATTTTGCTACCTTTCTTGCCACAGTTGTTAAGCGAATCACTGCAGTTATTAAGTTAATAACACGGTGGTTAAATGAATCTGGCTTCCCCATTGAGTTTGCTTGTCGGAAGGTCGCAAAAGGTGATCACAGGAACCCGGGATGCTGCAACCGTCATAAATATGAGTCAGTCGCCAAGCACCTGAATTTTGATCATGTAGCCATGGGGATGCTGCAATGGTCACGTGAAAAATACTCATAAGTCACTTTTTTTCAGTGACGTAACTTCAAACGTGTCACGATGTGAATAATTGCCAGTTGTGCATCTCTACTGTTTTCTAAGGTTTATTGTATTTCTAATCAAGCAGACATGTGATATGTTTTACTATGCATGCGTGCATTCCAGGAGTTTTGTCAACTCCCACTTCCCTTCTTCTTCGATGCCTGCCCGAAGGCAGACGTGAATCCATTAGCTGAGAAGATGTAGTTTATTAAGGGTTTATTTTTGAATCTCGGTTTTATTTTCTAAATACGAATGACTTCGAGGAAGCAAGATCCTAAGATCGCCTCTGGTAGTTTTTCCTCTGGTAGATTTTCCTCTGGTAGGAAAATTCCTATCTGACAAAACGATTACTAAATGAACTGCTGTAAGCTGTGGACTATCTATCTATATACAGTATGTCACAGAAGTGAGTACACCCCCTCCCATTTTATAAATATTTAAGTATATCTTTTCATAGAAGCACAGGTATCCAGCTACTAGTAGGTTATATAAATAAATCAATTTCCCCTAGAACGGTAAAGAGACAGGCTTAATTTGTCAGTAGCTACTTCCCCTCTTATTTTGGCACTGTCCCACGGCCGTCTTAGAGTGTATACAATCTGTATTTTTCCATGATTTTGGAGGGAAGTCAAGTGACTGCAATGCTTGGAAAGAGGTAAAACTGAAGGATACACTGAATTTCTTGCCTGTATACCTGATTTGAGATTGAGAGGAGAACTCTTCAAGAGAGAAAGGAATTTTTTTTCCTTTTTAGCTTGCGGCTTGACCACAATTTACTCATCAAATTAAGGGTTTCATCCAGAGGTATTTTTGTGGCTCTAGGCTAGCCCTATATCCTCTGATGGTTGAATCTGATACTATAAACCTCTCCCAATTTCACAAGCGAAACGAATGGTACCCTACTCTGCCGTACAAAAGATGTGTTACTTCAACTCCCAGAATCTCCAGACCTCAATTCCTAGAATTCTCTGATCAGCAAATCATGATGGAATACTGTGTCCATGAACTATGGATGGTGCTCCATCATTGGAGGTTTTTAAGAAGCGACTGGACAGCCATTTGTCTGAAATGGTATAGGGTCTCCTGCCTGAGCAGGGGGTTGGACTAGAAGACCTCTAAGGTCCCTTCCAACTCTGTTATTCTGGGATTCTTTAGCTGAGTGTGATCCTCAGGTCAGCTGTTCAAATCTCACCGGCTCAAGGTTGACTCAGCCTTCCATCCTTCCGAGGTAGGTAAAATGAGGACCCAGATTGTTGGGGGCAATATAAATATACATTGCTTACTGGTGTAAACCACTTAGAGAGTGCTTGCACTGTGAGACGGTATATAAATCTCACAAAATAAATAAATAAAATAAATTCTGAACCAGATTAAAACCTGTTTCCCACTTGAGTTTTTCCAACCATCAGTTGAAATCAAAAGATGGGAGTCGCTTGCTTGTCATCTAGTGGCCAGAATCCATATTGCATCCAACTTGGTTTCAAAAGACTTGTCCCAAAGATGCTTTTTCAGGAGGCAACTGGGCTTTCTTGTTTTTTCTTTTGAAGATGTTTCGCTTCTCATCCGAGAAGCTTCTTCAGCTCTGACTGGATGGATTTATATTTCTTGCAGACAGCTTGTAATTTGCATCCTTTTAGAGGAGGGGTGTCAAACTAAAGGCCCGGGGGCTGAATTCGGCCCATGGGGTGCTTAGATCTGGCCCACAGGGCCTCCCTGGAAACAGCCAAGCAGCCTCTGCCAGCAAAAATGGAGCTCGAGAGACCATGTGCAGCCCTTCTGAGCTCCTGCAACTCTCTACCAGCAAAAACATAGCTCGTTTTTCACTGGCAGAACATTCAGGCCACCAGAGATGCCTCCAACATGAGTGATGTCGAGCTGGCCACGCTCACCTGCCCACCCCCAAGGTGAAACACAACCCTGATGCGGCCCTCAATGAAATCGAGTTTGGCACCCCTGTTTTAGAGGGTCATTGAAGCACTTGGAGGATTATGTGCAGGGGCGGGTTCCTAATTTTTTTACTACCACTCTGTGGGCGTGGCTTATTTTGTGGATGTGGCTTGCCAGTCATGTGACTGGGTGGGCGTGGCTTCTTGGACTGCTGAAGGGAGGGGAACTGAGATAGGTCCTGTCGCCCATTCCCCCCCCATCAGCAGCTCGAGAAGCCTCAAATGTGCGAAAATGCCTGGGATCATCACCGCATGTTCGTGGCTTCTCGGACTGCTGAAGGGAGGGGAATGGAGATAGCTCCTGCTGCCCGTTCTTTCAGCGTCTCACACGCTCCCTCAACCATCCTCCCCTGCTTGGACTCACTGTGGGGTAGGAAGGCAGCACATGCACAGTGCCGGAAGCTCGGCTTCTGGGCATGCACAGAAGAAAAAAAATTTTTAAATGTAAAATAATTTTTTTTAAAAAATGGCGGTGCTTAGGTATTGGCAACCGACCGCACCGGTACTATGACATCACCAGTGGGCCGCTACCAGTGCTATAGAGTGGACCGCACCTGTAGGAACCCACCACTGATTATGTGCATCCTCAGGGTCACCTGAGTAGTGCTCCTGGTTCCTGTAGTCTGCCATTTTTTCCTCTGGAAATCCATTCCTACTGCCACACCATTCCAAGGGTGTTCATCCCAAATTGTATAGCTAACAGTCTGTAGAGATTCTGTCATCCAGGTCATGGTTGTCCCAAAGGTGCTTTTTCAGGAGGCAACGGGACTCCAGCACCCTGGACAATTCTTTGTCACCTATGCAGGGGTAGGCAAAGTTAGCTCTTCTATGACTCGTGGACTTCAACTCCCAGAATTCCTAAGCTAGCATGATTGGCTCAGAAATTCTGGGAGTTGGAAGTCCACGAGTCATAGAAGAGCCAACTTTGCCTACCCGACCTATGGAATCAATTCAACGGATTTAACAGATTAACAGAGTTGGAAGGGATCTTGTAGGTCTTCTAGCCCAACCTCCTACTCAAGCACCAGTGATGGCGAACCTTTTTTGGCTCGGGTGCCAAAATGGTGCGCACACGTGCGATAGCATGCTCATGCGTGCCCACACACATAATGCAATGCCCTTCCCTCTGCGTATGTGCACTACCCCCGCGCTGCCCCCACGCATGCACACAACCCCCCTGCACTGCCCCCCGAGCATGTGCACAGGTCTCACTGAAGCCTCCGGACTTCCGGTAGGCCCATTGGGCTGTTTTTCGCTCTCCCCAGGCTTCAGGAAAGCCTCTTGAAGCCTGGGGACAGCGAAAAATGGCCTAAAAGGCTGAAAATCAGCTGCCCAGCGTGCGCATGCATGCTGGAGCTGACATAGGGTAACACCTCGCGTGCCCTCAGATATGGCTCTGCGTGCCACCTGTGGCACGCGTGCCATAGGTTCGCCATCACTGCCCTACACCATTTCTGACAAATGGCAGTTAGTTATTCAGGTATATCTGATGGGATGCTAGTTATCTGTGGAGTTTTTCCTCCGGTGGGACCAATCTATCCGGGCAACCTGGTCTAACCAATTATGGGAGAGAGCATACTGTTTCCATTTCTGTGGGAAAATGAAGGGAATCAGGCTAGAAAGAACAGAATGGAGTATGCTAGAAGAGGGCAAGGCCGGGTGGAATTCAGGTAGCCCTTGACTTATGACTTACATCCTTGGGATCAGAATTTCAGTTTCTAACCAACTGGGTTATTCTGATTAGAAGACAATTATGTTCACAATTACCTCAGTAATTCGGGTTTAAAACTGTCTCCTCTTTTCTTCCTAAATCAACCTACCCCAATACACCTTACCCCAAGGACGTATTTTTCCCACTATTTAGCTGCTATCTGCTCCCCAAGCCTTTCAACCCCTTCATTCTAAAACCAGCTTCCTTGTATGTGTGTCGCCCCCCCCCCCAAAAAAAATCTCTCGGAGCAAACCCACTTGCGATGACCAAATCCCCTCGTTTCCCATAATATCAAATGACACGAACGACGTTTCTTTGGTTTTGAACTTTATTTGGACTCCAACCTGAATGTGTGAGAATGAAGCGGCGTTCACACATGGCTAAGCCTTAAGAGGAGTTGGCCTAGCTTTGGCTTAGTGTGTTTGTGTGAGCCTTCCCGTTGCAGTTCACCCAACGAAACCAGGTTACACTAACTAAATCTAAGGGATACGCTATGCCCACCTATTGGCTAACATGTCAGGCTAAAAGTGGGAAGACACGGGGATTAATCCCTAGTTAACAATACCACCACACACAGTTGTCTTGTCTCTCATTTTGTCTATTAGCCCAGAGGGCTCCAACCTTGGCAACTTTATGAGGTGTGGACTTCAACTCCCAGAATTCCTCAGCGCTGAGGAATTCTGGGATTTGAAGTCCACACCTCATAAAGTTGCCAAGGTTGGAGTCCTCTGTAAATTAGCATACCTGACTATCTTGCCTTCAGGATAAAAACCTGTGGAAGCTGCTACATTGGGAGGGATACAATAGTCAGGGGAAACACAGGTAGTCCTCAATTTAGGACCACAATTGAGCTCAAAATTTCTCTTGCTAAGCAAGACAGTTAAGCTGGATTTCACCCTTTTTACAATCTTTCTTGCCACAGTTGTTAAGTTAGTAACGCGGTTGTTAAGTGAATCCAGCTTCCCCATTGTCAGGTAGTCGCAAAAGGGGATCACATGATACTCCCCCCCCACAGGACACTACAACCATCGTAAGCAGGGGTGGGTTCTGCTTACCTTCCCCACCGGTTCGCATCGCGATGGACGTGCACGTTTTGCGCGCGTGCGTCCCTTCCTGGAAATGACCCTCTGTGCATGTGCAGTACTTTTTTAAAAAAGCTTCTGCGCATGTGCAGAAACAAAAAACAAGATGGCGCCACCTATGGCGCTGCCGAGAGAACCGGCTCGGGGGCGTGGCAGGCCTGGGTCGCTGCCGGTTCTAGCGACCCAGGCCGCCATGTTACTTACCAGTTCTATAGAACCGGATCAAACCGGTAGGAACCCACCTCTGATCGTTAAGTACATGACAGTTGCCAAGTGTCCGAATTTTGATCACGTGACAGCGGGAATGCTGTTACGGTCATAAGTGTGAAAAAAGGTAATGGCACTTTTTTCAGTGCTGCGGTAAACTTCGGTCACTAAATGAACCATTGTAAATCGAGGATTACTTGTCGTTTATTTTTGTATGTCCTGAATCTCTTCTCATCCAATTTCCCCCAGCTTTTACTACTTAGCAAACCTTCACCCTTCATCATTCTCTCTACTCTATTCATACATTTTATACAAACCTACAGAGTCTCTTTCCCCTTTTATATGTGTTTTCCTTAAACACGCAAGCATCTTCCCCAATAGATGCTTAGCAACCAGGTAGCCACTGTAATCCAAGCCCACTTTCTCCTTTATTCATCATCCTCTTTTAATGACCCCATAATCCCTTGCCGTGTGGATTCTGGGCAACTGAATGGAGCTGAGTTTACTGGCCGGATGCCCTTCCTGTCACCAATGTGGAGTTGTTGTTGTTTTTAAGCAGATATATTCTCAGTGTGCCCAGAGAGAGAAATATCTGCCGAGGATCAAACTCGCAGCCTCCTAATTGTAAGGCAAGAGTTCCACCTCTAGGCCACCGCACCACTCTACTTTCTCCTTTATTATTTATTAATTGACTGAAGGATGCCCTTTTTGTCCAAAGTCACGTTCTTTTGAAAATAGTTTGTCAAGGACATCCGCTAATGGGACTAGAGCTATTGAAGATGGGAGGGGATCAAATCTGGAGAATAAAATATTTCACACACAAAAAAACAACCTCTAAATACAAAGGGGGAGGGCTAAATTAGCTTGATAATTGAGTTAGTTATTCAGATATACCTGATGGAATGCTAGTTATCTGTGGAGTTTTTCCTCCGGTGGGACCAGTCTATCAGGGCAACCTGGTCTACCCAATTATGGGAGAGAGCATACTGCTTCCATTTCTGTGGAAAAATGAAGGGAATCAGGCTAGAAAGAACAGAATGGAGTATGCTAGAAGAGGGCAAGGCCGGGTGGAATTCAGGTAGTCCTTGACTTATGACTTATGTCCTTGGAATCAGAATTTCCGTTTCTAAGCAAGGCAGTGGTTAAATGAATCACACCCAATTTTACAACCTTTCTAGCCAGGATTGTTAAGTAAATCACTGTGGTTGAGTGAATCACATGGTGATTAACCGAATGTGGCTTGCCCCATTGATTTTGCTTGTTGGAAGCTGGCTGGGGTGGTCTCAAATGGGGATCACATGACCCTGGAATGCTGCAGCCTTCATAAATATATACCAGTTGCCCAGGGGTGGGTTCTAATTTACCTCGCTGCCGGTTCGCTTCCTCCCGTGCCTCGTAGGCTCGTGCGCGGTTTGCGCAGTGCCAAAAAAATTAAAAATCCCCCCTAAAAAATGCCGAAAACAATATGGTGATGCATGCGCAGTGCTGGAAACTCAGCTTCTGTGCATGCGCAGAAGAAAAAAACCCCGGAAAAAATCCCCCCCCCCAAAATTTTTTTTCAAAAAAAAAAAAATTCAAAACAATTCGAAAAAAAAGATGGCAGCATCCACGGACCGGCAGTGACAGAACTAGTTCGGTGACGTCCTCATGACGTCAACAGCGGCTTGCTACCGGTTTGGGCGAACCAGTCCGAACCGGGAGGAACCCACCTCTGCAGTTGCCAAGTGCCCAAATTTTGATCAAGTGACCATGGGAATGCTGCAACAGTTGTAAGTGTGAGGACTGGTCATAAGTCATTATTTTTAAGTACTGTTCTAACTCTGAAGAGCCAACTGAATGAAACTGTTGTAAATCAAGGACTGTGTCCTGCAATGTTCTATTCCAGAACATTCTCTCTTTTGTAATGTACCATATATACACACAAACCAGCCGAGAATTTCAGGCTCCAAAACGTACCCAAAATCAGATTTGGCTTATCCATTAGTATATATGGTAATATATTGTAATTGTAAAAATTACTTATACAGTATATCTTATAGAGGCCCATCTGTAGCTAAGCAGACCCTTGAATTTTTTAACCCAACTGTCATGAAAAATGCAGGTTGGCTTATCTGTGAGTTGCATGTTTTTTCAGGCTTTTTTCACAGTATTTAGGGCCTGTTTACTCACACATGGGCTTACAAGTGAGTATACGGTACTTCTGCATTCTGAAAAGTCTAGCACATATTTTCAAGCTTAGCAACTTTAAGAGGTGTGGACTTCAAACTCCCAGAATTCCCTAGTCATGACTGGCTAGGGCAGGTGTCAGCAACCTGCGGCTCCGAAGCCGCATGCGGCTCTTTGGGCCCTCTGCTGTGGCTCCCTGTCCAGTGATCTCACCACTGGCTGGCCCCGCCCTTCGCCCTCCCCTCCCAGTCACTCCTCACCTAGCCTGAAAAGGTAAGGGCGACAGTGGGGGATGGAGAAGCAGCCAGGGCAGAGATACAGAGGGAGGGAGGGAGGGAGGGGGAGGGGGAGGGGGAGGGGGAGGGGGAGAGGGAGAGGGAGAGGGAGAGGGAGAGGGAGAGAGAGAGAGAGAGAGAGAGAGAGAGAGAGAGAGAGAGAGAGAGAGAGAGAGAGAGAGAGAGAGAGAGAGAGAGATGTCAAAAGGGTTTTGTGGTTCCCGGTGTTTTTTAACAACCGGTTGGGTAGGCAGGCGTTGCTTGGGGGTCAGGTGACTGGTGGAAGTGAGTGATGTTGAGTTGGCCACGCCCACCCAGGTTTTGTGGCTCCCGGTGTTTTCTTTTCTGTGGGAAACATGTCCAAATGGCTCTTTGAGTGTTTAAGGTTGCAGACCCCTGGGCTAGGGAATTCTGGGAGTTGAAGTCCAAGCCTCCTAAAAGTTGCTAAGGTTGAGAAACTTTGCCCGGCCAAAGGGAGGCGATGGGCACCCAATTCAGAACGCCACCTAGCCACCTGAAACCATATGCACTGGCATTTTAAACTGGGGATAACTGGACACAGTGCATAATCTGCGACGATCGTCGCAACTGCACCATCGAAATGAAGTGCTAATTTAGTGTGTCAATCCAAACACTACGAAACAACTAAAAACCTTTTTTGACACCATCTTCAAGTTGGATTTTAGCAATACTGAGGAGGGGGAGGGAAGGAAAAAAATTAAAGCCTATAAAACAGGGATTCCCCAATCCTTGGTCCCTGGCCTGGCACCGGGCCATGGCATGCCAGAAATTGGGCCGTGCCAACAAGCGATGCCCCATCAGCAGGATGCAGGCAGCACTTGAAACCTCGCACCCTCCCGTTCCACGGAAAAACCTCTCCCCACGGAACCAGTCCCCGTTTCCCAAAAGGTTGGGGACCACTACTATAAAATACATATTAGTTCTTCGAAACTCGAGATTTTGTCCACCTCTGGATTCCCCCACCCCTTTTTTTCACAACAATGGTAGTTCTCTTTGCTTTTCAGCTGCTAAAATCAGAATCATAAGCCAGCCTCTTCCTCTTTCGGAGACCATAGAGTTTTCACTATAGAAAACCATAGAGTGCCCAATAATCACAGATAACTTGCTCCTGAATATGAGGGAGGGGGAGGGAATCTACAGAGCTATTAGATAGCTAAATTACAGCAGGGGGAGGGATTACACTAATAATGGAAGGCTCAAAATATGCTGGCTTGGGGCCTGGGGGGAAGCCATTTTAATCAGCAGCCAGCTTCAAAGCTCTCTCTTCTGCAAAGGTTTTGTTTTCTTCCTAAAACTAACTTGACAATCTAAGCCTCCATCCTCTGTACTACCCTATCTTATTTCTCCCTCCAGCCTAACTCTATCTTCCAAAACCGCCACATTTAAATTCTATAGCCCGACATTCTCTCTATTCTCACATCCAGCCCCCACAAGCCAGGCTGCCATATTCCAATACCTTTAGGGACTAGCACCCTGACTAGTAATCTCATAAGGAATAGGCTAACTCCGCCACAGTCACAGAGGGGACATCCTGCCCATGAAGTCGCTAGGGCCCTGCTCGGCTCCCTCCCACAAGCCGCCCATGCTGTAACTCTCAGCCGAGTGATCCTTCTGATGGGTGGTCAAGGCCGAATGGGAACCGAAGCTCCTCCCACATTCGTTGCAGATGTAAGGAGTGTATATGGAATGTGTTCTCATGTGCCGGGTGAGTTTGGAACTGGAAATGAACCTTTTCCCACACTCAGTGCAACCGTAGGGCCTCTCCCCCGTGTGGACCCGCTGGTGGGTGTTACGAGTCGACAAATGGCTGAAGCTTTTCCCGCACACGTTGCAGAGGTACGGCTTCTCGCCCGTGTGGATCCGCTGGTGCTTGCTCAGGTTGGAACTGTAGCTGAAACTCTTCCCACATTCGGGGCAACTGTAAGGCTTCTCGCCCGTGTGAACCCGCAGGTGCTTCGTCAGATCCGAGTTCTGCTGGAAGCATTTCCCACAATCCGGGCAACCGTAGCCGTAAGGCACCTCCTCCATGTGGATCCGCTGGTGAGTGACCAGACCCCGGTGCTGGCTGAAGCAGGCCCCACACTCAGCACACACGTAGGGCATCTCTCCCGTGTGGGTCCTCTGGTGGATCAACAGATTGGAGCGCTGGGCAAAACATTTGCTGCACTCCGGGCACTGGTGGGGCTTCTCCCCCGAGTGGATTCTCTGATGCTTCAAGAGGTTGGAACTCTGGCGGAAGCATTTCCCGCACTCGGGACAGGGGTACGGCTTCTCCCCCGTGTGGATCCGCCGATGGATGGTAAGGCTCGAACGCTGCGTAAAATGCTTCCCGCAATCAGGGCACTGGTGCGGGCTCTCCGCCGCGTGGACCCGCTGGTGTTTGAAGAAGGCCGGGCTTGGGCGGAAAGCGGTCCTGCTATCGGGACTTTGGAAGCTCCTCTGGCCCAGCTGGGCTCTGCCGGGAGCCTTCAACCCGTTTTCGGTAGTTCGGTTCACGGCCTTCTCGGCATGCTCCCCGTTGGAGGTCCCCAAGTCTGAAACAAAAAGAAACAAGAAGTTTTACCCGGTGGTCCGGTAACATTTGAGGTCCCTCCACATCCCCACTCTGTAATCATTTCCTGGCTGGACTACTACAGTGTGCTCTACCTGGAGCTGCCCTTGAAGAGAGTTTGCAAGTTACAGTAGGTCCAGAAAGCAGTGCTATGGGGAGCCCTGTCCTCTGCAAACTGCACTAGTATAATGATATGTGGGAATGAAGCTGTAGGACAACTCGCCACGGCCATCTTGCTGCGACCAACCCGCTGCGGGATAACTTGCAAACAGACAAATGCACACAGGGTAACTCAACGTGATAAATGTTATCCGCCATTGTTTCTTTGACATTATTTTCATTGACAAAAATAATATCAGGAAGACCACTTAGACTTATATACCGCTTCACAGTGCTTTACAGCCCTCTCTAAGCGGTTTACAGAACCAGCCTATTGCCCCCAATAATCTGGGTCCTCATTTTACCGACCTCAGAAGGATGGAAGGCGGAGTCAACCTTGAGCCGGTGAGAATCGAACTGCCAGCAGCCAGCAGTCAGCAGAAGTAGCCTGCAGTACTGCATTCTAATCATTGCGCCACCACATCTCTTAGTATCGAAGAAACGGAGGCAGTTAACACTTATCGCGTTGAGTTATCCCGTGTGGAATTGTCCGCGAGTTGACTGCGGCGAGATGGCCACGGCGAGATGGCTGCAGCAAATTGTCCCATTCTGTGGGAATGACCTTGGGACGTTAGGGGGTGGGGATGAAAGAGATGCTACCTAGGGAATGATCAGATAAGAGGGGGTATAGCTGCATAACAGGCGGAGAAAAAAACTTGGAAAGGAACCTCCCCCTAACTTATCAGGATATAAACAGAAACAGCGGGAAATTTGTACTTTCAGGCTTCCACCAGTCTGTTAATATAGCCTAAAAATAAAATAGAGTTTAGCTCATCTGGTTGTGTTTCCTGTCTGCTCTATCTGGGATGGCTGACAACCAGCTTCCAAATACAATTCAAGGGGTTGGTTGCCATCTACAAAGCCCTACATCCGTGATGGCGAACCTATGGCACGGGTGCCACAAGTGGCACGCGGAGCCATATCGGTGGGCACGCGAGCTCAGGTCTGGCACGCATGTGCGCACCGGCCGGCTGATTTTCGGGCCTTCTGGGCCCACTGGGAGTCAGGAAACAGGCTGTTTCCAGCCTCCAGAGGGGGTGGGGAAGGCCGTTTTCGCCCTTCCCAGGCTCCTAGAAAGGCTCTGGAGCCTGGAGAGAGCGAAAAATGGGCGTGCCACTGCATGCTAGGAGCGGGGGGGTCATGCGCGCATGCGCGGGGGTGCATGGAATTATGGGTGTGGGCACGCACAGACGTGATCCCCCGCATTCCCCCCCCCCTTTTGGCACGCGAACCAAAAAAGGTTCGCCATCACTGGACTACATGAAGCAAGCTTAGGATACTTTCAGGATCATCTATTGCAGCGCTCCCCATCTTTCCGGCTTTGCGGACCGGTGCCAGCAGGGTGTGTGTGGAGAGGGGATGGTTCCACATGAGCGCCCACGTGGCTTGTTCAGAACCGGGCCCAGTTCTGAACAAGCCACGGCCTGGTAACAGTCCATAGCCCAGGGGTTGGGGACCCCTAATCTAATGCATATCTAGTCATTTCTGCTTGCCCCACCAAAACTGGCAGGGTTTCACAGGACCATCCTTCCCCTGCTAGATATGTTGAGGCTGCAATTCCCAGAATTATCAGTATCCCTGATTTTTGCATGGGAATTCTAGGTCTTGGTGTCCCCACCACCCTGGAGAACAGTTGGATTAGACAGGTGATCTTACAGGATCCAAAGAACCAGGGGCAGGAGATTCTTACCCAGGATTCTGGCATCTTGATTCCTCTCTCGGTGAATCCGCTTCAGCCCAGCACCCACAGAAGATGGTTTAATCTCAGCCCAGCTCATCACTTGAGTTTCCCGAGTCTGAAAAAAAGAGCAGAAAGCAAGGCCTTAAAAAGCCAAATCTTATCCCCGGCCGCTCCTTTCCAGGTTTTTGCCGAGTTTCTGTTTATCACCAACTCCAATCAGACAATATATACCATATTTTTCAGAGTATAAGACGCACCTTTTCCCCCCCTAAAAGAGGCTGAAAATTTGGGTGCGTCTTATAGTCTGAATGTAGCTTTTTCAAAGCTTTTTTTCCAGCCCTAACGAGGTGCTAACGATATTCCCGGCTTGCAGGATTTTTTCATTGCTACTTCCTCCAAAGAAGTTTTTTTCCAGCCCTAAGTCTTTGCAGGCTTGTTTTCATTGCTATTCCCTCCGAAAAAGGTTTTTTCAGCTTGCAGACTTGTTTTCATTGCTACTCCCTCCGAAGAATATTTTTTTCAGTCTTAACCAGGGGATAAAATAATGTGCTGAAGCTGACCAGACGAAGGACGCTAGCCAGATGAGTACCTGGTAGGTAGATTTTTCCCCTATTTTCCTCCCCCAAAACTAAGGTGTGTCTTATACTCCGGTGCATCTTATACTCTGAAAAATACGGTAGGTAGTCTACAACTTACAACCAACCATTCAGTCCAAACTTGCGGTTGCTGAGTGAGACGTTTGCCAAGTGAACGTTTGCCCTGTTTTACGACCTTTCTCGCTCCTGGGGTTAAGGGAATCACTGCAGTTCAGTTAGTAACATCGTCCTTAAGTGAATATGGTTTTCCCCATTGACTTTGCGGGGTCAGAAGGACACAAAGGGTGACCAGATGATCCCGGGACACTGCAACCGTCGTAAGTGTGAGTCTGTTCAAAGCCAACGGTCTGAATTTTGATCACAGGGGAAGGCTGCGATGTTTGTAAGTGTGAAAAAGGGTCAGTGCCTCCTTCGCCACCTTCCAAAAATTCTTGCACTCGTTGGGATGCGGTTGGAATGAATATATAGGTAGTCCTCGACTTACAACAGTTCAGTTTAGTGACCAAAGTTACAACAGCATTGAAGAAAGTAATTATGATCATTTTTCACACTTTTGACCGTTGCAGCATCCCCATGGACACATGATCAAAATTCAGACACTTGGCAACCGACTCATATTTATGACAATTGCAGAGTCCCGGGGTCATGTGATCTGCTTTTGCGACCTTCCGACCAGCAAAGTCCCTGGAGAAACCAGATTCACTTAAGAACCGTGTTACTAACTTAACCTTTGCAGTGATTCTCTTAACGACTATGGCAAGCAGGGTCGTAAGATGGGGCAAAACAAATGTCCCACTTAGTTAGACCACTCAATTGTGGTCGTAAGCCAAGGACTATCTATAATTAAGATCTCTTTCAGAAAAATACAAAATACAAAACACCACCACACAAAACAACACCAAACACCACATTCATAACCACACAACCATTCAGCCCTGTCCGAACATACCTGCTTCCCCTTTCTTTCGGCCTCTTGCTGCTTGATTAGGAAGGCCTCCGCCAGGGGCACGGCTTGGGCACACGACTCCGGGCCGTGTTCTCTCACCCAGCTCTGGATCTCCTGGGGCAGAAGGGTCAGGAACTGCTCCAGGACCAGAAGGTCTAACATCTGCTCCTTGGTGTGCTTCTCCGGCTTCAGCCACCCCCGGCACAGTTCCCGAAGCTGGCTGCACACCTCACGGGGTCCCCAGGCTTCGTGGTAGCGGAACTGCCGGAAGCGTTGGCGCTGTGCCTCCATCCGGAGGGTGTCCCCTTTCAAGATGGCCGCCTTGACTTTGGCGTATTCGCCTCGGTCCTGGAGGCTGAGGCTACTGTAGGTCTCCTTGGCTTCCCTGCCCAACACGGGCACCAGGCGAGCCAGCCATTCTCGGCGGGGCAGCTGGCAGGTTCCAGCCAGACGTTCAAAGGAGGCGAAGAAGGCTTTGTTGTCCCCCCAAGGGGCAGGTCCCTCGGACAGCTGCTGGTGTCCCTCCCCTAGAGGAGAGGACCGGAGCGCAGCGAGGAACTCCTGCCATTGGGCTTCCCAGAGTTCGGGCAAGTCCTCCCTGGGCTCCTGCTTCATTTGCCGTGGGGCAGCCCAATTCAGGAACTCTCGAATGGTGCCCACTTGAAGGACCCGAGGCAGTTTCCCTGCACAGTCCGTTCCCTCTGCCCCTCGGGGGCTGACGGTTTGACGCTCTTCAACTTTGACTCCTCTGTGTCTTGGGATGCCATCAGCTCTCCTGGCCCTCTGTTCAGCCGCCATGGTCTCTCGAAAAGCAGGCCTCGCTGACCACAAAATTTGCAATTTCAGTCAATCTTGGGCCGGAAGCTTGCAGGAATATCCAGAATTTCTCTCTCTAATACAGCTGGCAGATAAGGCAGCTTCCTCCAGGATGGGAAGGGTTTTAAGGAAGCAATGGGCCACGCGGCATAATTCAGCAGCAAAGTGGCGCTCTCTGAGGAGAAAAAAGAAAAGAATGTGAGAAACTGTCAGGCCAGCAAGAAGACCAGACCAAGAATAGCTTCCCCAGGAAGGCTAAAACTACTTTCACAAGAGGTTCTCGACTTACGACAGTTCATTCAGTGACCGAAGTTACAACGGCACTGGGGAAAAAAAGCGATTTAATAATAATAATAATAATAACAGAGTTGGAAGGGACCTTGGAGGTCTTCTAGTCCAACCCCCTGCTTACGCAGGAAACCCTACACTACTTCAGACAGATGGTTATCCAACATCTTCTTAAAAATGTCTAGTCTAGTGATTTGCCTTTATTGAAAGTGATTTAGGACCATTTTTCACACTCACGACCGTGGCAGCATCCACTACGATGTCGTGATCAAAATTTGGACGCTTGGCAAATGACTCGTATTTGTGACGGTTGCAGTGTCCCGGGGTCATGTGATCGGCTTTCACGACCGTCTGACAAGCAAAGTTAAAGGGGGAAGTCAGATTCGTTTAACAACGACGTTATTACCTTAACAACTGCAGTGATTCACTTAAGAACCGTGGTTGTTAACAACCTAGGGGTACCCAGCTGCTGTGGCCTAGAGGTAGAGCTCTTGCCTCACAATCAGGAGGTTGTGAGTTCGATCCTAGGTAGAGGCAGATGTAAGGGTCTCCTGCTTGGGCAGGGGGTTGGACTAGATGACCTGCAAAGTCCTTTCCGACTCTGTTAATCTGTTAAAAAGAAAGGTAATAAAAGGGAGCAAAACACACTTACCAAATGTCTCACTTAACGACAGAAATTTTGGGCTCAGTTGTGGTCGTAAGTAGAGGAATACCTGTATTGGGAGTGGCTATTGTACCGGAATCTTGCAAGTCTGATTGTACTGTACCCCCTCCCCCTCTTATGCCCATGCGAAATAAGAGAGAGATCTCTATCGGAGCCTTTTCCGCATATTTTCGCCTTGTTTTCTCCTTGTCTTCTTCTCCCGGCTTTGGTAACAGATCTGGCTTTTATCTCTGTCGAGATTCAAGATCGAAATTTATTCAGTAACTTCCTGATTTTCTATAGCCGTGATGGTGAACCTATGGCAGAGCCCTTTCTGCGGGTACGCGAGCTGTCACCCAGCTCAGCTCCACCGCGCGTGCGTGCCTCACGCCAGCCAGCCAATTTTTGGGTATCTGCCGTGCATGCACGGAGGGCGGGGCACATGTGGGAGACGCATGCGCATGCGCAGGGGGGGTCACGTGTGCATGCGTGGGGGTGGGGGGAGCACGGGAGGGTGCAGCGCCCCCCCCGCGGCCTGTTTTTGGTCCCAGGAGGCTGCAAGGAGGCCTGCTAGGCCCAAAACTGGGCGTGAGGGGGTTCAGCACGCAACAAGAAAAAGGTTAGCCATCACTGCTCTATAGAATCACTACACAGATGATCTCAGAAGGTTTTTCAGCCCAGGTACATCTGGTTACTTGCACTCCTCGGCGTACGGCCACAACGGAGCCCCAAATTTATGCCGTTGAGTGAGACATTTGTTAAGTGAATTCTGCACCATTTTACCACCTTTCTTGCCACAGTTGTTAAGTGTTATCACTGCAGTTGTTAAATGAGTAACACGGTTGTTAAGTGAATCTGGCTTCCCCACTGACTTTGCTTGTTAGGAGGTCACAAAAGTTGTCCACGTGACCCCAGGACACTGTGACCGTCACAAATATGAACCAGTTGCCTACTGTCCGAATTTTGATCATATGACCACAGGGATGCTGCAATGGTCCTAAGTGTGAAAATGGGCATAACAAAGTCCCTTTGTAACTTTTATTGGTCACTAAAGAAACTGTTGTAAGTTAAGAACTACCGGTAGTTGATTACTGGGTAGTCCTCGACTTAACAACAGTTCATTCAGTGACAGTTCGAAATTGCAATGGCATGGGAAAAAAGTGACATGGCCGTTTTTCACGCATGACCGTTGTGGCGTCCCCATTAACCCAGCTGCTGTGGCCTAGAGGTAGAGTTCTTGCCTCACAATCAGGAGGTTGTGAGTTCGATCCTAGGTAGCAGCAGATGTAAGGGTCTCTTGCTTGGGCAGGGGGTTGGACTAGATGACCTGCAAGGTCCCTTCTGACTCTGTTAATCTGTTAAATCAAAATTTGGATACTTGGGAACCAACTCATATTTATGATGGTTACAGTGTCACAGCGTCCGGTGATCCCCTTTTGCGACCATCTGACAAGCAAAATCAACGGGGAAACCAGATTCACTTAATCACCACGTTACTAATTTTTAAAAAATACAGTGATTCACTTAACTGTGGCAAGGAAGGTTGTAAAGTGGGGCAAAACTCACTTAACAAATGTCTCACTGAACGGAAGAAATGTTAGGCTGCATTGTGGTCGCACCTCGATGACCACCTGTACAGAAACAGCAAGATAAAAGGCTCCCATACTATGGTGCCACCTCATGACAGGACAGAAGTTTTAACTTTCATCAGGAATTCAAGCACTTTGGGAAGATATATAACACAATGCTTATAATCAACCGGTTGCACACTTTACAACTGTGCAAGGGCGATTCATATTAGGCAATAGACGTGAAGCAGAGTGAGGAAACAGGAGGGAAGTGGAAGATGAGATTGATAATTAAGATGAAATAAAAGAGTATATAGCTGTATAGATATGTATCTACATTAGTAATAACCCTGCAACACTTAGACCTAGAATAACTTTATTGCCACTTTGAATGTACACCAATCGGCATACATTAAAATGAAATTTCGTTGCATACAGCTCTCAAAGGTCTCCTATATAATGAAACACTTATAGTTTCATTATAAACACAACTTTTAAGGAATGCACTTTCATCCCAAGGCTACCACAACCTGGCCCGCTATTCACACCTGTGATATGCAAATATTAAGCAGGCAATAAACATAAACAAATAGAACTAATTTGTTCTTTGATCTGCCTGTTAATCCACCTGTTAATCCAGGCAGATCAAAGCCACCCCAACAGACTTAGCTGCAGGAGCCAATTCAAAGAGCTGGCAAACCTACAGGACCAGCATCTGCCTTTTCTAACCTGAAAAGAGGCAGTGGACTCCAAATCCCATCATTCCCACCATTACAATTTCCTATCTGCATAGATATTCCCCCACCCCCACCCCATCCTAGCCGCAGAGCGTGGAGGCCGGCAGGCCCGGATTTCAAAATTGCACGGATTTTTGCACGGCGCAAGATTACCCATGCTCCCCGCCCCAGCAAACGAGAGGGATGGGAGTTGTAGTGCATCCTAGCCGCAGAGCTTGGAGCAGGGAAGCCAGCAGGCCCGATCTTCAAATTTTTGCACGGCGCAAGATTACCCTTGCTCCCCGCTCCAGCAAACGAGAGGGATGGGAGTTGTAGTGTATCCTAGCCGCAGAGCCCCGGGGGCGGGAAAGCCAAGCAGGCCCGGACTTGGAAGACTTTGCAGCTACGTGATTCCTCTCCTCTTAAGAACGGGACGGGGAAAACACCGGCGGCTCTCCCTTGCATTTCTCCCCTTTGCAGCTCTCGCTTTTTGCAAAAGCAGCTCACCTAAGTGGCGCGCGCGCTTCGCCCCGGGCCACGCGCCGCTCGCCGGTTCAGCTCCTCCGGAGGAGTCCCACCGCCAGTCTCTCCACCTCCCCCCCCTTTCCCACCACTTACACAGGGCAGATTAAAACAGCACAGGAAGGTGCATCCAGTATTTAAATCCCCCATCCCTCTCTCTTTCTCTCCAAGGCCCGGGCCTCTCTAGCAAGCAGCCTCTCTCGCTGTCTTTAACCCACTGAGTACCTCGCTCCGCTGAGTCCTTTCCCGAAATCCAGGCGCAAAGCAGAGTCTTTCTCTTGCGCTGGGATGCAGGTAGTTTCCTTGTTTAGGAGAGGAGAGGAGAGGAGAGAGAGGCGAGGAGAGGAGAGGAGAGGAGAGAAGAGAAGAGAAGAGAAGAGAAGAGAAGAGAAGAGAAGAGAAGAGAAGAGAAGAGAAGAGAAGAGAAGAGAAGAGAAGAGTTGGAAGGGACCTTGGAGGTCTTCTAGTCCAACCCCCTGCTCAGGCAGGAAACTATACCATTTCAGACAAATGCTTGACCAGCCTTTTCTTAAAAACTTCCAGTGTTGGAGCATTCACAACTTCTGGAAGCAAGTTGTTACACTAATTAATTGTTCTAACTGATAGGAAATTTCTTGTTAGTTCTAGGTTGTTGTATTTTTTTTCCTTCTGTTTATCTGGCTGTTGTCTTTTGAGATTGTGGCTCTGAAGTAAGGTGACCAGACGTCCCGCTTTTGGCGGGACAGTCCCGCTTTTCAGTAATTTGTCCCGCGTCCCGCAGCGTTTCCAAAAAGTCCCGCTTTTTAAATTTGAATTTGCCCTGCAGGGTGAAATCCTGCCGTTCGGCCGTGCCAGTCGTTCGGCGTAGAGCCGATGGAACTGGCGGCAGTCGCGGCGCTTCTCCCGCCCGCTTCCCTCGCCCGGCTGGACGCCGCCATTCAGGTTATTTTGTCCTCTGCGCATGAGCAAGTTCTGCGCATGCGCAAAGGACAAAATAACCCGAATGGCGGCGTCCAGCCGGGCGAGGGAAGCGGGCGGGAGAAGCCCCGCGCCGTGACCGCTGCCAGTTCTGCGCATGCGTAGAGGACAAAATAACCCGAATGGCGGCGTCCAGCCGAGCGAGGGAAGCGGGCCGGAGAAGCCCCGCACCGCGACCGCCACCAGTTCCATCAGCTCTATGCCAAACGACTGGCCCGGCCGAACCGGCAGGATTTCACCCCTCTGCGGCGACGAACAGTAAGCCTGCGCCAGTAGGAACCCACCCCTGGCTGCGATGAAGGGGGGGTGTTTGCGGGGGGGTGCACAAAGCTGCAGGATAAGAGAGACGGAACCCTCCCGTCTTGCTCCCTTAGAAACCCCCCCCCCCTCATCAATGGTGTCCCGCTTTACAAAAAATAAAATCTGGTCACCTTACTCTGAAGGATGGATGGCTAACGTTGCGGGACACACTTTGACCATGGACAGATGGGGGGGCAGGTGATGTTCTGTCTAGCTCCTTGCGGTTCGTGAATTCTGCGGGTACATTTACACTGTTTCCCAACCTTGGCAACTTTAAGATGGGGACTTCAACTGTCCCCCTCCCAACTTAAAGTTGGCTGTCTGGAAAATCCTGGGAGTAAGACCACACCTGGAATACTGCATCCAGTTTTGGTCATCACATTAGAAAAAAAGGTGTTGAGACGTTGGGAAAAGTGCAAAGAAGAGCAACTAAGATGAATAAAGGCGTGGAAACTAAAACATATGAAGAACGGTTGCAGGATTTGGGTTTGGCTAGTCTAGAGAAAAAAATGATTAGGGGGAGGGCATTCCAGTGTTTGAGAGGTTGCCACAAAGAGGAGGGAGTCAACTTATCTTCCAGAGGGCAAGACAAGAAGCAATGGATGGAAACTAATCAAGGAGAGAAGCAACCTGGAACTAAGGAGAAACTTCCTAACAGTGAGGAAAATTACTGTATTTTTTGGAGTATAAGACGCACTTTAGTTTTGAGGGAGGAAAATAGGCGGAAAAAATCTACCTACCAGGTATTCATCTGGCTAGCGTCCCCAGATAGATGATAGATAGATAGATAGATAGATAGATAGATAGATAGATAGATAGATAGATAGATAGATAGATAGATAGATAGATAGATAGATAGATAGATAGATAGATAGATAGATAGACAGACAGACAGACAGACAGACAGACAGACAGATAGACAGACAGACAGATTAGATAGATTAGATAGAGACAGACAGACAGACAGACAGACAGACAGACAGACAGACAGACAGACAGACAGACAGACAGACAGACAGACAGACAGACAGACAAAGATAGATGATAGATAGATCACCTTCTGCCACACAGTTCCCAGCAACCGGTGAGATCCCACACAGTTGGTCTCCTCCAGGTCCCGTCAGCTAAACAGTGCCGGCTGGCGGGCCCTCAGTGTCACGGTGTGATTATTGCCTGTTATATGTATATGCAGGGAGATGCATCCCTATTCAATATAATGGTTTATTCCTGAGCACGTGATTGATATGTTATTGTACGCATGTGTGCATTCCATTCTCCGCTCTACCCTTCTTGCTCTGTCTTCCATTGAGAGAAGACGCACATTTTTATATCAGAGATGTAAACAAATGAGGATTTATTGTTTTGTACCGAAATAAATATTTTACTTAGACTTTTAAACTGCGGTTTCATTTCTAATGTCTGATGTCCGGGAAAAGATCAAACATCACCTCTGTGAGATTAATTCTCACATCTGTCACTCAGGGGAGGGCCTTCTCTGTGGCTGCCCCAGCTCTCTGGAACCAGTTACCTCCGGAGGTCCGGACTGTCCCCATCCTATTGGCCTTCCGAAAAGCAGTAAAGACCTGGCTTTTCCGGCAGGCTTGAGGCCGTTGATCTTGCGGCTATAATCAAAGAGATCCAGCCATGAAATGATATGTATGGGTTTTAAATTGTTTTAATGTTTGAGATATTTTTAAATGTTTATTCTGTTGTTAAGCCACCCAGAGTCCTTTGGGAGTTGGGCGGCATATACATTTAATAAATTACATTACATTACATTACATTACATTACATTAAATAGATAGATGATAGATAGATAGATAGATAGATAGATAGATAGATAGATAGATAGATAGAGAGAGAGAGAGAGAGAGAGAGACAGACAGACAGACAGACAGACAGACAGACAGACAGACAGACAGACAGACAGACAGACAGACAGACAGACAGAGACAGATATAGACAATGATAGATAATGATAGATGATAGATAGATAGATAGATAGATAGATAGATAGATAGATAGATAGATAGATAGATAGATAGACAGACAGACAGACAGAGACAGACAGACAGACAGACAGACAAACAGATAGATACAGATATAGAGATAGAGACAGACAGGCAGACAGACAGATATAGACAATGATAGATAGATAATGATAGATATATGGATAGATAGAGATAGATAGATAGATAGATAGATAGATAGATAGATAGATAGATAGATAGATAGATAGATAGATAGATAGATAGATAGATATTGACAGAGATAGATAGATAGATAGATAGATAGATAGATAGATAGATAGATAGATAGATAGATAGATAGATAGATAGATAGATAGATAGATAGATAGATAGATAGATACTCAACTTACAATCATTTGTTTAGTGACCAATGTTACAAAGACATGAAAGAAGTGACTTATGGCCCTTTTTCACACTTACAACCATTTGCAGCATTCCCTATGGCCACGTGATGGGCACTTGTAAGCCGGCATTGTTTCATTAAGGTTGCAGTGTCCCAGGGTCATGTGATCATATTTGTGACCTTCTGACAAGCGAAATCAACGGGGAAGCCAGATTCCCTTACCAACCGTCTTGCTAACTTTAACAACTGCAGCGACATTCACTGTGGCAAGAAAGGTCGTAAAATGGGGCCAAACTCACTTAATAACTCTCTTACTCAGCGCGGAGATGTTGGGCTCAGTTGCGGCGGTGCTTTGAGGACCACCAGTATGGAGCCTCTGGCTTCCTTCTTCCCAGCCTCCTCTGATCAGAGTCGCTCCCATCATCCCCGACCACTCTCCCTGCTTGCCAACCCCACTGCGCACCTTCCACCTGGCTCCGCAGGGAAGGGAAGGGCTTGGCGCCAGGTTGGAGATCGTAAGCCAGCCACCAGCCCGAGGACTCAGCTAGCTAGCACCTTCCAGATCCGGCAGCTCAGCCACAACTCCCATCGTCCCCGATCGGCCAGCTGGCTGGGGATGCTGGGCTTGGGGATCCCTTCCTCTTCACTTTGGAATTCCCGTGCGCCCGCCGGTTGCTTCTTCCTCTCGGCAAGCCGGCGCGGCCAGCAGATGGCTCCGGTTTCTCGGCTGGCCTCGGCCTCCCGAAAGAAGCTCCTCTTTTCCCCCTCTCTTCCTTCTCCCTCGCTCCCCCGCTCGGCGACCTCGGAGGGGCTGGTCTTCCTCGAGGCCGAGGCTCCGAGATCCGGTCTATGGAGCCGAAGAGTCCGCGCCTTCGGGTGGGGAAGGCTTTGGCGCTCGGCCTGAACCAAACGGCCGACCAAAGACGGGGCTTGGTGGCGGGTGGGACGCTCAGTTGCGACCCTATCCCTTCTTCGAGTTGGAGCAGGGGGTTGGACTAGAAGACCTCTGAGGTCCCCTCCAGCTCTTGAGATCTTATGATTCCTCCCCTCCACTCGTCCAGCCGAGGCATCCACCATCCTTGAGGGGAGCAGAAAAGAGGCGTCCGAGCTGACAGAAGGTAACCGACGGCCTTGCTTCTGTTGCATGCATCTCTCTTTCCCACTTGCCTTTCCGAGAAAAGGATGGATTTTAAAAAATAAAATAAAATAAAAAGCAGGTTGGATGGTTAAAAGCATCCTTCCTCACCAGGGGTGAGTTCTGGATGCCGGGAGCAACAATTGGCTGGGGAATTGTGGGAGTTCACACAACTTAAGTTACTGACACACTGCTGTCTTAGATGCCCCTGGGGTTCATCTTAATACAGGTAGTCCTCGGCCTACAACACTTGCGACCTTCAAGGAGAGACTGGACTGCCATCTGTCTCAAATGGTGTAGGAACTCCTGCTTGAGCAGGGGGTTGGACTAGATGACCTACAAGGTCCCTTCCAACTCTAATAATAAATCTAAAATCTACAGCAGTTTGTTGAGTGACCGTTCGAAATTACAGCATCACTGGAAAAAAAAGTGAATTACGACCTTACCTTTTTTCACAACTATGACCATTGCAGCATCCCCATGGTCACGTGATTAAAATTCAGATGCTTTGACAACTGGATCATATTTATGACGGTTGCAGTGTCCCTGGGGGTCATGGGATCACCCTTTGTGACCTTCTGACAAGCAAAGTCAATGGGGAAGCCAGATTCACTTAACAACCATGTTACTAATTTAGCAACTGCAGTGATTCACTTAACCAGCGGGGCAAGAAAAGTCATAAAATGGGGCAGAACAACAAATTTCTCACTTAACAACATAAATTTTTGGCTCAATTGTGGTTGTAAGTTGAGGACTACCGGTACCTGTATCATATTAGTAGGAGTTTCTTTATTTTTTAGATATATTTTTATTGTTTACAATAAAATAGATGAATAGAATAGAATAGAATAGAATAGAATAGAATAGAATAGAATAGAATAGAATAGAATAGAATAATAGAATAGAATCTTTATTGTCACTTTGAACGTACACTAATCGTGACGATGTGAGAATAAATCCTCACAGAGGCGAAATAGATCTTTTCCCCGGAATTCTGACATTAGAAAAGAAACCGCAGTTTAAAAGTCTAAGTAAAAATATTTATTTCGGTACAAAAACAATAAATCTCATTAACTACATGCCTGATATAAAAGTAGGTCTTCCTTCAATGGAAGCCAGGAACAGAAGGAGAGATCGGAGAAAGGAATGCACACATGCGTACAAGAACATATTAATCACATGCTCAGGAATAAACCATTATAATGAATAGGGATGCAGCTCCCTGCATATACATATAACAGGCAATAAATCACTGCATGACAAATCGGCATACATTAAAATGAAATTTCATTGCCTACAGCTCTCAAAGGGTCACCACCTCCAATATACACTACACATAAACATGACTAAATAAATAAATAAATACATACATACATACATACATACATACATACATACATACATACATACAAAATACATACAAAACTTACACAGGGCATAGAGAAACAACTGTCAGGCAGTGATTTTATATTGCCTGTTACATGTATATGCAGGGGAGATGCATCCCTATCAAATATAATGGTTTATTCCCGAGCACGTGATTAATATGTTCCTAGTACGCATGTGCACATTCCTTTCTTTGTCCCTTCTTCTGCTTCTGTAAGGAGCAAGACCTTTTTTTTTTAGCCAGGATGTGATTTATTTGTTTTTGTACCGAAATAAATATTTTATACCTTAGTATTTAAACTGCGGTTTTCTTTCAATAATGTCAGAGTTTCAGGAAAAGATCTATTTCGCCTCTGATGAGAGTAATTCTTATCTAACAACAACACAGTCTAATTTGGATGTATACATGTACATTTGGATGTATACATGTACATGGCGAGAAAAACGAATCTTGCGAATTTACCAGACGGATGGCATAGGGAACAAAGCTGTCCACTTAACAACCATGTTACTAACTTAACAAATGCAGTGATTCACTTGAACAACTGTGGCAAGAAAGGGCATAAAAAGTGACCTCCCCTTTTCTCCCTGACAGATTTGGCAAAATGATGTGTGTGTTCGTCTTTGGAACTTTCCCTCCTCCGGGAGGAACAGAGACGGTGACCACGGAACCTTGTCAGGTAGCAGAGGGGTTGGGGGGGGGAACCGAAATATGCCGCGCTTAATAAAATGAAGCTCCCAAGGGAAACCATTGCCCCAATCTTTTCTGTCCTCTGCAGGCACCACCGTTCTCATTTGAAGAGGTGGCTGTGTACTTTACAGAGGTAGAGTGGACACTCCTGGACGCAGAGCAGAGAGACCTGTACTGGGATGTCATGCAAGAAAACTACGAGACTGTGGCTTCGCTGGGTAAAAATCCCCTCTCCCCACCCCCACCCCCCCTTTACTTAGTGGGGTGCAAATGGGAATTGCAGCAAAATGAGGGCTGTGAAGCCATCTCCCTGCCAGCTGTACTTTTATAGGTAGTCTCGATTTAAGTCGCCCACTACCACTTTATAAGGCCTTAGTAAGGCCACACCTGGAATTCTGCATCCAGGTTCGGTCACCACATTACAAAAAAGATGTAGAGACTTTGGAAAAAGTGCAGAAAAGAGCAACTAAGATGATGAAAGGCCTGGAGGCTAAAACATATGAGGAATGGTTGCAGGATTTGGGTTTTGCTAGAGAAAAGAAGGATTAATTTAATTTAATTTAATTTAATTTAATTTAATTTAATAGATTTGTATGCCGCCCAACTCCCGAGGGACTCGGGGACTCGGGGACATGATAGCAGTATTCCAGTGTTTGAGAGGCTGTCAGAAAGAGGAGGGGGTCAATTTCTTTTCCAAAGCACCAGAGGGCAGGACAAGAAACAATGGATGGAAACTACCGTATTTTTCAGAGTATAAGATGCACCGGAGTATAACACGCACCTTAGTTTTTGGGGAGGAAAATGGGGGGGGGGGGTGTCAACCTACCAGGTATTCATCTGGCTAGCGTCCTTAGTCTGTTCAGCTTCAGTACATTATTTTATCCTCTGGTTAGGGCTGAAAAAGCCTTTTTCAGAGGGAGTAGGAATGAAAACAAGCCTACAAAGACTTAGGACAGGAAAAACTGCTTCGGAGGGAGTAGGAATTTTTTTAAAAAATGCTGCAAGCCAGGAAGATCGTTAACACCGCGTTAGGGCTGAAAAGCACCGCTTTTTCAGAGGGGGTAGGAATGAAAACAAACCTGCTAAGACTTAGGGCTGGAAAAAACCTTCTTCGGAGGGAATAGGAAGCCGGGAAGATCATTAGCATCTCATTAGGGCTGGGGAAAAAAAGCTTCGAAAAAGCTACATTCGAAGTATAAGATGCACCCAAATTTTCAGCCTCTTTTAGGGAGGAAAAAAAGGTGCGTCTTATACTCCGAAAAATACAGTAATCAAGGACAGAAGCAACCTGGAATTGAGAAACTTCCTAACAGTGAGGACAATTAACCAGTGGAACAGCTTGCCACCAGAAGTTGTGGGTGCTTCATCCCTGGAGGTTTTTAAGAAGAGACTGGATAGTCACTTGTCTGAAAGTGGGCAGTGATGGCGAACCTTTTCAGTATCGAGTGCCCAAACCGGAATGCATGTGCGCGTGCCGGAGCCCCGAAAACGTGGTCTTCACGTGCTCTGGAGCCCCGGAAACCCAAAGACCAGCTGGCTGGGGAATTCTGGGAGTTGAAGTCCAGACATCTTCAAGTTGCCAAGGTTGGGAAACACTGCCTTAAGGCATGCAAGCCGCAGCTGAGTGGCTTTGGTCCAGTCACTTTCTCTCAGCCCAACCCTCTTCACAGGGTTGTTGGCAGGAAAATAGGAGGAGGAAGGAGTATTAGGTACATTTGCCACTTTGGGATTGGATGAGAGGAGAGAGAGAGAGACAGAGACAGAGACAGAGAGACACAGAGAGAGAGAGATTTTAAAAGGTCTCCTATCTTAAAAGGGATTTAAAAAATCCAATATACTGTATTTTTCGGAGTATAAGACGCACCGGAGTATAAGACGCATCTTAGTTTTTGGGGAGGAAAATAGTGAAAAAAAATCTGCCTACCAGGTATTCATCCGGCTAGCGTCCTTAGTCTGGTCAGCTTCAGCACATTATTTTATCCCCTCGTTAGGGCTGGAAAAAACCTTATTCGGAGCAAGTAGCAATGAAAAAAAAGCCTGCAAAGACTTAGGGCTGGAAAAAACCTTATTCAGAGAGAGTAGCAATGAAAAAGCCTGCAAGCCAATAAGAGCCGGGAAGATCATTAGGCCTGGGGGAAAAAAGCTTCGAAAAAGCTACATTCAGAATATGAGATGCACCCAAATTTTCAGCCTCTTTTAAGGGGGGGAAAGGTGTGTCTTATACTCCGAAAAATACGGTAGGTAGTCCTTGATGTATGACCACCACTGAGCCAAACATTTCAGTTGCTAAACAGTTTAGTTGTCCAAGTGAGTTTTGCCCCATTTTATAACCTTTCTTGCTACAGTTGTTTAGTGAGTCACTGCAATTGTTAAGCTAGTAACACGGTTGTTAAATGAATCAGGTTTCCCCATTGACAAAAAGCGACCACATGACCCCAAGATACTGCAACCGTCATCAATGTGAGTCGGTTGCCAAGCATTTGAACTTTTAATCACGGGAACGCGGGGATGCTGCAATTGTTGTAAGTGTGAAAAAAAAGTCATAAGTCACTTTTTTTTAAGTGCCGTTGTTAACGTCAAACATTCACTAAATGAATGATTGTAACTCAAGGACTGCCTGTAGTCATCTCTAGCTTGGGGCTCCTCAAGATTCAACCATTTTTTAAAAATACAAAATTCCCTTTCATTTGCGAGGTGACCACAGTTGCCTTAAACTGGCAAGCATTTCCTACGTTGGTAGCCCCTGTCCAAAGAACATTTCATTTTGCATTATTTTTTAGAAATCAGACCCTTTAAACCAGTGGTTCCCAACCTGGGGGTCGGGACCCCTTTGGGGGTCGAATGACCATTTCCCAGGGGTCGCCCCGGCATCCTCAGCTCCCCCCCCCCCAAGCCTGGCCATATCGGCTCAACTCGCCCGAGCTCTCCTATTGGTCGGGAGAGGTGCCATTCGGTGAGAGGCGTTTGTGACGCCTGGCATCAGCTAAGGGGCGGGGCATCGCAAGATTGCGCGCTGGAGAGTACAAGGCGGTGCTTAAGACATCTGTGGCCGACCCTGTCTCCTGCTCGCAGCGGCAGTTTCTTCCCACTGGTGTCGAAGGGAAAGGGAGTCACGGGAGGGAATGGCCAGCCAACGACCACTTAAGTTTCACAGCGCATGACGGTGGGAAGGAGGACAGCTGGGTCGAAATCGTCTGTCTGCCCTCTCGCCCTCGGCTGGCGCGGAGACCCAGCGAACTAAGAGGCAAACAGGGAGGGAGGGAAGAGAGAGACTGAGAGATATTAGCGCAGGGCTAGCCTGATCATGTAGCCTTGGTGCTGAGGGCGCCACCGCCGGGGGCAGGAGGAGCTAAGCCGGAGGGAACTGGAGAAGGAGGTGGTGCCGGAGCATGGTCCATCGCCGCCGCCTTGCTCCATATGATCAGGCTAGCCCTGTGCTAATATCTCTCAGTCTCTCTCTTCCCTCCCTCCCTGTTTGCCTCTTTGTTCGCTGGGTCTCCAAAATAATTTTATGGTTGGGGGTCACCACAACATGAGGAACTATATTAAGGGGTCGTGGCATTAGAAAGGTTGGGAACCACTGCTTTAAACGTTCTTACACTTTGTGTCAGGTAGGAATTTTCCTACCAGAGGCGATTTTAGGATCTTGCTTCCTCGAAGTCATTCGTATTTAGAAAATAAAACCGAGATTCAAATCTAATTAACAAAATATTTATTTCAATACAAAAGTAACAAAAATAAACCCTTAATAAACTACATCTTCTCAGCTAATGGATTCACATCTGCCTTCGGGCAGGCATCGAAGAAGAAGGGAAGTGGGAGTTGACAAAACTCCTGGAATGCACGCATGCGTAGTAAAACATATCACATGTCTGCTTGATTAGAAATACAATAAACCTTAGAAAACAGTAGAGTTGCACAACTGGCAATTATTCACATCGTGACACTTTGGGACATTCGCTGCGTTTGGTGTCAGTTGTGGGGCTGCATTGCATTTAACCGACGTCATCGTTTTCTCCCTCTTCTTTCACGTACGTGTGTTGTGTGTGCGTGCACGCAATGCAGCTGTTGCAATCCCCAAGCCTGAAGTGATCTGTCGTCTGGAACGAGGAGAAGATCCATGGGTCCCTGCCCAAGCAGCTTCAGAAGAGAAAAAAATCCCCCTCAACCTTTACGAAGGTGAGAGAAAAAGAGCGTGAAACAACGATGAGCTTTCCTGATGTTCCACTGTGGCTGGCATCTTTAGAGGCCAAGTGAGCTGCTTTCTGGTGTGCCACTTGGCAGCCCATACACAACAGAACTGAATTGACTAAGCTCTTGTATATGAAGCTGACCAGCTGGTCTCTGATTGGTCCATATCTCAGAAGTCCCCCAAAAACTGGTTCCTGATTGGTTCCTTGTATCCACTTTGGTCCGTTGTTGACGGTCTCTTTTTGCACTGTATGTAGACATTGTTTATGTCTATGTGTCTATCGATGGCCAATTTGTCAGAGTGCTAGCCTTTCAGGAATTCATCCATGTGTGTATCCACCTACACCAGTGGTTCCCAACCTGTGGTACGTGTACCACTAGTGGTACGCGAGGGCCTTCCAGGTGGTACACAAACACTTTCGGGGTCATGAACGATTTCTAGTTAGTTATTTTTTACTTCACAAAAATGTTTACTGCCTAACACAAGATAATCTGGCAACGATTTGCAACTGTTGCCACACGCCACCCACCTGGTCCCAGCGGCCCGAGAATCCAGTTGCTGGATGCGCGGGGCCAAAAAAGGAACGGTACAATTATGGAAATAAAGTGATATCTGATCGAATTTAGTTTCTCTGGAACCAGATGGTACGCGGCGACTGTACGTGACCTCCAAGTGGTACTCGATCACAAAAAGGTTGGGAACCACTGACCTACACCAACTAGTAGTCAGAAGACATGATGAAAACTCTTTAATTTCACAACATACGGACAGACTTAATCATAGTTTCATATGGGAAACTGTTGAAATCATCCTAGAACAAACCAAGTTCCAAAAACTCTAGACTATTCCTGGAATTTTGGCACTCTGACAAATTGGCCCTCAGTAGACACATAGACATAAACGACATCTACAGACTGTGCAAAAGAGATAATCAGCGAACAAAAAAGGAACAAAAACTTCAGACCAACAATCAATAAGTTAACACTACCCCAATCAAGGAATTACAAAACAAGTTAAGAGTAAACAGCCCAACCAAAGAACCTCCAAAGCCACCAACACTGACAGGGCAAACTGTTAGAATATAAATTGAGAGCAAACCCCATTCCTTACTAACACTGATGATGTTGCCTAGTTTGGGTAATGAAATGTCTGCAAGAAAACAACCAAGCTCAGAGAAAATACCAAGGACCCCTCAGATCAGACTGTCGTTTCTCTATCCTCCTTTATCATTTGTTCAGGGATGTCCACAAAAGTGTGTAGGTGTGTGTGTGGGGGGGGAAACCAAGATGGCAGCCAAGGCTATGTGATCAAAGGCCTCTGTATTGTAATTCAGGGATGGTACCCCAAAACTACACACTATTGACCATATTACTCTAGAGCAGGGTTGTCAAACTCGATTTCATTGAGGGCCGCATCTGGGTTGTGTTTGACCTTGGGGTGCCAGGGTGGGTGTGGCCAGCTGACATCACTCGTGTCGGGGGCGCCTTTGGTGGCCCGAATACTCTGCCAGTGAAAACGGGCTCCCAAGCTCCGTTTCCAGCTGCAATGGCCTCCTGCAACCCTCTGCCAGCGAAAACAGCCCGGGAGGGCCACACACAGCCCTCATGAGCTCCGTTTTCAGCTGCAATGGCCTCAGTGGTGGGTTCCTACTGGTGCGGTCCACTCTGTTGTTGCAGTAGCGGCCAGCAGATGGCGCTATTTGCGCGCGACCGCTCCGGTGCCGTCTTCCCCAGACTGTTGCACGGTGCCATCTTTTTGGGGGGAATTTTTGGGCTGATTTTTCTTCCTGCGCATGCGCGGAAGCAAAATCTTGCAAGGGGACGTACGCGTGTGCGAGATTTTGGTGATCACCAAAATCACCGAAATCGCGCGCGCGCGTCCCCTCACAAGATTTCAGCAAGATTTTGCTTGCATGCATGCGCAGGAAGCAAAATTGTGCGAGGAGGCGTGCGCGCAGAGCAAGCGCGCACGAGCACGCAACATGGCAGCGCACCGGTAGCGAGGTAAATGCAACCCGCCCCTGAATGGCCTCCGTTTTCGCTGGCAGAGGCACCGCGGGGCTGGTCCTTTACTGTTTCCAGGGCAGCCCTGCAGGCCAGATCTAAGCACCCCACAGGCCGGATCTGGCTCCCGGGCCTTGAGTTTGACACCCCTGCTCTAGAGTTAGGAATCAGAGAGAGAACTTTTTTCTCTACTTGTCTCTTAGTTCATCCCTTTTCTTTTTCTCAGGAAACAATTTTGCTTTGACTTCTCCCACTATGCCAGCAAGCGAGGTGATCGTGAGGGAGATCAAGGAAGAGATTGCAGAACCTGAAATCTTGGATCCGGAAGATCCCCCGTGGGCTTTGCTGAGGGCACCCCCAGAGAACCCTCCCTTAGCGTCAGAGGCCCTGTGTGGCCTGCAGAGACAGTGGGAACTGCAGGCCGGACACATCTGGCGGGAGCCCTCCAGGCACATAAAGGCAGCCAATTCCAAGCACTCCATGTTCCACGTGGGCCGGAAGAAGCTCATGTGCCCGGAATGCGACCGGTGGTTTCACTGCAAGTCGGAATTCTTGCTGCACTGGCGGACCCACACGGGGGAGAAGCCCTACGAGTGCCTGGCTTGCGGCAAGCGCTTCATCCAGAGCTCCCACCTAAGTGCCCACCGGCGCATCCACACGGGCGAGAAGCCCTACGAGTGTCCCAGGTGTGGGCGGAGCTTCAACCGGCGCTCCACCCTGACGGAGCACTTGAGGATCCACACCGGGGAGAAGCCGTACAAGTGCCTCCAGTGCGGGGAGAGCTTCCGCTGGAGGCCCTACCTGACCAAGCACCAGAGGGTCCACCTGGCCAACGCTGCCTACAGAGGCCTCAACAACAGAGAAGCCATCTTTGATGTCTCGTCCCGCCCTGAGCCTCTGGGAAGACTAGCGGGCAAGTTTGATTTTATTCTCTGCTTTCATAGATTCCTTGTTGTTGTCCAGTCACTAAATTGTGTCCGGCTCTTCGCAACCCCATGGACCATAGCTCGCCAGCCCTCTGCCCTCCACAGTCTCCTGGAGTTCACCCAAACCCATGTTCACTGCATTGATGACACCATCTAACCACCTCATCCTCTGCTGTCCCCTTTTGCCTTTCATCTTTCTCAACATCGGGGTCTTCTCTCCTCATTAGCTAAAATTAGACCAACATCTCACGGCTGTGGCTAGGGGTGCCTTTATTTATTTATTTATTTATTAGTGAGATTTATATATCGCCTCACAGTGCAAGCACTCTCTAAGCGGTTTACACCAGTAAGCAATGTATATTTATATTGCCCCCAACAATCTGGGTCCTCATTTTACCTACCTCGGAAGGATGGAAGGCTGAGTCAACCTTGAGCCGGTGAGATTTGAACCGCTGACCTGCGGATCACAGTCAGCTAAAGTGGCCTGCAGTATTGCACTCTAACCGCTGCGCCACCTCGGTCTTTGCACAGGTTCGCCTGGTGCACCAATTGCGACCATATTTGGAGAAGGAGGCTTTACTCACGGTCACTCATGCCCTGGTCACCTCTCATTTGGACTACTGTAACGCGCTCTACGTGGGGCTACCCTTGAAAAGTATCCGGAGACTGCAACTGGTGCAAAATGCAGCTGCGCGAGCTGTGGTGGGTGCCTCCAGATACACCCCCATAACACCCATTCTCTGCCAGCTGCATTGGCTGCCCATTGGTCTCCGGGTGCAATTCAAGGTGTTGATTATCATCTTTAAAGCCCTACATGGCTTAGGACCAGCTTATCTCCGGGACCGCATCCTACCTCATACATCCCTACGACCAGTTAGGTCCCACAGAGTCGGTCTCCTCCAGGTCCCTTCAACCAAACAATGTCGGTTGGCGGGACCTAGTGGGAGAGCCTTCTCTGTGGGGGCTCCGGCTCTCCGGAACCAACTACCCCCAGAGATCCGAACTATTCCCACCTTGCTGGCCTTCCGGAAAGCCATTAAGACATGACTCTTCCTGCAGGCTGGATGAAAATAGATCTTAATTGCCCCATGGATGATTGGTTTTTTTTTTAAATTTTTGTACTTTTCAAAACTCTTTTATTGTATTCTGATTGTTCTTTTTTTTCTGTTGTACACCGCCCTGAGTCCTACGGGATTGAGCGGCTTATAAGAACAATAAATAAATAATAATAATTAGGTGACCAAAGTATTTGAGTTTCACCTTCATTATCTGTCCCCCTAAACAACATTCAGGGTAGATTTCCTTTAGAATGGATTGATTTGATCTCCTTGCAGCCCAAGGGACTCTCAGGAGCCTTCTCCAGCACCACAATTCGAAAGCAACAGGTAGATTAGACCTTTCTCAGGGATTGCCACAAAGAAGAGGGAGTCAAGGTGTACTCCAAAGCACCTGAGGGCAGGATAAGAAGCAATGGATGGAAACTAATCAAGGAGAGAAGCAACCTAGAACTAAGGAGAAATTTTCTGATAGTTAGAACAATTAATCCGTGGAACAGCTTACCTCCAGAAGTTGTGAATGCTCCAACCCTGGAGGTATTTAAGAATAGACTGGACAACCATTTGTCTGAAATGGTATAGGGCTATGATAGCAATAGCAATAGCAATAGCACTTAGATTTATATACCACTTCATAGTGCTTTACAGCCCTCTCTAAGCGGTTTACAGAGTTCAGCATATTGCCCCCAACAATCTGGGTCCTCATTTTACCCACCTCGGAAGGATGGAAGGCTGAGTCAACCTTGAGCCGGTGAGATTTGAACTGCTGAACTGCTGAACTAGCAATCAGCTGAAGGTTGCAGTGCTGCTTTTAACCACTGCACCACCTCGGCTCCTGGTGATGGCGAACCTATGGCACGTGTGCCAGAAGTGGCATGCAGAGCCATTTCTCCAGGCACGCCAGCCATCGCCCGTCACTCTTCCAGCTTCCAGCGCGCACATGCGCGCCAGCCAGCTGGTCTTCGCGCACATGGGAGTGCCAGAAACTGGAAGAGCAGCTCCCTGGCACGCATGCCTGCACCGGGAAGCTGAGCTTCTGGTTTCCAGCATGCATGTGCGCGCCAGCCAGCTGGTCTTCACATGCGTATGCGCACCAGCCAATGGAAGACCATGTGACCGGTGCACATGCGCGCACCGGAAACTGGAAGCTCAGCTTCCAGGCGTGCGCATGCGCGCCGGGGAACTGCTCTTCCAGTTTCCGGCACTCCCCCCCCCCCCGCGAAAAGGTTAGCCAACACTGGTATAGGGCATGGTATGGGTGCCAAAAGGGTGTGCACGCGTGCTATAGCAAGCGGGCGCGTGCCCACACCCATAATGCAATACCCCCCGTGCATGCGCAGAACCCCCGTGCTGCCCCCTGTACATGCGCAGAACCCCCCCCCCCGCTGCCCCCCCTCACGCATGCACACAGGCCTCACTGAACTTCCAGTAGACCTGTTGGGCAGTTTTTCGCCGTCCCCAGGGTTCAGGAAAGCCTCCTGAAGCCTGGGGAGAGCGAAAAATGGCCCAATGGGCCAACTGGAAGTTCTGAAACTAACTTCCGGTTGGGCCGTTGGGCCGTTTTTTCGCCATCCCCAGGCTTCAGGAGGCTTTCCTGAAGCCTGGGGAGAGTGAAAATGGCCAAAAAGAAGGCCAAAAATCAGCTGGCCAGCGCGTGCAACGCCTCACGTACCATAGGTTCGCCATCACTGGTAATAGGGTTTCCTGCCTAAGCAGAGGGTTGGACTGGAAGACCTCCAAGGTCCCTTCCAACTCACCTAGTATGAAAGATGGCGTTTTGCAAACCCAGAAAGTTGGTTTGAGTTCATTACACACAATTCCTTGTGTGTCCATTTCACTTAGCATCCTATCCTATCCTGTCCTGTCCTACCATACAGGTCGTCCTTGACTTACGACCACAATTGAACCCAGAATTTATGTTGCTAAGTGAGACATTTGTGAAGCGGGTTTTGCCCTATTTTACGACTTTTCTTGCCACATTTGTGAAGTGGATCACTGCAGTTGTTCAATTAGTCACACGGTTGTTAAGCGAATCTTATTGACTTAAACTCCCCCCCCCCCATTGACTTTGCTTGTCAGAATGTCGCAAAAGGGGATCACATGACTCTGGGACATAAATATGAATCATTTGTCACCAATGGCTGGTGGACCATTTGGAACCAAACATCCGATTGTAAATCACGTGACCACGTGGATGTTGCCATGGTCATATAAGTGTGAAAAATGCTCCTGTCACTTTTTTCATTGCCGTTGTAACTTCGAATGGTCACTAAATGAACTGTTGTACCTGTATTTTCTCCAAAAAGCAAAGGGCCCACTTCTAAGATGGGCATGGCTTGACTTGCAAATCACATCATCACCTTCTTGGTGATTCTTTTGTTCTCTGAAAGAAAGAAGAGGTCTCTGGTTAGTTAGTGTTTCTATATCGGTCTGGTGTCTAAAATCTAATATGAGGGTGAGTCAAAACGTAATGCTATTTTCTTTAGGACAGGTATAATTACCAACACAGGAACAAGTAGCATACATCAAAATGAAGCTGGTCCTCTGTGGATCACACCCCTACTTCTCAACATAGTCACCGTTTCTCTCAATAGCAATGTTCCACCTTCGAATGAGAGCATGTATCCCTGTCTCGTAAAATTCTGTTAACTGTTCTTTGAGCCACTTCTTCACTGCAGTTTTCACTTCCTCGTCACTGGAATAATATTTGCCTCTCAAACCCTCTTTCAAACCCTCTATAATCTAAAGTATTGTCCTCAAACACATTTCGTAATCGTCTGTGAATGTTCACAGGGGTTTCCCCCTCAGCAACAAGGAATTCAATCCATGGGTGGGTTCCTAATTTTTTTACTACCACTCTGTGGGCGTGGCTTATTTTGTGGGTGTGGCTTACCAACCATGTGACCGGGTGGGCGTGGGCCTTGGGAGCTTGGCAGCAGCCGGAGAAGCAGGGGGGCATTGCCCACCCGCAACGCAGCCCCCCGCAGTGGGAGCAGCAAGAATGCGGCAGTGGTTCTTCTAGGAGGCTCCATCCGGCCGGAATGCTTCTTCCCATTCGATGATCCTAGGCTCCTGCAAAAATGTGCAAAAATGCCTAGGATTATCACCGCGCATTCGTGGCTTCTCAGACTGCTGAAGGGAGGGGAACTGAGATAGGTCCTGCCGCCCATTCCCCCTCCCCTTAGCAGCTCGAGAAGCCTCAAATGTGCGAAAATGCCTAGGATCATCACCACGCGTTTGTGGCTTCTCGGACTGCTGAAGGGAGGGGAATGGAGATGGCTCTTGCCACCCGTTCTTTCAGCGTCTCACGCGCTCCCTCAGCCATCCTCCTCTGCTTGGACTCACTGTGGGGTAGGAAGGCAGAGCATGCGCAGTGCCGGAAGCTCGGCTTCTGGGCATGCGCAGAAGAAAACTTTAAAAAAAAATTATTTTTTTTTTAAAAAAATGGCAGTGCCCAGGCACCGGCAACCGACCGCACCGGTACTGTGACGTCACCAGCGGGCCGCTACCGGTGCTATAGAGTGGACCACACCGGTAGGAACCCACCACTGATTCAATCGCTGCTCTTTGTTTTTGACGCAACTCTAAGGGGGCAGCCATTTTTAATTTTCCTTGCGAGTCTACAAACCTGAAAAGTAAGAAACAAAATATTTCAGAACGTAAATGATATAATCATTTATAACTGGGAAAAATTTCAAGTATTTTTATCAAAAACTTCACCTGAAATAAAGAAAATGGATTTACTTTTTGACTCACCCTCGTATTTCTTTATTTGCCCCCTGAGGGAAGTAAACAGAAATCAAGATGGTGGTTGTGACATTACATTCAAGCCTCACCCCCTTTTTTACATGGGTTGTGGCACACATGAAAAGGGTTCAGGGCAGGGGTAGGCAAAGTTGGCTCTTCTATGATTCGTGGACTTCAACTCCCAGAATTCCTGAGCTAGCATGATTGGCTCAGAAAGCCTGGGAGTTGAAGTCCATGAGTCATAGAAGAGCCAACTTTGCCTACCCCTGGTTCAGGGCATCAGCTGCACTCACTGCCTCCATCTTGACATGTCCAACACTCCACAGATGCCTCTGCTTACTGGCAAAGCATCCAAAAATTGAGACAAAGGGCTGTTAACGTGGTTAATATCATCCGTCATGTGTCCAAGAGATGTGATTTCTTACGGAACGAAATACAAGACTGCAGAAGGAATCTCCGCTCTTAGAAACAACGCCGTTTGTGGCGATCGACAGCAGGGAGGAGGCCATTTTGCGAAACAAGCAAGCAAGAAAGAAAAAAGGCAAAGAAGATGGGGAGGATCAAAAGATGGCTTCTTATTCTTCCTCCTCCTCCATCTTAATTTGGGAAGCTTTGCCCGTTGAGGAGAAAAGCTGAGTTAGATGGATGGATGGAATGTCTATCTTGATTTGACGATACCTTTATCTCTTGTGTGGACCGGTCTTGAATGCAATGCCTGTGGTCTCCAGTAAAAAGATAAACCTTTGGTGAAGACTCATCTCTTTGAGTCCAGGGAGCTGATAGGCTAAGCTCTGTAGAGCAAATCTTCAAACCATGAACACAAAGGATCCATGGAGAACCTCCCTTTCCCATTTTCCAGGTTGAAATCCTCACATTTTAAAGTAGTGAAGTTTGAGAAACACTGCTCTGGGGATTTGAAACCCTGATTTGAAACCCTACTGGATTAAAAAAAATACATATTCAGATTCCCTTTTCACCTCTATGGGTGTCTATCTGTTTCTTCAATGTCAGGTCCTCTATCAAGGCTTGGGAGTTTGATAGTTCTACGCAGGATCTTAGCTGTTCTCTGTTATCTGTGAAGATTCTCAGTCATCCAGGTCACAGTTGTCCCAAAGGTGCTGTTTTTCAAGAGGCAACTGGACTTCCTTGTTTTTTCTTTTGAAGGCGTTTCGCTTCTCATCCAAGAAGCCTCTTCAGCTCTGGCTGGATGGTGGGGAATGGAAGGATTCATATTCCTTGCAGACAGCTGGTCGTTTGCATTCTTTTAGCGAGTCATTGAGGCCACCTGGAGGTTTATCTGTGTCCTCCAGGTCACCTGAGTGGTGCAAATGGATGTGGAGCCTTCTTGGAACTGTTGAAAGGACTGTGTTGTAGACTGGAGATAGATGATGTTGCATCCCTCCCCCCTCTGTTGAGAGAGGAGGGCTGTTCAGTTTTGACATAGATGGCCTCTTTCACCCTTCTTTCAAACCAGCAGTCCTCTCTGTCCAAAATGTGGACTTTGCTGTATTCAAAAAAGTGGCCTTTGTCTTTTAAATGCAGATGGATTGCTGAATTTTATCCTGATGAGTTTGTTTTCCTGTTATCCCAACACTGCCCTCTTCTGGACAGATACTGTAGCTCTGATGTTATTCTGGGATCTGTTGGATCTCCCAGTTTAGAAGTCACTGCCCCAATTTCTCCTGCCACTACTGGGACCACCTTGGCCTGTATTTTCCACATCCTCTCTAGTTCCTCCTTCAGGCCCTGGTACAACTTCTTAGGCTCCTTCTGCCTGATGTTGCTGTCCCTTGACACCATTACATCTATCACCACCTCTGTCTTCTGCTCCCTGTCTCCTACCCCGATGACAGGTTGATTGGCTTGTATCCGCTTGTCCATCTGCATCTGGAAGTCCCACAGGATCTTGACGCTGTTATTCTCCATGACCTTCTATAGAATCTCCCATCTGGACTTGGGAGGATCTAGCCCATATACTGCGCAGATGTTCCTGTACACAACGGAATTCTTTATTGGCCAAGTGGACACACAAGGAATTTGTCTCCGGTGCATAAGCTCTCAGTGTACAATGCCAGCTACTTGGTTGTGCCGTTCAATATTTGTGTGTGTGTGTATAAAATAAAATAAATTTAAAATAAAAAAATAAAAAAAATTAAAAATAATAAAAAATAATAAAATAATAAAATAAAATAAAATAAAATAAATTAATAAAATAAATTAATAAAATAAATTAATAAAATAAAAAATAAAATAAAAAATAAAATAAAATAAAATAATAAAGTAAAATAAAATAAATAAAATAAAATAAAATAAAATAAAATAAAATAAAATAAAATAAAATAAAATAGAAAATGGAAATGGAAATGGAAATAGAAATAGAAATAGAAATAGAAATAGAAATAGAAAAACAAAAGAAAAGAAAACCAATCAAAATAGGTAAAATATACATCTAGATTAGTGGTTCTCAACCTGGGGGTCGCGACCCCTTTGGGGGTCAAACGACCCTTTCACAGGAGTCGGGAGACTTCGCCCCGCCGCCGCCATTGGGTTCTTTTACCCTCTGTGCATGCGCAGAGGGTAAAAGAACCCAAATGGCGGCGGCGGGGCGGGGGGGCATGGCGGGCGTGGTGGGGGCGCGGGGGTGGGGCAGGGGTCACAGCATTAGGAAGGTTGAGAACCACTGATCTAGATACATAAAAGAGTTAAAGGAAAAACAAAACCATTAGGGTAGTAGGAATAGAAACCTTGTGATATAAATACATTTAAATCAGCTACTGACTCCGCCTTGCTCTTCCCCTCTCCTCCAGCAGGTGGCACCATCGAGAATGGCGCCCGAGAAGCTGAGTCCCTGCGTAATGCCTCTGCCTTGTCAAAGCCGTGCAGCGGGGTGAAGCCCAGCCCTGAGATCTGTGGGCTCAGGCAAGGCTCAGGTGGACAGCCGCTCAGGTGGCCCATAAAGACTGAATCGGACCCGCTCCCCAGTGGGAACGACGTCACCGACATAAGCCAAATTAAGATTGTTCAGGTCGAGAAGAAGCACGTGTGCCACGACTGTGGGAAAGCCTTCCAGTATAAATTCGAGTTGGTGAAGCACCGCCGGACCCACACGGGGGAGAAGCCGTACGAGTGCCTGGCCTGCGGGAAGCGGTTCTTCCAGAGCACGCACCTCAACGCCCACCTGCGCATCCACACGGGTGAGAAGCCCTACGAGTGCCCCAGGTGTGGGCGGAGCTTCAACCGGCGCTCCACCCTGACGGAGCACCTGAGGATCCACACCGGGGAGAAGCCGTACAAGTGCCTCCAGTGCGGGGAGAGCTTCCGCTGGAGGCCCTACCTGACCAAGCACCAGAGGGTTCACCTGGGAGAGAACACCTACAGATACAGGGACAGCCTTTATGACAGCTCTTCCTTCCCAGAGCATCAGGAGGAGAACCAACCAGGTAAGCAGGTGTTAGTCCAGGGATGTCAAACTCAAGGCCCCCGGCCGGATCCAGCCAGCAGGGTGCATAAATCCGGACCACAGGGCCGGCCTTGAAATATCAAAGGACCGGCCTGCAGTGCCCCTGATGGCCAAAATGGCCTCAGGAGGCCTCCGTGTGGCCTGTTTTTGGCCGGAAGAATGCTGCTGCAGGGAGGCTGAAAACGGTCTGCGGGGGGGCCTTGGGAGCAATGAGCAACTTTGGGCTGGATCTGGTGGCACTGCTCTACGAGCTGCAAAAGAAACTTAGGTGCTGTGGAGTGCTTCTCTGAGCTTGGTTGTTTGATTGGCAGATATTTCATCACCTGACTGGATAATATCATCAGTGCCAGGGAGTATGGGGTTTAGTCCCTGGCACTAAACCGAGCCGAGGTGGTGCAGTGATTAAATGCAGCACTGCAGGCTGCTAGTTCAGCAGTTCAGCTGTTCAAATCTCACTGGCTCAAGGTTGACTCAGCCTTCCATCCTTCTGAGGTCGGTAAAATGAGGACCCAGATTGTTGGGGGCAATATGCTGAACTCTGTAAACCGCTTAGAGAGGGCTGTAAAGCACTATGAAGCGGTATATAAGTCTAAGTGCTATTGCTATATACAGTAGCTTGCCCTACCAGTATTTGTTTTCTGCTTGGTACTTCCTTGAGTAGGATAGTTGTTTTCTGCTTGATTGTTTGTCTTATATACTTTTGTACTTTACCATTGTTTACTTGAATATTAGTTTAAAAAGAAACCATATATGAATCTTAACCTTGTTCTGTGTTCTTAGGAAAATCTTGCTGAAACAGTAACCAAAGACTCTTAGCTGAATTATAAGATTCAGATTATAAAGATTCAAGGGTTTGATTTTCATCTGCACCATTCTTCACCCTGTTTGTCTGTCCAATGTCTGAACTTAAAGAGCATCCAAAATGCTCGACCATTTTTGGGTCCAAAACATCTGGAGGATATCAAATGCAGCATGATAAACAATGCACAAATAATAAAATCCTTTCTCCCAATGACCAAGCATGACCGATGCAATCATGGAAGAATTTGTCTCCCCTGCCAAACCCCCAAGTGAGATTTGTGAGTGTTTTGCGAGGACAGAATAATAAAACTGTGTGGAGGAAACTGGAAAACTGAAGGAAGAGAGATGAAATAGAGCCGTGATGGCGAACCTATGGCACGGGTGCCACAAGTGGCACGCGGAGCCATATCGGTGGGCACGTGAGCTCAGGTCCGGCGTGCATGTGTGCACCAGCCGGCTGATTTTCGGGCCTTCTGGGCCCCCTGGGAGTCGGGAAACAGGCTGTTTCCAGCCTCCAGAGGGGGTGGGGAAGGCCGTTTTCGCCCTCCCCAGGCTCCTAGAAAGGCTCTGGAGCATGGGGAGAGCGAAAAATGGGCGTGCCATTGCATGCTGGGAGCAGGGGGGGTCATGCGTGCATGTGTGGGGGTGCATGGAATTATGAGTGTGGGCACGCACACATGTGATCCCCCGCATTCCCCCCCACTTTTGGCACGCGAACCAAAAAAGGTTCGCCATCACTGAAATAGAGGATTTCAGGCCATCCGACTTGCTAGAAATCTGAGGAGCAGCCATTGCACCATTTTCTCGCTTTGTGTCTTGGAAGCACCTCTCTCCTTGCTGCGTTTTTTTAAATTCTGTTTTCCCTCCTCGGCAGAATATTTAACATCCAACCCGGATTTAATCTCCCAACGAGAGCCGTGGTGGCTCCAGCGCCCGGAGGAAAGGGAAAACCGAGAGAGTCGGAGTCGAGGCAAGGGACAAGTTGAGCCCTCTCGGATCCTATCTGAGGGAGAATCTGAAGGCTACAAATCACCCACCAGCACCACTCCCCCTTACAATAGGACAGGACCAAGAGGTGCTTGTGAGTTGTTATTTTATCCTTCTAACCAACAGACGGTTTTTTTAAAAAAATAAATTTTATTGATTTTCAACATTTTTCTTTAAAATAACAATTTCCATATTTCCTAAAGCAGTGATGGCGAACCTTTTTTTCCTCAGGTGCCGAAAGCGTGTGCGCGCACACTATCACACACGCATGAGTGCCCACACCCATAATTCAATGTCTGGGGAGGGCGAAAATGGCTTCCCCCGCCCCCCCCGGAGGCCCTCTGGAGGCCGGAAATGGTCCGTTTCCTGACTTCCGGTGGTCCCAGTAGGCCCATTTTTCGCCCTCCCCAGGCTCCAGAGGCTTCCCTAGAGCCTAGGGAGAGTGAAATGCCCTCCCTCGCCTCCCTGGAGGCCCCCCAGAAGCTGAAAACACCCTCCCAGAGCCTCCCCGTGAGCCAAAAATCAGCTGGCCGGTGCACACATGCGTGCTGGAACTAAGGTAGGGCAACCACTCGCGTGCCGGCAGATATGGCTCCGCGTGCCACCTGTGGCACGCGTGCCATAGGTTCGCCATCACTGTCCTAAAGCATTTCTACAATCATACACAATGTTTTCATTTTCACATATTCCTTATTACAGTTAGATTCTTAAAAAAAAAAAAAAGACATTTGAACATCTGAATGTTCTTTCTTACTAGGTGACAACGTGACAGCCGAAGACCTGGCAGAAAATAAACCACGGAGTGACCTTGTGATAGGAGAAGTCGGTGGTGTGTTACCACGCAGTTCTGATAGAGATGGTTCCCTTCAGCCTGGGGTGTTTTTTAAAAACAGAAACGCTTGAGGAAAAAAAATGGACTGAATCCGGTTAGTAGGATCGATGGACTTCCCTTAAAAATCCAAACCATCCTATTAGGCTTTGTGGCTTTTTTTCCCCAAGATGGCGGCCTTCCACCTGGGCGGCATCTAATTCTCAGAATTCTCAGGAATGGCCCAGGTGGCTGGGGAATTCTGGCAGCCAAATGGATAGCCAGGTTGAACAAGTTAGTTTATGGCTCTAGAAACCATCCCAAGGAATTCTGGGAAGTTTTTTTTTTTAAACGAGCCTGGAAAAGGGAGAAAGGCATGGCTTTGGGATCTACTAAGCTGTTTCGTCTCTTGCATTTTTGCAAAGTCCTACATTTAAAGGTGTGTTTAGAAGCTCTATTTGGGCCCCGGTTTTTTTAAATGCTGGCGGGAACTCATCTGATTGGACGCTCCTTCATACAAATAAAGATGGAAACACGTAGATGGTTATATGTCTATGGCAGGGGTGAAATGCTCCCGGTTTTGGGCGGGCCAGTCGGTCATCATAGAGCCGATAGAGCCGATAGTGATCGCAGCGCGAGCCTTCCCCTGCCCGCCTGGACGCCGCCATTTGGGTTTTTTTACCCTCTGTGCATGCGCAGAAAGCTTTGAGCACGCGCAGAGGGTAAAAGAACCCAAATGGCGGCGTCCAGGCGGGCAGGGGAAGCAGGTGCGGGAAGGCTCGCGCTGCGATCGCTATTGGCTCTATCGGCTCTACGACGACAGACCGGCCCACCCGAACCAGGAGCATTTCACCCCTGGTCTATGGACATTCTCAGTCATCTAGGTCATGGTTGTCCCAAAGGTGCTTTTTTCAAGAGGCAAATGGACTTTTTTCTTTTTTCTTTTGAAGACATTTCGCTTCTCTTCCAAGAAGCTTCTTCAGCTCTGACTGCATGGTGGGGAATCAAAGGATTTATATTCCTTGCAGACAGCTGGTCATTTACATCCTTTTAGAGGGTCGTTGAAGCACTTGGAGGTTTATCTGGGTCCTCAGGGTCACCTGAGTAGTGCTCCTGGTTCCTGTAGGATGCAATTCTCAAAGCGAATTGAAGCGAAATGTAGTCCTGTACTCTGCAATTCTCAAAGCGAAATTCTTGAAACAAAATGTCTTCAAAGAAGAACCAGAAACTCCAGTTGCCTCTTGGGAAAAAAAAGCACCTTTGGGATAGATGGTTATACTTTTTGTGTGTGTGTCGTTTAATGAACCCGTAATCCCTTGCCGGGTGGAGTCGGGGCAACTGAATGGAGCAGAGTGTTTACTGGCCGGATGCCCTTCCTGTGGCCAATGCAGAGTTCACAGCAGATATATTCTCATTGAACCAGAGAGAGAAATACCTGCCTCTACCTAGGATTGAACTGACAACCTCCTGATTGTAAGGCAAGAGCTCCACCTCTAGGTCACCGCACCACTCATAGATGGTTATACTTTAGTCTGGGCAAATCCAAGATAAGCCTGCGCTGAAATGTAGCAATGAGGTAGAGAGCCGGGGTGGACAATTAATTCTCCTAAGAGTCCATATGAGAAACTGGGACTGTTGTGGAGGGCCAAACCAATACGGCTGTGAAGGTGCATACATATGCATGGATACACATACATAATTTTTTTAAAAAATATCAGTCGCTTTCAAAATAAAAAGCAATCCACACAGGCCAGACACGGACAGCCAAAGGCCCAAATGTGGCTGGGGGGGGGGCGTAAAATGCCCAGGTGTGCTCAAGAGACAGCGGGTCAATTCCACACGACCGCATGTCAGGCTCTCAGCAACCAGCCTGCGTTTGCGTTCACTTGCAGCATCTCGCAGTCATGTGACCACATTTTGTGACAGCTTAGGGAGCCCTGGTGGCACGGTGGGAGCCCTGGTGGCGCGGTGGTTAGAATGCGGTATTGCAGGCTAACTCTGCCCCACTGCCAGGAGTTCGATTCTCACCGGCTCAAGGTTGACTCAGCCTTCTGTCCTTCCAAGGTCGGTAAAATGAAGACCCAGATTGCTGGGAGGCAATAGGCCAGTTGTCACGGGGTGATTTGTGTTTTCAGTGATGTGTGTGAGTAATGTGTGTTGAGTGATACCTCATATTCGCTCAACTCCACGGATGGCAAACCTTTTCGGCATCGAGTGCCAAAAAGAGTGTGCACACGCGCGCCCCGGAAGAGAAGCTGCCTAGTGCCGGTTTCCAGCATGTGCATGTGCACCGGCCAGCTTGTCTTCCAGTTACCGGCATGCATGCATGTGCGATGATCCGCTGGACGGCACGCATGTGCACAACGAAAACCGGAAGATCAGCTCTTTCGGTTTCTGGCACTGCCAAATGCGCAAAAAACAGCTGATTGTTGCATGCGCGCCAGAAACCCAAAAGAGGAACGGGCGATGTCGCGCCTGCCAGCCGACATGGCTCCGTGTGCCACTCCAGGCACACGTGCCATAGGTTCACCATCACGGCAATAGGCTGACTGTGTAAACTGCTCAGAGAGGGCCGTAAAGCACTATGGAGCAGTATATAAGTCTAAGTGCTATTGCTCTTGCTATTTGCCAAAAACTGGCATTTACTTCTGGTTTTTAACAAAACTAGTCCATAATGAACCATTGGTTCACTTAACGACTGGAACATTTACTTAACGACCACTGTCACAAAGTCATAAAATCAGATCAGTCACTTGGGTCACCTATTTTTCGACCACCACAACTTTCAGTCATGATGGGCTGAAAATTACGGTCATAAGATGAGGATTACCTGTCTTTTCTCTTTTTCTACAGACAATAAGATCATTCTGTCCTCCAGTTCCTGATTTTGCCTTTGGAGAAGATGACGATAGGGATGCCAAAACAGCCCAGCAGCCGAAAGACGACAGCATCCAGGGCAAAACCTTTTTATCCAGGAGGAAAAAAAAGAAAAGAAGGGGGCCTTATAGAGTCCCAAGGGCTCATGCAAGATTTTTAAAAGCAAACTCAAAAAAACCAACAGTGTTTTTCTTTCTCCTCCAGGCTTAATGGCCACTTACTCATCCAATTTGTAGAGCTCTGAGGGCAGAGGGGATTCCTTTAACCAGATAAAATAATATAATTTTATTTTTGTCAGAAAGACCAGCAGCATACAGAAACTCCATATTTTTTTCAGCCTAAGGAAACGAAGATATTCCAAATTTTTGTTCAGGTGTCTTGCATTCCCTCAATGTAGTCATTTCCGTTTTCCAGCTTATGACACACAAAATAAGGAACGACACAAGACATGCCAACAGTATCCTAATTTTGCCCTGGTAGCAGTTAAAGTACCATATTTCTCGGAGTATAAGACGCACCTTTTTCCCCCCCTAAAAGAGGCTGAAAATTTGGATGCGCCTTATACTCCAAATGTAGCTTTTACTAAGCTTTTTTTCATCCCTAACGAGGAGGTGCTAACAGTGATGCCATCCTTTTGCCTGCTGCTCCCTCCGACAATCAGCTGTGCGATCTTCCGCCTTTTATTTCAGCCCTAACGAGTGAAGCGATCTTCCTCCAGCGATCTTCCCTTTGCCTGCTTTTCCCATTGTTTCTCTCTCTGAAGAGAGAGAGAGAAGTGTTTTAGAAACACTTTTTTAATCCGCAAACGGGATAAAAAGCAAGCACGCGCGCTCAAAACCAGCAAACTAATGTGCTGAAGCTGACCAGACTAAGGACTAACCAGATGAATACCTGGTAGGCAGAATTTTTTTCCCTCCTATTTTCCTCCCCAAAAACGAAGGTGCATCTTACACTCCGGTGCATCCTATACTCCGAAAAATACAGTACTTAACATTCGGCTTCGCTCCCTGACAAATATAAAAACAATATGATCAGGAGAAAAAGAGAAATGTCCCATTCACAAGGTGTCCTTAACTAATATATTAATGTTTTGAATTCTATGTTGATCTCTCATGTTTTATAACCAGGGATTATTATTATTTTTTTGGTCTTTTAATGACCCCGTAATCCCTTGCATCGGGGTGGAGTTGGAGCAACTGAATGGAGCTGAGTGTTTACTGGCTGGATGCCCTTCCTGTCACCAATGCAGAGTTCTTAGCAAATATTTTACTCATTGTGCCTAGAGAAAGATATACCTGCCACTAGCTAGGATCAAACTCGCGGCCTCCTGATTGTGAGGCGAGAGCTCCACCTCTAGGCCACTGCACCACTCGTTTTATAACAAGGCATACACTGATATATTTCTGACCAGAGGTTAAAAAAAATTAAGAGAGTAAATTGCAAGAGATATTAGGGTGCCATTGAGAGCAAGGTTTTTAAGGTTAAGGATGCATCTGTGCTCTTTTGAGCAAACAGAAGTGCCAAAAGGGCTAAATTTGCACAGGCTGAAAAACAGATTAGATTGGTTTCTTAGCCTTTAAGCCAGAGGCGGCCAATCTTGGCAACAGTAAGACCTGTGGACTTCAACTCCCAGAATTCCTGATTCTTGCCTGGAATGGAAGACCACAAGTCTTAAAGAGTTACCGAAGTTGGACACCCTTGCTTTAAGCCATAAAGAAGATAATAAGCTGTGAGAAGATGGACATCCTTGCACAAAGAGCTGTCTAAAGGGACAGAGAGGGAGGGAGGCAGAAGGAAGAAAAAGGAAGGAAGGAAGGAAGCAGGGGCGAGTTGCTCAATTACCTTGCTACCGGAGCCATGCGCGCACATCACCACGCTTCAAGGGGGGGCGCTCGCTACGCGTGCGCGCCCCCTCGTGCAATTTTGCTTCTGCGCATGTGTGGAAGCAAAAGTGCGCCAAAATATCACAAGGGGATGCGCGCATGCGCAAGATTTCAGCGCAATTTTGCTTCCGCGCATGCGCGGAGGCAAAATCTCACCAAAATCTCACATGTGCGCGCATCCCCTTGCGAGATTTTGGCGCGATTTTGCTTCCACGCATGCGCAGAAGCAAAATCGCCCGAAAATCACTGAAAAAAATGGCGACGCGCCGGCTGGACGGGCAGAGAGGGCTCCGGAGCAGTTGCGAAATCCGCTGCTCCCTACTGGGCAGTTCCGGCAGGAACCCACCTCTGGAAGGAAGGAAGGGTTTGCAAAAAATTGCAAGTGGATAACATTTGTCTAGCATAACTAGGATTCAGAATCCAGCTGTTAGTGCAGAATGTCACTTGAATATAAAGATCTTGATTGTGAGGTTCAAAACTCAACAGCTGTTCTGACCCCTATTACTTACACTCCCTCCTCCCCTCCCGTTTTTGAACATTTCTCTCTGTTTTTCTTCCTTGCCTAAGGAGACTTATTGTCAACATTTCACGCAGTCAGAATCTCCTGTTTGGCAACCCGCCTGGAAATTTCTTCCTGTGCATTTCTTTCATAATCGTTCTCCAATTCGAGATAGGAATGAGAATGACCAAAAAGTATGACAGCGAATTTGGGAGTTGGATTTGACTTCTTCTACGAACTCCACATTTTTCTTGACGAAATGCAGAAACGAAAAGTTTGCAGTTGCCTTTTTTCTGGGGTCTTTCCTAGTCTTCAGCTCTGGGTCTTCTGGTGGCCTCCTGGCCAAATATTTACATTTATTTAATATTTACAAGACTCCGCCCTGCTTAGCTTCTTGAGCCCGGACATTCAGCCAGGTCCTGCCGTCTCCTGCATTTTGACGTTTTTCTACAAAATATCAGTTCCAGGACTTCCTCATGTTCGGTGGAAGTGAAGGTGGGGGGAGGTTAAAAGAAGTGATTGTAGAAATGAAAAATCTGCCTTTTTTGAATCTACCATGTCAGATGAGAATAAATGAAACATGAGCATTTGGGCTTGAGTTACTTTGCAATAGCAGACAGAGTGTAAACAATTTCCCCCCTCCCATTGGAAAAAGCTAACACGGAATAATGCAACTGAGTGACAGTTGCAATGAAGGCAAATTTTTTTGTGTGTATTGATCTATTGGCAGCTCTGTAACTGGGGGAGTGATACATACGTACGTGCATATTAATTTTAAGAGACTTCAGTAATTTTAAAATGGGGAGGGGGGGAGTGATCTAACAAGCCCATTTAAAAGAGCCACAGTGGCGCAGTGGTTAGAGTGCAGCACTGCAGGCTACTTCAGCTGACTGCTAGCTGCAGTTTGGCAGTTCAAATCTCACCAGGCTCAAGGTTGACTCAGCCTTCCATCCTTCCGAGGTGGGTAAAATGAGGACCCAGATTGTTGGGGGACAATATGCTGACTCTGTAAACCGCTGAGAGAGGGCTGTAAAAGCACTATGAAGCGGTATATAAGTCTAAATGCTATTGCTATTGCTATTGCACTGCCTTTGGTAGGGAATGGATCTTGAAAATTCGACTAAAATGTAAAGCAAACTCTTTGCTTAAGGATTAACAGTCCGATCGTTTTACCATTCTAATCTCAATTCTTGCACTGTAAAGAGTTAAGTGGCATTTTAATTACCGTATCTTTCGGAGTATAAGATGCACCTTTTTCCCCCTAAAAGAGGCTTAAAATTTGGGTGCGTCTTATTCTCTGAATGTAGCTTTTTCGAAGCTTTTTTTCCAGCCCTAACGAGGCGCTAACGATCTTCCTGGCTCTTACCGGCTTGCAGGCTTTTTCATTGCTACTCTCTCCGAAGGTTTTTTCCAGCCCTAAGTCTTTGCAGGATTTTTTTCATTGCTACTCGCTCCAAATAAGGTTTTTTTAAGTCCTAACCAGGGGATAAAATAATGTGCTGAAGCTGACCAGACTAAGGACGCTAGCCAGATGAATACCTGGTAGGCAGATTGTTTTCCCCTATTTTCTTCCCCAGAAACTACGGTGCGTCTTATACTCCGGTGCGTCTTATACTCCGAAAAATACGGTACTACTATAATTAGCATCACCAATCTGCTTCTACTTATTTCTAAACAGCCAAAAACTGTTTTCCATGTCTTAAAAAGATCAAAACGGAATCAAGAACAAAGGGTTTACAGAATGGCCTCTCGAAACCTTTGGGACATGACCTGGATGAACGAGAATCTCCATAGACAGCGATAAGGCCTCCCCTTTGGCCTTTATCCAACACGAGCAGAAAAGATTTCCCCAAATCTAGCCGTTCTTTCTCTGTGTCATACACTTTTCTTGTATCTTCACACTTACCAAGACACTGGCAAAGAAATACATTCTATGGCAGATAATAGGCAGAGGTCTTTCTTCACTTTTTAAGAGTGCCTTACAGGTTATCCTCGACTTCGGACCATTTGCTTAACGACTGTTCAAAATTACATTCCAGAAAAGTGACTTGCAACCGGTCCTCACAATCACACAGCATTCCCTGTGGTCACATGGCTAAAATTTGGGCATTTGGTATCCGGCATGTATTTATTACAATATGCTAGGCGAGTGATGGCGAACCTTTTTTGGCTCGGGTGCCAAAAGGGTGCAAGCGCGCGCGATAGTGTGCATGCGCGTGCCCACACCCATAATGCAATGCCCTTCTCCCCCTCACATGCGCACCCCTGCGTTGCACGCCCCCCTGGTACATGCGCACAGGTCTCACTGAAGCCTCCGGACTTCCGGTAGGCCCATAGAGCCAAGGTGGCGCAGTGGTTAAAGTGCAGCACTGCAGTTCAGCAGTTCAGCTGTTCAAATCTCACCAGGCTCAAGGTTGACTCAGCCTTCCATCCTTCTGAGGTCGGTAAATTGAGGACCCAGATTGTTGGAGGAAATATGCTGAACTCTGTAAACCGCTTAGAGAGGGCTGTGAAGCACTATGAAGCGGTATATAAGTCTAAGTGCTATTGCTATTGCTATTGCCGTTCTCCCCAGGGTTCAGAAAAGCCTCCTGAAGCCTGGGGATGGCAAAAAAAAACGGCCCAACCGGAAGTTCAGAAAAAACGGCCCAACAGGCCAACCGGAAGTTCATTTCTGAACTTACGGTTGGGCTGTTTTTCGCCATCCCCAGGGTTCAGGAGGCTTTCCTGAACCCCGGGGAGTGCGAAAACGGCCAAAAAGGCCAAAAATGAGCTGGCCAGCACGCACACGTGCGCTGGAGCTGACATAAGGGAACACCACGCATGCCCTCAGATTTGGCTCTGCGTGCCACCTGTGGCACGCGTGCCATAGGTTTGCCATCACTGTGCTAGGCTTATGTGATTGCCATTTTCGATCCTCCCAGAGGGCATGACTCATTTAATGACTACAGTTCATTTAGTGACCATTCAAAGTGACAACGGCACTGAAAAAAGTGACTCGGGACTGTTTTTTACAGTTACAACCTTTACAGCCTCTCCATGGTCATGTGATCAAAATTCGGACGCTTGGCAACTGACTTGTATTTATGACGGTTTATGACGGCCCAAGGTCACGTGATCCCCTTTGGCGAACTTCTGACGAGAAAAAGTCAGTGGGGAAAAAGCCAGATTCACTTACCAACCCGTGTTGCTCAACTTATCAACTGCAGGGATTTGCTGAATAATTACGGCAAGAGAGGTCCGTCAAATGAGGCAAAACTCACTCAACAAATGTCTCACTGAACAACAGAAATCTTGGGCTCAATTGTGGTCGTAAGTCGAGGACTACCTGCGACAGCTTGGCGCTGCAGTGAAAGGCAACAGAAAAGGCTTGGCAAACTCTGGATTACTGGAAGCAATCCAAATCTCCTTATTTTGGGAATTCCTGATCGATTTAAAGCAATAGAACAGGGGCAACTTTAAGACCTGTGGACTTTAAGACCTGTGGTTGAAGTCCACAAGTCTTAAAGTTGCCACGGTTGGATACCCCTGCAATAAAGAGTGCCTAATTCAGGAATGTACCACTCTGGGTGGCTTTCTTGGGCATATTTTTCCTCAAATGCTGGCGTTCTCCATGTAACACCCCCTCTTCCAGTTAAAGGCTAAAACGAGCCATTTGCTGGTTTGGAAAACGTGAATCCACATTTAGGGCAGTTCAACCTGCCCAAGCCACTGAAATGCAACTTCCTCCCTCTGCCACCAATGGAATTTTTTTTCCCCCTTTCCCTTGTGAGAAACGGACAAATGGCCTATTGGATAAGGTGACCAGACGTCCTGCTTTTGGCGGGACAGACACGCTTTTCAAGCATGTGTCCCGCGTCCCGCATTGTTTCCAAAAAGTCACGCTTTTTTGGAAAGAATGCCATTTTGAAAAGAAACAGCGGGACGTCTGGTCACCTTACTCTTGGCTCTCCTGCTCCCCCTCCGCCAGCGCTGGGCTGCTGGAGTGACAGGGGGAGAAAGGAGATCAGGAGGTGGCGGCGGATCACAACAACCCCAGCGGCAGCTCCAGGCAGAGAGAGAGAGAGAAGCAAGCGAGCAAGTCACTCCGCCGCGCGCGCCTGTATGCGTGCTTGTGTGTGTGTGTGTTCGTGAGCGCGCGCGGCGGAGTGACTTGCTCGCTCGCTTCTCTCTCTCTCTGCCTGGAGCTGCCGCTGGGGTTGTTGTGATCCGCCGCCGCCTCCTGATCTCCTTTCTCCCCCTGTCACTCCAGCAGCCCAGCGCTGGCGGAGGGGGAGCAGGAGAGCCAAGAGACGCTGAGTTGGAGCACCATCTCCAGGCTGCTCCCCTTCCCAAGCCAGCCCCGCTCGCTCGCTTGCCAGCCAGCCAGCCCAAGCCACTGCCAGCTCCCGAAGGGGAGGCGTGAGGCGAGGAAAGGCCTCCCGCCTCCCACCCACCCACCTGGACGCCGACATTTGAGTTTTTTGCCCTCTGCGCATGCGCACAGCGTTCTGCGCATGCGCAGAGGGCAAAACTCAAATGGCGGCTCCCCTAGAAACCCACCCCGTCAATGGTGTCCCGCTTTAAAAAAAAAAAATCTGGTCACCTTACTATTGGACTACCATAGGTCTCAGAAGGATAAGTTACATGAAAAAGTTACATGAACCAAAGTTTTTTAGACTAGAAAGATTGCAAAGTGTATCAGAACTATTTGTAATTTTGCTGAGCTGTTGCTGTGAAATGTGACTTTGCAACATATGTAGTTTTGAGATATATTTGGAATTAGAACGTTGAAACTGAGAGAAATAGGGAACTGAAAGTAACGGAGAATAGGTGGTTTTCACATGTGCACGCAAGTATATGCTGAATTGACAGTCTGGGTGCCGAGTTTACAGTCTGAATGAAAATAACAAGGAAATGAAGTAATTGAAAAATAAAAATATGTATTGCTGAGGACCGTAAGAAAAAAAAAAGAGTATAAAAGATGAGGACGGGTCCCAAATCATGGCCTCTGGCAGTAGCTAATCCTTGCTGAATTTAGCTATGTCACTGGACCTCATTGCAATGAGTTACTGATGTAAGTTGTATCTTTAATAATTGCTTTTTTTTTCTCCACGATTCCCAATTGTTCAGGAAATAAACATCTGAATCTCAAAGTAAGATTTATTGTTTGTAGTTTGCCTGGGTTTCCTTTTTTTTGCCGGAAAATATTTTTCTCACACCCTATTGCCTTCAGACTAGATGAGCGCATTTCTCTTGGGTGGGAGGGCAAACGTTGACATTTGGATGCCTCAAGGAGATTGATCGTGCTACAGAGGCAGCCTTGGGCATCTGATTTTATTTATTTGCACATACGAACATGGGCACCCCAGCTGTGTTGCAGGTGGCTAACTAAAAGCACTAAAAAAGCTCAACCCTGACAAGACTGAGTGGCTATGGATATTGCCTCCCAAGGATTCTGTCAATTGTCCCTCCTTGGTTCTTGGGGGAGAGAAATTAACTCCCTCAGAACGGGTTCGCAATTTGGGTGTTCTCCTAGACCCATAGCTAAAATTGGAGCAACATCTTTCAGCTGTGGCTAGGGGGACCTTTGCACAGGTTCGCCTAGTGCACCAATTGCGACCCTTCTTGGAGAGGGAGGCGCTACTCACAGTCACCCACGCCCTTATCACCTCCCGGCTGGATTACTGCAATGCGCTCTACATGGGGCTACCCTTGAAGAGTATCCGGAGACTGCAATTGGTGTAAAATGCAGCTGCGCGAGCCGTGATGGGTGTGCCCAGGTACACCCACGTAACACCTATTCTCCGCCAGCTGCATTGGCTGCCCATTAGTCTCCGGATACAATTTAAGGTGTTGGTTTTGACCTTTAAAGCCCTACATGGCTCAGGGCCAGCCTACCTTCTGGACCGCATCCTGCTGCATATCTCCCTACGACCGGTTAGGTCCCACAGAGTTGGTCTCCTCCAGGTCCCATTGACCAAGCAATGCCGGTTGGCGGGGCCGAGGGGGAGAGCCTTCTCTGTGGGAGCTCCCTCCCTGTGGAACCAGCTCCCTCCAGAGATCAGGGCCATCCCCACCCTGCTGGCCTTCCGTAAAGCAATAAAAACTTGGCTCTTCCAGCAGGCGGGGTGAAAGTGAGACCGAGTAGATTATCTCAGGGTCTCCCCACTTTAGTTACGAATGTTGGAGATCTTCTTTTAATTTTTATATTTTTTTAATTGTTATATGTTTTTTATTGTAATGGATTTGACATGCTGTGAGCCGCCCAGAGTCCCCAGGAGTTGGGCGGCATACAAATCTATTAAATTAAATTAAATTAAATTAAATTAAAAGCAGGAAATTCAATATAACCCTCAGATGCAGCTGGAATTGTGTGGTGTGGGCTCCTGGATCCAGCCCAGCAGGACTTTGTTGTGGCCTGCCCACAGCATGTGCAGCCTGGGCTTTGGAACCTTCAGTACCTCTTGGCAGTGCTGAGAAAGGAGGGGCTACTCCTTTCCTGAATGCAAGAGCACGCAGGGCTGCCAAGAGGCAGGAAGGTTTACTCAAGAGGTCTCCTCGAGAGTAGAGCTGCAGGCTAATTGGCCACGCCCTTAAGACTACTTAAGTCCTAACCATGCTGAGCCTCATCGCTGGGAACAACGTCGATTCTAACTCTTGACTTCTGTGATTCCAGTTTGCATTTCAGCCTGCATCGTTTCTTGCATTTCCTAGTTCCGGGACTCGTGCCAAGTACAGTAAGAATTGTCAATTACCTCTTGGACTTCGGCCAGCTATTAAGATATTAGCAACTGGGTTTTCAGAACAGAATAACTTATGCCGGTCTTTGGCTTTTTACGCTTCTAAGAACTTATTAGAAGACTTTGCTTTCATTAGTAAAACAAACTGTGTTTGGATGTTTGTGTGTGCGTAATTATTGGTGGGCTCGACGCTGGGGCAGAACAGACTTTACCTGCAACGGCAAAAGTCATTTTAGATCAGAAAATTATGGGCCTTGCCATAATCTCTAGCTCAGTGGTTCCCAACCTTTTTGTGATCGAGTACCACTTGGAGGTCCCGTACAGTCGCCGGGTACCACCTGGTTCCAGAGAAACTAAATTCGATCAGATATCACTTTATTTCCATAGAGTTCAGAACAGTCACCGTTCCTTTTTTGGCTCCGCGCATCCAGCAACTGGATTCTCGGGCCGCTGGGACCAGGTGGGTGGCGTGTGGCAACAGTTGCAAATCGTTGCCAGATTATCTTGTGTTAGGCAGTAAACATTTTTGTGAAGTAAAAAATAACTAACTAAAAATCGTTCATGACCCCGAAAGTGTTTGCGTACCACCTGGAAGGCCCTCGCGTACCACTAGTGGTACATGTACCACAGGTTGGGAACCACTGCTCTAGCTCCATTTTAAGCCTTTCTGCCCAGAGCATTGGGGACAAAGTGAGATTTTTAAAAAATGAACACACAAACAAAAAACAGACAAGGAAAGCCATGGTTCTTTTGCCTTCTGTTTCAACGGGAGGTGTAAAATACTATATCCGGAATCAAGGCAACAGGATGGTTAATGTTCAGTTTACTGGTTTTTTGTTTTTGTTTTTAATGGAGGAAAAATCCTAATTTCTCAGCAAAAGCAGGGTAAAAACAAGGCTGGGAACTCTTTACATTAGAAAATATAAAGCTATCCTGACAAAAACAGCTGTTTATTTCAAGATGCCCTTCCCCGCTGTAGAACCAAACAATGGTGCACATTTTTTAAAAAAAGTATTAGAATCTGGAAAAAAACAAACAGCCCAACGCAACTGAGACTTGGGAGAGGAAGGTTAAATGTTTTCAGAAATCCAGCCTGATTTATGATCCCCCCAGGAAACGCGGGAGACTATTCCAGAGGTTATAAGGATCTGCCCATGAAGTCAGAACCAACACTTCTGAGGTTGGGATGGGACCTTTCTAAGCTCCAGATGTGAAAACATTTGGCACACCTCCAATCCTCAGCCTCGGTCCCTGCCCTCCCATCTGCAAAATGGGTATAAAAATAAATCTTCTTTGAAGCAGCAGCTCGGAATACACTGTATTTCCCCCACATCACTATTTTAACTTTGCACGCCTGTGTTTTGATTGTTGGAACCAACTTGGTTCTTCACTATTATTAGGCAGTGTGTGTGTGTGTGTGTGTGTGTGTGTGTGTGTGTGTGTGTGTGTGTGTGTGTGTGTGTGTGTACACGTATATAACAATAAATACAATAAATAAATTGTAACTGAGAAATGGGAAGACCAATAGCGCCTCTTATGGCCATTTGAAGAGCTTACAATTTTCACCTCCTTTTAATTACCGGAGAAGTAAAATGACCTTTATAGTATCTGTTTTTAAGTGACTATGTAAGCGTGGGTTGGTTATTCCTATTTTGCAGATGAGCCGATGCAACGTGCCCCAAAGATGCACTTCCAACAGATCAGGCTATCTGCTGCTTTCTCTCTTTTATAATCTGCAATCACGTCGACTCGGAAGCCCACAGCGATCCTTCCTATAGGCCTGAAGTTTTGCCTTATGCTTCCTTGCATAGATAACATGGGCTGCCCTCCTAACATACTAGGGACAGGGAGACATAGTGGGGTTTGCCAGGGTGGCAACTGGAAATGAAATTGGCCTAAAAAAAAACCTAGGTGTTGTTGTTTTTTTTTAGAGCGAGTTATGGCTCCTCAGTCCCACGTCTTCCTTTTGGTGCCCCTGCTGGGCCTGGCATCAAGACCACGGGAAGTGGCATCAGAGGTGGAAGGCTTTGGGGAGTCGGGCGCAGCAGCCTCACTTGGTCCATCGGTGGGAGACGGCTCCAGGAATGGGTCGCCGCTGCCACCAGGCAGGGCCACCGGAGGCACCGGGCAGGGAATGACTGGACCAGTTACCGGCTCGGAAGGCATGCCAGGGACATGGCCGGACGGTACTGGAGCTCCAGGCTCTGGAGGACCCCAGGGCGGGTTGCCGTACCCTGAGTAAGAGCTGTAGTTGGCGTAGGTGCTCTGGGCGGGCGACTTCTGACCCGTAAAGACCTCCGCGATGGCAGCCATGGCGGAGGTCTGCCTTCCCAGGAACTCCCCCAGGTCGCTGTGGGAGCGTTTAATGGCGTCAACCATCAGCTGCGCCGTGGCTCGATCCTGCCGCCGTTCCTGCTTGCGGTGCTGCCTTTCCTCCTGCCTGGCCCTGTCAAAGGCCTTCAGATCGTGACAGTGCAGGCCCCGCATGGCATCCAACAGAAGGGAGGGGGCCCGGGAGGCCGACTCCACCAGCTGCATGCTGGTCTCCAAGCGCTGCTTCCGGTTCCTCATCCTCCGGTTCCTCATCCGCTCGGCGTTGGTGAGGGGCCTCCGGAACTCCTGGATGGGCCCTGAGGGGGAAGGATTGGGATGAGGGGGGAGGGAGAGAGATGCAGAAGGGTGGTCCAAGGGGAGCGGGGAGGAAAACAATTAGATTCTTGCTGGAGAGCTGAGATTTACAGCAGTTGGAAATTGTACCTCTCTTAATCCCTACCCTTAAAAAGCGTTTAAAAATTGCAATTTTGGCTTGTCCAGTTCGAAAGCCAGACACTAGGATTTCTTGGGAAATGGCTGCTATGGTTGTGGTCTGCCTTCCTAGGAACTCCAAAATTTCTAGTATCAATATCCCAAAAAGTTGCTTTTTTTTCTTCTTCTAGAGCAGTGGTTCCCAACCTTTTTGTGATCGAGTACCACTTGGAGGTCCCGTACAGTCGCCGCGTACCACCTGGTTCCAGAGAAACTAAATTCGATCAGATATCACTTTATTTCCATAATTGTACCGTTCCTTTTTTGGCCCCGCGCATCCAGCAACTGGATTCTCGGGCCGCTGGGACCAGGTGGGTGGTGTGTGGCAACAGTTGCAAATCGTTGCCAGATTATCTTGTGTTAGGCAGTAAATATTTTTGTGAAGTAAAAAATAACTAACTAAAAATCGTTCATGACCCCGAAAGTGTTCGCGTACCACCTGGAAGGCCCTCGCGTACCACTAGTGGTACACGTACCACAGGTTGGGAACCACTGTTCTAGAGGCAACTGGGCTTTCTGGTTTTTCTCTGAACACGTTTCGCTTCTCATCCAAGAAGCTTCTTCAGCTCCGAAGATGAGAAGCGAAACATCTTCAAAGAAAAAAACAAAAAAGTCCAGTTGCCTCTTGAAAAAAGAAAAAAAAAGCACCTTTGGGACAACCATGACCTGGGATGATTGAGAATTTCCACAGACATTGGTTATAATCAGCAGACCAAAAAAAAGGCCTGTAGGAGGTAGCTGCGCAGGATTTGCTCCTAGTGATTACTAGAGCCAGGAGGCGTTGTGATATTTTTTAATAGAATTTTTATTAAAACTTTTAGATTAGAAGAAAAAAATCTGATAGAAAGTGAGGAAGAAAAAGGGGGGAAAGAAAGAAAAAGAAAAGAAAAAGTGTGACAAATGAAACATTTTTGAAGAAAAATAGAAAGAAAAATGACATAAAAAAGGGGCTTCCGATATTTTTCACAGCAGTCCAGAATCATCCCCAGTGCACAATTGAAGAGTTTAGACCAGAGGTGGGTTCCTCCCGGTTCGCACCGTTTCTATAGAACCGGTAGTAAACCGGTGGTGATGTCACAGAGCCGGTTCTGTTGGTGCTAGTTCATGGATGACGGCATCTTTTTTTTATTTTTTTTCCCTTTTTTTGCTGGGTTTTGTTTCTGTGCATGCGCAGAAGCCGAGTTTCGGCACTGCGCATGTGCACCTATGCAGCGTGGCCATGCGGCATGCAATGCGCACGCAGCCACACAGAGCGGGAGCAGAGGTGAAATGCTCCCGGTTCGGGCGGGCCGGTCAGTCGTTGTCGAGCCGATAGAGACGATAACAATCGCAGCGCAAGCCTTTCCCCCACCCGCTTCCCCCGCCCGCCTGGACGCCGCCATTTGGGTTCTTTTATCCTCTGCACATGTGCAAAGTGTTCTGCGCATGCACAGAGGGTAAAAGAACCCAAATGGCAGAGTCCAGGCAGTCGGGGGAAGCGGATGGGGGAAGGCTCGCGCTGCGATCGCCATCGTCTCTATCGTCTCTACGACGACCGACTGGCCCGCCCGAACCGGGAGCATTTCACCACTGCGCGGGAGGAAGCGAACCGGCGGCGAGGTAACTTAGAACCCACCCTGGTTCAGACCCTGACTTACTTTGCTCCATACTATAAGCATGTTTATCCATTTTAAAACTTTCAGATAGCTAACCACTGACAATGATCCCAAAGGTGGAGGTTTTTTTCCAAGAGGCAACTGGACTTTCTGGTTTTTCTTTGAAGACGTTTCACTTCTTATCCAAGAAGCTTCTGCAGCGAAGCTGAAGTGAAACATCTTCAAAAAAAAAAAAAACCAAAAAGTTCCAGTTGCCTCTTGAAAAAGCACTTTGGGGACATGTTGAAGGTCAGGGGTCAGCAACCTGCAGCTCTGGAGCCGCCTGTGGCTCTTTCATCCTTCTGCTATGGCTCCGTCACTGGTTGGCGCCACAATTTTGAGAGGAGCTTCCCAGGAGGAGACTCTATGGCAAGGGGCGGGGTTTTCCAGTCGGCTCCACAATAGGCTTTTGGTTAGGACAGGTAGAGGAAAAAGGACACCGCACTAGGAGGAGACTCTATGGTGGGGGAACTGGACTTCCGGTCGGCTCCAGAATTGAACGGGGGGCTTCCGGTTAGGACCCTTGTGGCTCTTTGAGAGTTTAAGGTTGCTGACCCCTGTTGTAGGTTTAGCCAGCAGGGAGAAAAAAAAACAAAAACAAATTATGACCGAGCGAGCGAGAGCTTCCTTGAAGCACAGAAAAAGAATGGTACATTGGAGAGAGACCTCACTTGACCGCTGATTATTTTAACATGGTCAAAAGATTGTGAAAGGCTCTGTGAAAGTGAGACCAATCAGACTATATATGGGTCTCCCCCCAGTTATGAATGCTAGATGTTTTTTTAACTTTTGTAGTTTTTAACTACATGGTATCCTTCTGCGTCGTCTCGGAGAGGTGGGGGTGGGCGGCACTGTTTTGCAGTGGTTCTCCTCCTTCCTCTCTGACAGGACGCAGTCGGTGTTGACAGGGGGGCAGAGGTCGAGCCCTAGGCCCCTACTATGCGGGGTGCCGCAGGGCTCGGTCCTCTCGCCCATCCTGTTTAACATCTACATGAAGCCACTGGGTGAGATCATCCGTCGACACGGGGTGAGGTATCAGCAATATGCTGATGATACCCAGTTGTACATCTCCACCCCGTCTCAATTCGGGGAAGCCGTAGATGTAATGGGCCGCTGCCTGGATGATGTTAGGGTCTGGATGGGGAAGAACCGGCCAAAACTTAACCCTGACAAGACTGAGTGGCTGTGGATATTGCCTCCTAAGGACTTGACCAACTGTCCCTCCTTGGTTCTTGGGGGAGAGAAATTAGCTCCCTCAGAACGGGTCCGCAATTTGGGTGTCCTCCTAGATCCACAGCTAAAATTGGAGCAACATCTTTCAGCTGTGGCTAGGGGGACCTTTGCACAAGTACGTCTTGTGCACCAATTGCGACCCTACTTGGAGAGGGGGGCACTTCTCACAGTCACTCATGCCCTCATCACCTCACGGCTGGATTACTGCAATGCGCTCTACATGGGGCTACCCTTGAAGAGTGTCCGGCGACTGCAATTGGTGCAAAATGCAGCTGCGCGAGCTGTGGTGGGTGCACCCAGATGCACCCACGTAACACTGATCCTCTGCCAGCTGCATTGGTTGCCCATTAGTCTCCGGATCCAATTTAAGGTGTTGGTCGTTACCTTTAAAGCCCTACATGGCTCAGGGCCAGGTTACCTTCGGGACCGCATCCTGCCGCATACCTCCCTATGACCGGTTAGGGCCCACAGAGTCGGCCTCCTCCAGGTCCCATCGACCAAACAATGTCGGTTGGCGGGGCCGAGGGGGAGGGCCTTCTCTGTGGGAGCTCCCTCCCTGTGGAACCAGCTTCCCCCGGAGATCAGGACTATCCCCACCCTGCTGGCCTTCCGGAAAGCAATAAAAACCTGGCTCTTCCGGCAGGCGGGGTGAAAGCGAGACAATACTCTTTTAACTTTTGTATGTTTTTAATTATTGTATTTTATTGTATTTTATATTGCTGTAATGGATCTGAATATGTTGTGAGCCGCCCAGAGTCCCTAGGGAGTTGGGCGGCATACAAATCCATTAAATTAAATTAAATTAAATTAACTGTTATGATTTTTATATTGATAAATGGATTTGACATGGTGTGAGCCGCCCAGAGTCCCCTGGGAGTTGGGCGGCATACAAATCTATTTAAATAAAATAAATAAATAAATAAATGATGAATCTTCACAAGTAGGATCTTAAGCAATAAAAATGAGAAAATGGGATTCCTGCATAAGATTTTGCACAATTTCAAGTTGAGGATATGAGAAATTGCAAAAAAAAAAACCAAAAACACTTCTCTGAGAAAGCAACTGGTAATCTTTGTAGGGGTCTTTTCATACTGAAACATGGACTCACAGGTAGTCCTCGACTTAACGACCGCAGTGGAGCCCAAAACTTCTATTGCCGAGTGAAACATTTGTTAAGTGAGTCGGTCCCATTTTACGACTTTTCTTCCCTCGTTGGTTAAGTGAATCGCTGCAGTTGTTAAAAATTAGTCAAAATGTCATTAAGTGAATCTGGCTTCCCCGTTGACTCTACTTGTCAGAAAGTCGCAAAAGGGGATCGTGTGATCCCGGGACACTGCAACCGTCATAAATATGAGTCAGTTGCCAAGTGTCTGAATTTTGATCACGTGACCATGGGGAATGCTACAGCAGTCACTAAGTGTGAAAACCGGTTGTAAGCAATTTTTTTCAGGGCCGTTGTAACTTTGAACGGTCACTAAACGGAACTGTGGTTAAGTCGAGGTCTACCTGCAGTGGTTTCTTCCCTTTGCAGCCAAGATAGAAAACTACCTCTTAAAAAATTATTAAAGGCTGATTAAGAAATAGATCCATTCAAAGACCCCAAAAATAATAATTTTCCTGTTTTAGCCACTCTTGCTGTCCTTTGGAAAGATGAAGCTCCAACCCCATGACTCTCAGCCGGTACAGATCAGCTGAGGGAAGTTATGGGAAGTGGAGTCCCACCAGAAGAGGGAGCTCTAGCTCCCCTGGAAGATCAGCTTACCGTAAGGGCGGAGGGTGGCGCCATCGTCTGCCGTAGACTTCCTGCCCATCCTCTGCCGAGCATCCGCCGGCACTCGCTCCGCCACAATGGGATGGGGGGCCGGCTGTCCGATGGCAGGGTACTGGGACTGTGGGGGCAAGGGTGGGTACTGCATGGGCAGTGCCACTGTGGGGTAATGGACCTGCTGTGTCATGGCAGAATACTGGACAGGTGGTGGCCGGGTAGGGTTCAACATCAAGTCCTCGAAGGACCACATCACCTGAAAATGGCAACAGGGAGGTTAATTCCGGCTTGTCTCTATCTTGGGGAAATGCTCTGAGGGAACTGGATTTTGTATCGATCAATCAGAATAGAGCTGGAAAGAACCTTAGAGGTCTTCTAGTCCAGCCCCCTGCTCAAGCAGGAGACCCTATACCAGTGATGGTGAACCTTTTTTGGTTCGCGTGCCAAAAGGGGGGGTGCGCGTGCTAGCGCGCGCACACGTGCCCACACCCATTCCCTCCCCCCATGCATGCGCACAAACCCCCCCTCATGCTGCCCCCTGCACATGTGCACACACACACACCCCGCGCAAAGGCCTTACTGGAGCCTGGGACAGTAAAAAACGACGAAACGGGCAAACCGGAAGATCGGAAAACGCACTTCCGGTTTGTCCGTTTTGTCATTTTTTGCATTCCGGGGCTTCAGGAAGCTTCCCTGAACCCTCCGGAGTGCGAAAAACAGCACAACGGCAAACCGGAAGTGTGTTTTCCGAACTTCCGGTTTGCCCGTTTCGTCATTTTTTGCATTCCGGGGCTTCAGGAAGCTTCCCTGAACCCTCCGGAGTGTGAAAAACAGCCCAATGGCAAACCGGAAGTGCGTTTGCATTCCGGGGCTTCAGGAAGCTTCCCTGAACCCTCCGAAGTACGAAAAACAGCAACGGCAAACCGGAAGTGCGTTTTTCCGAACTTCCGGTTTGCCGTGGAGCTGACAGGGCAATGCCTCGCGTGCCCTCCGATATGGCTTTGCGTGCCACCTGTGGCACGCGTGCCATAGGTTCGCCATCCCTGCCCTATACCAATTCAGACAAGTGTCTGTCCAGTCTCTTCTTAAACACCTCCAGTGACGAAGCACCTCCAGCTTCTGAAGGCAAAGCTGTTCCACTGTTTGATTGTCCTCACTGTTAGGAAGTTTCTCCTTGGTTCTAGAATGCTTCTCTCCATGATTAGCTTCCCTCCTTGCTTCTTGTCTTGCCTTCTGATGCTTTGGAAAACAGAATCGGAATCACAATAGAGCTGGCAGGGACCTCGGAGGTCTTCTAGTCCAACCCACTGCTCAAGCAAGAGACCCTATAACAGTGATGGCGAACCTATGGCACGGGTGCCACAGGTGGCACGCGGAGCCATATCTGCCGGCACACGAGCCATTGCCTAGCTCAGCTACAGCACGCATGTGCGTGCCGGCCAGCTGATTTTTGGCTCGCATGGAGGCTCTGTGAGGGCGTTTTCGGCTTCCGGAGGGCCTCCGGGGGGAAGGGGGAGGGCGTTTTTGCCCTCCCCAGGCTCTAGGGAAGCCTCTGGAGCCTGGGGAGGATGAAAAATGGGCCTACCAGGCCCACCAGAAGTTGGGAAACAGGCCATTTCCCGCCTCCAGAGGCCCTCCGGGGGAGCAGGGGAGGCCGTTTTCGCCCTCCCCTGGCATTGAATTATGGGTGTGGGCACTCGCACATGCGCGATAGCACGCACGCATGCACTTTCGGCACCCGAGGGAAAAAAGGTTCTCCATCACTGCCCTATAATATACCATTTCAGACAAGCGGCCGTCCAGTCTCTTCTTAAAAACCTCCAGTGATGGAAGCACCCACAACTTCTGGATGCAAAGCTGTTCCACTGGATAATTGTCCTCACTGTCAGGAAGTTTCTCCTTAATTCCAGGTTGCTTCTCTCCTCCATTAGTTTCCATCCCTTGTTTCTTGTTCTGCTTTCAGATGCTTTGGAGAATAGGTTGAAACCCCACTCGCCCCTCTTCATTGTGGCAGCCCATCAAATATTGGAAGATTGCTATCATGTATCAGCAGCAGCCAAAAAGGCCAACGCAGTCCTGAGCTACATAAATAGAGGGATACAATCAAGGACCAGAGAGGTACTAGTACCACTCTATAAAGCCTTGGTCAGACCACACCTAGAGTACTGCATCCAGTTTTGGTCACCACACTACAAAAAAGACATTGAAACCCTAGAGAAAGTGCAGAAGAGAGCAACCAGGATGATAAAGGGTCTGGAAAATAAAACATACAAAGAGCGGTTGCAGGAACTGAGCTTGGCCAGTCTGGCGAAGAGAAGGACCAGGGGTGACATGATAGCAGTGTTCCAATACTTGAGGGGATGCCACAGAGAGGAGGGGGTCAAGCTGTTCTCTATGGCACCAGAAAGCCAAACAAGGAATAATGGATGGAAGCTGACCAAGGAGAGATTCAACCTGGAAGCGGGGAGAAACTTTCTGACGGTGAGAGCGATCAACCAGTGGAACAGTTTGCCAGCGGAGGTTGTGAGAGCCCCAACACTTGCAACCTTCAAGGGGAGACTGGACTGCCATCTGTCTCAAATGGTGTAGGAACTCCTGCTTGAGCAGGGGGTTGGACTAGATGACCTACAAGGTCCCTTCCAACTCTAATAAATAAATAAATAAAATGTCCCCCTAGTCCTTCTTTTCTCTAGACTAGTCAAATCCAAATCCTGCAACCGTTCTTCCTATGCTTTAGTCTCCAGGCCTTTTAATTGTGGCTACATTGCTAGATGCTTGGTATAACTACTAAATAAAATATACACCTAAATATATACAAATATACAACTAAATAAAATATACTCTTCAATCCTCTTCACTTCCACAAATTAGTTTAATCCTGTTTTAAGATAAAGGCAAGTCCTCGACTTATAACCGTTAATGGTGCCTGCCATTTACGACCTCTTTTTGTGGTGATCGTTAAGTGACTCTATGGTCATTTAACCGAACACCACGATCGTTACGCAAACCCACTGATCGCTATGGGGCATTTTGGCCGAAAAACAGAAGCGAACGCCATCATAAATTGTGGAGGCCCGAAAAGAGCCATAAGGGAGGCCAGTTGCCAAGGGCCCAAAATGCAGTCATGTGTTGGGGAGGGGGGGGGCGTGGCCATCAGAACTTCCAGAATCAGGCTGTACCTTTTGTGGGATCTGTTGTAATGTTTCAATGGTTGCTGAGCAACTGGTCATAAATCAAGGACTACCTGCTAACGGTTAATAGCTATATCTGTTTTTACTCCTGGCATCCTCTGTTCACGGTTTCATTGCTTTGTTGTGGTTTCGATATTTTACATCAGGAGTCCCCAACCGGATCGGCACTGGGCCACGGCATGCCAGAAACCGGGCCGCACAAACAAGCAAAGCCCCATCCGCGGGATGCAGGCAGCATATTAAACCAGGGTCCCTCCGATCCGTGGGAAAACCTCTCTCTCCATGGAAGCGGTCCCTGGTGCCCAAAAGGTTGGGGGGGGGGCTGCTGTTTTACATCACCCTGTGATCTACCCAAGGAACAATGACGATTTATGAGCGAATTGACAATTGGCCCGTGCTGGTTACCTGTGGCCCTTTCCTTTGGGTCTCTCTCTGCCGCACCAGGAACTCTTCTGAAAAGGCCACTGCTTGGCTGCAGGTCTCCGGCCCCCGTTCCCGGACCCAGCTCTGCATCTCCTGCGGGAGGATGGTCAGGAATTGCTCCAGGATCAGCAACTCCAGGATCTGCTCCTTGGTGCGCCTCTCTGGCTGGAGCCACTCGTGGCAAAGCTCCTGCAGCTGCCTGCAGGCTTCGCGGGGGCCCTCGGCCAATTGGTAGCGATGCCGCCGGAAACGCTGGCGCCGGATCTCCCCTCCGACCGTCCCTTCGTTCGGAGGCTCTTCCTTGGAGCCCCTGCAGATCCTCCGTTCTCGGTGCGCCTGGCCGCTATAGATTGTTTGAGTCCCCCTGCTCAGGCTTGCCAGAGTCTGGCGACCCCATCCTCCCGAGGGCCAGGGGCTCGGGTTGGGCGGGGCCTCGTACGAGGCCTGGAAAGAGCTATTGTCCCACGTCAGGGGTTTGGGTAGAGCTGGGTTTCTCCACCCCGATGGAGAAAACTCCTGCCTGGGGGGAGCCCAGGGATAGGGCGGGAGAAGTTCATCGGGCTCCTGTTTGACGTGGCGCGAAGCCTCTCCGGATAAGAACTCCCGCGTGGAGCCAATCTGAAGGAAGCGCGAGACTCCGCCCCGCCCCATCTCTTGCGCGGCCGTGTCCTCCATCTTCATGGCCGGCTGCGGGCTCGGCTCGGCAGCCCCCTGCAGCTGGAGGTGAAGGGCAGCTGTTTCTCCTCTCCCCGATGCCATTTTGTCCCCCGCAAGGGAGGCCCTCGTCTCACCTCGGGATGAACGAGGTGAGTCCCTGGGGCCCTGGCAGGAAGGGTGGCTGGCCCTGCCCGGCGGCCAGCGGGGAGTGCAGTGAGGACTGCAGGGCACGGAGAAGATTTTGCCTATGGGTTCCTTCTGGAAGGGAGGGGAGGGAGAGCAGCTCAGGCTCACCCACCCCCTCCGCCCTCTCAAAGCAGGAAAAGTAGTCGGATCCCGAACTCGAGGGCTGCCTTTCGGCCTTGCCCCTTGCCTTACGACAGAAGCAGCCAGGGCATCGACGGCTGGGTCAAAACAGACGGCATCGTTCCCAGGCAGGATCTCCTGATCATCATGAGAAGTAGTGGCGGCCTGTGGAGATTTCTGGCTCCCTAAAAACCTAAGAGACATAAAATGTTGGAGAAAAGGCTTTTTATTACTACAGGGTTTATTTCAGCTGCTTCCATCCCACCGTTCTGGAAAAAGATACATATGAGGGTTGTTTAGCCATCTGGACTCTTGAGGGGTGAAATGTTTAGCAGGAACCAGTTAAAGCAGATGCAACTGCTCCCTGATCTTAGGGAAGATATAACAGAATAACAGAGTTGGAAGGGACTTTGGAGGCCTTCTAGTCCAACCCAACCGCCTGCTCAAGCAGGAGACCCTATACCAGTGATGCCGAACCTATGGCACGCGTGCCGGAAGTGGCACGCAGAGCCATCTCTCCAGGCACGCGAGCCGTCACCTGTTGCTCTTCCGGTTCCGCGCTGGCCAGCTGGTTTTCACGCACCCAGGAGTGCCGGAAACTGGAAGAGTAGCCGCCCAGTGCGCATGCGCGCGCCGGGAAGATCATCTTCGTTTCCGGCATGCGCATGTGCACTGGCCAGCTGGTGTTTGCATGCGCATGCGTGCTAAAAAACAAAAGAGCAGCCGCCCGGTGTGCATGCGCATGCCAGAAACTGGAAGATCATCTTCCCAGTGCATGCATGCGCACCGGGCGGCTATTCTTCTGTTTTCTGGCACGCGCATGCGCACCGACCAGCTGGTCTTCCCGCACACATTTGCGCCAGAAACCAGAAGACCATCTTCCTGGCGCACGCATGGCACTCGGTAACCGAAAAGGTTTTAGATTTATTTAGATTTATTATTAGAGTTGGACGGGACCTTGTAGGTCATCTAGTCCAACCCCCTGCTCAAGCAGGAGTTCCTACACCATTTGAGACAGATGGCAGTCCAGTCTCCCCTTGAAGGCCGCAAGTGTTGGGGCTCTCACAACCTCTGCTGGCAAGCTGTTCCACTGGTTGATCCCTCTCACCTTCAGAAAGTTTCTCCTCACTTCCAGGTTGAATCTCTCCTTGGTCAGCTTCCATCCATTATTCCTTGTCTGGCTCTCTAGTGCCATAGAGAACAGCCTGACCCCCTCCTCTCTGTGGCAGCCCCTCAAGTATTGGAACACTGCTATCATGTTCACCAATACTGCCCTATACTATTCCAGACAAATGACTGTCCAGTCTTTAAACATTAAAAATACTGATTTAAACTAATGTTTGGTCTAAAATAGTATTTTTCAACCCCAGGTTGGCTACAGAATTAACAGAGGGATAGAATCAAGATCACGTGAAGTGTTAATACCGTTTTATAATGCCTTGGGGTAAGGCCACATTTGGAATACTGTGTCCAGTTTTGGTCACCACGACGTAAAAAAGAGGTTGATACTCTAGAAAGAGTGCAGAGAAGAGCAACGAAGATGATTAGGGGACTGAAGGCTAAAACATATGAAGAACGGTTGCAGGAACTGGGTATGTCTAGTTTAATGAAAAGAAGGACCAGAGGAGACATGATAGCAGTGTTCCAATATCTCAGGGGTTGCCACAAAGAAGAGGGAGTCAAACTATTCTCCAAAGCACCTGAGGGCAGGACAAGAAGCAATGGGTGGAAACTAATCAAGGAGAGAAGCAACTTAGAACTAAGGAGACATTTCTTGACAGTTAGAACAATTAATCAGTGGAACAGCTTGCCTCCAGAAGTTGTGAATGCTCCAACACTGGAAGTTTTTAAGAAGATGTTGGACAACCATTTGTCTGAAACGGTACAGGTTTCCTGCCTGAGCAGGGGTTTGGACTAGAAGACCTCTCAAGGTCCCTTCCAACTGTTATTCTATTCTATTCTACTATATAGGCCTGTCTTGATCAGCAAAACCCTACAAATGCTCACATGAGGTCAGGAAAAATCTTCACTGTGTAGCGCAGGAAATGCATTTCTCGCACCCTGGGGAGTCACAACTGAAGATCAACTGCAGAAACCAACTTGTGGAAAGGAGACAGGAAAAGTATGTGCCCAAAGATGGCATCCAACAGTAAAAGGAAATTGTGCCAGGAAGCAGATGGTATTGGGAAGGGGTGGGTGGGTAGCCGAGGGTGCCAGGTGGCGGTTAACCCCGTAAGAAAGAATGACTGGGGTGGGTGCCAAAACAGAACAATGGAAGAGACCTTGGGGGTCTTCTAGTCCAAACCCGTGTTCAAGCAGGAGACTATATATCATTAGAGGAAAATGGTTGTCCAATCTCTTCTTTAAAAGCCTCCAGTGATGGAGCACCCACAACTCTAAAGCAGTGTTTCCCAACCTTGGCAACTTGAAGATATCTGGACTTCAATTCCCAGAATTCCCCAGCCAGCATTTGCTGGCTGGGGAATTCTGGGAGTTGAAGTCCAGATATCTTCAAGTTGCCAAGGTTGGGAAACACTGCTCTAAAGGCAAGCTGTTCCACTGATTAATTGTTCTCGCTGACAGGAAATATCTCCTGAATTCTAGGTTGGTTTTCTCTTTGATAGAGTAAGCTTCCGTCTACTAGTATTTGTCTTGCCCTCAGGTGCTTTGGAGAATAGGTTTTTTCCTCCTCTTCTTTGTGATAACCTCTCACATACAGGTAGTCCTTGACTGACAACAGCTCACTTAGTGACTGTTCAAAGTCACAACCGCACTAAAAAAAAGTGACTTAGGACTGTTTTTCACACTTTGTATAGCATCCCACATGATCATGTGATCAAAATTCAGAAGCTTGGCAAGTGGTTCACACTTATGACCATTGCGGTGTCCCGAGGTCATGGGATCACCTTTTGTAACCTTTTCACAGGCAAAGTCAATGAGGAAGTCAGATCAATCAACTGCAGTGATTCACTTAACAACTGTGGCAAGAAAGGTCATAAAATGGAGCAAAAATCACTAACTGTCTCACTTAGAAATTTTGACCTCATTTGTGGTCATAAATCAAGGACTACCTGCATTCAGAGAACACCATCATATCATTTAGCCTCCAGTCTCCTAATCGTCTTTGTTGCTCTTCTCTGCACTCTAGTTCCTAGAGCAGTGATGGCGAACCTATGGCCATATCTGACAGCACATGAGGTGTTGCCCTATTTCAGCTCCAGCGCACCAGCTGATTTTCGGCCTTCTTTTCAGCCGTTTTCGCTCTCCCCAGGCTTCAGGAAAGCCTCCTGAACCCTGGGAATGGCGAAAAATGGCCCAAAGGGCCAACCGGAAGTCCGGAGGCTTCAGTGAGGCCTGTGCGCATGCGGGGGGGGGGCAGCACAGGGTGGTTATGCACATGTGCGGGGTGGCAGTGCTGGGGTTGTGCGCATGCGCAGGGGGAGGGCATTGCATTATAGGTGTGGGCACACGCACGCACCCTTTTGGCACCCGAGCCAAAAAAGGTTTATCATCACTGTCCTAGAATCTCAACATCTTTTTGGTCATGGTGACCAAAATTGGAATCAGTATTCCAAATGTGGCTTTACCAAAGCAGTATAAAGCAGTACTAACACTTCACATGATAGCAATAGCACTTAGACTTATATACTGCTTCATAGTGCTTTACAGCCCTCTCTAAGCGGTTTACAGAGTCATCCTATTGCCCCCCAACCAATCTGGATCCTCATTTTACCCACCTCGGAAGGATGGAAGGCTGAGTCAACCTTGAGCCTAATGAGACTCGAACTGCCAAACTTCAGTAGTAGCCTGCAGTACTGCATTTTTAACACCATTGGCTAGTACAGTAGAACCTCTGGTCACGACCATAATTCGTTCCATAACTTTGGTCGCAACCTGATTTGGTCATGACCCGAACCTAACCAAAATTAATGCAGCGGCCACACGTGGGTCGCTGTTGTTTGTAAACAAACAACAGGAAATTTGGCGCTTTGGTCTTGGTCAGAAGCGTTCATGACCAGAGGTTCTACTGTATCTGATTTTGATACTATCTCTGTTGATGCAACCTAGGCTTTTTTTTTTTGGCATCTGCAGCACACTGCTGGCTCATATCTAAGTGGTTGTCCACTCGGACCCCTACAGCCCTCTAAAAGTTACTGCTGTTGAGCCCGGTACTTCCTAGTCTATATCAGTATATTTGGTTTTTCTTTACTAAGTGCAAAACCTTACTTTTCTCAACACCGAATTGCATTTTGTTGGATAGATCCCCATGTTCAACTCTGTCAAGATTTTTTTTAGATCTTCAGCCTATCTTGTAAAATGTTGGCTAGCCTCCCCCCAAGCTTGGTATCATCTGCAAATTTGATAAATAACCCTTCTATTGCTTCATCTAAACCGTTTACGAAGCTGTTGAAGAGTCCGGGGACTGTTGAAGAGTCCTGGGGTACCCCACTGCCTACTGACAGAAATGGAAAAGAGAGCAACAGTCAGAAATCCTGCAGTATTTCTGCAAAGTGGAACAAGCAACTGTAAAGAAATAGTGCTTTCTCCTTATTCTAAGTCTCCTTATGCTAAGTGGCTTTAGGCAACAGCATCATTGCATAATCCTGATGTTGGTCTGTGCAAGCAAAAGCAGGTAACGTTATCTTGCCTTTGTACTCACATATTTCCTTTCTGCCTCACATATTATTTCCTCTCTCCTTGTCACTCAGCCACTTCTGCTTTTATGATGTTGCTCGTGTGACAGCGTGCTAAAACCCACTCTTCCAAAATTGCGCATAAATAATCCTTGCTGCTGTAAGAATATGTGTAATGAGATTCTGTATTTCCAGAAGACTATTCTATTGCTATGATATGGTGCGCAGGTGGCGCAGTGGTTAAAAGCAGCACTGCAACCTACTTCAGCTGGCTGCTAGTTCAGCAGGTCAGCGGTTCAAATCTCACCGGCTCAAGGTTGACTCAGCCTTCCATCCTTCTGAGGTCGGTAAAATGAGGACCCAGATTGTTGGGGGCAATATGCTGAACTCTGTAAACCGCTTAGAGAGGGCTGTAAAGCACTATGAAGCAGTATATAAGTCTAAGTGCTATTGCTATAAGTGCTATATTCTATTGCTATACTAATCTGGGACCGCATCCTGCCGCATACCTCCCTACGACCGGTTAGAGCCCACAGAGTCGGCCTCCTCCAGGTCCCGTCGATCAAACAATGTCAGCTAGCGGGACCAAGGGGGAGGTCCTTCTCTGTGGGAGCTCCCTCCCTGTGGAACCAGCTTCCTCCAGAGATCAGGACCATCCCCACCCTACTGGCCTTCCGGAAAGCAATAAAAACTTGGCTCTTCCGGCAGGCGGGGTGAAAGTGAGACCAACTTGATTAAATAAGGGTCTCCCCCCATGATGGTAATGAGATACTCTTTTTAACTTTTGTATTTTTTGTATTTTTTAATTACTGTATTTGGTATTGTTATACATTTTAATTATTGCTTTTTTATCTTGTAATGGAATCTAACATGTTGTAAACCGCCCTGAGTCCCCAGGGATTGGGCGGCATAGAAATCCATTAAATTAAATTAAATTAAATTAAATCTATCGTTATGCTATTCCTATGCTATTGCTATTCTATTGCTATTCTATTCTATTGCTGTTGCTACTCTATTGCTCTCTATTCTATTGCCATTCTATTACTATTTATATTGCCATTCTATTCCCTATCCAATCAGTGACGTTCTGTTCCTAATGTAGCTGTTACAATAACAGCAGTGCTGAATTCCACGAGATTGGTTTCTTTAATCTGCTCTATTGCTGTAGTAGTGGAAACCCAACCATTTGCGGCACTAACTGGGGTCCACTCCCAGCAATGGCATTTGGAGGAGGGGACACTAGAAGTGGGACTTTCTTGCTTCGGGGTGGGGGGCGATCCTCACTCCTTTCAATATGCCCACCTCAGCCGGCGCCCTGTCAGGATTGGCGCGGGGAGATAGCTGGACTACAAAACCCATCATATCCAGCTAGGAGGGACGGGCTCTGCATCCTATAGAATTGGAATACACCGGGTTGTGTGTGGGGGGGGGGAGAGCCTGCATGCGAGCCCTTCCCCCCCACCCCTTAGCTTGCAGGCCCGTCCCGCCCAGTCTCCTCCCGTTTCGCCGCCTCGCCGAAACTCACCTCCTGCCAAGCGGAGGAGCCGCAAACGGGCCGCCCCTCCCCCCCCCTCCGCGCCCGACTTCAGAAAATCCGACAGGCTTTGGCGGCTGCCACTTCCTCCCAGCCGAGAGGAACGGACAGGAAAAGGAAACGCGCGCCGCCGACGCCGCTCGCGCTTCCGGGCTACTCTAGGCGACGACGTTTTGTGGTTTTAACTCTTTCAAAGGCACCTTGAAAAAAAGAATAAGACCGTTGGGAGTTCTGACTCTCGCTGAATGAAAGAGGGGAATTGCTTTTATTGTTCCCCCGACACACACTTTTAATTTTCTTTTACATTCCCGGGTGTAGAGTCCTAACCCTTTTTTTTTAGGTTTAATATCCCTGCCTGCTTTATTTTTATGGGTGAAATGTTGTGTAGGTTGCTTTTCTGACCTCATGTTCAGAAACCATTTGCTGAGAAACCACTCGGCCCATGCTCAGGAATACTCTCGATGGGGGAGATATTTATTTATTTATTTATTTATTTCTCAAACATGTATAGGATAGTAGTAGTTTGTATAAACATAAGTAAAAAGTAGCGATAAAAGAGGACAATAGGACAGTAGGACAGGGACGGTAGGCACAGTGGTGCGCTTATGCACGCCCCTTACAGACCTCTTAGAAATGGGGAGAGGTCGACTGTAGACAGTCTAAGGTTAAAGTTTTTGGGGTTTGGGGAAGAAACCACAGAGTCAGGTAATGCATTCCAGGCATTGATCACTCTGTTGCTGAAGTCGTATTTTCTGTAGTCGGGTTTGGAGCGCTTTACATTTAGTTTGAATCTATTATGTGCTCCTGTATTGTTGCGGTTGAAGCTGAAGTAGTCATTAACAGGAAGGACATTTTGGTATATGATTTTATGAACTACATTTAGGTCAGATCGAAGGCGACGTAGTTGTAAATTGTCTAATCCCAGTATTTCAAGTCTGGTGGAATAAGGTATTTTGTTGTGAGCGGAGGAGTGAAGGACTCTTCTTGTGAAATATTTCTGGACTCTCTCGATTGTATTTATGTCTGATATGCAGTGCGGGTTCCAGACAGGTGAGCTGTATTCCAGAATTGGTCTAACAAATGTTTTGTATGCTCTGGTTTAGCAATGTATTGTTGCCAGAGAAGAAGCTACGCAAGATTAGATTAACAACTCTTAGTGCCTTTTTGGCAATGTTGTTACAGTGGGTTCTAGCACTTAGGTCGTTGGATATGTAAGGATGCATCCTCATCGGGTCTGTATGGTTTGTGATCAAGGCACACTCATCAATTGAAGGCATTCTGCACTTGTTCAATGAGTCTTGGTTTGCTTCCAGGAATCAAAATTACAAGTGGCAATTTAGGCTATTGAATTTGGCAGTCCAAATGAAAGCATCAGAGATTTATTTATTCATCCATTCGTTTACCCATCCATTCATTTATTCAAATTTATTATAGCTGCCAATTCCAATAGACTTTTGAACATGTCCAGGAAAAGAGGCCAAGAGGCCATCACCAGTTTAGGTCTACATGCTATGAGAACCAGGAAGGGGTTTTGGGGGGCATTTCTTGGCATTCATGGGAAGCTCCCATGGGAACTTGTTTGTTTGTTTGTTATTCAACACCACCGACAATACTACAACCCTTCAAAAAGACCTTGACTATGTTTCTGAATGGTCAAACAAGTGGCAACTACCAATCTCAAACAACAAATGCTCAGTTTTACACATTGGCAAAAATAATCAAAACACAAAATACAAACTTGATGATCATGACCTTGATGATGATCCTCACTCAGTAAAGGACCTTGGAGTACTCATCTCTAACGATCTAAGTGCCAGAGCCCACTGCAACAACATAGCTAAGAAGGCATTAAGAGTGGTTAACCTAATCTTGCGTAGCTTCTTCTCTGGTAACATTGTACTCTTAACCAGAGCATACAAAACATTTGCTAGACCGATCCTTGATTACAGCTCATCTGTCTGGAACCCACACTACATATCAGACATTAACACAATTGAGAATGTCCAGAGATACTTCACAAGAAGAGTATTACATTCCTCTATTCACAACAGAATACCTTATGAAACCAGACTTGAAATTTTGGGACTTGAAAATTTAGAACTACGCCGCCTTCGATCTGACCTAAGTGTAGGTCACAAAATTATCTGCCACAATGTCCTACCTGTTAACGACTACTTCAGCTTCAATCGCAATAATACACGAGCTCACAATAGATACAAACTTAATGTAAACCGCTCCAAACTTGATTGCAAAAAATTTGACTTCAACAACAGAGTGGTTAATGCCTGGAACACTTTACCTGACTCAGTAGTTTCTTTCCCAAACCCAAAAAACTTCAACCTCAGATTATCTACCATCGACCTCACCCCATTCCTAAGAGGTTGGTAAGGGGCATGCATAAGCGCACAATCGTGCCTACCGTTCCTGTCCCAATGTACCCATATATTCATACCTCTTTTATTCTTGCTTGTACTATTACATATATATTCAATCATGTTTTACCGTTTATACTTTGCTTATAATCATATATGCTTAACAAATAAACATATACAATACAAATACAAATACATGCTATGAGAACCAGGAAGGGGTTTGAGGGGCATTTTTTATTTATTTATTTTATTTATTTGTGAGATTTATATACTGCCTCACAGTGCAAGCACTCTCTAAGCGGTTTACACCAGTAAGCAATGTATATTTATATTGCCCCCAACAATCTGGGTCCTCATTTTACCTACCTTGGAAGGATGGAAGGCTGAGTCAACCTTGAGCCGGTGAGATTTGAACCGCTGACCTGTCGATCACAGTCAGCTAAAGTGGCTTGCAGTACTGCCTCTAACCGCTGCGCCACCTCGGCTCTTCTTGGCATTCATGGGAAGCTCCCATGGGAACTCACTTGTTTGTGAGATGGGCGGCTATATAAATTTGAAAATAAATATATAAGAACAAGTGTAATTACCCCAAATGTCAGTACTACGATAGCCATAGGATCCTGGATGGCATTAAGGCAGGGGTCCCCAAACTTGGCAACTTTAAGAATTCTGGGAGTTGAAGTCCACAAGTCTTAAAGTTGCCAAGTTTGAAGACCTTTGCATTAAGGAGTAGTATTTTATATATATTTTATAAAATAATATAACAGCCCAAGATGGCTGAAATCTTTTAAGATTTTGATGATGAATACATTAAACAGATTTATGTCCAAAAAGATATTTTGTGTCCAAAAAGGTATTTCAAATACTTTATATAGGTAGTCCTCAACTTACGACCACAACTGAGCCCAAAACTATGAGGCTAAGTGAGAAATTTGTTAAGTGAATTTTGCTCCATTTCACGACCTTTCTTGCCACAGTTATTAAGTGAATCACTGCAGTTGTTAAATTGCTAACACAATCGTTAAGTGAATCTGGTTTCCCGTTGACTTTGCTCGTCAGGCGTTTGCAAGAGGGGATCACAATGATCCCAGGACTCTGCAAAACGTCATAAATATGAGTCAGTTGCCAAGCATCTGAATTTTGATCATGTGACCATGGGGATCTGCAATGGCCGTAAGTGTGAAAAATGGTCATGTCACTTTTTTCAGTGCCGTTGTAACTTTGAACGGTCACTAAGTGAACTGTCGTAAGTAGTCACATTTGAAATCACACTTCAAACTCAAACGCAGTATTTTTCCTCACCTTCGCGTCAGAAAGGAGGGGACTTTCTGTACATGGTTGTTAACCCATTGACAGAATTAGTCCACCAACCCATTAGCAGTTTTCATAAGGCAGAAGTAATCTTACATTGACCAGTGTCTATTATAAGCCACAAGGTTGTCTAAACGACGTGCGTCTTATGTAAGGTGACCAGATTTTAATATTTGTAAAGCGGGACACCATTGAGGGGGGGGTTCTAGGGGAGCAAGACGGGAGGGGTCCGTCTCTCTTATCCTGCAGCTTTGTGCACCCCCCCCAAACACCCCCCCTTCATCGCAGCCAGGGGTGGGTTCCTACCGGCGCAGGCTTACCTGTTCGTCGCCGCAGAGCCCAAGGAGCTGGTGGCGTTCGCGGCGCGGGGCTTCCCCCGCCCGTTTTCCCCGGCCGCCGGGACGCCGCCATTTGCATTCTTTTGCCCTCTGTGCATGCGCAAAGAGTTCTGCTTGCACAGAGGGAAAAAGCGCAAATGGCAGCGTCCCGGCGGCTGGGGAAAGTGGGCGGGGGAAGCCCCGCGCCGCATACGCCACCAGCTTCTTCGGCTCTGCGGCGACGAACAGGCAAAACCGCCACTGCCCCTCTCACTGCCCTCCCTCCCTGCCTGGCAGGAGGAGGCAGGCGAGGCAAGAGGCAGAGGGGTGTGCAGGGCAAATTATAATTTAAAAAGCGGGAGTTTTTTGAAACGCCGCGGGACGCGGGACAAATTATTAAAAAGCGGGACTGTCCCGCCAAAAGCGGGACGTCTGGTCACCTTAGTCTTATGATCCCATTGTGCAAGTGACAGAATCAGTTATGTCCTTTGCATCATTTGCCAAGAACATAACATGTGTCTTTTGCACAATGCAAAATGATTTACATGTCACTATTTGTCCTTCATGGACATCCACGCTCATATCTAAAACCAACATATTTCTGTCACACATCATTTCATCAAAGCAGGACCGTTTCTTCCTTTGAAACTAGCCACCTTGTTAATATTGCTATGATGCTTGGGGAGAGAGCCAGTTTGGTGTAGTGGTGAAGGCACCAGGCTGGAAATAAGGAGGTTGTGAGTTCTAGTCACATCTGAGGCACATAGTCAGCCGCGAGACTTTGCAACAGTTGGTCGCTCACAGTCCTGGGGAGGAGGCAGCAAAGGCAAACCACTTCCAAAATTACAGATTACACATTAACAGAGTTGGAAGGTACCTTGTAGGTCATCTAGTCCAGGGGTCAGCAACCTTAAACACTCAAAGAGCCATTTGGGCCCATTTCCCACAGAAAAGAAAACAATAGGAGTCACAAATCCTTCCTGTGCCTGACTATTTCTTGAGCGGCCACAAAACTAGCATATGTAGTTGATTTAAACATTCTGTTTTCTTCTGAAACGTTTCTATTCTTGGATTTATCCATGGTTGGCCTACCGGGGGTAGAAAAGCTCAATAAATCGCCTGCCAGCGGGTGTCACATATTGGCGGTTGTGACGCCTATTTTGAGCGACAGGGAGCCACAGCAGAGGGATGAAAGAGCCACATGCGGCTCCAGAGCCACAGGTTGATGACCCCTGATCTAGTCCAACACCAACACCCCCACCCAAGCAGGAGACACTACAACATTTCTGACAAAATGGCAGTCCAATCTCTTCTTGAAAGTCTCAAGTGATGAAGCTCCCACAATTTCCGAAGGCAAGCTGTTCCATTGGGTTGATTGTTCTCACTGTCAGAAAGTTCCTCCTTATTTCCAGGTTGAATCTCTCCTTGGTCAGTTTCCATCCATTATTCCTTGTCTGGCCTTCAGGTGCTTTGGAAAATAGCTTGACCCCCTCCTCACTGTGGCAGCCCCTCAAATATTGGAACACTGCTATCATGTCTCCCCTGGTCCTTCTCTTCACTAGACTAGCCATGCCCAGTTCCTGTAACAGTTCTTCATATGTTTTAGTCCCCAGTCCCCTAATCATCCTGGTTGCTCTTCTCTGCATTTTTTCTAGAGTCTCAACCTCTTTTTTTTTATAATGTGGTGACCAAAACTGGATGCCGTATTCTAGGTGTGGTCTTGTGAAGAAAACTGCAGGGACTTGTTCAGGCAGTTGCCAGCAGTCAACACTTTTTCAAATGGGAAAAAAAAATAAAATCAACAACAAACTTGCTGGAGATGTCACGCTTGCCTTCGGGAGCTTATGAAGCTTGGCCCCAGAAGACTTTCACATTAACCCCTTAATTCTGTGGGGTTCTTGGTGTCCTCTGATATTGGTCATTTTCTTGCAGACATTTTATTACCTGACTAGGTAACATCTTCAGTGCCAGAAGGGAGTGGGATTTGCTCCATTTACAGGTAGTCCTCGACTTAACAACCATTTGTTTAGTGACCATTTGAAGTTACAAGAGCACTGAAAAAAGTGATTTAGGACCGCTTTTCACACTTACAACCTTTGGGCCTCACAATGGTCAAGTAATCAAAATTCAGACGCTTGGCAACTGGCTCCTATTTATGACAGTTGCAGTGTCCTGGGGGTCATGTGATCAGCTTTTGCAACCTTCTGAACACACAAAGTCAATGGGGAAGCCAGATTCACTTAACAACCATGTGACTAACTTAACAACTGCAGGGATTCACTGAACAACTGTGGCAAGAAAGGTCATAAAATGGGGCAAATCTACTTAATAACTGCCTTCCTTAGCAATAGAAATTTTAGGCTCAATTGTGGTTGTAAGAGGAGGAGCAATTTTTTTAGCTAAAGTGGCACAGAAGCCCCAGAATAAGCAAATCAATGGATGAATAAAAGTCACTTCTATAATTACATGAGTCTGTATACATCTCTTGGGGTGTATGGGGTGCTCAGGGAGGGGTAGCACCTCTGGTGTAGAGGCATGTTGTGTCCTTTTACATCAGCTCATTCTAGGGCAGCTTTTAGGGCAGCTCGTTCGCCTTTGGTCCCCACCTGTCACTCAGCTCTCACCTGTGGCTCCTAGCAGCCACACCCCGGGCAACAGCTTCGACAGGCTGGCCAAACCAGGTTGAGAGTAGTCGTTGGGTCATCGACCTTCGGTGAGATAGGGACTTGTCTATCCCGAGCATGTGAAGACAGATTCCGGCGGACTGAGCGGATGAAATCTACTAGAATAGGTCAACGGTCATGAAGGCTATGTGGTACGCTAAGAGCACGGCAAGACACGACAGACGCCCTGGTCAACCACTGCGCCCAGCCCATCTCCAACTGTCTCGACTCTTGTCCTGCTATTGGAGCAAGATGGAATCTGGGAAGAGAGAGTGAGGCTGACTATGCGCACCTCTCCCTCACTTTAATCCAATTCACGCGCAAGTCTTGACATCCCCCCCTGGTTCTCATAGATGTCAAGGTCCTCTTCGAACACGATGGACGAACATCATCACACATCTCCTAAACTCGTAGAAAATGGCAGAACGTAAAACCGACATATGAAAAATACAAAAAAGTAAGGGTCTTTTATCCCTCTCTTGTGATTTTCATCAATTCCCACCCCAACTATCTCTCTGAAGTGTTTACAATCTGTAGTCCCTTGTAATATTTACACCAGTTTTTCAAACTTAGCAATTTTAAGATGCGATTTCAACTCCCAGAATTCCCTAGTCAGCATGGCTGGCTAAGGAATTCTGGCTCACATCTTAAATCTTTATTTACACAGTTGGGTTCTTTAAAAATAGGAATCTCTGCCCCCCCACCCCCACAGCTTTTTTACTTTCACCAAGAGGGACCTAAAAAGCACAGCCCCCACTGACCCCATAGATGTTCACACTGGCCCAGAAATCATTGATTTGAACCTTGAATCTTGTTTCTGTTACTCCCCTCTGGGAGGCTTCAAAGTATTTATAGCAGGACTACTAGATTCTGTAACAGCTTTGTTCCTTATGCCATCCATCTTGCAAACTCCGATTCTCCCCCCCCCCCGCCATGTATGTATACATTCCCCCCCCCCGCTGTGTATGTATACATTCGAACTAGACTATGATGTTTCTGTGTCATTATGTGCGTGTATGTGGGTATATGCGTAATGGTTATCTTTTGAGAGCTAAATGCAATGAAATTTTATTTTAATGTATGCTGATTAGTGTACATTTAAAGTGACACTAAGTATTCTATTCTATTCTATTCTATTCTATTCTATTCTATTCTATTCTATTCCATTCCATTCCATTCCATTCCAGTTCCATTCCAATTCTATTCCAGTTTACAGTTCCATTCCAATTCCATTCCATTCCTTTCCATTCCATTCTAACCTTTGAGTAGCTGATGCAGCTTGCATAAAAAGAGCAAAAGGAAAAATAAATCAGGAACACTTTCCCAACGCCCGTATTACAATCGAAAAACAAATATATTTTTATAGGTGAGGCGTGCTGCTGTTCAGAGTCACCGATCCCTCTGAAAAACCACATCTAGGGCAAAATTAGAAGCAGGAACATCGGTTTTTGAAGGGTTAAAATTCAGATGAGTTTGCTAGAGAGGAGGGGCCTCGGGAAAGGGGGCGGGGAGAGCTGCTTTCTGTTGAACCCGCCGTTCGGTCCTTCTGCAAATTTGCAAGCGGGTTCGCCTGCTTTACATTGCAGATTAATTAGAAATAAAAATTTGGGTGGAGGAGGACTTATCCCACAAGCGCGCCTTTATTCGCTGCCGGAATTCCCATTGCAAGGAAGATCTCTCGGGCCTTACTCGGGATCTGTAAGTGAAGGAGCGGGGCGAGGCGGGAGCAATGGGAAGCGTCAAAAGAAGAGGGGTACACGCCGTACCCCCTCCAAACGACCTTTGATTGCGTGCACAAGACTGCCAATGGACGAAGAGGCGCTTGTGAATTGCTTTTCATTGCATAAATCAAGGATCGGGGGAAACTATTGAAATGGAAGCTAAGCAGATAAGTAAATGCAACTTTAATTCAAATGCAAGTCCCAATAGGATAGGGATAGGGAGTAGAGTAGAGTTGAGTTGAGTTGAGTTGAGTTGAGTTGAGTTGAGTTGAGTTGAGTTGAGTTGAGTTGAGTAGAACAGTTGGAAAGGATCTTGAGGTCATCTACTCCAACCCCTTCTCAAGCAGGAGACCTTGCCTATACCATTTATGAAAGATGGCTGTCCAGTCTCTTCTTGAAAGCCTCCAGTGATGAAGCTCCCACAACTTCCGAAGGGAAGCTGTTCCATTGGTTGATTGCTCTCACTGTCAGGAAGTTTCTCCTTATTTCTAGGTTGAATCTCTCCTTGATCAGTTTCCATCCATTATTCCTTGTCTGGCCTTCAGGTGCTTTGGAAAATAGCTTGACCCCCCCCTCTCTGTGACAGCCCCTCAAGTATTGGAAGACTGCTTTCATGTCTCCCCTGGTCCATCTCTTCACTAGACTAGACATACCCAATTCCTGCAACCGTTCTTCATAGATTTTAGCCTCCAGGCTCCTAATCATCTTTGTTGCTCTTCTCTCCACTCTTTAATATACTGTAAGCGGTTTACAATTGCAATGTCTGTTGCAATTACATTGTGTTTGTATTTTCCCCCTCTGGGAAGTGAGAATGGGTCTATGACAATTCTCCGCTGCCAACTTGTCACGTCAAACTTGCCATGGCCAACTCCCTGCAGGACAAGAGTGACACTAATATTGAAGAAATAGTAGAATAGAATTATTAAAGAAAGGATGAAAAAGGAGGGGACAGAATGAAATGTGAATGGCAAAAATTAAAATAATTTTTTATTTATTTTAAATAATTAAATAGAATTGTTAAATTGTCCCACAGCAAGTTGGCTGTGGCAAGTTGTCCTGCAGCACGTTGGCCGTGGTGAATTGGCTCATGGCAAGTTGGCCATGGCGAGTGATCCCATTCTGAGTGAGAATAGTTCATTTGGGATCAACCACAACCACAACTCAGCAAGGGAGGTCTGTTAAGATATTCATGAACTGGGAGAGCCATGTTAACAAGGTTAGCCAATGAATAGGCATAGCAACTGAATCAGCCAATAGGAGCTAACCACTTCTGAGTCTGTGCAGAGAATCGAAACTGGAACTTAAGCTTAAGGCTGGGTGTGGCTCCAGTCTCCACTCTGTACTCTTCCACTCTGAATTCTGCTGAAATGAAGCTAACTCCTGCTTGTGTTTACTTGAAGAAATAATCTGCTAATGGTATTGTAGATTCATCTGTTATTATGTTTATAAAGAAGTTATTGAATCCAGCTGAATCAGTCATCTGTGTGCGCTTCTGGGTTTGATTTTGCAACAAAACTTTAATAAGGTCAGATTGGGGGGGAAAGTTGGCGGGCTCTTAACCCAGGGAGCCCTGCTAGCAAGGGACAATTTGAAGCCAGCTATTGATAGCATTAATGTTCATTCTGCTGCAACCACAAGTGAAAGCTGATTTTCTGTTAGTAAACTAAAGTGGTTGTCCAAGTGTGTTGTGCCCAATTTTACAACCTTTTTGCCACAGTTGTTCAGCAAAATTACAGGTAGTCCTTGACTTACAACCACAATTGAGCCCACAATTTCCCTTGCTAAGCAAGACAGTTGTTAAGTGAGTTTTGCCCCATTTTACAATCTTTCCTGACACAGTTAAGTGAATCACTGCAGTTGTTAAGTCAGTCACACGGTTGTTAAGTGAATCTGGCTTACCCGTTGACTTTGTCAGAAGGTCACAAAAATGGGACTCACATGACCCTGGCACACTGCAACCGTCATAAACACATAGCAATTGCCAAGCATCCGAATTTTGATCATATGACCACGGGGATGCTGCAAACGGTCCTAAGTGTGAAAAGTGGTCATAAGTCACTTCTTTCAGTGCTATTATAACTTTGAATGGTCACTAAACCAATGACTGTAAGTCAAAGACTGTTGTACAATTGTTAAGTGAATCACATGGTTGTTAAATAAATCCAGCTTCCCCCCCCTCCCCCATTGACTCTGCTTGTCAGAATCTGGCTGGGAAGGTTACAAATGATCACATGGCCCCAGGATGCTGCAACTACCATAAAAACATGTCAGTGGCTAAACATGCCTGGATTTTGATCATGGGATCAGATTATTGGAAATCATTTTCTTCAGGTTCATTATGACTTGGAATGGTCACTAAATGAACGTCAAGGACTACCTGCGGAGGGGATGATTGGGCTTTAAGCGTAAAGCATCCTCCAACAATAGAGAGGGGGGAAAAGGTAGGGAAAAATAGCTTTCAGGAGAAAAGAATAAATCAGGACTGGGGAACTTTAAAAATGTGGAATTGTTTCAGGGGAAGAATATATCTGTAGCTCAAGGCTGAACTGTGGAGCCCTTGGTGCTCTCTGAGCTTGGTTGTTTTCCTGCAGACGTTTTATCACCCAACTAAGCAACGTCATCAGTGTTCCATGATGTGTTTGGAGTGCCAGACTTCAGGGCTTCATCCCGATGCAGCATGTTTCTGCCCTGTTAGCCAGAAACATACAGGCCAAACGCTAGCTCTAAACCAGGAGCACATTATTCTGTGCAATTTTGAGGACTACACCTCACGTGATCCCTTGCCATTAGCTCTGCTGGTGGGGGACGATGGGAATTGAAACTTAGAACACCCAGAGGGCCCCTGTTTGAGGATTCCTGTCCTGCTCATGAATCTTTCTATTTCTTATCTTTTTTTAGGGAATTGATCTTGGGGGAGATGAGAAGCATGAGGACGTGTGCCTCCCCCCTTGCCTCAGGGAAGCAGGATCCCAATGCTGGATGCTTTCCTTTGCATCTGAAGGAAGAAATGGCGGGTCGGAAGTGAATTAGATTCATCCAGGGAAAAAGATCATATCTTTGAGTGGGAGGTGGAGATTTCAGCCTCGGGTTTTCAAAGAGTCATCGTTGACCCGGACGTGAAGCCAGAAATCAAGATGGAAAAGCAGGACCTGGAATCTAAGAGACATGCCCACCTGGCTGGGCATACCGAGGCCATATCGAGAGGATTGTGCCCCCCACTTCAGCACATTAAGCAGGAAGGCGGCCAGAGCCCGGAGCCGCAACAGTGGGAAACACAAAGGTGCGACTTTCTCAACACATCCCTATCTCTTCCTCTGGGCCAGGGATTCTCCGAGCTGCCGGAGGAGATGCTGCAGCACGGCCCCAAGGCTTCCCCGTCCATTTTGGAAGAAGCAGGGCCCGTGTCTGACTGGGCTAAAACAGAGAAGGTCCTCAAAATTATACTGGACAGCAGAGACTTCAGGATCCCAAGTGGAGGAAGCGAGGAGCAAACTGAAGGCGCCCCCGAAGCCGGCAATTCCGAATGCCAGCGCCAGCATTTCCGGCAGTTCAGTTACAGGGAGGCCGAGGGCCCATGGGAGGCTTACTGCCAACTCCGGAAACTTTGCCACCGGTGGCTGATGCCCGAGAGGCGCACCAAGGAGGAGATGCTGGAGCTGGTGATCCTAGAGCAGTTCCTGGCCATCCTGCCCCTGGAGATGCTGAGCTGGATCCGGAAACGGGATTCCGAGAGCTGCTTCCATGCGGTAGCCTTGGCAGAACGCTTCCTCCTAAGGCAGCGTGAGAAGCCAGATCAGCAGGTGAGAGTTACTTCTGCAGATGCTGAGCGGCTGGGGGACCTCCAACTGACTGGCCATTACTGCCAAGGTGAATCATTAGGCAGTATATTAATTGCTTATTTATAATAATAATAATAATAACAGAGTTGGAAGGGACCTTGGAGGTCTTCTAGTCCAACCCCCTGCTTAGGCAGGAAACCCTACACCACTTCAGACAAATGGTTATCCAACATCTTCTTAAAAACGTCCAGTGTTGGAGCATTCACAACTTCTGGAGGCAAGCTGTTCCACTGATTAATTGTTCTAACTGTCAGGAAATTTCTCCTTAGTTCTAAGTTGCTTCTCTCCTTGTTTAGTTTCCACCCACTGCTTCTTGTTCTACCCTCAGGTGCTTTGGAGAATAATTCGACTCCCTCTTCTTTGTGGCAACCCCTGAGATATTGGAACACTGCTATCATGTCTCCCCTGGTCCTTCTTTTCATCAAACTAGACATCCCAGTTCCTGCAACTGTTCTTCATATGTTTTAGCCTCCAGTCCCCTAATCATCTTTGTTGCTCTTCTCTGCACTCTTTCTAGAGTCTCAACATCCTTTTTACATCGTGGCGACCAAAACTGATTTGATACATACCTACCAACCTAGGCAGTAAAACTGCCCTAATATTCAAATCCAAAGTTGGATGCTGGGTGAAGGATGACATACAGGTAGTCCTCGACTCACAACAGTTCATTTAGTAACCGTTCAAAATTGCAACGGCACGGAACCGTTGTGACTTCTGAACATGTTTCACAGTTACGACCTTTGAAGCATCCCCATGATCGTTTGATCAAAATTCAGATGCTTGACAATGCTGGTTCGTACTTATGACTGTTGCTGTGTCCCAAGGTCACGTGATCCCCTTTTGCATCCTTCTGACAGGCAAAGTCAATGGGGAAGCCAGATTCACTGAACAACTAACTAGATTACTAATTATTCAGCTGCAGTGATTCACTTAACAACTGTGGTAGGAAAAGTAATAAAATGGGGCAAAACATAAGGGACCATCTCATCCCACTGGGATTGGGCCGCCCTACCCGTGCCAGCAGAGGAGGCACGCTGTGGGCCCTGCTGGCTAGGGAATTCCAGTTTGCGGGATTCAGGAGAAGGGCCTTCTCTGCCATTTGTGCCTGCCCTCTGGAACATTTTGCCCCTTGGAGTGTGGTCTGCTCCAGCCCTCCTGACCTTCTGTAAGAGCCTAAAAACCTAAAAATAAAGATCCTAAAAATATCTCAGGGATTGCCACAAAGAAGAGGGAGTCAAGCTATTCTCCAAAGCACCTGAGGGTAGGACAAGAGGCAATGGGTGGAAACTAAACAAGGAGAGAAGCAACTTAGAACTAAGGAGAAATTTCCTGACAGTTAGAACAATTAACCAGTGGAACAGCTTGCCTCCAGAAGTTGTGAATGCTCCAACACCAGAAGTTTTTAAGAAGATGTTGGAAAACCATTTGTCTGAAGTGGTGTAGGGTTTCCTGCCTAAGCAGGGGGTTGGACTAGAAGACCTCCAAGGTCCCTTCCAACTCTGTTATTCTATTCTATTCTATTCTATTCTATTCTATTCTATTCTATTCTATTCTATTCTATTCTATTCTATTCCATTCTATTCTATTCTATTCTAACCTGGCTCTGCCCGTTGGCTTGGGGTTCCACAGGAGGAACTTCATGTTGGGGGTGACTGATGGATTAATATCAGATCCCACTTCCCTCCCCTGCTCATCCTACTCCCTCCCCCTCCATCTTTTAGCAATTGTATTTTATATTTTTATATTTTTATAGTATGTTATTTATAGAAATTTATCTTTTAATATTGTAAGATGGGTGGCCAATAAATTAGATAGGAGGGGGGAGGGAGGGAGAGAGAGAGGTGTAGATAGATGATGGATGGATGGAAGGATGGATGGATGGATAGACAGACAGACAGACAGACAGATATTGGCAGTGGTTTGCTCTCCAAACGTGTTTCAATTTTTTATTATATAAAATACGAAGAGAAGAAAAAAATAGGAAATTAAGGGAAGGAAAGGGGGTGGGGAAAAGGGGGTGTGAGATTAATAAAAGAGCCAGGTGGCGCAGTGGTTAAAGTGCAGCACTGCAGGCTACTTCAGCTGACTGCTAGTTCAGCAGTTCAGCTGTTCAAATCTCATCGGCTCAAGGTTGATTCAGCCTTCCATCCTTCTGAGGTGGGTAAAATGAGGACCCAGATTGTTGGGGGCAATATGCTGACTCTGTAAACCGCTTAGAGAGAGCTGTAAAGCACTATGAAGCGGTATATAAGTCTAAGTGCTATTGCTATTGCTATTGCTATTGCTACAAGGGGAAAGAGAAAAAAGAAAAGGGGCATTGACTTCCAACTCTTCTTAGCCCCAGTACAAGATGAACACTCTCCAACCACAACTTTTTGCTTAACTAGCCATTCCTATAACATCAAATCTTTCTCATCAACAAAACCAAAGTCAAAGTTTCATTTTTTTCCCCTTCACAAGCACAAATTCCAGAAGGGATATCCAAATGAAAACAAATGTACCTCTTTGAATAAAATAATCAATTTAACCATGCCTGCTTTATCTTCCTTGCCAGGGAAATACTGTGTATTTCTATTTGCACCTAGTAATCTTTGTGAACTGTCACCATTTTTATTTACAACATTCATTGTATTCTTTCAAATTCTTTGACCTGACTGAAAAAAAGGGGGTTTTTTAATTTAATTTTTTAGTTTCTGAACGTTTCGTTACCACACTAGGTAACATTATCAGCAGGATTTTCTTGTCCTATTCTCCTTAGCTTATAAATGTCTTGTGTGACAGTTTGATCAGTTGGTCGTTTGATCGGTTGTTCGTTTGGAGCTAGATTTAAATTCTGAGCAGCTGATTGGTTCTGTTGTTGACTGGTCGTTGGAATGGTCTGGTTTCTTATTTATTCATATGCTGGAGCTAGATCAATATGCTTGTTATTTGCTCTTTTGGTAGAAATACCAGGCTTCAATAAATTCACGTGTGTGGCGGGTGCTGGCATGGCCAATTATTTTTGTTCCTTCCCAATCGAACTGGTGTTGTTTATGATCAGTATGGTTTGACATCATTTTTGGTGGTGCTGTTTAACGGCTAGCTCATGTTCATGAACCCTTATTATCAATTGCCTTCCTGTTTTGTCCCACATAGAAGTGGTTACACTCGTTGCAACCGATTTTGTATACTGTGTTGCTGTTGTCTTCCTTCTGTATTTTGTCTTTGACTTTAGATAGCTCCTTTCCCAGTATAAATGTGGGTTTGTGAGCTATCCTTTATTCCCAGGGGTTGCAGTGTTCTGGCAGCCATTTCGGATGTTCCTTTGATGTGTGGAACATAATACTTACCGTAATATAATAAAACAAAATACATAACATAAAAACATAATATAATACGAGCCGAGGTGGCGCAGCGGTTAGAGGCAGGTACTGCAGGCCACATTAGCTGACACTGATCTGCAGGTCAACGGTTCAAATCTCACCGGCTCAAGGTTGACTCAGCCTTCCATCCTTCCGAGGTAGGTAAAATGAGGACCCAGATTGTTGGGGGGCAATATAAATATACATTGCTTACTGGTGTAAACCGCTTAGAGAGTCCTTGCACTGTGAGACGGTACATAAATCTCACAAATAAATTAAATAAATAAATAAATTTCATAATATAATCCTTGTCATCCAAACCCCGACAAAACATAGCCAACCACAACACAAAAACAAGTCTTGCCATACATCAACGCAACATCCAAAATGGCTGCCAGAATACTGCAAATGTTTCAGCAACATCAATTTTGGGCTCAATTGTAGTCGTAACCTGAGGACTACCTGTACTTAGGCAATTCTTTCTAATGTCCAACAGAAAACTACAGGTAGCCCTCAATTTACAACCATTCATTCAGTGGCCACAGTTACGATGGCACTGGAAAAAAAATGACTTATGACTATTTTTCACACTGTTGCACATGATCAAAATTCAGACACTTGGCAATGGGTTGATAAAATTGATGATTTAAAAAAATCAGATTTTTAAAATTTAAATCGGATTTTTTTATTTAAATCTGATTTTAAAAAAATTTATCAAGTTTATTTTAATAAAATGCTTTTGGAGTAAAAAATCTATCTAGAGATAGTTTTGTATTTAAGATACATTAATAATTTAGTTTATTCAGCGTGAAATGGAACTTAATTATGTAGCATGAGGCTGTATATTCTGCAATATTTACATTTTTGGTAAACTCATTCCATGAATCGAAGCTCTGCAAGCTGAGATAACATGCACTGCATTGATGCATTCACACAATTTCACAGCAGACATCATAGTTGCTCTTAAAAAATTACGATTGAAATTGATTGAAATCAAGCCTTTTTACTAGTGGTTTAAATCGTGATTTAAATCGACTTGATTTAAATCAAATCCACCCTGGTTGATACAGTATTTCTCATGACTACAGTCTCCCAGGGTCATGTGATCACATTTTGCGACCTTCTGACAAGCATTTCACTTAACAACCATGTTCTAACTTAACAACTGCAGTGATTCATTTAACAGATGTGGCAAGAAACGTCGTAAAATGGGGCAAAACTCAATTAACTATTACATTGGTTAGCGAGAGAGATTTGGGGCTCAGTTGTGGTCATAAGTTGAGAACCAGAGGTAGTCCTCAACTTACAACCATAATAATGTAGACCAGTGGCGGGTTGCCCTCTTACCGGTGCCGGTGCGCTGCGCGTGCATCTCCAAGTTTCGGGGGGTGCGCGCTAGCTATGCGCACGCACCCCCTCATGCGATTTTGCTTCTGCGCATGCGCGGAAGCAAAATCAACCCAAAATCACCGGGGGGAAATGGTGGCGCGCGCAATGGACCGGCAGAGATGGCTCTGGAGCGGTTGCGCAATCCGCCACTCCCTACCAGAGCTGCGCACCAGGCAGCTCCGGCAGGAACCCACCTCTGATGTAGACATCCAAAATTTCTGGTGTTAAGTGAGACATTTGTTAAGTGAGTTTTGCCCCATTTTACGACCTTTCTTGCCTCGGTTGTTAAGTGAATCACTGCAGTTGATAACTTAGCAACCTGGTTCTTAAGTGAATCTGACTTCCCCCTTGATTTTGCTTGTCGGAAGGTCACAAAAGGGACACAGCAACCGTCATAAATATGAACCAGTTTGCCAAGCATCTGATTTTTGATCACATGATCATGGGGATGCTGGAAAGGTCATAATTGTGAAAAATTGATCAGAAGTCCCTTTTCAGGGCTGCTGTAACTTTGAATGGTTACTATTGTAAGTGGAGGACTACCTGTACTTATACTTCCCTGCCAACATGGCCCCATGGTGGCGCAGTGGCTAAAATGCAGAATTGCAAACTAATTCTGCCAATTGCCAGCAGTTCCATTCCCTCAATCCTGACTGGCTCAAGGTTGACTCAGCCTTCCAGCCTTCCGAGGTCGGTAAAATGAGGACCCAGATGGTTGGGGGCAATAGGCTGACTTTGTAAACTGCTCAGTGAAGGCTATAAAGCCTTATGAAGCGGTATATAAGTCTAAGTGCTATTGCTATTCACTTGTGGCAAGAAAGGTCGTAAAATGGAGCACAAATCACTTAAGAGTCTTGCTTAACAACAGAATGTTGGGACTCTGTTGTGGTCATAAGTTGAGGACTACTTGTAGTAGATTACAGGTTTTCTTTCTTAGAAACTTGTACATTATTGCCCCTTTCTGCATTCAGAAGGTCCGGAGTTCAAATCCCTAACAAAATCGAAATATAATGTGCTGTTACTATTGCCATTGTTATTTCAGTTCACTGGGTCTTCTCCTATCTTCTTTGAAAATAATGATGGGGTGGGTTGGGGGGCTGCCCTGTTTTGTTTGGAAACATGCCCACCTGCCCTCAAAGAGACAAAGGGGGTGTAGGAAGTATCTATCTCAAAAAGATGGCCATTTTGTCTACTTGTTATTTTTGTATTTGTTTATTTGTCAAGCATATATGATTATAAGCAAAGTATAAACAGTAAAACATGATTGAATATATATATATATATAATAGTACAAGCATGAATAAGAGTAAAAGAGGTATGAACAGAGCTGAGTTGGTGCAGTGGTTAAATGCAGCACTGCAGGCTACTGCTAGTTCAGCAGTTCAGCTGTTCAAATCTCACTAGGCTCAAGGTTGACTCAGCCTTCCATCCTTCCGAGGTGGGTAAATGAGGACCCAGATTGTTGGGGGCAATATGCTGAACTCTGTAAACCGCTTAGAGAGTGCTGTAAAGCACTATGAAGCGGTATATAAGTCTAAGTGCTATTGCTATTGCTAATATATGGGTACATTAGGACAGGAACGGTAGGCACGATTGTGCGCTTATGCAAGCCCCTTACCGACCTCTTAGATTAAAAATTAAAAATTATAGATTAAAGTTTCTCTTTTGTTCCAGATCACAGCGATGAAGCAAGAGGGAGGAGTGAATTTCCCCGAAACAAAAGAAACTTCTCTGAATGTTACCCTCAGGCAGCTGAGCAGGGAGATCAAGCAAGAGAAGGATGGGAATGCCAGCACGACAGGTAAGGGTTCCTTTGTTGGCGAACTACAACTCCCAGCTGTCTTTGCTCTCAGCCATGTAAGCTTTATGCCCTCCATTTTGTTCTTTGTGGAATTTCACCACCAGGGGGCGGCCTTTGCAGCATCAGCCTCCATACTGTGACTGGTGAATTCAAATTATGTAACTTGATTTGGGAGAGGGATGTGTGTCCATACAAAGGATCACAGGAAAAGAAAAGGCTTCTCACAAGCAGAGTCAATGGGGAAGCCAGCAGGAAGTTGGAGGCTGTGATCACATGAGGTCCTTAACAAGCTACACAGTCCTTGTTTAATGACGGCAACCAGGATTGCCAAAACTGCCATTGCTAAGAAATGAGGTGATGTGACATCATGCTTTACAACTGTGTTGTTTAGCAGTGGCAATTCCGGTCCCCTTTGCCTTTATAACATGAGGGCTACAAACACAAAGAACCTTCGGCCTTCAGAATGTTGCTGAACCTCTCCTCTCAGCTGCCCTAGCCAACTTGGCTGACAGTGAAGACTTCTGGGAATTGTAGTTCAGTAACATGTGAAAGGCCTCTAATTCCCTGTGGATGTACAGGTAGCCCTCGACTTATGAGCATTCATTTAGTGACCGAAGTTACAATGGCGTTGAAAAAAAGTGACTTATGACCATTTTTCACACTTACGACTGTTGTGGCATCCCCATGGTCCCGTGATCACAATTTGGACACTTGGCAACTGGCTCGTATTTATGACGATTGCAATGTCCCGGGGTCAGGTGATCACCTTTTGTGATTTTTCTTCTGACAAGCAATGGGGGAAGCCCAAATTCACTTAACAGCCATGTGATCCCTGTAGTGATTCACTTAACAACTGTGGCAAGAATAAAAGAGGGCAAAACTCACTTAACTGTCTTGCCTAGCAGCGGATATTTTGGGCTCAATTGTGGTTGTAAATTGAGAACTACCAATAATGGGAACAGGGAATAACCCTGAAGGGCAGAAGGAGGAGCCACGACCAAAACAATGGTCAGATAAAAGAAAACTGAGTCTTGGCCAGAACTAGATGGATACATTTAAATGGACAAAACATGTATTTCGCTGTGTGTATATCTTAATGTAATAAAAAGTTGTGGCATGAGGTGCTGTTAATCTGAAACATTCCGTTCCACCTTTCCATGTCTCACCCTACTTGAGGTGAGGTAGGGTGACCATTGCCAGGAGAGTGTTGTGGTCCGCCAACGGCCTGCGGAGCTGGCAGTAGAGTCGGACAGCGAGGAGGCTGAGGAGGAACATGGGCCAGGCCTGGAGTCTGGAGAAGGCTCGGTGCCAGAGGCAGAGATCCAGCCTGGGCCATCTGGGAGTTCTGTGCTGACTCCAGAGCCTCCAGAGGCTGACATGAGCGAGGCAGAGGAACAGGGGGAGCCTGTTCCCAATGCGCTCATGCGCAAAGCTGCCAGAAGGCAAGAACAGTTGCGGAGGAAAAGGGCTACTCGGGAGTAAGGCTTGGAGATGATTGGCCCCTCCCATAGGATATAAAAGTGGAGCAAACGGATGTGCTCGTTGCAGGAAGCAACTTGGTTCAATTCTGGTCCGCAACTCTGTTCTGACTCCATGTTCTCCTTGCTAATTAGGTCTTTGGCAGCGTGTCAAGAGAGATAAAGGTTGGTGATTATCAGCCTTCTTCTGAAAGACTTTGGCAGACTTCTGTCGGACTAATTAACATTGTTTGGGACATTACGACTAGGAATGAACATAATTCACAGCCGTTGAAATAAAAAGAGGTTTTTTGGGACTATGTTTGTGTTTTATGATTTATCAGGAAGCCTTGGTCAGAACAGAGAGGTAATCCTCAACGTATGACCATACTAGACCCTGCCCATTAAGATCATATGTTACAATAGTCGTAAAGTGGCTACATCTAATTGAACTCATTTTATGACCTCTTTTCCAGTGGTTGTTAAGTGAGCTCACTGTTCATTCTAAGGCTTTTTTGTCAAAAAGTAAACACCAGTGCCACCAAGTGCCCAAAATGTGGTCTAGTGACTGCGAGGAAAGGGGCAGCTGTTGGAACTTCGTAAGTAACTTTTGGAGTGTCCATTGGAACTTCAAATGGTCACTAAGCGATTGGTCATAAGTCAAGGACTACCTGTATCTTCACTGACCTCCTTCTCAGATTCCCCCTTTCCTTTCCTTCCCCCAGCAAAAAATGGGTTCTTCTGCAAATCTTCCAATCCCCCTCCCCTGAAGACCCTTCCTTATTCCTTGGCATGTTTGAGCAGCCCAAAGAATTGCTTGCCGTGCCTGAACCCTAAAGAGAGAGGTACTAATCGGCGGGGGTATTATTGTATTTGGCAGATGACAAAGGGCAAAGAGACCACCAGGAGATGATGGCAGGGAGAGAAAACGGTCAGGACGTAAAAGAATCTGTCTCGAATCCGAACAAGACAACTGAAGAACAGCCAGAAGAGCCGGAGAGCGATCCTGTTGCATTGCAGAGGAGAGACCTCTATGCAACCATCCTCAAGCAGCCAATCCCCAAAGGGAAGCAACCAAGTGACAAACTGTTCCATAGTCTCAACAAGGCCCACGCTGGCAAGGAGCTGTTTGAATGCTCCGATTGCGGGAAGGCCTTTGTTTCCAGGGCCGGCTTCATCGTGCACATCCGAGTTCACGGCCGGGAGAAACCCTACGAATGCTCGGAGTGTGGGAAACACTTCCGCCGCAGCTCGCACCTCAACAACCACAGCAAAATCCACGCCGGGGTGAAACCCTTCCAGTGCTCGGATTGCGGGAAGGCCTTCAGCCGTAGTTCCAGCTTGGTTTCCCATCAGCGCATGCACACGGGGGAGAAGCCCTACCATTGCGCCTCCTGCAGCAAGCAGTTCTGCGACAAATACAGCCTGGTGCGCCACGAACGCCTCCACACTGGCGACAAACCCTACAAGTGCACGGAGTGCGGGAAGAGTTTCAACCAAAGCCACCATCTCATCACTCACAAGAGGAGCCACACGGGTGAAAAGCCCTACGTGTGCTTGCTTTGCAGCAAAAGCTTCTGCGATCGGTCCACGTACATCCGCCACCAGAAGAACCACATGGGCGAGAAAATGTTCAAGTGCTCCGAGTGTGGTGAAAGCTTCAGCCGGAACAAGCACCTTCTCCGGCACCGGAGAATCCATACGGCCGGGGAGCTGTACACCTGCTCCGATTGCGGCGAGAACTTTTCCCGTCGGTCGGGCTTGAAAATGCACCAGAAAATCCACACGGGGGAGAAACCCTACGAATGCGGGGACTGCGGGAAGAAATTTAACCGGAGCACCAACCTGATCAGCCATCAGAGGGTCCACACGGGGGAAAGACCGTATGGTTGCCCCGACTGCGAGAAGAGATTTAGTCGGAGGTCCCACCTTGTTAGCCACCAGAGAATCCACGGGCAGAAGAAGGAAATGCCAGAAGGGCTGCCCACAGCAAGTTTGCATCCCCCTGCAGCAGTTTACATGCCCACGCTGTTCATCACAACCCTGTGAGGTAGGTCTGTTGGGTTGAGAGGCGGGCCAGGCCAAGATCATTCAGAACTCTATGGGGTTCCACAGTATTTTCCCGCTGTTGAATGACAAAAAGCGACACTGTAGTGTGATCTGATGTTGAAAGATGTTGAGACTCTAGAGCTGTGGTGGCGAACCTATGGCACGCGTGCCACAGGTGGCACGCGGAGCCATAGCAGCCGGCACGCGAGCGTTGCCCACCGGCAAACCGGAAGTGCGGAAAAACGCACTTCCGGTTTGCCGGTGAGCTGTTTTTTGCACTCCGGAGGGTTCAGGGAAGCTCCCTGAAGCTCCGGAATGCAAAAAACTACAAAATGGACAAACCGGAAGTGCACTTTTCCGCACTTCCGGTTTGCCCGTTTTGTAGTTTTTTGCATTCCGGGGCTTCAGGGAGCTTCCCTGAACCCTCCGGAGTGCAAAAAACAGCTCACCGGCAAACCGGAAGTGCGTTTTTCCGCACTTCCGGTTTGCCCGTTTCGTCGTCCCAGGCTCAGGTAAGGCTTTTGCGCGGGTGTGTGTGTGTGTGCGCATGCGCAGGGGGCAGTATGGGGCGGTGTTGTGCGCATGCGTGGGGGGGAGGGAATGGGTGTGGGCATGCGAGCGGGCGCGAGCACGCCCCCACCCCTTTTTGGCACGCGAGCCTAAAAAGGTTCGCCACCACTGCTCTAGAGAGAGTGCAGAGAAGAGCAACAAAGATAATTAGGGGAAAGGAGGCTAAAACATATCAAGAACCGTTGCAGGAAGGCCCAATCCTTTGTGCCTGGAGTGAAAAGCCTGGGCTGATTCGTTTGATGGTCCATCAATATGGTTTCTTCGCTGTCCATGGTAATCTCCAGGGTCTTCTGCAACACCAAAGTTCAAAACAGTTGCAGGAATTGGGCATGTCTAATTTAATGTAGAGAAGGACCAGGGGTGACACGATAGCGGTGTTCCAATATCTCAGGGGTTGTCACAAAGAAGAGGGAGTCAAGCTATTCTCCAAAGCACCTGAGGGTAGGACAGGAAGCAATAGGTGGAAACTAAACAAGGAGAGAAGCAATTTAGAACTAAGGAGAAATTTCCTGATAGTAAGAACAATTAATCAATGGAACGGTTTGCCTTCAAAGGTTGTAGATGTTCCATCACTGGAGGCTTTTGAGAAGAGCTTGTCTGAAATGGTATCGAGTCTCCTGCTTGAGCAGGAGAGTTGGATTAGAAGACCTGCAAGATCCCTCCCAACTCTTGTTATTCTGTTATGTGGCAAACTCTGCCCTTTTGGGGTATGTGGAAGGGACCTTGATACCAGTAGAAAAGGGGGACGGGGCTTCCAACACAATGACCGTTTTCATCAATCTGGCTTAAGTTGCCCCTGGAAGCTCTGCTGGCAGTTGGGCAAAGATGGAAACACTTAAAGCTTGATTCAGCCTTGTCTGCAACTGAACGTAGGCATTGGTGGATATTATTATTATCTGTGCTGCTACGGGGTTAGTGGGTAAGCATAGGTTGCAGATGGGCCAACCCATACAACTCCCAAATCTCAGCTACTTGTTTATGGAGGTGCGTGTCCTGCATGCTGATCGGTTGGTCCAACTTCCTGTTGGGAGGCTGGCAGAAGGCAAGCATATTCGCCCCCTAACTAGAGCGTTAATGAACATTTGCAGAATTATAAATGCAACAGCTATGCAATCATCTCTGAATAGCAGACACATACGTTCCCTGATGCATGGTGATGCAGAAGTCTAAACCAGGCTTAAATCTGATATAAATCACCGTATAAGTGTAGACTTTGGTGCCCTTTTCAGTGCCATGGGGGGGGGGGGAGAATTACCTTATTTTTTGGAGTATAAGACTGACAGAGGTGATAATTAATCTCACAGAAGAGATGCTGGATCTTTTCCCGGACATCAGGCATTAGAAAAGAAACCTAAGTAAAAATATTTATTTCGGTACAAAAACAATAAATCCTCATTTGTCTACATCTCTAATATAAAAGTGTGTCTTCTCTCAATGGAAGACAAAGGAAGAAGGGCAGAGGGGAGAAAGGAATGCACACATGCGTACAAGAACATATCAATCACGTCCTTAGGAATAAACCATTATAATGAATAGGGATGCATCTCCCTGCATATACATGTAACAGGCAATAATTACACCATGACGAAGACGCACCTTTCCCCCCCCTAAAAGAGGCTGAAAATTTGGGTGCGTCTTATACTCTGAATGTAGCTTTTTTGAAGCTTTTTTTTCCAGCCCTAACGAGCTTCCTGGCTTGCAGGATTTTTTCATTGCTACTCCTTCCGAAGAAGTTTTTTTTTTCCAGCCCTAAGTCTTTGCAGGCTTGTTTTCATTGCTATTCCCTCCGAAAAAGGTTTTTTTTTTCAGCCCTAACCAGGGGATAAAATAATGTGCTGAAGCTGACTAAGGACGCTAGCCAGATGAATACCTGGTAGGTAGATTTTTTCCCCTATTTTCCTCCCCAAAAACTAAGGTGCCGTCTTATACTCCGAAAAATGTGGTAGTTTGAAATCGTGCCAGCAGTTCCCTAAGATTGATAAGTCTTATCAGTCTGGAAATCTCTTAGGAGAACACCATACCCTTGGTCTGAAATTTTGCAGCATCTCATACAGGAACGCAACTCTTACCAATGTTGATGCTCACGTGAACCATAGGCAATTTTTCAAGTTTAACTTTTTTTTTTTGGTTTAACATTGTTATTGAGTTATAAAATATAATAAGATACAGAATACAAAAGTAAATTGGGAAAATGGTGGGGAGGAAGAGGGGGAAGAGAAGTGAGGAAGGATAGGGGGGAAAAAGAAAAAGAAACATTGGCTTCCAACTCCTTCTGTTGCAGCAAAATAAGGCATTAACATCAAATCACAACTTTTTGTTTTTTTCATAATAATATGAGCAAGCCATTTCTATAGAAATCTATATTAATCTACTCGGTAAACCCCAAAATCAAAGTTTCATTCTTTTCCACTTCAAGCACAAAGATAGAAGCGGTCTCCATGTGGAAACCAAAGTACTTATGTTCTTTTCTTTAATCAAAATAGTCAGTTTTGCCATTTAAGCCAACTCCATCAATGTCTGCAACCATTGGTCCATGGTAGTGTAGAAAGTTATCCCCCACCCCTCTCCTAGAAGAATGAAATATTTTGAGAAATATTAAAAAGGCAGAATATTGTATTTCCCTGGGGGAGAAATGGAGAAACATGCTCTTGGAATGCAGCCCCCACCTTCCTTAATAGTCCATAGCAGATGTCAGCGCTTCAGAGGATAAAGAGATAGTTAGCTCCATTCATAGGCAAAAATTCCCTGCAGCAAGGTCTGAACAATGGTAGGATTAGCCCTCAGCCATAATAGGAATTACTGAACACCCTTTCAGAGCACAAGCTCCTTCGTTGCATCATCGAACCCCCCACCCCCAGCAAACTTCAACCAAACTTAGCTCAGACAAACATGACCCCACATGGCCCCATGGGAGTCTGACAACAGCCAATAGAAATACACGTTTTTGCACAGGAACAGGAAGCTCAAGTGCAAAGCCTAGAGAAGGTATAAAAACCCTTCACTCTCAACTCCCATGTGGTCAGCTGCCCAGAACTACCCATGTGCTTCTGCTTCATCAATAAATGGACCCTCTTTCCAATCAGCCTCCACCCTCCATTTTGCCTCCAGTGGCTTTCTCCCAACTTGGAACTGGACCTGGATATTTCTTCCAATAGTAGGAATCAAAGTGTCCTTCCATTTTTGTGCATACAAGAGTCTTGCTGCTGTCGACATACTGTATATAATAACAAAGTTTCAAATAATTTTTCAAGTTTAATGTCATGTGGGCGTTCTAGGATGATATCCGGTGGTGTTACTCTCAGGTTGCATCATCCTAAAGGTGCTTTTTCTAAAAGGCAACTGGACTTTCTTGGTTTTTCCTTGAAAACGTTTCGCTTCTCATCCCAGAAGCTTCTTCAGTTCAGTTCTTCAGAAGCTTCTTGGATGAGAAGCGAAACGGTTTCAAGGGGAAAAAACAAAAACAAGAAAGTCCAGTTGCCTTTTGGAAAAGCACTTTTGGGACAACCATGACCAGAATGATTTGAGAATCTCCATAGACCTCAGGTTGCATGTTGCCAGGTTGTGCTGTAGACTGAATCGATGGATCAGGAGCCACAAAGGCCATTACAGATAGTCACACTTACTGACAGCAAATTGGACCTGAGAACTGCGTGGCTAAGTGGCAGGGTTATAAGGCATGTCACATGACTGTGCTGATTTGGTGATTTAATAATAATTATTTATTGTCATTGTACGTATGTACATATATATATATATATATATATATATATATATATATATATATATATATATATATATATATATTAGGAGCCAAGGTGGCGCAGTGGTTAAAAGCAGCACTGCAACCTACGTCAGCTGACTGCTAGTTCAGCAGTTCAGCTGTTCAAATCTCACCGGCTCAAGGTTGACTCAGCCTTCCATCCTTCTGAGGTCGGTAAAATGAGGACCCAGATTGTTGGGGGCAATATGCTGAACTCTGTAAACCGCTTAGAGAGGGCTGTAAAGCACTATGAAGCAGTATATAAGTCTAAGTGCTATTGCTATTGCTATACACAGTACACCCATACAACGAAATTCACATAACGCTTCAAGACCAGTCCCAACACACATAGCAATCCCTAAAACACACCCCACCCGCCACAAATTCCCCACCCTGAACCACCCAAACATCCACACAACAGACCAAGTAATACTATCCAACAGATTTACTGAGAAGCATTTTGCCACATGAGCAACCGTATACATTATAAACAATATACATTGATATTGCACGCTCCAGAAGCGACCTTCTCTCTGAAGTGCCATTTTTCTACCAATTATCTCTCTCTTTTTTTTCCTTCTTGTTTTTCAGACCAATCGTTTAATTCTAAAGGAAGACCTTTACCAATGTACCTCTTCGGTAGGAACAGAGTGCCGGTGTTACAGCAGAATGTCAGAAAAGGGAATACAGAGGAAGTGTGCTATAAAACACATTTTACTTGGGTTGAGGAATGAATTCTGCACCCTTCCACCAAAATCTAGCCCTGGTCTTCAATCTCACATTTCCAACCTTTTTTTGCTAAGAATTGTAATCAGTTGGGTGATCTGTTGTATGTTTCTGTTTATGACTGTTTATGACTGTTGCTTTTTTTTTTCAATATGGAGGAAATTGTACAACATCAGCAATACAAGTCCTGAGATCCTCCATCAATCTGATGTGGGTTTTTGCGTCTTCTTGAAATTAAAGCATCCCACGCTCGCGATCCAGTGGTGGGTTCCTACCGGTGCAGTCCACTCTATAGCACCGGTAGCGGCCCGCAGGTGACGTCACAGTACCGGTGCGGTCGGTTGCCAGTGCCTGGGTGCCGCCATTTTTAAAAAAAATTTTAAATTTTTTTTAAAAAATTTCTTCTGCGCATGCCCAGAAGCCGAGCTTCTGGCACTGCGCATGCGCTGCCTTCCCACCCCACAGTGAGTCCAAGCAGGGGAGGATGGCTGAGGGAGCGCATGAGACGCTGAAAGAACAGGCGGCAGGATCTATCTCCATTCCCCTCCCTTCAGCAGTCCGAGAAGCCACGAACGTGCGATGATGATCCTAGGCATTTTCGCATGTTTGAGGCTTCTTGAGCTGCTGAGGGGAAGGGGAATGGGTGGCAGGACCTATCTCAGTTCCCCTCTCTTCAGCAGTCCGAGAAGCCACGCCCACCCAGTCACATGGCTGGCAAGCCACGCCACCCGGTCACATGGCTGGCAAGCCACACCCACAAAATAAGCCATGCCCACAGAGTGGTAGTAAAAAAAATAGGAACCCGCCCCTGTCGCGATCCCTTCCTTTTTCCCATCCATGGGTTGGGAATCACGTTTGTTGAGAATGATAAAGCAGCCCCTTATACCCAACGGCCAAAATGCACACTTTCCTATCCATGGACAGGCAAAGTACAACCAAGAGTTGCGTCCTGATTCTCCTCTTCCTTAAGGCCAGAGCAAAATCCTGCCCCATGATTCTTAACAATTTAGGATAAGGAATACAGGGAGTTTGTTTGTTTAGTAAATTTATATTGCTGCCTATTCGCACATGGCGACTCAAGGCAGTTTACATGAATATAAAAACATAATATATAAAAAATAGAACTAATAGAAGAAAATAATCAAATAATAAATTAATATTTATAATAAAATAATATAATAGCCCCCCACTGCCCCACCCCGGCAACAACACACCACACAAGCCATTTAATGGGCTCCATCCCGCTCTGGGTTCCCCAGGCCTGCTGGTAGAACCAGGTCTTCAGGCCCTTCCTAAAGAGTGTTAAAATCAGGGCCATTCTAATCACTGGGGGAATGATGTTCCAGAGAGAGGGAGCCACCACGGAGAAGGCCCTTCTTCTGGGTCCCACCAGGTGTATCTCCCTAGGGCAGGGGTAGGCAAAGTTGGCTCTTCTATGACTCGTGGACTTCAACTCCCAGAATTTCTGAGTCAATCATGCTAGCTTAGGAATTCTGGGAGTTGAAGTCCACAAGTTATAGAAGAGCCAACTTTGCCTACCCCTGCCCTAGGGGATGGGACCCGCAACATTCCTTGCCTCTCCGCTCTGGTGGGTCAGGTAGATCTGACCGGCAAGAGACAGTCCCTCAGATAACTTGGTCCCAAGTCATGAAGGGCTTTAAAGGTGACAACCAGCACCTTGAATTGTACCCCGAAGCAAATCGGCAACCAATGCAACTCCCGCAGGAGGGGTGATACATGTGCACACCGAGGTCTGCACAAAACCATGCGGGCCCTTGCATTTTGCACCAACTGGAGCTTCCGGATGCTTATCAAGGGCAGCACCATGTAGAGCGTGTTGCAATAGTCAAGACGGGAAGTGACTAGGGCATGAGTGACCGTGAGTAAGGATTGTCGGTCCAGGAAAGGGTGTAACTGATGCATGACCCGCAGTTGCGCAAAGGCCCTCCTGGCCATGACCGCCACCTACTCTTCGAGCAGGAGTAGTGAGTCCAGGGGAACCCCCCAGATTACGCACTGTTTGGGGCAGTGCCATCCCATCCAAGACCAAAGGTGGCAATTCTCCATGGGCCAAAGAACCCCAAACCCAGAGCCACTCGGTCTTGCCAGGGTTTAGTTTCAACCCGTTGCTCCCCATCCAGCCCCCTAACAGCCTTCAGGCACTGCGAGAGGGAAGACATGTCATCGCTTAACTCACTATGGGCCGAGACATACAGCTGAGTATCATCAGCATATTGATGATACCTCAGTTTATGGTGATGGATGATCTCACCCAGTGGCTTCATGTAGAAGTTGAACAGGAGTGGAGAGAGTACTGAGCCCTGCAGGATCCCACAAAGCAGTGGGTGAGGGCTGGATCTGTCCCCTCCTATCAACACTGACTGAGAGCGGCCGCAGAGGAAAGAGGTGAACATAAGGAGGAAGGATAGCACAGGGCCTCCCACCACCATCCCCCAAAACTACTCCAGAAGAATACCATGGTCGATGGCATCGAAAACTGCCGAGAGGTCAAGTAGAGCAAGGATGGATGCAGTCTACCCCCATCCCGCTCCCGCCAAAGGTCATCCAAAAGCGTGACCAATGCCGTTTCTCTCCCATATCCAGGCCTGAATCCTGACTAGTAGGGGTCTAGATAATCCGTTTCATCCAGAAACCTCTGGAGCTGCGGTGCAACCACCTTCTCAACAACCTCTCGACTTAGGACCACAATTGAGCCCAACATTTCTGTTGCTAAGTGAGACATTCGTTAAGTGAGCTTTTCCCCATTTTGCGACCCTTCTTGTCACAGTTGTTATGTGAATCACTGCTGTTAAGTTAGTAATATGTTTGTTAAGTGAATCTGGCTTCTCCATTGACTTTGCTTGTCAGAAGGTCACAAAAGGTGATCACGTGACTCCGGGACACTGCAACCATCATAAATGCAGGTTGTCCCTGACTTACAACAGTTCATTTAGTGACCGTTCGAAGTTACAACGGCACTGAAAAAAAATGATATGACCACTTTTCACATTTATGACCGTTGCAGCATTCCCCATGGTCACGAGATTTACCTTTGGCTGCTTGACAAGTGTTTTGGAAAATAAATTGACCCCCTCTTCTTTGTGGCAGCCTCTCAAATACTGGAAGATGCTTTCATGTCCCCCTAGTCCTTCTTTTCTCTAGACTAGTCAAAACCAAATCCTGCAACCGTTCTTCCTATGTTTTAGTCTCCAGGCCTTTAATCATTGCTACATTGGTAGATGCTTGTCTGTGACATTGTACATTGTCTTGTGATGGGGAGGTCACATCAGGTGAAGGTCATTGGGAGGTGAAGTGCTGGTTTGGGGGGGGGGGGGTTGGGGTCTTGTTGAAGGTTGGTGCAAGACCCATCACTAAACCTTCACCTGACATGACCCTCCCATCACAAGACCTACTGACTACACGAAAACCTTATAAGCAGAAGAACACCAGCTCCGACATTCTCCAAATTCTGCTGAAGATGTTACCTGGTAACGAAACATTTGGAAACAAACCCACAAATTCGGAGAACAAACCTTCACCCTCATTGTATAGGGTCGTGATGGCGAACCTATGGCACACGTGCCACAAGTGGCACATGGTACCATGTCGGTGGGCACGTGACCTCAGGTCTGACCAGCTGATTTTCGGGCCTTCTGGGCACACTGGGAGTTGGGAAACAGGCTGTTTCCAGCCTCGGGAGGGGGTGGGGAAGGCCTGTTTTTTGCTCTCCCCAAGCTCCAGAGCTTTTCTAGTACCCTGGGGAGGGCGAAAACAGCCTTCCCCACCCCTCCTGAGGCCCTCCCGAGGCAGAAAATGGCCCATTTGCCGACTTCCCGTTAGACTGGAAGTTCTGTTTTTTTGCTCTCCCCAGGCTTCAGAGCCTTTCTAGGAGCCTGGGGAGGGAGAAAATGGCCTCCCCACCCCGGAAGCCCTCCGGAGGCCAGAAATGGCCCGTTTCCCAACATGAAACAGGCCATTTCTGGCCTCCGGAGGGCCTCCGGGGTGGGGGTGGGGAAGGCCTTTTTCACCCTTCCCAGGCTCCTAAAAAGGCTCTGAAGCCTGGGGAGAGCGAAAACAGGCGTGCCATCGTGTGCCAGGGGCGGGGGGGTCAAGTGCGCATGTGCTGGGGCCCTCCACATGAAATTATGGGTGTGGGCACACACACGCATGACCACCCCCGCACTCCCCCCTTTTGGCACACAAACCAAAAAAGGTTCGCCATCACAGGTATAGGGTCTCCTGCTAGAGCAGGGGGTTATACTACAAGATCTCCACGGTCCCTTCTAACTCTCTTATTCTGTTAACAAAATTTAGCATACTCAGCTGCCAAGTTTTTAAAGCAGTACAGGTAGTCCTCGACTTACAACAGTTTGTTTAGTGACCGTTCGAAGTTACAACAGCACTGAAAAAAGTGACTTATTACAATTTTTCACACTTATGATCGTTGTAGCATCCTCATGGTCAGGTGATTTACATTCAGATTATTATTATTATTATTATTATTAGTAGTAGTAGTAGTAGTAGTAGTAGTAGTAGTAGTAGTAGTAGTAGTAGTATTGGTTCTTATAGGCCGCCCAACTCCCATAGGACTCAGGGCGGCATGACAACTGATTCACATTTATGACAGTTGCAGTGTCCCGGGGTCATGTGATCCCCTTTTGCAACCTTCTGACAAGCAAAGCCAATGGGAAAGCCAGATTCACTTAACAACTGTGTTACTAATTTTACAACTGTGGCAATTCACTTAACAAATGTGGAACGAAAAGTCGTAAACTGGGGCAAAACTCACTTAACAAATTTCTCACTTAGCAATGTAAATTCTGGGCTCCTCTGTGGTTGTACGTCGAGGACTACCTGTATTTCTCAACCTTGCCAACATTAAGATGTGTGGGCATCAACTTGAGTTGAAATCGGGACATCTTAGAAGTTACCAAGTTGCAAAAAAACTGATTTAAAGTGAATATCCAAGGCTTTTAGCCCTGGCAGTGAGTTCAAAAATAAAGATAGCTCTCGACTTATAACAATTCATTCAGTGACTGTTCAAAGTTACCATGGCACTAAAAAAATGTGACTTATGACCGTTTTTCACAGTTACGACTTTTTCAGCATTCTCAGGATCGTGTGATCAAAATTAAGATGCTGGACAGCTGCTTCCTATTTACAATCTTTGCTGTGTCCCAAGGTCACGCGATCGCTTTTTGCGAGCTTCTGACCAGCAAAGTCCATGGGAAGGCCAGATTCACTTAACAACAGTGTGACTAATTTAAGAACTGCAATGATTCGCTTAACAAAAGAGGAGAGAAATGTCGTAAAATGGAGCAAACTCACTTCGTGAATTTCTCACTTAACTATGTATTTTGAGCTTATTTGTAGTTGTAAGTTGGAGACCATCTTTAGTCGGGAAAATACATGTAGTCTTCAACTTAGAGCTAAAAAAATCTGTTGCTAAGTGAGACAGTTAAGCGAATTTTGCCCCATTTCCCAATCTTTCTTGCCACAGTTGTTAAGTTGAATATTGCAATTGTTCATAGCAATAGCCATAGCACTTAAGACTTACATACCGCTCCGTAGTGTTTTCCAGCCCTCTCTAAGTGGTTTACAGAGTCAGCCTATTGTCCCCAACCAATCTGGGTCCTCACTTTACCGACCTAGGAAGGACGAGAGGATGAGTCAACCTTAGCGACCTTAATTTACTAACCGAGTTTATTTATTTATTTATTTATTTATTTATTTATTTATTTATTATTTATTTATTTATTAATGATTGATTGATTGATTGATTGCATTTATATGCCGCTCAACTCCGCAGGAAGTTAAGTTAGTAACTGAGTCCTTCGGGAGTTGGGCGGCATATAAGAAAGCCAAATAAATAAATAAATAAATAAAACATGGCTGATAAGTGAATCTGGCTTCCCCATGGACTTTGCTTGTCAGAAGGTCATAAGTCACATTTTTTCCTGTGCTGTTGTAACTTTGAACACTGGCTAAATGTGCTGTTGTTATGTCGAGGAGTATCAACTGCAGTGGTTCACCTAACGGCTGGGGCAAGAAAGGTGGTAAAATGAGGCGAAATTCACTTAAGAACAGGAATGTTGGACTCAATGTTGTGATCGTAAAGTCGAGGATTCCCTGTACCCAAAGATGCAGGAGCAGCAGCAAATGTTTTATTTATCTATCTATCTATCTATCTATCTATCTATCTATCTATCTATCTATCTATCTATCTATCTATCTATCTATCTATCTATCTACCCACCCACCCACCCACCCACCCATCTCTATCTATCTATCTATCTATCTATCTATCTATCTATCTATCTATCTATCTATCTATCTATCTATCTATCTATCTATCTATCTATCTATCTATCTATCTATCTATGTCAAGTACGTGTTGGTAATATACATAGATATAACTTGTTTATATACATAAGATGAATACTGATAAGAGGGAACATTAGGACAGGGACAGTAGGCACGCTGGTGCACTTATGCACGCCCCTTACTGACCTCTTAGGAATCGGGTGAGGTCAACAGTGGACAGTCTAAGGGTAAAGTTTTGGGGTCTTTTTACACACATTAATTAATTAATTTACACACATTAATTGTTGCCTTTACACACACATACACACATATATATATACATACATACATACACATATACAAACACAGAAGGAACCTTTCGGACCACCACCACCCTCTCCACCCGCACCTCCAATCCGCCTTCCGCGAGGCTGGCGATTTCGCGCCAAGGGAAAAGGACGCTTATAAAGGCTCCCCAGATCTGCCGCGCATCTTCCCGCCGGCGCCGCAATGGTTAAACGGGCCAGCGAGCTCCGTCGCTTAGAGAGACAGGAAACGTGGAGCAAACTGGGGGAGGCGGAGGTGGGTGGGCCGCGGCCGGCCCCGGAATCGCTGCACTTTCCTGTCCTACCGTGCCCGGGGGTCGGGCACCGGCCGTAGCAAGAACGGGAAAGCGGAGGATCGCTGAGCTCCGGTGCGTGGAGGGAGGAAGGCGCTCCGAGCGCAAATCGCAAGCGGCGAGGAAACAATTGCGCGTGGGGGCGATCGCTTGCAAGCGGGGGGTGGGGGTGGGCTTTCTTGCCTTCTAAGCCCACGCAGCCTCTCCCCCCCCCTTGGAGGGGGAAATGCTTTGGCTTTCTTTTACTAAAGCTACTCCCATCCTGTTGCAAAGATCGAGGCTGACACCCCCCTCCCCCCCAAAAAAAGAAACTGGTTAGTGAGCTTTGATTTGGGGCACGAATTGGGCGGGAAGGAGTGAGACAGAAGGAACCCTTCATTGGGGAGGGTGGATTTGAAAGCTCTTGCGTGTGCGGCTAGTACAATGTTTTGGGTGAGCTTTAAGCATCCTTTGTTGACTAGATTCAGTTTGTTTCTGATCAGAATAGAGCTGGAAGGGACCTTGGAGGACTTCTAGTCCAGCCCCCTGCTCAAGCAGCAGTAGCCCCTCTTAGATTTAGATTTAGATTTAGATTTAGATTTATTATTAGAGTTGGAAGGGACCTTGTAGGTCATCTAGTCCAACCCCCTGCTCAAGCAGGAGTTCCTACACCATTTGAGACAGATGGCAGTCCAGTCTCCCTTTGAAGGTCGCAAGTGTTGGGGCTCTCACAACCTCCGCTGGCAAGCTGTTCCACTGGTTGATCCCTCTCACCGTCAGAAAGTTTCTCCTCACTTCCAGGTTGAATCTCTCCTTGGTCAGCTTCCATCCGTTATTCCTTGTTTGGTTTCTGGTGCCATAGAGAACAGCCTGACCCCCTCCCTTCTGTGGTATCCCCTCAAGTATTGGAACACTGCTATCATGTCACCCCTGGTCCTTCTCTTCGCCAGACTGGCCAAGCTCAGTTCCTGCAACCGCTCTTTGTATGTTTTATTTTTCAGACCCTTTATCATCCTGGTTGCTCTCTTCTGCACTTTCTCTAGGGTTTCAATGTCTTTTTTGTAGTGTGGTGACCAAAACTGGATGCAGTGACCAAAGTCTGCAGGGGTCTCCAACCTTGGCAACTTTAAGACTTGTGGACTCCAACTCCCAGAATTCCTCAGGCAGCAAGCTTGCTGAGGAATTCTGGGAGTTGGTCCACAAGTCTTAAAGTTGCCAAGGTTGGAGACCCCTGGTCTAGAGAAAAGAAGGACTAAGGGGGACATGATAGCAGTATTATTCCAATGTTTGAGTGGTTGCCACAAACAGAAAGGAGTCAGTTTATTTTCCAAAGCACCAGAAGGAAAAGACAAGAAACAATGGATGGAAACTAATCAAGGAGAGAAGCAACCTGGAATTAAGGAGAAACTTCCTAACAGAAATGTCTGTGGAGATTCTCAGTCATTCAGGTCATGGTTGTCCCAAAGGTGCTTTTTTCAAGAGGCAACTGGACTTTCTGTTTTTTTTTCTTTGAAGATGTTTGGCTTCTCATCCAAGAAGCTTCTTCATCCTAACAGAAACTTCCTAAGGGTGAGGACAATTAACCAGTGGAACAGCTTGCCATAAGAGGTTGTAGGTGCTTCATCCCTGGAGGTTTTGAAGAAAAGACTGGACAGCCACTTGTCTGAAATTGTATAGGGTCTCCTGCTTGAACAGGGGGCTGGACTAGAAGACCTCCAAGGTCCCTTCCAGCTGTATTCTGATTCATTTCAAACAAGTGGCTCTCTTCTTTAAAAAAATTCCAGTGATGAAGCACCACAACTTCTGAAGGCAAGCTCTTCTATTGGTTAATTGTTCTCACTGTTGGGAAGTTTCTCCTTAATTCCAGGTTGCATCTGATTTACATCCCATCTTTCATGCAGGAGCTTAAAGCTATTAATATCCCTTGTAGCAGGGGTGAAATTCAAAAGTTTTCCCTACCGGTTCGGTGGGCGTGGCTTGGTAGGTGTGGCAGGGGAAGGATACTGCAAAATCCCCATTCCCACCCCACTCCTGGGGGAAGGATACTGCAAAATCTCCATTCCCTCCCCACTCCTGGGGGAAGGATACTGCAAAATCTCCATTCCCTCCCCACTCCTGGGGGAAGGATACTGCAAAATCTCCATTCCCTCCCCACTCCTGGGGGAAGGATACTGCAAAATCTCCATTCCCTCCCCACTCCTGGGGGAAGGATACTGCAAAATCTCCATTCTCTCCCCACTCCTGGGGGAAGGATACTGCAAAATCTCCATTCCCTCCCCACTCCTTAGGGAAGGATACTGCAAAATCCCCATTCCCTCCCCATTCCTGGGGGAAGGATACTGCAAAATCTCCATTCCCTCCCCACTCCTGGGGGAAGGATACTGCAAAATCCCCATTCCCTCCCCACTCCTGGGGGAAGGATACTGCAAAATCCCCATTCCCTCCCCACTCCTTGGGGAAGGATACTGCAAAATCCCCATACCCTCCCTATTCCTGGGGGAAGGATACTGCAAAATCTCCATTCCCACCCCACTCTGGGGCCAGCCAGAGGTGGTATTTGCCGGTTCTCCGAACTATTCAAAATTTCCACTACCGGTTCTCCAGAACCTTTCAGAATCTGCTGAATTTCACCCCTGCCTTGTACCCTCCTTCCTATTTTCCCCCACAACAGCCCTGTGGGATAGTTTGGATTGAGAGAGAGGGGCTGGCTCAGAGTGCCCCAGAGAGCTTCTGTGGTGGGTGAGGGAACCAGGACCTGAATTTCCCTACACCAATTCAGCACTACATACTACACCTTTCTGGTGATGAAGAGAAAGGGAAAGAGGGGGGTATTGTGTATACAGGTAGTCCTTGACTTACAACCATTCATTTAGTTCCTATCACCCATCTCCCACTTATGACTGTATGACTGTAACTTGTTGCTTGTATCCTTACGATTTATATTAATATTAATTGTTTCCTGATTGCTTATTTGTACCCTATGGCAAACATTAAGTGTTGTACCTCATGGTTCTTGACAAATGTATCTTTTCTTTTATGTACACTGAGAGCATACGCACCAAAGACAAATTCCTTGTGTGTCCCATCACACTTGGCCAATAAAGAATTCTGTTCTATTCTATTCTATTCTATTCTATTCTATTCTATTCTATTCTATTCTATTCTATTCTATTCATTAGTGACTGTTTTAAGTTACAACAGTACTTTTAAAAAGTGACTTTTGACCGTTTTGCACACTTACGACCGTTGCCATCACAAGATCAAAATTCAGTTGTTTGGCAATTGGCTCATATTTATGACAGTTGTAGTGTCCCAAGGTTGCGACCTTCTGACAAACAAAGTCAATGGGGAAGCCAGTTTCACTTAACAACCGTGTTACTAACGTAACAACTGCAGCGATTCACTTAACAACCATGGCATTGTAAAATGTGGGGGTGGGGGGCAAAATCACTTTAACAACTGTCCTGCTTAGCCACGGAAATGTTGGGCTCAATTGTGGTCATTAAGTCGAGGACCACCTGTATGTATGTGTTTTATTTTGAACTGATGACGGTTGGATTTCTTTTCCAGCAGGCAGGGGTAGAAATGGAGAATCAGGGACCGGTACGAAAAGTTCAAAGAGGACGGAAAAATTCTCATCCCGTTCAGCTCGGAGCCATCCAAGACTTCTCAGTTGGACGAGATTCCCGGTTTATTAAGCAGGAGCCAGAAGAAAATCTCCCGCAACCTTGGGACATCCAGTGGCAGGATTTCCTGAAGGCAATGCAACCCTCTCGTTCCGGACAAAAACGCACTCAGCTACCCAGTCCTGCCCTGTCCGCGGACAATAATTCCCGATCCTCGTTTAAGGAAACTGCCGATTTGAGTCCGAGGCCAGGGAGAAAGAGCCTAACCCAGCTTCTGCCAGGCCCCATTGAAGATTGCCGAGACTTCATTTCCTCAGTGAGAGTGAAGGAAGAAATTTTGGATGTGGAAGAAACCTTTGTCTCCGATACGGAGCGCCAGCGGTTCAGGCGGTTCTGCTACCTGGAAGCCAAAGGGCCCAAGGAGAACTTTTTCCATCTGCAGGAACTCTGCTGGCAGTGGTTGAAGCCCGAGAGACGCACCAAGAAGCAGATTCTGGACCTGATAGTCCTGGAGCAGTTCCTGGCCATTTTGCCCCCGGAGATGCAGGGCTGGGTCAAGGAGGGCAAGCCAGGGAGCTGTGCCCAGATGGTGGCCCTGGCGGAGGATTACTTTCTGAGGGCGCAGGAGGCTGATGGACTGCAAGGGAAGGTAAGCACGGCCCTCCGCCTCACCGGAAGGCAGTTGGAGATCAAACCGACAGCAATGTCATCGCTGCGATCAGCGTTGAATGTTGCTAGATCTGTTTTTTTACCATTAGTCCAGTGGTTCCCAACCTGTGGTACGTGTACCACTAGTGGTACGCGAGGGCCTTCCAGGTGGTACGCGAACACTTTCGGGGTCATGAACGATTTTTAGTTAGTTATTTTTTACTTCACAAAAATGTTTACAAGATAATCTGGCAACGATTTGCAACTGTTGCCACATGCCACCCACCTGGTCCCAGCGGCCCGAGAATCCAGTTGCTGGATGCTCGGGGCCAAAAAAGGAATGGTACAATTATGGAAATAAAGTGATATCTGATCGAATTTAGTTTCTCTGGAACCAGGTGGTACGCGGCGACTGTACGGGACCTCCAAGTGGTACTCGATCACAAAAAGGTTGGGAACCACTGCATTAGTCCTTGCATTTTCTGCCTAAAAGGAAATTGCCTTGAATTGTCTGGGGCTTGTTTCAAACGTTATTGTCAGGCCGAAGCCATATTTTATTTGCGATTTCGGCCTGCCACATTTGATGCTTTAAGAATGTATTCTTGCTGTGGAAATTTGGGAGGGGCTGTTGCATAAGCAAGATGAACATGTAGCCATAACAAATTCCTTCTAGATTCTCAAGGTCATCCTTTGTTCAGCACCTGCCCGGAAGCTTCTGGGAGGAGTGGACACGTTGGCAGAAGACCACTGGTCAACGTGACGGACTTGTGGGTGTGGGAACAAGGAAATGAACTTTAAACTGGGTGGAGAAACCCTCGTAGCTTCAGATTCGGGTTTCTCACAGATGTGCCAACATGGCTCTGTTAATAAATTGGAACTTTGAGGAATACTTTGCCTCAGACTCTGATTTAATGTTGGATGCTATTTGGAACCCTGACACTAACCCAGCTCTTTATAGCCTGGATTTCCTGGTTGTGTGCTACCCAAGCATGAATTAGATTTGACACTTCTGTTTTTGGAGTTCAGAATATATATACTAGCTGATATCCGTGCTTCGCTACGAAACTATGTGATGGGGCTTGATAAATTGACACTTAAAGCTTGAAAATTAATGAGTACTTAAAAAAGGGACTGTATTATTTCGTTAGAGATGGTAAGCTAAGTTTCTGTTACAGATGAAGACATTATTTGCATAGCATAAACTTTCAATTTGTCCCTCAGATGAATTGCTCAGGACCTCCCTGTAAACAACATTCCTGGTTTTGCTGTCTGGCTGGAGGATGACCAGGCTGTCAGGTGAACTGACTCTGGAGTATGCCACATAGAACTGGCCATGGGAGAAACAGGCAGCTTCCCTTACTTGTGTTTTCCTAATCGCATCTGTAAATCTTTTCCTGTGGTTTTTTTTGCCTCTTTTCCCTTTAACTGGTGTTACAGTAGAAGGAACAGATTCGTCTGAACTGAGGAGGAAAATAAGGGGGGGAAATCTGTCTCTGCCTACCAGCATCGATTGGTATTCATCTGTCTAGCGTCCTGTTAGTGTGTGAAACTGTAGCTCAGAGGACCCTGTGAAAATTATGCTTGCATTAAAACTTTGTTCCTGTTGCAGGTTTCCTGTCCTGGGGAAGAAGTCACTGTTATTAATTCTTCTAAACCGGAGCAGTTTCCATCAGAAGCAGTAAATAACCACCTCTCTGCAGAGGCCGAGAAAGAGAGTGATGAAGAGGCCACTTATTTAGGTAAGAGATAAGATCTTCTTGTCGTCCTTCCATTTTTAACTCTTTCCAGCCCCAAAGAACATTTGAAAGAAATTACAGGTAGTTCTTGGCTTAAAAACATTCGTTTAGTGACCGAAGTTACAACGGCACTGAAAAAAGTGACTTGGGACTGGGTTTTTTTTCACAATTATGACCATTGAAGCATCCCCAGAGTCATGTGAGCAAAATTCAGTGCTGGACAACTGGCATGTATTTATGATGGTTGCTGTCAGGTGTGCTTCCATTCAAAATGCACAGGTACAGTATATGTGGTACCTTGCTCAACAGTAATAACTGTGAGAGGGATCTTGGAGTCCTAGTGGACAACCATTTAAATATGAGCCAGCAGTGTGCAGCAGCTGCCAAAAAAGCCAACACAGTTCTAGGCTGCATTAACAGAGGGATAGAATCAAGATCACGCGAAGTGTTAATACCACTTTATAATGCCTTGGTAAGGCCACACTTGGAATACTGCATACAGTTTTGGTCGCCACGATGTAAAAAGGATGTTGAGACTCTAGAAAGAGTGCAGAGAAGAGCAACAAAAATGATTAGGGGACTGGAGGCTAAAACATATGAAGAACAGTTGCAGGAACTGGGTATGTCTAGTTTAATGAAAAGAAGGACTAGGGGAGACATGATAGCAGTGTTCCAATATCTCAGGGGTCGCCACAAAGAAGAGGGAGTCAAACTTTTCTCCAAGGCACCTGGGGGTAGAACAAGAAGCAATGGGTGGAAACTAATCAAGGAGAGAAGCAACTTAGAACTAAGGAGAAATTTCCTGACAGTTAGAACAATTAATCAGTGGAACAGCTTACCTCCAGAAGTTGTGAATGCTCCAACACTAGACATTTTTAAGAAGATGTTGGATAACCATCTGTCTGAAGTAGTGTAGGGTTTCCTGCGTAAGCAGGGGGTTGGACTAGAAGACCTCCAAGGTCCCTTCCAACTCTGTTATTATTATTATTATTATTATTATTATTATTATTATTATTATTATTATTATTATTATTATTATTATTATTATTATTATTATTATTATTATTATTATTATTATTATTATTATTATTAAGTCCAGGAAATAAAAACCCCAACTCCATGTTTATAGAGATGAGTACTTTTACTAGACAAGAAGTGATAGCAACAAAAGGAAAGCAAGTTCTGAGGCAAAAAGCGGGTAAACTGCATATACAAAGAATCCCAAAACCCTCCCTCATAACCCCCCTGGGTAATTCATCCAATCCCCATGTGCCAAGGTGTCATGTGGGTGCACCGGCCTTTCGGACTTCCACATCTGGTCCGTTGAAGCCATTGACCTTGAGCAGGCTATAAACATGTCCGTGTAGCCTGGTAGATCGTGATGAGAACTTTACTCCCCAAACTCCTAATGAGAGACAAACAGGGACATCTCCAGCAGCTTCTCCAACCCCCACCCAAATACCTAACCCAACCTCCCCTCCCCCCCGTTTCTATGGCAGCCGAAGCAAGCAGGCATTTCGGAGGCTGACAGTTGCAGTGTCTCAGGGTCATGTAATCAGAGGTGATATTCTGCCGGTTCGGACCGGTTCGGGTGAACAGGTAGCGGTGACCTGCGGGTGGGCCCGCCCACCCGCCCCGGCTCTATGCTATCCTATTTCTGCATGTTTTGAAGCCGCGTGCATGCGTTCAAGCCACCCGAGCACGAGCAAAGCACATGCGTGGAAGGTTGCACGCATGCGCACGCTCACATTTGCGAACCGGTAGGGAAGGTAAAGTGAATACCACCTCCGCATGTAATCACCTTTTGTGACCACCTTCTTGTGATCTCTGCTGCCTTGGGAGCCCCAGCCTGGTAACATAACCAGGTCTTGAGGGCCTTGCAAATGATCAAAAAGGATGGGGCCAATCAGGAGAAAGGATGTTCCATAAGGCGGGTGCTACAGCAAAGAAGGCACCCCTCCTGGGACCTATCAAATTTAGGCCCTAGCTGACAGTACTCTCAGCATGCCTTCTCTGCATGATCTAATGGAGCGGGCTGATGTAACTGGGAAGAAACGGTCCTTCAGATTGTATCTTCCTTAGAGAATTGAATGTATTTGGTCCTTAGGGATGCAGTGTTTCTAGCTAAGTTACCAAGCTGTATTTATTCTGGAATTATAGAATAAGCAGCCTGATGTCAGGCCCCCAAAACCAAGAATGACACACGGAGTTAATTCCGTGTAGTTTCTCTATTGTTTTTCACCGACAGACAGAACCTTGCCAGACTAAAGCAACTACCAGCATAACTATAGATATCACCTGTGAACTGCTAGAGAGCAACCGTCTTAGCCCTCTTTCTGCCTACCAGACTATTCTGAGGTCTGCTTCCTCTAGGCCAGGGGTCTCCAACCTTGGCGACTTTAAGACTTGTGGACTTCAACCCCCCCAGAATTCCTCAGCCAGCTTTAGTGAAGCTTTTCTGGCTGAGGAATTCTGGGAGTTGAAGTCCACAAGTCTTAAAGTCGCCAAGGTTGGAACCCCTGCTCTAGGCAGCAGCCCCTCCCTCCTGGGACTCCAGACCACATTCCACCACATCTGATTATGTCAGCCCCACTAGATAGAACAGACCAGGAAATCAATGCCACAGCAAGGCTAAGGCTAAATGTATTGAGATTGGCTATAATAACAGCATCCTGTAAGTCTGATTATGCTGTACATAATCCCCACTCTTATATACCTGCGAATTAGAGAGGTGTCTAAGCAGCTTTTGAACGTGATCTGGGCTTTAAAAGATGTTTTAGCTCTCGTTGCTTAGGTAACTGCTGTTGCATTTCTCCATCAAGGCCATTTTTCGTACTGTCCCCTAGTCACGGTTCTTCTTCTTTGTACCTCCAGGCAACGACCAAGGTTACGGAAACGAGGAGGAGACCTTCCCCTTTGAAAGGCACCCACAAGTAGGCATCAGTGGACTGTCCTTGGCAAGACTCAATGGGAAGTTATATCAGGTCTGTGGACTGGAAGAGATGGCAGGAAGTGAGCCTCGCCAAGAAATCCACCAGGAAAACCAATCGGGGATCCCAGCTTTTTTTCATGAGGAAAGCTTACGAGAAAACACCTTCCCGCCGGGACGCCAGAAAGGAAAGAGAAAGAAAACAGGTCCCCCTAGTTGGGGGACAGTTCTGAACCATGGTTTTGAGTTTCCTCTGAACCGGAAAATGCAGAAACTCTACACGTGCACCTACTGCGGGAAGGTCTCTAATAACAGTGCGCATATGATCATTCACGAGAGGACTCACACCGGCGAGAAGCCGTACAAGTGCTCGGAATGTGGAAAGTGCTTCAGCACAAACTGCAACCTGATGAAACACACACGGGTGCACACAGGGGAGAAGCCATACCAATGTCCCGAGTGCGGCAGGAGCTTCAGCGACAAGGCCTCGCTCATCGTGCACGAGAGGACCCACACGGGGGAGAAGCCCTACGAGTGCCCCATGTGTGGGAAAAGCTTCACCTCGAGCTCCAACCTCATCACCCACAAGCGGGTGCACACTGGGGAGAAGCCCTACAAGTGTTCCGAGTGCGGGCAGAGTTTCGTTCACCGGCCGCAGCTGGTTATCCACATTCGGACGCACACCGGAGAAAAGCCGTACGAGTGTCCCGAGTGCGGGAAAAGCTTCAACCAGAAAGCCGATCTCATCATCCACAGGCGCATCCACACCGGGGAGAAGCCGTATGAGTGTCCCGAGTGCGGGAAAAGCTTCATCTCGAGCTCTTACCTGCGGAAGCACGAGCGGCTGCACGCGGGGAAGAAAGCGCCCGCGGGCGAAGAAAGCCACAAGTGCGGCTACTGCAGGAAGAGCTTCATCAGCCGATCCAAGCTCCTCATCCACGAGAGGACCCACACGGGAGAGAAACCCTTCGAGTGCGCCGACTGCGGGAAGAGCTTCAGCACCAGCTCCAACTTGGTCAACCACAAGAGGGTCCACACGGGCGAGAAGCCATACCAGTGCTTGGATTGTGGGCAGAAATTCAGCACGAACTCAAACCTGGTCAATCACCGGCGGGTTCACACAGGAGAAAAGCCGTACAAGTGCGCCGACTGCGGGCAGAATTTCGGTCATAAAGCTTCTCTCCGGAGGCACAAGAGAATCCATTCCAGAGAAGCCACCAGATGCCTGCTTGGAACGGGGACAAAATGTTAAAGACAAACTTATAGCCGCGTGGAAAGCTGCCTTATGCTACGGTAGAGTCCTGGCCCACTGAGTCAGCGTCACCGGGAAGAAACCCTTCATGGACAGGTGTCATTCGCTGCTCTACCTGGAGAGATCAGATCTAGGATCTTCTACATGAGCAGCCTGTCGTACGCCTCTGATCTGGGATCCATCAGTTGCGTTTCCAGATGTTATTGGAAAATTCCCCGGCAGGTTGAGAAGGTAGCAGCCACAAAGGCATGCAGTCTCTGAGCTGCACTTCTCCTGCACACGCTTACTTGGAGAGAAATTCAGTGGGGCTCTGCCAAGCCCCCAATTTTGTTGCAGGGGTCCCAGAAATCACCCTGGGCTCTATTAAGTCCAGCAAAGGACTTTGGTGTCTTTTTTCTTCATGTTCTACCTGAATGGTCCACCAAGTGGTTTGGGTCTGTCCGGATATATTACACTGAATAGTGACTAGTTAGAATTTATTTTACAAAGGAGTTGGGATCTAGATTCCTTCAGGGGTTGGAATTGAGGGAGGGCTTGGGTAGCTCCTTAAGAAAGTTTAGAAACAATTGAGAAATATTCCTTGATAAGGAAGCACCATTCGAAATGTGTTAGCAATGCTATTGTGGTGGAATGTAGTCTGGAGTCCCCAAGAGGGAGGGGCTGCTTCCCAGAGGGCAAAAGGGCAGCGGAGCTTGGAATGTCTGCTAGGTAGGAAGAGGGCTAAGACGGCCCCTCCCTAGTGGTTCACAGGGTACAGATACCGTATTTTTCGGAGTATAAGACGCACCGGAGTATAAGACGCACCTTAGTTTTTGGGGAGGAAAATAGGGGAAAACAATCTGCCTACCAGGTATTCATCTGGCTAGCGTCCTTAGTCTGGTCAGCTTCAGCACATTATTTTATCCCCTGGTTAAGACTTTAAAAAACCTTCTTCTGAGAGAATAACAATGAAAGAACCTGCAAGGTAAGAGCTGGGAAGATAGTTAGCACCTGGTTAGAGCTAGAAAAAAACTTATTTGGAGCAAGTAGAGCAATGAAAAAAAATTCTGCAAAGACTTAGGGCTGGAAAAACATTCTTCGGAGAGAGTAACAATGAAAAAGCCTGCAAGGTAAGAGCTGGGAAGATCGTTAGCACCTAGTTAGGGCTGGAAAAAAAGCTTTGAAAAAGCTACATTCAGAGTATAAGACGCACCCAAATTTTCAGCCACTTTTAGGGAGGAAAAAGGTGCATCTTATACTCCAAAAAATACAGTAGTTCTTCAACTTACAACCATTCATTTAGTGATTGCTTGAAGTTACAATTTGTCTTTGGTGCATATGCTCTCAGTGTACACAAAAAAAAGATACATTCATCAACAATCATAAGGTACAACACGATAGTCATAAGGTACAAATAAGCAATCAAATCATACTAGGAAACAATCAATATAAATCTTAAGGATACAATCAACAAGTTACAGTCATAAGTGGGAGGAGATGGTGATAGGAACGATGAGAAGATTAATAATAATAATAATAATAACAACAAAGTTGGAAGGGACCTTGGAGGTCTTCTAGTCCAACCCCCTGCCTAGGCAGGAAACCCTACACTACTTCAGACAAATGGTTATCCAACATCTTCTTAAAAACTTCCAGTGTTGGAGCATTCACAACTTCTAGAGGCAAGCTGTTCCACTGATTAATTGTCCTAACTGTCAGGAAATTTCTCCTTAGTTCTAAGTTGCTTCTCTCCTTGTTTAGTTTCCACCCATTGCTTCTTGTTCTACCCCCAGGTGCCCTGGAGAAAAGTTTGACTCCCTCTTCTTTGTGGCAACCCCTGAGATATTGGAACACTGCTATCATGTCTCCCCTGATCCTTCTTTTCATTAAACTAGACATACCCAGTTCCTGTAACCGTTCTTCATATGTTTTAGCCTCCAGTCCCCTAATCATCTTTGTTGTTCTTCTCTGCACTCTTTCTAGAGTCTCAACATCCTTTTTACATCGTGGCGACCAAAACTGTATGCAGTATTCCAAGTGTGGCCTTACCAAGGCATTATAAAGTGGTATTAACACTTCGCGTGATCTTGATTCTATCCCTCTGTTAATGCAGCCTAGAACTGTGTTGGCTTTTTTGGCAGCTGCTGCACACTGCTGGCTCATATTTAAATGGTTGTCCACTAGGACTCCAAGATCCCTCTCACAGTTACTACTGTTGAGCAAGGTACCACATATACTGTACCTGTGCATTTTGTTTTTCTTGCCTAAATGTAGAACCTTACTTTTTTCACCATTGAATTTCATTTTGTTTGATAGCGCCCAATGCTCAAGTCTGTCAAGATCCTTCTGTATCTTGAGCCTATCTTCTGGAGAGTTGGCTATTCCTGCCAGTTTGGTGTCATCTGCAAATTTGATGAGTTCCCCATCTATCCCCTCGTCCAAGTCATTGATAAAGATGTTGAAGAGTACTGGGCCTAAAACAGAGCCTTGGGGTACTCCACTGCATACTTCCCTCCATGTAGATGCAGTTCCATTGAGCACTACACGTTGAGTGCGGTTGGTTAGCCAGTTTTGAATCCATCTGATGGTGTTGTTGTCCATCCCACATTTTTCTACTTTATCTAGAAGTAGGTTATGGTCTACTTTATCAAATGCCTTACTGAAGTCCAAGTAAACCACATCGACAGCATTCCTCTGGTCCACTAATTTTGTCACTTTGTCAAAGAATGCAATAAGATTAGTCTGGCATGATCTGTTTTTGACAAACCCATGTTGGCTTTTGGTTATTACTGTGTTTGTTTCTAGGTGTTCATTGATTCGTTGCTTGATTATCTTTTCCAAAATCTTCCCTGGTATTGAGGTCAGGCTGATAGGTCTGTAGTTTCCTGGATCTGTTTTTTTCCCTTTTTTGAAGATGGGAACTACATCAGCTCTTTTCCAGTCCTCTGGCAGTTCCCCGGTGCTCCAGGATCTTTGAAAGATATAGTTCAGTGGTTCTGAGATCTTATCTGCCAGTTCCTTCAGAACCTTGGGTTGTAATCCATCTGATCCTGGTGATTTGAATTCGTCTAGGGTAGACAGGTGTTCCCTTACCATTTTCTTCCCTATTTTAACTTGTGTTCCTAATATGTTTTTTGTGATGCTGTTTTTGATAGGTTGGACTGTTTTTTCCCTTTGTGTAAAGACAGATGCAAAATACGTGTTAAGTAGCTCTGCTTTCTCCCTGTTGCCATCCGTTGCTTCTTGTCCTGCCTTTAGGCGCTTTGGAGAATAGCTTGACTCCCTCTTCTTTGTGGCAATTCCGAGATATTGAAAAACTGTTATCATGTTGTTAATGTATTAGCAGAGTATTCCTTGTGTTACCAAGGTTGTGCATACAGAAATGTTTAGATTGAGATCAGTTGTGAATAAGTACTCAGCCACACACAGATACACTAACTTGAGTTAAAGTTTACTTTAAGAAATAGCATTTTCCTATAAACAGTCCAAAGTCATACACTTAATAGTCATAATAACAATCCAAATATTATCAAGTACAAATACATTTTAGCTATAATACATAACTACAACACAGAGAGAAATGCAGAGCATACATACACAATGTCTTGCTCTAGTGAGTAGCAGAGAACAGTGAGTAGCAGAGACAAAGACAAACAGAGAGGGACTCCCAGAGAAATAAGCTGTGAACTCTAGCTCCCTCTTGTGGCAGTCTGCAACACCTCAGCTAAACAGACATAGCTCTGTTAAAAGCTAGACATATATTGTCTACCCAATCGTTATGGACAGAGTCCTAACACATGTCACCCCTAGTCCTTCTTTTCATTAAACTAAGCATAGCCAATTCCAGCAAACTACTCAGAATTAACACCCTGTAGTGTTGGGCCTGGCATCACTCCCTCCTGTGACTCCAGGCTACATTCTACCACATATATATAATGTAAGCTGCTTAGGTTAGCCTTGCTAATGTTCGTCTGCGAATCCAAATGAATTTCGTTGTTTAGGTCTTGAACAAAAAACTTGAATGCCATGGGAACTTTGGGCAGCTTCCTGTAGAGTGGAGACACCATTATATGGTGCTTAACAGGTGGAACGATGAGGTTTATAAGTAAAAAAAATGGATCTTTTATACAATGGTAGCGTTTGAATAAAATGAACTCTTCGTTTATACTAGATAATAAAGCTTGGAAGCGAGAGCAATTTCTTTTGTGGAAGAGCAAGGTGAAAATACAAAGATGTGGCACACAAGGCCAAAGGGAAGTTAAGAGTGGGAGATTCAGAGGTAACTTGCTGATTGAATCAGGATGGATAGTCATGAAGGCATTTCTGGGACCTGGGAATTTAATGCAAAAGTGAACACCCCTCCCTGCCCCCCCCTCCAATGTTACAGCGGTGGCCAAAGAGCACCAAACAAATTTAGCTTCTGTACATTTTCAATATTCAAGGATTATGCATCTAAACCAGGAGTGTCAAACTCAAGGCCCGGGGGCCGGATCCAGCCCACGGGGTGCTTAGATCTGGTCCGCGGGGCCGTCCTTGAAATAGCGAAGGACTGGCCCGCGATGCCTCTGCCAGCAAAAATGGAGCTCGGGAGGGCTGCGCATGGCCCTCCCGAGCTCCGTTTTCACTGGCAGAGCCTCGGGCCACCACAGGCACCCCTAACATGAGTGACATTGAGCTGGCCACGCCCACCCTGGCCACGCCCACCCCCAGAGGTCAAACACAACCCTGAAGCGGCCCTCAATGAAATCAAGTTTGATACCCCTGCTCTAAACCTTCCATGTCATCAATCTTATATAATCCTACCACATACCTCCCTACGACCAGTTAGATCCCACAGAGAGGGCCTCCTCCGGGTCCCATCGGCCAAACAATGTCGGTTGGCGGGGCCGCGGGGGAGGGCCTTCTCTGTGGGAGCCCCGTCCCTCTGGAACCAACTTCCACCAGAGATCCGGACTATCCCCACCCTGCTGGCCTTCCGTAAAGCCATAAAAACATGGCTCTTCCGGCAGGCGGGGTGAATAAGAAGATCAGATTCCCCCATGAATTGTGTCTTTTTTAACAATGTTTGAATAATTTTTTTAATTTTTTAATTGTTTCTTATTGTTTTTTACTATACGTTCTTATCCATGTTGTACGCCGCCCTGAGTCCTGCGGGATTGGGCGGCCTATAAGAGCGCTTATAAATAAATAAATAAATAAATAAATAATCCAAGCAGCGACCAAAAGGGCTGTTTTAATGAACAAGAAAAAGATGAAAAGGGTCAAAAGTTATAACATTTTAATAATTGTACACACAATTATTAAAATTGGAAATTGTGTTTCAAATATTTTTGTTGCTGGCAAATTTTGGCCCTTGAAAGACAGCTGAATTTGGACCTCAAGGTTTTCTTTTTAAAAAAAAGACAAGTCCCTTTGATATTTTTTTTAAGGAATTACAAAGAGTTTAATAAGTATATTTTCAACATCTAAGGCTAGGCTTTCGGAGCATTTTTAAACTGGAAATAATCTTTCAACAGCGTTTGTTAGATACTTTTAAACATCTTTCCTTCTCCTGCTGCCTCAACAAAAAAAAAATCCTTTGCCAAGGCTACACTTTGGGCAGAAATCTCTGAGCCCCTCATTTGGGCCAAGGCTTCCATTTTGTAAAGAGGTAAAGAGTCACTGTCCTGGAAGAAAACATGTTACAAAAAAAGAATAATGATATACAGATATACATAGATACACAAATATATTCAACAGGTAGTCCTCAACTTAGAACCACAGCTGGGCCCAAAATTTCCACTGCTAAGCAAGACGGTTATTAAGTGAATTTTGCCTTAATTTGTGACCTTTCTTGCCACAATTGTGAGGCGAATCACTGCAGTTGTTAAGTTAGTAACACGGTTGTGAAGTGAATCTGGCTTCTCCATTGACTGTGCTTGTCAGAAGGTCACAAAAGGGGATCACCGTCATAAACATGAATCAATTGCCAAGCATCCAAATTTTGATCACGGGACCATGGGAATGCTGCAACGGTGTGAAAAAATGGTCATAGGTCACTTTTTCCAATGCTCTTGTAACTCTGAACGTTCACTAAATGAATGGTTATAAGTCAAGGACTACCTGTATAGGGTTCCTTGGTAGATACACATGCACACATCCTGATAGCTGATGGTAGATAGTTCAGTTCATCCTCCCAACAAATTTGCAAGGTTGTCCCAAAAGTGCTTTTCCAAAAGGCAACTGGACTTCTTGGTTTTTTTCCTTGAAGACGTTTCACTTCTCATCTAAGAAAGCTTCTTCAGTTCTGTCTGAATGGTGGGGGAACTGAAAGGTTATTAAGCTGACAAAAATGAATTGCTAGAGAGCTTATCTAACCCAATATCCTATTTCTCACCGATTAATCAAACACATTTGGGAACTCCTCAAACACAACACTTCAGCATCCACCAGCAATAAGAGGACAAGGTTAGAATTTGAGCAACCAAACCTAAAATCCTCAACTTACCCATTCACAAGGTTTTTTTTTAATTATTTATTTATTTTTAGTTTGTCAAGCGTGTATGAGAAAATAAGTGCAAGTATGAACATAACATATGAACATTTTTAGAATAGAATAGAATAGAATTTTATTGGCCAAGTGTGATTGGACACACAAGGAATTTGTCTTGGTGCATATGCTCTCAGTGTACATAAAAGAAAAGATACGTTCGTCAAGAATCATAAGGTACAACACTTAATGATAGTCCGGGTACAAATAAGCAATCAAATCATATTAGGAACCAGTCAATATAAATTGTAAGGATACAAGCAACAAAGTTACAGTCATACAGTCATTTGTGGGAGGAGATGGGTGATGGGAACGATGAGAAGATTAATAATAGTGCAGACTTAGTAAATAGTTTGACAGTGTTGAGGGAATTATTTGTTTAGCAGAGTGATGGCGTTCGAGAAAAAACTGTTCTTGTGTCTAGTTGTTTTGGTGTGCACTGCTCTATAGCGTCGTTTTGAGGGTAGGAGTTGAAACAGTTTGAGTCCAGGATGTGAGGTGTCTGTAAATATTTTCACAGCCCTCTTTTTGACTCGTGCAGTATACAGGTCATCAATGGAAGGCAGGTTGGTAGCAATTGTTTTTAAACAGGTATAAGTATATACATAATAAATGAGTATGAATAAATGAGAACAGTAGGACAGGGACAGTAGGCACACTGGTGCACTTATGCACGCCCCCTTACAGACCTCTTAGGAATGGTGTGAGGTCCACGGTAGACAGTTTAAGGTTAAAGTTTTGGGGGTTTGAGAATATAACAACAGAATCGGTTAGAGCATTCCAGGCATTGACCACTCTGTTGCTGAAGTCATATTTTCTGCAATTGAGTTTGGAGTAGTTTACTTTGAGTTTGTATCTATTGTTTGCCCATGTATTATTGCGGTTGAAGCTGAAGTAGTCATTGACAGGTAGGACATTGTAGCAGACGATTTTGTGTACTAAGCTTAGGTCAGACCGTAGGCGGCCTAGTTCTAGATCAGTTATGACGAACCTTTTTTGGCTTGTGTGCCAAAAGGAAGTGCGCGTGGGCTAGTGCCAGCATGCCCATACCCATGCCCTCCCCCCCACGCATGTGCACAACCCCTGTGCTCCCCCGTGCGCATGTGCACTCCCCCATGCTGTCCCCCCTGCATATGCGCACAGACCTCACAACAGACTCCTGAAGCATGGGGACAGCGAAAAACAGCCCAACGGGCCAACCGGAAGTTCGTTTCTGAACTTCCGTTTGGCCATTTTTTGCTGTCCCCATGCTTTAGGAGGCTTCCCTAAAGCCTGGGGACAGCGAAAACGGCTGAAAAGAAGGCCGAAAATCAGCTGGCCAGCGTTGGAGCCGACATAGGGCAACGCCTCACATGCCCTCCGATATGGTTCCATGTGCCACCTGTGGCACACGTGCCATAGGTTCGCCATCATGGTTCTAGGTTGTCCAGGTCCAAAATTTCAAGCCTGGTGGCATAAGGTATTCTGTTGCGAACAGAGGAGTGGAGTACTGTTGTCCTGAAATACCTCTGGACTCGCTCAATTGTATTAATGTCTGTTATACAGTGTGGATTCTAGGCAGATGAGCTGTATTTGAGAATTGGTCTGGCAAAGGTTTTATATGCCCTGGTTTGCAGTACAATGTTACCAGAGAAGAAGCTTCGCAGAATTAGGTTAACAACTTAGTGCCTTTTTGGCAATGCCAAAAATGCCAGTCCCTCAATGCAGTTATAAAATGAAGGAAAACCATCATGTCTGCTGGTTGGAGCTACTAGGAGACAGATGAAGGAAAATGTACTGTAAAGTCCGTTGGCTGAGATGGGGGGGCCATAGCAATTGAAGGAATATTTTTTTTTAATAATATTACCGTAATACAATATTATTGTATTAAGTGTAATACAATAGAGATCCAGCAGGGGGCATGCTGCCATTGTTAGTTTCACCCACCTATTGCCTAGAATTATACCAGTTTGTCTCCATTGCTGCCCAATACGCCACCAATGATTAGGGGACTGGAGGCTAAAACATATAAAGAACGGTTGCAGGAACTGGATATGTCTAGTCTTATGAAAATAAGGATTAGGGGGTGACATGATAGCAGTGTCCCAATATCTCAGGGGTTGCCACAAAGAAGAGGGAGTCAAACTATTCTCCAAAGCACCTGAGGGTAGAACAAGAAGCAATGGGTGGAAATTAATCAAGGAGAGAAGCAACTTAGAACTAAGGAGAAATTTCCTTACAGTTAGAACAATTAATCCGTGGAACAGCTTGCCTCCAGAAGTTGTGAATGCTCCAACACTGGAAGTTTTTAAGAAGATGTTGGAAAACCATTTGTCTGAAGTGATGTAGGGTTTCCTGCCTAAGCAGGGGGTTAAACTAGAAGACCTCCAAGGTCCCTTCCAACTCTGTTATTCTATTCTATCTGCAATCACAGTTGTTTGTTTTTTATGCATGTGGGCAGAGCTACCTTGTTTTTCCCCATAACAGTGGGTGGGTTGGGCTGAGAGAGAAGGATAAAATTCTAGAATAAAGTAATAAATAACAGATAAAATCTATATTAAAATCACAATTTGGCATCCAATCTGTCAGTTACCCAAGGCCTAACTATACTATAATAGCAATCCTTAAACTGTGAGGCCCATAGTCATTAAATACTAAAATGCAAACGAGTAGTAATGCAAAAAGATTAATTGTGTAAAATAGCTATGGTGGATTAATCACGTGTTTCTGACGAATCCCCAGGTCATAGATCACTTTTTCCAGTGATGTTGTAACTTTGAGTGGTCACTAAATGAGCTGTTGTATGTCGAGGATTACCTGTAATTGCAGTTATGATGATCCTTGTCAAAAGGTGCTTCTGAATTCTTTATAGTTATCACCCTTCCTGCTGCCTGTTTGGTCTTCGCTTCTCCCTTCCCAGGAGTTGCTCAGCCTTTTTCAAGCCATCTTCCTTGCCATATTAGCTCACCTTTCTCAGCCACGACAAAAAAGCAGCGCCCGCAGCCTTTGGAGTCCCACAGTTTTTGCTGGTGTGGGAAGAAATATCCATCTGATCCAGTTCCAAGCCGGGAGAAAAGCACTGGAGACAAAATGGAGGCTGGAGGCTAATTGGAAAGAGGGTTTAATGGTGAAGCAGAACCACCAAGCACATGATTCGGGGCAGCTGACCACATGGAGTTGAGAGTGGGGGGTATTTATACCTTCTCTTGGGCTTTGCACTTGAACTTCCTGTTCCTGTGTATGTATTCTATTGGCTGTTCTACATGTATTCTATTGACTGTTGTCAGACTCCCATGGGGCCATGTAGGGGTTATCTAGGGGTCATAGCTGGCTCTATAGGCAAAGTACAAATCCTAGGTGTTTGTCTGAACTAAGTTTGGTTGAAGTTTCTGAGGGTGATGCAATGAAGGGGCTTGTGTTCTGAAAGGGTGTTGGATAATTCCTATTGTGACTTAATGGCTTTTTCCTGTGTTGGATCTTGGGTGAGGGTATTTGCTTATGAATAGAGCTATCTATCTCTTTTATCTCTTAAGTGCTGATATCTGCTGAGGGCTATTAAGAAAAAGTGGGGGCTGCTTTTCCCCTCTAAAAAACATGTTTCTCCGTTTCTCATCCAGGAAAATATATAATATTCTGCCATTTTAATATTTCTCAAAATATTTATTTATTTATTTATTTATTTTATTTTTGTCAAGTACGTGTTGGTAATATACATAGATATAACATTGTTTATATACATAAGATGAGTACTGATAAGAGGGAACATTAGGACAGGGACGGTAGGCACACTGGTGCACTTATGCACGCCCCTTACTGACCTCTTAGGAATCAGGTGAGGTCAACAGTGGACAGTCTAAGGGTAAAGTTTTGGGGGTTTGGTGACGAAACCACAATGTCAAGTAGTGAGTTCCAGGCATTTACCACTCTGTTGCTAAAGTCGGATTTTCTACAGTCAAGTTTGGAGCGGTTCACTTTGAGTGTGTATCTGTTGTGTGTTCGTGTATTGTTGTGGTTGAAGCTGAAGTAGTCATTGACAGGAAGGACGTAGCAGTATTTCATTCTTCTAGGAGAGGGGTGGGTGCTAACTTTCTACACTGTTCATAGCTGCAATCAAAGCTGGCCAGAGATTAGAATTTTTTTTAAAAAAAGGGGCGGGATCCCTGTGAAACATTCAATCTCCTTGCAGCACAGGAAAAGCTGTTGTTAGTTGCACCCAGTCCTTCGGCTGACTTATAACAACAATAACAGAGTTGGAAGGGACCTTGGAGGTCATCTAGTCCAACCCCCTGCTCACGCAGGAGACCTACACTAGGGATTTGAACCACCGAACTGCCGACCTTTCTGATCGACAAGCTCAGTGTCTTAGCCACTGAGCCACCTAGTCAGGCTTCTCAAATAACAGAGCCGCTCTGTGAAATCTCAGCTTAGTTGATTTATTTTATTTATTTATTTGTTTGTCAAACATGTACAAGATAGTAGGTGCTTGTATAAACATAACATAAGCAAAAAGGTGCAGATAAATGAGGACAATAGGACAGTAAGACAGGGACGGTAGGCACAGTGGTGCGCTTATGCACGCCCCTTATTAAATTATTATATTAAAACATATAAAGATTTTACCCTGGGGAGAGGCAAAGAGGACACCGGATGTTTGTGTGAAGGGTGTATGTGAACTGTTTACAGGGGTCCGCCTGTGAGACCCTCACTCCTCAAAGCTACAGCAGGATGAAGGATGTTGAAAAATATCTGTGACTGTAGAATAAAGCCAAGTGGTAAGGTCCTCAGTCACAGACACTCTCTGGAAGTCTTGGATCTCCTCATCCATTTCAATGTGGGCCAGTAGGGAAATCTGGAAGATGAGCCATGGCAACTGGGCACAGTTGAGAGAGGAACTGGCACAGGGGACTGGAGGCTAAAACATATAAGGAGCGGTTGCTGGAATGGGATGTGTCTAGTTTAATGAAAAGAAGGACTCGGGGAGACATGATAGCAGTGTTCCAATATCTCAGGGGTTGCCATAAAGAAAAGGGAGTCAAACTATTCTCCAAAGCACCTGAAGGCAAGACAAGAAGCAATGGATGGAAACTAATCAAGGAGAGAAGCAACCTAGAACTAAGAAGAAATTTCCTGACAGTGAGAACTATTAATCAATGGAACAACTTGCCTCCAGAAGTTGTAAATGGTCCAACACTGGCAGTTTTTAAGAAGAGATTGGATAACCAACCATTTCCCTGAAGTGGTGTAGGGTTTCCTGCCTGACTAGAAGACCTCCAAGGTCCCTTCCAACTCACCTAGTATGTATGATGGTTTTGCAAATCCAGAAAGTTGGTCATTACACACAATTCCTTGTATGTCCAATCACACAGCCAATGAAGAATTCTATTCTATTCCATTCTATTCCATTCCACACAATCTCCTGATTCCTGGCTGGTGTCTTAACAAAACTCTAGCCTACCTCCTAGGCCTGTCCCAAAGGAAAACAACCTCTTTCCCCTTTTAAAAACCACACCTGGTCCCTGCTTGATTGTGAAGGCACCAGACCTGTAATTCATTGCTTTCTGAATTGGAGTCCTGAGAAACAGGTCTCTGGCAGCTTGGTACACTTCTGGGTGATTTGCAGTAGATCCTAAAGGTTTCTGATGATTGAATAGTTACTCATTGCACAGTGCTTTTTCGGTTTACTAAACTGAAAGTTAGAATTGGAGGTCGTCCATGACTTTGTGTATCTCGGCTCAACCATCGCCGACACTCTCTCTCTAGAAACTGAGCTGAATAAACTTATTGGTAAAGCGGCCACCACATTCTCTAGACCAGTGATGGCGAACCTTTTTTGGTCCGTGTGCCAAAAGGGTGTGTGTGTGCGTGCTAGCGCGCGCACATGTACCCACACCTATTCCCTCCCCCCCCCCATGCATGCACACAACCCCCCACCACGCTGCCCCCTGCGCATGCACACATACCCCACCCCCGCGCAAAGGCCTTACTGAAGCATGGGACGTGAAAAATGGCAAAACGGGCAAACCGAAAGTTTGGAAAAACGCACTTCTGGTTTGCCCGTTGGGCTGTTTTTTGCACTCAGGGGCTTCAGGAAGCTTCCCTGAACCCTCTGGAGTGCGAAAAACAGCCCAACGGCAAACCGGAAGTGCGTTTTCCAAACTTCCGGTTTGCCCGTTTTGCTGTTTTTCGCATTCTGGGGCTTCAGGAAGCTTCCCTGAACTCTCCGGAGTGCGAAAAACAGCCCAACGGCAAACTGGAAATGCGTTTTCCGAACTTCCAGTTTGCCGTTTTTCGCATTCCGGGGCTTCATGAAGCTTCCCTGAACCCTCTGGAGTGCAAAAAACAGCCCAATAGGAAACCGGAAGTGCGTTTTTCTGAACTTCCGGTTTGCCCGTGGAGCTGACATAGGGCAACGCCTTGCGTGCCCTCCGTTATGGCTCCGTGTGCCACCTGTGACACGTGTGCCATAGGTTGGCCATCACTGCTCTAGACTCATGAAGGGAATATGGCTTAATAAGAAGCTGACAGAACATACAAAGATCCAGGTTTATAGAGCCTGTGTCCTGAGCACACTCTTGTATTGCAGCGAGTCTTGGACCCTTTACGCACCGCAAGAGAGAAAGTTGAATACCTTCCAGGAGAGAAAGTTGAATACCTTCCAGGAGAGAAAGTTGAATACCTTCCGTATGTGCTTGTCTCCGAAGTATCCTTGGCATCACCTGGCATGACAAAGTTCCAAATAGCAGAGTCTTGGAACGTACTGGAATTTCTAGCATGTATTGAAACAGCGACGTCTTCGCTGGCTTGGGCATGTTGTGAGAATGGATGATGGGCGGATTCCGAAAGATCTCCTGTATGGTGAACTAGTGCAGGGAAAGCGCCCTAGAGGGAGACCACAGCTGCGATATATGGATATCTGTAAGAGGGATTTAAAGGCCTTGGGAATGGACATTAACAGATGGGAAACCTTGACCTCTGATCATTCAGCTTGGAGGGTAAAGACGCAGCATGGCCTTCTCCATTTTGAGGAGACACTTGTTCGGCAGGCCGAGGCAGAGAGGCAGGGGGACAGAATGGATCTGCCCTCAGTGTGGAAGGGATTGCCCCTTTTGGTTTGGCCTTTTTAGCCACACTAGATACTGTTTAAGGAACTCTTTCCATAGTTTTTCGAGACTGAAGGTTGCCAATGAAACTAAAAGTAAAATAAACTACTTTGGACCAGTTACTTTCTCTTAATATTAGGAAGAAAATCCTAGAAAGATCACTTCTGAAAATCTTGCCAATAAAAATGTGTGGGCTTATCCATGTTAGTTGCTAAGGGTCAAGACTGACTTTGAGGGGGGGATGGATTGATGGAGAAATGCAAATGTTCCTGATGGGCAATATTGGTGCAAAACATCTGCCGGAATTGACTGTGTATAAGAGTGTGCCATTGTGCCTGCTTAGTTTTATGAAAATGAGAAGTTGGGTCTGTCAAAAGAGTCATTAACATATCTTGAATGGAGTCTTTAAAAGTACTTTAAAAGTATGCCTGGCAAGGGGATAGAGAGTCAACAATGGATGGATGCCATTAGAAAGAAAGAATGGAGGAATTTTGAATTGCAAAAGCAGAGGAGTTAAGGAATGAATAGGTTGAGAAGAATTTTAAAGAATGAACTGATGAAGTGAAAACATAGAAAGGGCTGCCACAGGGTTGGGTGGCAAAAGTTGTTGAACATCCTTGATTGACAATTCCCAGATCAAAATCATCATTTAGGCTCTAAGGAGCCGAGGTGGCGCAGCGGTTAGAGTGGGGTACTGCAAGCCACTTTAGCTGACTGTGATCCGCAGGTCAGCGGTTCAAATCTCACCGGCTCAAGGTTGACTCAGCCTTCCATCCTTCCAAGATAGGTAAAATGAGGACCCAGATTGTTGGGGGCAATGTAAAATATACATTGCTTACTGGTGTAAACCGCTTAGAGAGTGCTTGCACTATGAGGCGGTATATAAATGTCATTAATAAATCAATCAATCAATCAATCAATCAATCATTGCTTCCTGGGTCCCAGTCCAGAGAGAGAGACATTAGTAGCTGATCTCTAATATTACTCATTGGCTCACAAATGGACAGGCATTTGAAACTCATAAAAGATTGAGAGCTCTCTTCAGTGCTTGGGATGGCTTGCCTGGTCGCTAAGCCACCATTCTTCTTGTATTATAGTACAAATTCTGTTAAAGATGGGAATGTAGCATCTCATAGTTTGAGGTCAACTATAGTGATTATAGTTTATTTAATAAAATTATAGTTTGTGTATCTAATCAGTAATTATGCTAATTATAATGCCCATCCTACAGTGATTCTATGGCACCATATTAAGGAGATTTTATCATAGGTTTACCTTAACTTAATATTTTATCTCATATATATTGTATTGTCCGATACTAGAATAGAATAGAATAGAATAGAATAGAATAGAATAGAATAGAATAGAATAGAATAGAATAGAATAGAATAGAATAGAATAGAATAGAATAGAATAGAATAGAATAGAATAGAATAGAATAACAGAGTTGGAAGGGACCTTGAAGGTCTTCTAATCCAACCCCCTGCTTAGGCAGGAAACCCTACACCCCTTCAGACAAATGGTTATCCAACATCTTCTTAAAAACTTCCAGTGTTGGAGCATTCACAACTTCTGGAGGCAAGCTGTTCCACGGATTAATTGTTCTAACCGTCAAGAAATTTCTCCTTAGTTCTAAGTTGCTTCTCTCCTTGATTAGTTTCCACCCATTGCTTCTTGTCCTACCTTCAGGTGCTTTGGAGAATAGCTTGACTCTCTCTTCTTTGTGGCAACCCCTGAGATATTGGAACACTGCTATTTATATATCATACTGTATAGAAAGTATACTTTCTATACAGTATGATATATAAAGTATGTGGACAATGCAATATCGATCTTTCTTGCTACTGTTGCTAAGCGAATCACTGCAGTTTATATGCATCATGTGCTTTATTAGGGCACGTTCACATTTGCGAACCCGTAGGGAAAGTAAGTGAATTCTACCTCTGAATGGAGCCCTCTGGAGCGATACCTAAAGAACTTCCTTGATACCTAGAAATATTGCATTTATCAGACCTAAACACCCTACTTTAACAAGAAACTATCCTGCTTGTAACTGCTCTTAATAACTTTTAATTTAATATTTAATTTAATGTTTAATAACTAAATGTACTCTTAATAACTTTTAGGTCCTTGGTTAGGATTTGAATTATTAAATTTCCACTAATCCTAGTCCGTGAATCTAACTGTAAATCATTCACACATAACAATAATTGCAAAAGGTGAAAAATTTATATTCTGTGACCGTGCCTAAAATATTAAACAACCTCTGCCTATGCCAGGTCCTTGGGAAGGATTTAATAGGGGGATTAAAAAGGTAGATAGACTTAAACAGGATATTAATGATGATGATGAGAAGAGTAATGGGTCAAAATTAAGAAATCTGTGATTATGGATAAGTTAATGAAATAGGAATATAGACAAGTTAATGAAATAGGAATATAGACGATATAACGATATGCAACACTGCAAAAAGATATTATTATTAACTGTGTATGTTTTTTTTTGTTAGGTTATGTTATGTATGTTGATGTTAAGTCTTATGTATGTTTGATCTGTATATCTCTATATTTTGTATATATATGTTGTTGTAGGAAGTTAGCACCCACCCCTCTCCTAGGAAATGAGATATCCTAGGAGATATTAAAAGGTAGGAAATATTCTGTGGAACACATCTGGAAACATGCTTTTAAACAAACAAAAGACTCCTCTTGGAAACCCCCACCCCAGCTCACATATTCCTCTCACCTGGACTGGAAGTCTTTTGCATGATAAAACCACAATAGGATTTGCCCAAGGCCCTTTCATTCAGCCAAAGCTGGATTAGACAAAAGCCAAGAGATGCCCCAGCATGCCCCTGGGGGGTCTGAGAGCCAATGGGATACATTTCTATACAGGAAAAGGAAATCTAAGAGGTGGGACCCAACTTAGACTATAAAAACCAAGAACTCAGCATTCCTCTTCCTCTTTTTCTCTCCACCCACACCTGGAACCATGTAAGCTACCTTTTCTGTACAGGGGCTCAAGCCATGTGCTCCTGTCCACTATTAAACCTTCCTTCCAAGCAACCTTCATGAATCCAGTGTCTTTTTCCCCACTTGGAACTGAACCTAAAAGAATATTCCTTATAACAATTGGCGAGCCAGATGGATTCCAAGTAACCTCTCCAATGATCCTGGCCTAAATAAATTTATTTGACCTGGGCCATTGGAAATTAGGTTTTAAAGGGGTTTTTGAGTTTCAATTCAAGGGCTGCTTGGAAAGAAGGTGAGTACCTACCTCTAAATTTTACTTTAAACCATAGAAAACTGGGAAATGTGTGTTTGCATGTGTGTATGTGTGTGTGGGGGTAATTTTTGCTTTTAATTTTACTTTATGGCATATGTAAATTCCAATTTCAATTGAATAGTGTGTTGTCTGGGTACAAATCATTTTAGGGAAAAAATAATCATGCTTTTTGTTTAACCAAGTTAATGTATCTTCCTAAATCCTTTGATATTTCCTTCCCCCCCTTCTCCCCCCCTTCTCCCCCCCCCAGCCCTGTTTTGTCTGCTAGCCATTGCAGGATACTCATTTTATGGTGGTTCTTTTCCACTTCTCCAAATCTGTTTTAATTTGTTGCACCAATTTATAATAGTTATCTATATTTTTGGTTTTCCTTACCTAGGTGTAGGATTTTACTTTTCTTTGCATTAGATAGGGCTCAGAATTTTGTTGTTTTTTTTTTCTTTCTTTTTGAAGATGGGAACCACATTAGCTTTTTCCCAGTTTCTCAGGTGGTCCCCGTGTCCCAAGATTTTTTTTTTTAAGATGTGCAGTGGTTCTGAGATTTCATTTACCAGCTTCTTTAGGACTCTGGGACCTGGTGTTCTCTTACTGTTTTTGCTTATTTTAACTTTAGTTTACAGTCTGTTTTATTTTTTCCTTTCCAGTTATATTTCTGGTTAGTTGGGTTGCATTTCTTTTTGCAAGAAGACATGCAAAGAATGAGTTAAGCAACTCATGGCTTTCTCTGTGTTGCCTTCTCTCCTTAGTGGTCCAACTGTTTCCTTGATTTTTTTCTTGTTTTTTTATGTATTGGAAGAATCTTTTATATTATCTTTCACCTTTGTTGCAAGTCATTGTTCATTCAAGGCTTTTGTTTCCTGATTTTTTCTTTACAGATTCTTGCTATCTGCTGATATTCTGCTTTAGTTATGTGTCCCTGTTTCCATTTTTGTATCTGTCCTTTATTCATTCAATTTGTCAGTGAGGTCTTTGTGCAGCCATGCTGGTTTCTTGGATTTCTGTTTTTTTTTCTGATTGGTATTATGTTAATGATGCAGTTTCAAATCCTTCTACAACTTCATCTTGGTTGGTTATTAACATATTTTATTTCTCACTTGGTGCAAAATTAGTTTTCAAAGTTTTCATGCCTTTAATTTCTGTGTCTGCCATAATATATATATTTAGCACTTCCAGTATCAAAATGAATAGCATCCTTTTCTTGTGCCTTTTTTATGTATTTAAAATCATTCTCATTTTGTTTTTAATCTGTCTCTTAGAAAAAGCTTAAGAGAGCTGAATGTATAAATTCATTTAGGAACCTTTTAGTTTGCTGCCATTATTGAAGTATATATTTTATAGTCAGCATTCAGTGAAGAGATGGGCCTATAGTTTTATCTGCATTAAATCTGAATTTTATTTTGGAATCAAAGTAATATTTGCTCCCATTCAGGAATGTGGTACCTTTACATCAATCAATACCTCAGTATGTAAAATCTTTGTAAAATTCTGCCACTGGCCCACCTGGTCCTGGTGTTTGGTTGTTCTTTGGTCTCTTTATCTGCTTCTGTTAATTCCATCATTGATATTCATTCATTTAATAGTTTTGTCCTTTTCTGGTACTTTAGGCAATTCCATTTTTTTTTCAAATATTCTTTAATTTTATTTTCTGAAACTTCTTGCTCATACAGCTTTTCATAATATTGAATTATTTTTGTTTATCCTCATTTGGTAGTATAGAGTTTCTTTCTCATCTACCAGCCTATGTGTCAATGTCTTCTCTTTCTCTGTTTTGATTTGTGTAAGTTCTGTTTAGCGTTTACAGAGCACAGGAGCTTCTGTTAGGGAAGGAGGAAGAGTGTGTGTGTGTGTGTGTGTGTGTGTGTGATTGAAGGGTGGGAAAGCAAATTTTGTTGTTGTTGTTGTTGTTTTTATGTGCACATCCCAAAAGCAAACCCCATAATTTTTTTGGTTCTAAAATGTGAAGCTCGTGAATAGAAAGTGGAGGTCTTAGTACTAGTCGTACAGGGGCGACTACGTCCTCGCAGATCCCCTTTTTGGATCTGATAAACCTAAAGGAGATTCCCCAAGGAAGGGGCCCATACTTCTGTGGGGTAGCGGAAGTCCTTCCCAGAGTTTTTTAGCCTCTGAAAACTGTGGACGACTCCCCAAGGAAGGGGCCCATACTTCTGTGGGGTAGCGGAAGTCCTTCCCAGAGTTTTTTAGCCTCTGAAAACTGCGGACGACTCCCCAAGGAAGGGGCCCTTACTTCCATGAGGGAATCGGAAGTCCTTCCCAGAGTTCTTTAGCCTCTGAAAACAGTGAGCGCGTCACTAGCTAAGCCAAAGTGAACCTTACATTTAAAGGATCATGGGAAGCTCTAGTTCGAGGGTGGCGGGTACCCTTGTGAGGGCTTGGAACCTGGGACGCCAGGAATACAGGAATGTGCAAAAGTAGGAAATGGACTTTGCTGAGGGATGACACAGAAAAAACAAAACAAAACAAAACAGCCAATTTGGCTAAATAAAGGTACTTAAGAAAACAGAAAAGGAAAAATGTTGAGGTGTTTGTTTGTCTCTCTCTCTCTCTTCTTTTCTCTCTCTTATATGTAACCACGTGGTTTGTTTGTTAAGATTTGTGCCTTCCCTAATTTAACTGAAATTTATGGCAGGAAGGACTTGTGTGTATGTCCTGTCATCCTCTTTGTCCATGTTTTTGTGTATGTGTACGTCTTTGTCTTGTCTTGTGCGCACTCGAGGTAATTGCAACTGTAAAATATCTCTGTTTCCTAGAGATATGAATTTCAAATTGTTAGAAAAATTAAAAGCACTGAAAAGAAAGGAAAATGTCTTTGCCCAGTTAGGACTGGCCAACCTGGTCTGGGACAAGGAACAGAGTTCAATTTTCCTATTCCTCTCTGTGTTTTTAAGAACAGCCCAAAATTTAAGGGACAATGTTTTAAGTTAATTTACAGGAAAATTCCATTCTCACATTTACTGTATGTACATGCAAACAGTTTTAATATTGCTCTTCTGTGATGTTTAATGGATGCCAATTCTCTGCTAAGATGAAAATGTCTGTTCATTTTTTTCCCCGGTGATGTCTCCATTTTGTTATAATTGATTTAACTGCGATACTGATGTGTTGTTTGTTTTCCTCAAACCCTGCCTGCAAGCTATCTACTCCCCCCCCCCCAAATCTCTAATCCTTTTACAATGCCTCTCGTGGTAGAATTACCAGCAAAAGGGGGAAGGGACCCTGTTCTTATGTCTTTCAGCCCTGCACACATGATCCTGAAGCCTATGGAAGCAGACCAAATGGGCTCAGAAACTGCCTCCAGTAAAGACATTCCATCCATTTGAGCCAGAATTGGGTTTGAATCTAGTCCTCTAGTCATCACAGCAACCAGAGTGGAGCAGATCTTTCCAAGCCTGGCTGACCAGCCTTACCACCAACACCTAAGGCCACCCAGCAGACATGAATGAAAGGACCCTGAGATGGACAAATAAAGACCAAACATCTATTTTCAATCCCCAGAAGACAGCTGAAAAGACTAGGGGGGAGGGGGGAACTTCATTGTAAAGTTTTCTTTCTTTGCTTCAGTCACAGAACTTCATTGTAAAGTTTTCTTTCTTTGCTTCAGTCACAGAACTTCATTGTAAAGTTTTTTTCCTTTGCTTCAGTCACAGAAATTCATTGTAAAGTTTTTCTCTTTTTCTTTGCTTCAGTCACAGAAATTCATTGTAAAGTTTTTTCTTTGTTTTCTTTCTTGCTTCATTCACTGAAATTCATTGTAAAGTTTCTCTTTCTTGTCTCATCTATATTGTAATCAGTTTAATGTACTCATGTAAGAATTGTATTGGGAGTGGTTGCCACAGTGAGTTCTGTACACTTTAGATTTCTGTCTAGTGGGAGGTAAATTTGTAGCTGCATACACAAACACACAGAGACACGCCATTCAGAATTAGACTGAGGTTATCCTTTTTCCACCTACCTCCACCCAAAGCTGCTTTTAGCTTGCTGGGTTTTTTTTTTGTTGTTGTTTTGACTCCTGCTTTGTGGCATTAAAGCCCAAGCAGTCATATCTCCCTGTTAATTCCATGGGGGAAGGGGACAGGTCCCCTCAGGCAATTTCCCCACTTGAAGAGCTAGCAGAAAGGATCTTCGAAAACCCAAGGCCTGACTGCTGCCCAGTAAAGCAGGGTATTTTGCACTGGTGGTCTCAGGAGTAAGAGTCCCAGGGCTCATTCTAAAAAAAAAAAAAAAAAAAAGGAAAAGCCTAGATTGCACACTGGCTAACTTCAATTTGGACTCACAAATCCTAGATGCACTAAAGTAAGAGCTAGGGCAGATTCAAGAACCATCCCTTGGAAATGGGCAGCCTGTGATTTCAAGGTAAACCATGGCTGTGGGAATATTGTGGGGCCTGTGCTTGCTTGAAACCTGTCTGGGAGCTCATCGAAAGTGTTATCAAACATCTGAACATAATTGGCATGGAAAATTGGATACTGTAAATTTATTTCCAGAACTTTTGCCCTGGCCATTGACCATCATGATTGAAAGCTCTCCTTTTGGGAGCCACTGAAGGAATCCTGCTGCTGCCTCTTTCAACTGCCTCTTTCAACGTCTTCCCCTCTGCATCAGAGAAAATTGAAAGCACCCATAAAATCTCCTTGACCTGATCAATTTGAAGTTTGTGTCAAAACATGTGTTGCACTCACATGTTTTGAAAAAAAAAATGAGGGATTGTAGGAAGTTAGCACCCACCCCTCTCCTAGGAAATGAGATATCCTAGGAGATATTAAAAGGTAGGAAATATTCTGTGGAACACATCTGGAAACATGCTTTTAAACAAACAAAAGACTCCTCTTGGAAACCCCCACCCCAGCTCACATATTCCTCTCACCTGGACTGGAAGTCTTTTGCATGATAAAACCACAATAGGATTTGCCCAAGGCCCTTTCATTCAGCCAAAGCTGGATTAGACAAAAGCCAAGAGATGCCCCAGCATGCCCCTGGGGGGTCTGAGAGCCAATGGGATACATTTCTATACAGGAAAAGGAAATCTAAGAGGTGGGACCCAACTTAGACTATAAAAACCAGGAACTCAGCATTCCTCTTCCTCTTTTTCTCTCCACCCACACCTGGAACCATGTAAGCTACCTTTTCTGTACAGGGGCTCAAGCCATGTGCTCCTGTCCACTATTAAACCTTCCTTCCAAGCAACCTTCATGAATCCAGTGTCTTTTTCCCCACTTGGAACTGAACCTAAAAGAATATTCCTTATAACATTGTTTTTAAAACTACTTAATAAAAATTATTTATTAAAAAAAATGTGAAATCCGCTCTAAACGTCTGGCTGACTTTGCAACCAACCTTATAACATACTCGTGTGACACAATACTTGTATGTTGCACAACTTTGTACAACTCTGGACAACAAATGAAACATAGATAAAAGATGACAAGCACCATGAATTAAGGGGACCCTCCTTTGGAATAGAATAGAATAACAGAATAACAGGGACCTTGGAGGTCTTCTAGTCCAACCCCCTGCTTCTCCCAAACCCTGGCTGAAGTTTATACTAGGTCACTTTCTAGCCTAAATTACAAGAAGCTTCAGTGCATTAAAATGATTTTGTGCCTACATAATTTAGGGTTGAACATGCCTCTAGTCCTCAGTTATGCGGGAGCATACTTCCAATAATCTTATACAGATTATACAGATTAACAGAGTTGGAAGGGACCCTGTAGGTCATCTAGTCCAGCAGTCACCACCTGGTGGTCCGTGGACCACTGGTGGTCCACGAGAAAATTTTGGTGGTCCGCAGAAAAATTATTTGCATTTTTTATATTGCACTAAATACTATTTATCTTTTTTTAATGCATATTAGTGGTTTGCAGGATTTAAAATTATGAATTTAGTGGTCCCTGAGGTCCAAAAGGTTGGTGACCCCTGATCTAGTCCAACCACCACCACCCACCCAAGCAGGAGACCCTCACCATTTCTGACAATTTCTTGAAAGCTTCCAGTGATGAAGCTCCCACAACTTCTGAAGGCAACTTCTGTTCCATTAGCTGTTTGCTCTCACTGTCAGAAACTTTCTCCTCATTTCCAGGTTGAATCGCTCCTTGTTCAGTTTCCATCCATTATTTCCTGTCTGGCCTTCAGGTGCCTTGGAAAATAGCTTGATCCCCTCCTCTCTGTGGCAGCCCCTCAAATATTGGGAGACTGCTTTCATGTCACCCCTGGTCCTTCTCTTCACTAGACTAGCCATGGCCAGTTCCTGTAACCCAGTGCTTCTCAATCATTTTCTGTTACGCCCCCTCCCCCCTAGGAAGAAGTAAACATTTCGCGCGCCCCCAACTCTCCGCCGGGATGATTGTTTGCAATATTCGGCACGTTTTCGCTGAAAAAACTCAAGCGGCTTATTAGCGTGATTGGGGTGTAATGTGTTTAAGTGACGCCTTAATGTATTTGGCTTCATGCTGTCCGCTGCCAACATTTTTAGACACAGTAAACATACTGGTCATTCCTCGTCTCCCACCGTAGTCACAGTGAAGCCAAGCGCTACATACGCTTCGTCATATTTCCTTGTCTTAGCTTTCAGGAGACTTACGTTTGTCTCATTATCTCCGTCTCTCTCCTCCTTTCTTTTCATCCCTGTCAAATATTTTTCCATGGTGTCTCTTAAGGGTTTGTTATCTGCACTTCATATCTCCTGCTCTGCGCTGTGTGCTATTGTTCGGTGCAAAAAACCCCTACTCCCTGCGGCAAAAAAAAGCACGTTCCCCGGGGTCATGCGCCCCCCCTGGCATCACTCCGCGCCCCCCCTAGGGGGGCCACCCCACTATTTGAGAAGCACTGCCAGTGTAACCGTTCTTCATATGTTTTAGTCTCCAGTCCCCTAATCATCCTGGTTGCTCTTCTCCGCACTCCTTCTAGAGTCTCAACGTCTATTTTACAGTGTGATGACCAAAACTGGATGCAGTATTCTAGGTGTGGTGTTATTAAGGCTTTGATTACTGGCCTTTTTGGCTGCGCGGTAAAATATTTCACCCACTGAAATATTTAACCAGGCTGCTAGATAGACTTGACTTCAGCCCACTCAAGATAGTTGTTTTGGCTAGGGATTCACGAGAAAGAAATGAAGGCCAAGCTGCTCCAGGGGTGGCCAAACTATGGCTCTTTGATAAGGTGACCAGATTTTTTTTTTTAAGCGGGACACCGATGGGGGGGGGTGGGGCCGCCTGGATGCCGCCATTTGAGTTTTGCCCTCTGCGCATGCGCAGAACGCTGCGCATGCGCAGAGGGGAAAAGACGGCTAATGTTGGCGTCCAGGTGGGGGGGGGAGGCGGGAGGCCTTTCCTCGCCTCCCGCCTCCCCTTCGGGAGCCAGCAGTGGCTTGGGCTGGCTTGGGAAGGGGAGCAGCCCCCAGCGTCTCTTGGCTCTCCTCCTCCCTCCCCCCCCGCCCGCCCGGGGGTCCCGCGCCGCCCGCTGACCTCGCGCACGTCCTTGAAGGCTGCGAGAAGCGGAGCACGGCCCAGCCGGACATCGGCCTCACCTTCCCTCACGGCCCTGGCACCGCGGTCACTGCTTTAACGCGACCCACTCGCCGGAGGACGGAGCGCCCCGAAGCTGGCCGTCGGGCCTGCGCTTCACATCCGGCGCAGGGTGATGACGTCGCGCGAGGGACTTTTTCCCGCCCTCGCTTCAGCAGTATCTCAATTGAAGCTCATAGGTGACCAGACGTCCCGATTTTGAGAGGGCCTGCTGCTGCTGCCCCTGCGGCTGGGCCCAACCTGGCCGTCCTCGAGTGCCTGCAGGCCCAATTTTTTGAAAGAATGCCCTAGTCGTGCATTCTTTTAAAAAATCGGGACTTTTTAGAGGGCGGGCGGGACGCGGGACAAAGCATTAAAAAGCGGGTCTGTCCCGCCAAAATCGGGACGTCTGGTCACCTTACTCTTTGAGGACCTGTGGACTTCAACTCCCAGAATTCCTGAGCCAGCCATGCATGCATGGCTGGCTCAGGAATTCTGGGAGTTGAAGTCCACAGGTCCTCAAAGAGCCATAGTTTGGCCACCCCTGTAAAATAAACAGCTAAACTGAAGTCTGGCACTTAATCGAACCGTTTACATCCCTATTTCCTTTATCTCAGAGATTGAAGGGGTTAAAATGACAGAGCTCAGCTTCCTAGATGGAGCCATAATTTTTTTTTTCTCCCTCCAAAGCTGCAACTGAATTCCTCTTCCTGCCTTTCCTCCTGGATGGCTGTTTTAAAAGGAGGCACCACCTTTCTGTTGCTGCTTTTTTGTTTTTTCTTTTCCTTTTGGCATTTTATATTGCAGATTTGCAAGACTGCAACGCAGCTGTGGAAGGGAGTGAAGGAAAAAGACGGTGGGGAATTTGAGGGGGAAAGGCGATCAGGTGGGAACGGGAGGCTCATAAAAGCAAAATAAGAGACACTGGGGAGGGGGGATGTTATATAAAGATTATGTAAAGCTGATAAGATCCAACCCCCCACCCACCCACTCCACCCCCTTTCGTTTTGGATAGGGCGATGCGAGAAAAATGCTGCAGGATCAAAGTGAGAGAGAGCTGAAAGAAGCAGGAAAAGGAGGGGAACTTAATTTTTTTTAAAAATGGCAAGGCAGATTTTTTTTTATATAACCCAAACTCAAAATCCTGCTGCGACTAATAACCAGCTTTGCAATGCACTCAGCATTTCAAAGCACAGGGAGCATTTTAAAAAAAAAAGGGGGGGGGGGAAAGGCACATTTCTTTGCATAGCTTTTCCCCAAACCAGGTTTCTCCAATTGGACTTCAGCTCCCATAATCCCTTAGAGAGCAGCAGAGGGAAATACGCCTTTTAAGGCTAAGGACTGCAAGAGTAAAAGACTGTCTTTCTTTTATCTGAATGAGATCTCTGGTCCAGCTAACTCTTTTCTCTACACCAGTGTTCCTTAACTTGGCAATCTTAAGATGCGTGGACCAGTGGCGGGTTGCTGTCTTACCGGTGCCGGTGCGCTGCGCACGCATCTCCAAGTTTCGGGGCCCGCACTCGCTACGCGCGCACCCCCCCTCGCGCGATTTTGCTTCTGCGCAATCTCATGAGGAGACGCACGCAAGAGAGAGATTTTGGCACGATTTTGCTTCCGTGCATGCGCAGAAGCAAAATCGGCCAAAAATTAACGAAAAAAAATGGCGACGCGCACGGTGGACCGGCAGAGGGCTTCGGAGCGGTCGCGCGTAAATTGCGCAATCGGCCGCTCCCTACCGGAGCTGTGCATTGGGCAGCTCCAGCAGGAACCCACTGCTGGCGTGGACTTCAACTCCCAGAATTCCCCCAACCAGTGGAATTCTGGGAGTTGAAGTACGCACATCTTAAAGTTGCCAAGATTGAGAAATGCTACTCCCGATAACAGTGGTGAGATTAACATTTTTTACTACCGGTTCTGTGGATGTGGCTTGGTGGGCATGGTGTGGCTTGGTTGGCGTGGCAGGGGAAGGATACTGCAACATCTCCATTCCCACCCCGCTCCAGGGGAAGGATACTGCTAAATCCCCATTCCCACTCCACTCCAGGGGAAGGTTACTGCAAATTCCCCATTTCCTCCCGATCAGCTGGGGACTCGGGAGGCAGAGAGTAGATGGGGGCAAGGCCAGTCAGAGGTGGTATTTACCGGTTCTCTGAACTTCTCAAAATTTTCACTACCAGTTCTCCAGAACTGGTCAGAACCTGCTGAAACCCACCTCTGCTCGATACCTTTCCAACCTGCTCCTTTGCAAGTAGGCTAGGTTAGAGTTCCCATCATCCCCAACCAGCATGGCTATTGCTGAGAGTTGTAGTCCAACTGAGGTTTGACATCAACAGTGGAGCTACATAGCTAAAAACAAGTATGCCTTTTAGTTTTAACAGATTAACATAGTTGGAAGGGACCTTGTAGGTCATCTAGTCTAACACACACACCCTAGCAGGAGACACTACACCATTTCTGACAAATGGCAGTTCAATCTCTTCTTGAAAGTCTCAAGTGATGAACAACTTCCGAAGGCAACTTCTGTTCCATTGGTTGATTGTTCTCACTGTCAGAAAGTTCCTCCTTATTTCTAGGTTGAATCTCTCCTTGATCAGTTTCCATCCATTATTCCTTGTCTGCCCTTCAGGTGCTTTGGAAAATAGCTTGACCCCCCTCCTCTCTGTGGCAGCCCCTCAAATATTGGAACACTGCTATCATGTCTCCCCTGGTCCTTCTCTTCACTAGACTAGCTATGCCCAGTTCCTGCAACTGTTCTTCATATGTTTTAGTCTCCAGTCCCCTAATCATCCTGGTTGCTCTCCTCTGCACTTTTTCTAGAATCTCAACATCTTTTTTTATAGTGTGGTGACCAAAACTGGATGCAGTACTCTAGGTGTGGTCTAACTAAGGATTTATAGAGTGGTATTAGTACCTTTTTGTGTTTATGATTTTGTGTGATTCTTTGTTTTATTTTCTTTGCCTTCCATTGAGGCCTCTGGCAAGAACAGGCTCCTTCTCCAGCACCTCCTGGGTTAGCTAGAAAGAAGGAATCTCTGGTTATGGGCTCATCATACCCATCCCAAGTTTGGGCTCTGCCCTCAACTAGTACTTTAACTTTCCTAATGAATGTTGAGAAAATGTTACCTTAGACAAGAAAAATAAAGTTCTTTACCTACTCTAATGGGCTGGTGGAGCATAGTTGTGAAGTTGTGCTGCATTGTGGTTATTAACCCTGGTTGTGTATATATTATTCTCCCAGAGGGAAAAACGTTTTAAAAATGGAGGAAGAATACCGGGCAGGATCCAGAGAACCTGAGAAGAGAAGAGAAGAGGTAGGAAGAGGCCGCGATGCCACCTGTGTGGAGAGCAGCGTGAAGTTTGTGGCTAAGGAAACACCATCACTTCTGAAACAGAAGCTAGCAGATGGGCTCCAACAGGGCTGGGAAGGCCAGTGGCCAAATTTCTTGACCTGCCCGCCATTTCCTTATCCAAGATGGAAGAATCGAATATCAAAGTCTGACAGTCAAGAACGCCCATCCTCCTTGGAAGGAGTGGAGGAAGGGTATCGGTGGCCTAGAAAAGAATATGCTACTCAGACAGGCTTCTGTGAGAAGGCCCACAAGGCCTATGCAAGCCTGAACTTTCCTGTGAACGTGAAGGAGGAGATTCTGGAGGACATCCGTGATTCGGAGAAGCAGCGCCAACGGTTCCGACTGTTCTGCTACCAGCAGGCTGAGGGCCCTCGAGAGGCCGCTAGCCAACTTTGGGAACTCTGCCACCAGTGGTTGAAACCAGAGGAACATACTAAGGAACAGATCCTGGAGCTGCTGGTTCTGGAGCAGTTTGTGAGCATCCTGCCCGTGGAGATCCAGAGCTGGGTCCAGGAAAGCAGCCCCGAGACCTGTTCTGAGGCGGTGACCCTGGCTGAGGACTTCTTAGCAAGACAACCAGAGGAACGCCAGCTGAGCTCTCGAGAGAGAGACCAAGGACACGAAAACTGCCGGTCTCCTTGGAATAATGTTTGTGTGAGAACTGGATTGTGCTCTCCCAATATGATTTCTCGGGTGGGAAGAGAATGGGGAGATCACTTGGGTTCAAATTCTGGCTTATGTAACAGATTGGGAAAGACTTTTGGAGATCTGTTGCCAGACAGAACAAGAAGTATTGGATTATTGGGCTGACATAACATAAAGCAAGAGCTTTAGAATAGCTTTCCCTTACCCTGGGCCTTTGTAGGACACACACACACCGGGCATTGTTGCCAATTATAATATTTGCTGCAACAGAAGAGCAAACTTGTTAAACCCATGGGAAATGCCCATGGTTGTGCTTTAATCTGAAGTAATTTTGAATACATCAGCCAGGTGTAGATTTTGTTCTATTCCCACCCGTTTTCTATAGTGAGGCCCTTGTGTGCTTCTCAAAATGGGTGTTTGGCCCAAAGGAGGTCGGTGGCTGCTCTGGTTTAGATGCCGTGGGTATCTCTATGGTTGATGGGAGCTGCAGTCCCCGGCAGCCAGAATCACCCAGGAAAGAAAAGGATTTATGGCCCACACTCACTTCCTGCTAAGAAGGAGAGAGGTCTAAGTTAGAGAGTGGAAGTATCTTCCCCACTGCTGGGCAACTTGCAGTGCTGGTAGTCCTTGGCTTAATTGAGACCAAAATTTCTGTTGCTGAGCGAGATAATGGTTAAAATGAGTTTTGCCTCATTTTATGTCCTTTCTTGCCACAGTTGCTAAGTGAATGACTGCAGTTGTTAATTTAAATTTAAATGTTCCCAATTGTGATGGCTAATGGGTTTGTGCAAAGAAAAACCACTGTTAACCCAATTTTGGGGTAATTTACCCAGGTTTAGGAAGCATTGGCTTAAATGGAAAAATGTCACATTTTCACAGGAGGCTCGGGCCTTCATCTTGACCAGGGTCCTGTTTGAATCTTTATTCGATATTTTGCTTTCAGACACCAGAGTCTTTGGGAAACGTGCCTGCTAAAAGCCCCATTTCAGAGCAGCTGCTGTCTGATGATCCAGGAAAGGAGCAACTAGCCAACAATGGCAAGCCAAAGAGTGATAAGGAAACCTTCTTATTGGGTAGGTCATAGCTTCTAAAGCAGTGGTTCCCAACCTTTCTAATGCCGCGACCCCTTAATATAGTTCCTCATGTTGTGGTGACCCCCAACCATAAAATTATTTTTGTTGCTACTTCATAACTGTAATTTTGCTACTTTTATGAATTGTAATGTAAATATCTAATATGCAGGATGTATTTTCATTGTTACAAATTGAACATAATTAAAGCATAGCGATTAATCACAAAAACAATATGTAATTATGCCAGATCAGAAATTCTTGGGCCAGTCTTTGCAAGAGCACAAGGAATATCATCTTCCACAACAAGTCTACTTCTGTATTTAGACTTGATAACCAACAAGTGTACAGCAATATTTCTCACTCTCAGCAACTTTTAAGGTGCCTGGACTTCAACTCCCAGAATTCAAAGCAAAGCTGGCCCCTTAGCTGATGCTGTCAAAGCTCGGCCGCCAGGCGTCACAAACGCCTCTCACCGAATGGCACCACTCCCGACCAATCGGAGGGCTCGGGCGAGTTGAGTCGATATGGCCAGGCTTGTGGCAGAGGGGGGGAGCTGAGGATGCCGGGGCGACCCCTGGGAAATGGTCATTCGACCCCCAAAGGGGTCCCGACCCCCAGGTTGGGAACCACTGTTCTAAAGACACCAACATATGAATTACCGTATTTTTCGGAGTATAAGACGCACCTAGATTTTAGAGGAGGAAAACAAGGAAAAAAGTATTCTGAACCAAATGGTGTAGTAATATATTATTTAATAAAATACCAGTGTAGCAGAATATTTTTTACAACCATGAACACTTTTTACAACCATGTATACTTTTTACAACCGTGTATACTTTTTACAAACTTCAAACTTGACAGCTTTAAGACTAGTGGACTTCAACTCCCAGAATTCCTCCTCCAGTCATGCTAGCTCAGGAATGGGAGTTGAAGTCCATAAGTCTTAAACTTGCCAAGTTTGTAGACCCTTGCACCCCTAACCTCTAACCCAGGGGTCTTCAAACTTGACAGCTTTAAGACTAGTGGACTTCAACTCCCAGAATTCCTCCTCCAGTCATGCTAGATGAGGTAATTAGAAGGCAAAAACACTCATTTGTTTTTTAAAAAAGGCTCATTTTTCACTCATTTTTTGCAAAAACAGATCATGCAGAGGGTTTGGGAAGCCTGCAAAGCACTCCTAGAGGGTGGGGGAAGGCAAAAATGCCCCCATTTTTGCAAAAAATGGCCCGTTTTTTGCAAAAAATGGATGCAGGGGCGGGGCTTCGGGAGGCCCCAAAATGGCTGTATTCGGTGTATAAGACGCACTGACATTTCCACCCTTTTTGGGGGGGCAAAAAGGTGCGTCTTATACTCCAAAAAATACGGTAATAGAAAATACTTGTAGCTCCGGTTTTAGATTTTGGCAGTGGCTTGCTGTCTGAGCTTGTTTTTCCTTTTGTTCCCAAACGTTTCGTTACCAGACTAGGTAACATCATCAGTGGGATTTTCTTGCCCTAGTCCTCTTTAGCTTAGATATGTCTTGTGTGCCAGTGTGGTCAATTGGTTGTGTGATTGATTGTTCGTTTGGAGCTATATTTAAATGCGGAATATACACCAACATATCTCTAATCCTAATAGTAACCATAGTGTTCCAACTGCCTTTTGTTATGACTTTTTGTTAGACTCCTTAACACAATAAGAGAGTTGGAAGGGACCTTGGAGGTCTTCTAGTCCAGCCCCCTGCTCAAGCAGGAGATCCTATACAATTTCAGACAAGTGGCTGTCCAGTCTCTTTTTAAAAACCTCCAGTGATGGAAGCACCCACAACTTCTGGATGCAAAGCTGTTCCACTGGTTAATTGTTCTCACTGTTAGGAAGCTTCACCTTAATTCCAGGTTGCTTCTCTCCTTGATTAGTTTCCATCCATTGTTTCTTATCCTGGCCTTTTCCAAAGCACCTGAAGGCAGGACAAGAAACACTGGATGGAAACTAATCAAGGAGAGAAGCAACCTGGAATTAAGGAGAAACTTCCTGATGGTGAAAAAAATTAACCAGTGGAACAGCTTACCTTCAGAAGTTGTGGGTGCTTCATTTCAGACAAATGGTTATCTAATCTATTCTTTAAAATGTCTATTGTTGGAGCATTCACAACATCTGGAGGTAAGCTGTTCCACTGATTAATTGTTCTCACTGTCAGGAAATTTCTTCTTAGTTCTAAGTTGCTTCTCTCCTTGATTAGTTTCCACCCATTGCTTCTTGTCCTGCCCTCAGGTGCTTTGGAGAATAGCTTGACTCCCTCTTCTTTGTGGCAACCCCTGAGATATTGAAACACTTCTATCATGTCACCCCTAGTCCTTCTTTTCACTAAACCAGACATACCCAGTTCCAGCAACCGTTCTTTATATGTTTACTTGATTAGGATTGGTCCTGTACAGATCATAGAGAATGTGTTAACCTTCTCCATGATGAAAATGAGAAAAAAGATGATGTTTCCCAAGATAACAGGAAAACAGTGAATGATGTGGCTGGATCTTGACATACTGTAGATGCAGAAGAATGGTGAAAGAATGGTTACAGCCTGTCAGCAGTTCAAAGTAAGCCAGGTCAGGAAAACAAACTATGGAACTTTCCTGAGACAGGCTATAGACTTTTCCCTTCCACTTATCCTCTAGTGCAGTGTTTTCCCAATTCTAGCAAACTTGAAGATGTGTGAACTTCAGTTCCCAGAATTCCCCAGCCAGTTATGCTCCCATCGTCTGTGTTATTTCAAAGCAGGGGCGGGTTCCTAATTTTTTTACTACCACTCTGTGGGCGTGGCTTATTTTGTGGATGTAGCTTGCCAGTCATGTGACTGGGTGGGCGTGGCTTCTTGGACTGCTGAAGGGAGGGGAACTGAGATAGGTCCTGCCGCCCATTCCCCCTCCCCTCAGCAGCTCGAGAAGCCTCAAATGTGCGAAAATGCCTGGGATCATCACCGCACGTTCGTGGCTTCTCGGACTGCTGAAGGGAGGGGAATGGAGATAGCTCCTGCCGCCCGTTCTTTCAGCGTCTCACACACTCCCTCAGCCATCCTCCCCTGCTTGGACTCACTGTGGGATAGGAAGGCAGCACATGCACAGTGCCGGAAGCTCGGCTTCTGGGCATGCACAGAAGAAATTTTTTTTTTAAATGTAAAATAATGTTTTTTTAAAAAATGGCGGCGCTTAGGTATTGGCAACCGACCGCACCGGTACTGTGACATCACCAGTGGGCCGCTACCGGTGCTATAGAGTGGACCGCACCTGTAGGAACCCACCACTGTTTCAAAGTCATTTGCATGACTCCCTACACAACCATTGAAATGGGCCTTACATGGAGTCCTCCTGAAGATACAAATGTTCACAGTGTCAGGGTTCCAAATAGCATCCAAAACTAAATCAGAGTCCGAGGCAAAGTATTCCTCAAAGTTCCAATTTGTTAACAGAGCCATGTTGGCACATCTGTGAGAAACCCGAATCTAAAGCCCCGAGGGTTTCTCCACCCAGTTTAAAGTTCATTCCCTTGTTCCCACACCCACAAGTTCATCACGTTGACCAGTCGTCTTTTGCCAACGTGTCCGTTACTCCCCTCAGCTTCTGGGCAGGTGCCGAACAAAGGATGACCTTGAGAAGCTAGAAGGAATTTGTTATGGCTACATCTCTACATTCCTCATGCAATAGCCCCTCCCAAATTACCACAGCAAGAATACATTCTAAGCATATAGTGTGGCAGGCCAAAGTCTCTAATAAAATATGGCTTCGGCCTGACACACGTGTTTGTTTGTGTATACCTTTGAGTCAGTCTTGATACCACCCTGCACTGGCCTTTGCAGTTTTCTTAGCAATATTTTCAAAGTAGTGTACGATTGCCACTTTTCTAGGTCTTAGAGAGAATGACTGGCGCAAGGTCACCTAGCTGGCTTTGTGCCTAAAGCGAGACTAGAACTCTTGGTCTCCCAGTTTCTAAGTGGTGCCTTTAACGGTCTTAAAATTTTACTCTGGCATATACCCGTGTTTCCCCGAAAATAAGACTCTGCCTTATATTTTTTTTGAACCCTGAAATAAGCGCTTGGCCTTATTGCCATGCACTCAAAAGCCCGATTGGGCTTATTATCAGGGGATGTCTTATTTTGGGGGGAAACAGGGTATTGTAAATCTGAGAATCTTTTTGATAGAAGGTTTTAGATCATAGATATAGAAGATGGATATAGAAGATAAAGTTGGCCTTCCAAAATTTAGATTTCCCTTCTGCCAAAAATTGTTACTTTTTTTTAAACTATGGATAAAATCAAAGAAGTGTGGGGTGTTTTTTTGACAATGTGTAACGGGAAAGCACCAGAACTGGGTGAAATTCTTCTTTCACTTTAATGAAACATGTGTCAGGGTTCCAAATAGCATACAAAACTAAATCCGAGTCCGAGGCAAAGTATTCCTCAAAGTTCCAATTTATTAGCAAAGCCATGTTGGCACATCTGTGAGAAACCCGAATCTAAGCTACGAGAGTTTCTCCACCCAGTTGAAAGTCCATTCCCTTGTTCCCACACCCACAAGTTCATCACGTTGACCAGTCGTCTTTTGCCAACGTGTCCGTTACTCCCATCAGCACCGGGCAGGTGCCGAACAAAGGATGACCTTGAGAAGCTAGAAGGAATTTGTTATGGCTACATCTCTACATTCCTCATGCAATAGCCCCTCCCAAATTACCACAGCAAGAATACATTCTAAGCATATAGTGTGGCAGGCCAAAGTCTCTAATAAAATATGGCTTCGGCCTGACAACATGTGTTCCTAAACTTGAGTTTTGAACTTTTGAAACTGGCATCTCATCTTCTTCACTTAATGAAGCGTAGATTATAGTTGTACCCTAACTTGGTAACAATGGATAGATTCTCCATGCTGTTGGATTGTGATTCACAACTCTCTGTTGATCCTTGCAGGTAACAACGACACAGAGGCAAAAGAAGATGGATGCCTTGAGCGGGAAACATCTTTGGCCAAAGAGACACTTTTCCCATTCCATGATGAGAAGGAGACCGAGCCTGGAAATCAGCCAGAACTACAGAGCTTTCAAAAAGACCATCCTAAGAAGACCAAGCTTTGCCAAGAAGGTGTTGTCAAAGAAGACCGAATCCAGAATAAAAGCAAAAGAAAATGCACAGAGTGTGGACATCTCTGTGAGGTCAATGACCTTCCTGCCAATCAGAAAATGGACCCGGAAGAATTTTACATCTGCCCCCAGTGTGGGAAAACCTTCAAGAACGCAGTGCCCGTAGCCTCCAGCCAGGAAACTACAACCAGGCCTAAACCCTATCTGTGCTCAGAGTGCAGCAAGAGTTTTGGCACCAAGGCGGCCCTCCTGAAGCACAAAGCAACCCACACGGGGGAGAAACCATTCGTGTGCTCCGAGTGCGGGAAGTGCTTCACGACCAGCTCCAATCTGATCTACCACAACATCGTCCACACGGGGGAGAAGCCCCACAAGTGCGCCGACTGCGGCAAAGGCTTCCACTGGAAGTCGTCCTTGATTACCCACGAGAGGACTCACACAGGGGAGAAGCCGTACGTGTGTCCCGAGTGCGGGAAGAGCTTCGGGAACAGCTCCCAGCTTCTGAGGCACAAGAGGGTGCACACGGGCGAGAAGCCGTATCACTGCTCCGAGTGCGGCCGGAGCTTCAACCAGATCGCCTCGCTCATCGCGCACAAGCGAATCCACACGGGGGAGAAGCCGTACGAGTGCTCCGAGTGCGGGAAGGGTTTCGGCACGCGGACCAACCTGATGATGCACCGGAGGGTCCACACGGGAGAGAGGCCGTATAAGTGCTCCTACTGTGGGCAGAGCTTCAGCCAGAGGACTCACCTCATCATCCACGAGAGGACCCACACGGGAGAAAAGCCCTACAGCTGCTCCGAGTGCGGGAAAAGCTTCAATGCCAAAGCACCCCTGATCACCCACAAAAGGATCCACACTGGGGAGAACCTTTACCAGTGTTTCCAGTGCGGGAAAAGCTTCAGCACCAGCTCCAATCTCCTGAACCACAACATCATCCATACTGGGGAAAAACCCCACAAATGCTTCGACTGTGGCAAATGCTTCAATCGGAAATCCTCCCTGATTAATCACCAGAGGATCCACACCGGGGAGAAGCCCTATGCCTGCTTCGAGTGCGGGAAGCGTTTCATTTCGAGCTCGGACCTCACCAAGCACAAGAAAGTTCACCGGGGGAAGCGGGCAGCCTGTCCTGCAACTTTAGGGTATAGCCCAACACTTGAAGAATCAGGGGATCTGGGACAAGCACCCTTGCTGAAATCTGATACTTGATTGACCTTTGGTCCTATATAGGTTGTCCTTTACTTACAATCATGATTGAGCCCAAAATGTCTGTTGCTTAGCAAGACAGTTAAATGATTTCCCCCCATTTTATGATGTTTCTTGCCACAGTTGTTAAGTGAATCACTGTAGTTGTTAAGTTAGTAACACAGTCGTTAAGTGAATCTGGCTTTCCCATTGACTTTCCATGTCAGAAGGTCGCAAAAGGTGGATCACAGGACCCCAGGAGCACCCCAACCATCGTAGCAGTGGCATCTTAGATTTATATACCACTTCAAAGTGCTTTAACAGATTAACAGAGTTGGAAGGGACCTTGTAGGTCATCTAGTCCAACTCCCCACCAGTGGTGGGTTCCTACCGGTGTGGCCCAGTGTGCCATTCCGGTAGGAATCTGCCGATTACACAATTTGCGTGCGACAGCTCCGATGCGGACTTCGCCGGTCCGTTGCGCGGCGCCATCTTTTTTCTGGAATTTTTGGGCTTTTTTTGCTTCCGCGCATGCGCAGGAAGCAAAATTGTGTGAGGGGACGCATGTGTGTAGCGAGCATGCGCGCGAAATGAGATGATGCACGCACAGCGCACCGGTAGGCAGGTAAGTAAGAGGAACCCGCCTCTGCTCCCCATCCAGGTAGGAGACCCTACACCATTTCTGACAGATGGCAGTCCAGTCTATTCTTGAAAGCTTCCAGTGATGAAGCTCCCACAACTTCCGAAGGCAACTTCTGTTCCATTGGTTGATTGTTCTGTCAGAAAGTTCCTCCTTATTTCTAGGTTGAGTCTCTCCTAGAATCTCTAACCCAGGTAGAAAATGTGGGTTGGGTTTACTGAAATCCTTTTATCTCCTGAGATAGTTTGCTGACCACCTGGATGTTTTTAGAAGGGGAGAATAAATGGGGGGGGGGGAAGAGGTAACAACCTTTCTTTCCCATCCATTTCTTTCTTCTTTAGAAATGGTGTTCTTGGTATCCACAAGAAAACTGGAGATGCCCAGATGCGGGAGATGATTAGCTGCCCGTCAGAAGTGTCTATGGAGATTCTTGGTCATCCAGATCATGGTTGCCCCAAAAGTGCTTTTTCAAAAGGTGACTGGTCTTGCCCTTGTTTTGCCTTGAAGACGTTTCGCTTCTCATCCAAGACGTTCCTTCACAGAAGACCTGAAGATGGATGAGAAAGGAAACGTCTTCAAGGAAAAGCAAAGTCCAGTCAATTGCCTTTTCAAAAAGCACCTATGGATGCCCTTCAGAAGAAGCTGAGGAGGTCATTCATGCGATTCTTGCTTGCCAATTAGGTTTCCCTCACCCACCCCCAAGGCAATTTTTCCTAAAGGAAAACAACCATGGATTTTAAAAAATCTCCTGCCTTGTTTTTCTCTCTCCATCTTCTGCCCTTGACTGTCCAGTCTCTTCTTAAAAACCTCCAGCGATGGAAGCACCCACAACTTCTGAAGTGAAGCTGTTCCACTGGTTAATTGTTCTCACTGTTAGGAAGTTTCTCCTTAATTCCAGGTTACCTCTCTCCTTCATTAGTTTCCATCCCTTGTTTCTTGTCCTGCCCTCTGGTGCTTTGGAAAATAGGTTGGCCCCGTCTTCTTTGTGGCAAACCTCTCAAATGCTGGAATATTTGATAATGGATAAATGAAAGAGTTTCACTCCTAGAGTTCCCCAGCCAGCAAAGCACAGCAACGGACAGAGTAAAAATCAAAACATCATTAAATCAATAATCCAAATCAGTGTCTCAATCGAAGAGAGTATCTGTAGCTCAGTGTTCAGTGGTAGAGTCCTTGATGCTCTCTGAGCTTGATGGTTTTCATGCAGACATTTCATTACCCAACTAGGTTTCTACCCCAGACAAAACTACACCCCCACCAACACTAGCAGAGCAAAGCTTCTGTTTGTAAACTGAACAAAGCCCACCGTACTTCACACAGATGATGTTACCTAGTTGGGTAGTGAAACATCTGCAAGCAAACTACCACCCTCAGAAATCACCGAGGACTCTGTGTTTCTCAACCTTAGCAAGACTGGCTGGGGAATTCTGGGAGTTGAAGTCCATCTTAAAGTTGCCACCGTTGAGAAACATTGGTCTAAAAGGCTTTGGGATGCTTTTTTAATCTTCAATGCCACCACCAGGGGTGACATGATAGCAATGTTCCAATACTTGAGAGGATGCCACAGAGAGGAGGGGATCAGGCTGTTCTCTGTGGCACCAGAAAGCCAAACAAGGAATAATGGATGGAAGCTGACCAAGGAGAGATTCAAGCTGGAAGTGAGGAGAAACTTTCTGACAGTGAGAGCGATCAACCAGTGGAACAGCCTGCCAGCGGAGGTTGTGAGAGCCCCAACACTTGCGACCTTCAAGGAGAGACTGGACTGCCATCTGTCTCAAATGGTGTAGGAACTCCTGCTTGAGTAGGGAGGTTGGACTAGATGACCTACAAGGTCCCTTCCAACTCTAATAATAAATCTAAATCTAAAGTATGTCAAAAATGTATTTTGTGTTGAAAACAAAAATAATCCATAATCATACATGGCATGCCCTTTCATACAACTCTTTTATATATGTATTCCCTTTGGGTCAAGATTTGTGGGTTGGGAATTGCTAGTACAGTTCCGTACATGTATTAGTTGTAGATTTTAAATGAAATCTTTGCAAATATTTCATGTCCCATTATTTGTCTCTCTTTGGATATACAGTTTTCCTAATGGGTATGCCAGCTTCCCCCCCCCCCTTCTTTTACATTTGGACCATTTTAAACACTGGCACTCCCTTTTCTTCCATATTTCCTGATTGTTCTTTTTTATAGCGTATTCTGTCTCTTGAAATTTGTGACTTTCTTACTATGGAAAAAGAAAATACAACATGTTTTGTGATGTACTTATTAAATAATGCCCTGTGAGTTTTTGTTGTCCCTGGAATTCTTTAACTGTTAACTAAACAAAGACACAAAACCTGAATAATCTATATATTGGGAGAATTGGAAACTAAATACAATTCAAAATCCCTGCATGCAGAAGATTAGCATATCAGACAAAAGTTCTAGGGCTGCTTAGAGTCCTGTTTTCTAAATGCAAGGAGCTGGGTACATTTCACTTGCAAAGATAAGATTAAGGATATGCAAGAACTTTAAAACAGTTATCAAAGAAAGGAGAAATTTTTCGCTGCCAGAGAGAGGGAGGATTTGAATAATTTAATTGGAATTGCAACACAGATTTTGCCTAAATATTAAGAGTAATATGGTAAAGCTGTCTTATTGAGTAAAGGAAGTATTTTAAGGCAAGAGATCTCAAATAGCTACATTTGAAAAGATGAAGTTACACAATGGATGCTCATTTGAAATGAGACAGTCCCTCATAAAATGGCTGCTTAAGGGGACATAAACACTTGCCAATTATTTTGCCAGCCCAAACCTGGAAGGAGGGAGTCAGGAAAGCTCTTAAGGCCCAGAATAAGCTAAAACTAGCAACCAAAGTAAAAAATAATGAAGTTTCAATATGTAACGAACAAGAAGAATGTCAAGGTTGTGAGAGCCCCAACACTTGCGACCTTCAAGGGGAGACTGGACTGCCATCTGTCTCAAATGGTGTAGGAACTCCTGCTTGAGCAGGGGGTTGGACTAGATGACCTACAAGGTCCCTTCCAACTCTAATAATAAATCTAAAATCTAAAAAAAAAAGGAAACAATAGGTACACTACTTTCCTGCCTAAGCAGGGGGTTGGACTAGAAGACCTCCAAGGTCCCTTCCAACTCTATTATTATTATTGTTGTTATTATCATCATCATCATCAGTAGTAGTAGTAGTAGTAGTAGTCGTCGTCTTACAACCAGTGCTGCTTTTGATACGTTGGGTTTTTTCTTCCTTCCTGCATACAAGTCAAAACAGGCAAGGAATTAGTAAGAGAATACCTACCCACCCTGGATGAGTATAAATCACCTTGACCTGTTGGTTTACATCTTGGGGTTTTGAAGGAGCTGGCAGATAAAATGTCGGAGCCACTGAAATGTAATGTAACTCACGTAGCACAGAGGAAATATCAGAGGACTGAAATAGAGCTGATGTGGTTCCCAATAACACTGGGAATGACATCCATAGGTGTGTACTATAGCACTCAACCAAACATAACAAATAGATGAACGTTTTGCCAATGAGTTAGCTAAGATGGATAGATAAGATACACGGCAATAGTAACAGGAGACTTTAAATATCCTGACATCAACTGGGAGACAAACTGCACCTAGTGGAAGATCAAACAGGTTCCTGATGAATATAGCAAACAACTTTGTCTCCCAAAAAGTAGAGAAGCAGACTGCAGGGTTACCTAATACAGACTGCAGTGGTCCTAATACAGAATAAGAGTTGGAAGAGACCTTGGAAGTCTTCTAGCCCAACGCCCTACTCAAACAGGAGACCCTACACCAGTGATGGCGAACCTATGGCACGCGTGCCACAGGTGGCACACGGAGCCATATCTGCCGGCACGCGAGCCGTTGCCCTAGCTCAGTTCCAGCGTGCATGTGCGCGCTGGCCAGTTGATTTGTGGCTCGCGCGGAGGCTATGGGAGGGCGTTCTCAGCCTCCGGGGGGGGGAGGCCATTTTTGCCCTCCCCAGGCTGCAGGGAAGCCTCTGGAGCCTGGGAAGGGCTAAAAATGGGCTTACCGGGCCCACCGGAAGTTGGGAAACAGGGGAGGGGGTCATGTGCACATGCATGGGGGGCAGGGCAGCATAGGGGGGTCACGCGCACATGCGCAGGGGCTGGGGAGAATTGAATTATGGGTGTGGGCACTCGCACATGTGTGATAGCGCGCGTGTGCATGCTTTTGGCACCCGGGGAAAAAAAGGTTCGCCATCACTGCCCTACACCATTCCAGACAGGTAGCTGTCCAGTCTGTTACAATCCTCCAGTTATGAAATAACACCCCCCCCCCCCCCGTTTCTGAAGGCAAACTCTTCCACTTGTTGATTGTTCTCACAGGAATTTTCTCCTCAGTTGTAGGTTGTTTCTCTCCTCGATTAGTTTCTATCTTTTGTTTATTGTTTTGCCTTTTGGTGCTTTGGAAAATAGATCAACCCGCTCTTCTTTGTGGTAGCCCCTCAAATATTGGAATACTGCTATCATCCTTCTTTTCACTGGACTAGACATACCCAATTCCTGCAGCTAGTCTTTATATGTTTTTGTCTCCAGGCCCTTAAGCATCTCAACATCTTTTTTGTAACATGGTGACCAAAACATGATGCTGTATTCCAGGTATGATCTAACCAAGGCTTTATAAAGTGGTACTAATACTTAACATGATTTTGATTCTGTTTATACAACCAAGGATTGTGTTAGCTTTTTGGGCTGTTGCCGCACACTGCTGGCTCATGTTTAAGTGATCGTCCACTAGGACTCCAAGGCCCTTCTCACAGTTACTGTTTTTGAGCCAGGTTTCGCTGAATCTGTACTTATATCCTTTGGTTTTTTTTTCTGCCCAAATGTAAAACTTTGCTTTTCTATTCATTAAATTTAATTTTGTTGGATAGAACCCATTGTTCATGTCTGTCAAGATCTTTTTGGATGCTGAGATTGTCTTCTGGGGTGTTGGTTATTCCTGCCAGCTTAGTGTCATCTGCAAATTTGATGAGTTCCCCTTCTATTCCCGCATCCAGGGGTCAGCAACCTTAAACCCTCAAAGAGCCATTTGGAGCCATTTCCCACAGAAAAGAAAACGCCGGGAGCCACAAAACCCTTCCCATGCCTGACTATTTCCTGAGCAGCCACAGAACTAGCATATGTAGTTGAATTAAACGTTGTTTTCTTCTGAAACTTTTTTCTTGGATTTATCCATGGTTGGCCTACCGGGGGTCGAAAAGCTCAATAAATCACGTGCCAGCAGGTATCACGCATTGGCGGTTGTGATGCATATTTTGAGCGACAGGGAGCCGCAGCAGAGGGATGAAAGAGTCACATGCGGCTCCAGAGCCACGGGTTGTTGACCCCTGCTCTCATCTAAGGCATTTATGAAAACATTGAAGAGTACTAGGCCTAAGACAGTACCCCACTGCTTACTTCCTTCCATGTAGATTTTTTTACCTCCCAAAAATGAAATCATAGCAGGGGGTTAAAGTTACCAGATCATTGGGAAAGAGTGAGAGTGTCATATTGGAATTCAACATAGTGTGAGGCACAAGTAATAGAACAAAGTCAAACTACTTACTTAGACTTTAAGAGAGCAGATTTCAACAAATTTTAGATAGCGTTTGGGAAGGATTCCACGAGTGGAAATCTTTAAGGGAAAAACAACTCAAAAAGCTTAGAAAATTCTGCAAAAATGAGATTATAAAATTTCAAATTAGGACAATACTACCGAAATAGAAAAATAAGAGATCCCAGTATGGCTGCATAAAGAAGTTTGTGACAAACAAAAAGGACAAATATAAAAAGTGGAAAGAGGGACACAGAACTAAGGCAGAATATCAACCTACAGTCTGAATTTGCAAAGATGAAGTCAGGAAAGCTAAGGCTCAGAATGAACTAAGACTTGCAAAAAAAAAATATAAGAAATAATAATAATAAAATAAATGTTTCTTTCAACATGTAAAAAAACCAAAGTAAAGGAACAATCAGTCCGCTAATGGGAGAAGATGGCAGGGAAGTGATGGGTAGTAAGGAAAAAGCTGAACCACTTAATTGATTCCTTTACACATTTCAAGTCTTTACACAAAAGGAAAAAAATAGTCCAATCTATCAAAAGCAATACAGGTAGCCCTCTTCAGTTCATTTAGTGAACAAAGTCACAACGGCACTGAAAAAAAGTGACTTATGACCATTTTTCACACTTATGACCATTGCAGCATCCCCGCGGTCACGTGATTTACATTTGGATGTTTGACAACTGGTTCATATTTATGACGGTTGCAGTGTCCCCGGGGCCACGTGATCCCCTTTTGCGACCTTCTGACAAATAAAGTCAACGGGCAAGCCAGATTCACTTAACAACCATGCTTAAAGTGACCAGATTTTTTTTTCTTCAAGCGGGACACCATTGACGGGGGTGGGTTTCTCCATTTGAGTTTTGCCCTCTGCGCATGCCGGCGTCCAGGTGAGGTGGGGGGGAGGGGGGGAGGGGGGAGGGGGGAGGGCGCTTGGATGCCTGCAGCTCGCGACAGGTAAGCTGCCTCCTTTTCCCGTCTCCCGCCTCCCGTTCGTTGCTTGCCAGCCCGGCCGAAGGGAAGGCGGGAGGCGAGGAAAGGCCTCCCGAAAGGAGGGGAGGCTTCGGGAGCCCGCCTCCCTTTCGGCCCGAAAGGGAGGCGGGCTCCCGAAGCCTCCCCTCCTTTCGGGAGGCCTTTCCTCGCCTCCCGCCTTCCCTTCGGCTGGGCTGGCAAGCAACGAACGGGAGGCGGGAGACGGGGAAAGGAGCAGCCGGCAGCTTACCTGCTCCAAGCATCCAAGCGCCGCGGTCTCCCGGTCGCCCGCCCGGCCCCAGGGCAACGGCGGCAGCGAGGCGACGGGGGGAAGAAAGGGGAGGGGGACGAGGAAGGGCTGTTTGCGCCGCTCGTGACGTAAATTCAAAGCGGCGACGGCTCCTCGTCCCTCACCCCTCCCAACAGCAGCGGCGCCTCCGAGGGCGGGGCTAGGGATGGGGCAGGGGAAGGAGAGGAGGAGCAGCCTCCCTTCCCCCTCCCCCCAGCTTCCAGCCACCGCCGGAGGAGTCAACAACGCGGGACGCCCGCCCGCCGCCAACGCTGCCCACAGCCGGCCTGAGCTGAGAGGCCTGCTGCCTTTCAGGGCGATTTTTTGAAAGAATGCCCTAGTCGGGCATTCTTTCAAGAAATCGGGACTTTTTAAGAGGGCGGGCGGGACACGGGACAAATGGTGAAAAAGCGGGTGTGTCCCGCCAAAATCGGGACGTCTGGTCACCTTAACCATGCTACTAAATTAACAACTGCAGTGATTCACTTAGCAACTGTGGCAAGAAAGGTCGTAAAATGGGGCAAAATTCATTTAACAACTGCCTCGCTTAGCAACAGAAATGTTGGTCTCAGCTCCGGTTGCAAATAAAGGACAACCGGTATTGCGACCTTTTATGATTTGTGACCTTCTGACCAAGCAATGTCGGTGGGGAAGCCTTAGGAAAGCTACTTAACTTCGCCTCCGCAGCGTTTTTGCTGAACAACCGTGGCAAGACCAGGTCGTAAAACGGGACAAGGCTTGCTTAACCACCGCCTTGCTTAGGCACAGAAATGTTGGTTGTCCTAAACTGAAATTTGTGGTCGTAAACCGAGGTCCACCTGTTAATACAAGCGCTGAGTTATGGGCAATGCTCCTCCACCGGGATTAACGAGACTCCCCCCCACACACACACACCCTCCACCACGTGCCCAGAGCCACGGCGGCTTCCACGCAGACTCGCACGTCCGCCAAAACCCGGGCACGTGCCAGCCCTTCGGCCTCGCCCCCCCCACCGCGCCCCCCCTCCCCCGCAGGGCTTCGCTCGGCCGCCACTGGCGCCCTCACGCTCCCGCGCCTGCGCCGGTCCCTTTTCGCAAAAGGTTAAAGGCACCGAGCTCTCCTGCCTAGAAAGGTCCAGATTTGTGGCGGGAGGGTGGGGGGGGGAAGGTGGAAATGGGTGGGAAGGGTCGTCGTCGTCTCCGCCGCCTCCTCCGCCTCCTTCCTGTCCTGGCTTCGGCTCCTTCCTCCCTCGGTGAGAAACTGCCCTTTGTACGCTTCTCCATCCCGGGTGCCATGGAGAGGGTCACCGATTCCTGAAAGTTGGGATGCAGCGGCGGAGAGGCGCGATGCAAAGGCTGCAAAGGGAAGGTGAGTGCCGGCCAGGAGGGGAAGCCCGGGCTGGGGAGAGGCGGGGTGGGTTGCAGGGGGAAAGAAGACCTGGCTGGGCACCATAGGAGTTGTAGTCCGGCCAGCCGCTCCAGCAGGCAGCGGGCTTTTGCTGCAGAATTGCTCGGCTGCAAGGCACCTTTGCGCGCAGGAGTCTCCCCATTGCTGGAAGACTCCTGAGTAGGCGATGTGTATGATTTGTGACGATGTGCCCCCTTTTTTTTTCGGAGCAGGGTCGATTTTTCTCCCCGTGACTTGCTGTGTGATTTTAAAGGCCCTCCCCCTCCAGAGAAAAAGTAAGAAACTTATGATCCGGGATCCCTGATCAGGAAATAAGATCGCACTTAGGGAGGGGAAAAAACTTAGATTCAATCCTGCTAAGGTCCGTAATGATTTGTGGTTTAATGATATAAACAACCAAGTTTCCCATCTGCTCAGTAATCCGAGATGACTTAGCTATTAAGGAGTGGAAAATGATGAACAAAATATGGAAATATATAGGAAAGGTATTATAAAGCACAGGGAAGGTATTATAAAACCACCCAAAAGCTGCCGTCCCAGAATATTTCTAAATCAGCCTTAGCATTTAACTTGGAAGGCATCACTTTATTCAAAACATACACTGGATCAGAATAAAATGAATTGTAAACCTGCATCTAGTGTAACATTTAAAATAAAGACAGCTGTAATTAAATTCAATAATGAAAAGTATCAGGAGTCTAGTTTTTAATCCACAACCTATCCAGTTAATTTTTTCCAACTTTTGGAGCTTTCCTAGATTGCTTTTAACATAGTTTCTTAAAGGTCTGACACAACAATTTTATTTTTTCGTAAACATCTCCAGACTTTTAAGAAACAAAACAGCTGAAGTGCCAGCAGCCAAACTGAGATAAAAATTTTAAAAATGTGATTCCTGATTCTAAATCAGTGCTTACCCTTTTGTAGAAATGACAGATCCAATTTTTTTTATTTATTTATCCACGTTGAAAGGGAAAAAATGACCTTTCTTTTGCAATTGTTTTGATGAAACAATCAGGAAGGTCACGGGCATGTTTTAAACACAAGCCTTGTTTTTTTTTCCTCTCATCCTTTTTTTCTGGATTTTTAAAATTATGTTGCCCAATAAAGACTCTTGGAAAGTTGCAAAGTATTTTGGAAACTTTCAGTTGGCCTAATAAAGCAGAAATGGTGACCTGCAGCCTTACAGATATTAATGTCCTACATCATTCAGAATCCCTCACAATGGTCCGGTTTGCTGGGAGTTGATAAAGGTATCCTCAGAATTTGGATTAACTGGCCTGGTTTTTGCTCCTTAAGTAGCAATTGGAGACCCCTGCTGATCTATTCAAACCCATCCAATAGTGGAATAATAGATCCTAATTACTTTTGATCAACCCCAGGCTATACTGATTATACAGTGAGGAGGGATAAACTGTAGGGTTTCCCCCCCCCCAGTTCTCCCAAGGTCTTCTATTCAAAGATCTATTTCCATTTTTACTAAATCCTGAAGGCCCATCCATTGTTAATAGTAAAACTGTGTTCCTGCAGCTGTCCGTCAGGTAACCTGTGCCACACAACCACAGAACGAAATCGGAACTACGGTAGTACAGTATGAAGATGGATTTAGTTTTAGCTCCAAGCAGCTCTGGGATTCTAGGTGGTGGCACTAAACACCAGCCAGTCAACCTGCTAGTTAGGCCAAGCGAATTGGGACAAGAGCATTAACAGAGGATTAATCTCTTCCTCCTGCTGCCAATGCAGAGATTGACCTGGAATGGCCCTGCAAAAATCAGGAAAACTGTAATGTAGGACCTTCGTCTCTCTTCCTTTTTTCCACAAACACAAACTCCATGGAAATTGAGCAGAGGAAAATGGAATGAAAAAAGAAATAGGATTGGTAAATTTCCCTCAGTTTTGTCTGCAATGGCCCCCCTGTAGGATCTAGGACTGCAGTAAAAAGAAGCCAGAAGATATGCTGTCCGGTGTATTTTCTACGAGGAGTGTGTACGTGTAAAACTGCCCTGGTGAATGGGTTGTCTGACAGCTTAGTGCCAGTTCACAGTGGCAGCTGTTTTCTCTGACATAGTAACTGAATTGGTTGGGCATATTATGCAACTGTAATCGTAAAATTAAAGACCAGGGAGATTCTCATCCCATTTTGAGTACAAGGATTTTTTTTTCAGTGTCAGAAAAAAAACACCTTGAAATCGTAGTTGTTCCTTCCTAAAAATCTGTTCTGTGGTTTTCTTTGCAAGCATCTTTTTGGCATTCTAAATTGAGGGGTGTAAAATTATTGTTGTTCTGGCTAAAACAATAGGAGTAATCACAAGGGGTTAGAACCTCTTACAGATTTTCAGGTAAATTGGAATAGATCGTTAAATAAATCATTATTCTGATTTCTGTAATTAGAGACACCAGTGCATTGTTTCACAACCAAGCTGACTTCAACTCCCAGAATTCCTTGGCCAACATGCTGGCTGGGGAATTCTGGGAGTTGAAGTCTGCAAGTCGGAAAATGGCCAAGATTGAGAAACACTACATTAGTGATTAGACCTGGAAGGTTCTGCTTGCATAGGAGAATCATAGAGTTGAAAAAGTCCAACTTCCTTCCTGTGCAGGGACCTGAATTAAAACTGACATTCAGATAGTCCTTGACTTACAACAGTTCATTTAGTGACCGTTCAAAGTTATAACGGCACTGAAAAAAGAGACTTATGACCGTTTTTTACACTTACGACCATTGCAACATCCCCATGGTCACATGATCAAAATTCAGATGCTGGTCGGTCCATATTTATGACGGTTGGAGTGTCCCAGGGTCATGTGATCAGCTTTTGCGACCTTCTGACAAGCAAAGTCAATGGGGAGTCCAGATTCACTTAACAACCATGTTACTAACGTAACAAATGCAGTGGTTTCACTTAACAACTGTAGCAAGAAAAGTCGTAACCCACTTAAATGTTTCACTTAGCAGCATAAATTTTGGGCTCAATTGTGGTCATAACACTAAAGACTACCTGTAGATTGGCTGTCTTAATATATATTTAGCTGCTGAAGTACAAACAGCCTCGGCACTAAGCGGGTGAGAAAAAGCATTGAAAGAATCCAATCATTTTTTTAATGCAGTGATTTTTTTTCCCTTCTATTTAGCAGAATAATGAAAATTGTCCCAGAAGAGAAGGAAAAAGAGTATCTGAAACATTTATATCAAAATAAATATTTTAATAATAATAATAATAATAATAATAATAATAATAATAATAATAATAATAATAACAACAACAACAACATTGGAGTTGGAAGGGACCTTGGAGGTCTTCTAGTCCAACCCCCTGCCTAGGCAGGAAACCCTACACCACTTCAGACAAATGGTTATCCAACAACTTCTTAAAAACTTCCAGTGTTGGAGCATTCACAACTTCTGGAGGCAAGATGTCCCACTAATTATTTGTTCTGTCAGGAAATTTCTCCTTAGTTCTAAGTTGCTTCTCTCCTTGTTTAGTTTCCACCCATTGCTTCTCGTAGAACTCAGGATTCCTGAGTTTAGAACTCATTGTAGAACTCAGGATTCCTGTGGAATTTTGCCTTTTTCTCAACTGGCACTCTTTGTTGCTTGTGCAAAGGGATAGCAGCGAGTTGCTTTCCCACAATCTTCTCACAATTCTCACAATATCCCATAGAGAAGATTCGGCCTCTCATATTCCTAATCTTACTTATAGCCTGAGGATAAAACTAGAGCCTTTGAGGTCAATCTGCCTGGCATTAGCTGCTCCCTAAAGTATCTAGGTTATTTTAAAAGCCACTTTCAAGTACAGCATAGGGTTGAAATGTACAGTAGACATCAAACTGCATTCACCATTAGGCAATTTTCTTTTTTCCAGTTCAGATCGTCCAGCCAGCAACTAAGATGGCATCGTGTCACCTGTGGGCGCCGAAGCCCTTCGCAAACCAAGGGGAAAGGAACTCTCGTATTCTCCGTGGGGAAACGGCAAAAAATATCCTGACAGGGGCAGCTCTCCTGCAAAATAAGCAAGGACTGGACGTAGGCCTGCAAGAGAGCCAGAAAACTCAACAGCAAAAAGGATTGGCGATGGTGCCTTCTCTCTACTCTGTTTGGAGACCATCACGGTTGTTCGAGTCTGTCTCTGAGGATGACATGATGGCGTTCAAGGCTTCCTATCGGATGATGAAACAGCCTAGCCAGCTGTCCAAGGAAGGCCGCCCAATGGGGAGGCCCGTCGTGCAGGGCATCAGCAGGGAACCACAGAAAGCCCCCGAGAACTTGACAAGATCGGGGTCTTTGAAAGAGCAGACCTTGACTGGGGTTGACCCTGACAGCTTGGAGATAAAACGCCAACATTTCCGGCATTTCTGCTACCAGGAAATCGAGGGCCCTCGAGCGGTCTTGAACGAACTCCAGGAGCTTTGTCGCCAGTGGCTTCTGCCAGAGAGGCGCACCAAGGAACAAATTGTAGATCTGGTGATCCTGGAGCAGTTCCTGACCATCTTGCCACTGGAAATGCAGATCTGGGTCTGTAAAAGTGGTCCTGCCACATGTTCTCAGGCCGTGGCCCTAGCAGAAAAATTCCTCCTCCGGCTGCAAGAAACGGAGTCTTGTAAAGAAAAGGTAGGACCGTGGTTCAAAGATAGCCTAAAACGGGCTCTTCCAATGTCACAATTTTGAGATGGGGACTTCAAAATGTGGCCTTCTTGAAAGTCTACAAAATATAGCCAGGTATTCTCACTAGGGTGTATCATTCAGCAACCAAATGTGGCTCAAATTCTGCCAATTCTTGTAACCCTTAATTTCTAAATGTGGATGTCCATTGTCTGCTATGAAAAAGCCAAATAGAGTTTGAGGTTGCAAACAGTAGGAATATTGTTTCCAAATCATGTGAATTAATACAGTAGTTTCAGTCTATTTTGCATTGAGGACATCCCTTATGGCAGTGGTTCTCAACCTTCCTAATGCCGCGACCCTTTAATACAGTTCCTCATGTTGTGGTGACCCCCAACCATAAAATAATAAAATTATTAGGAAACTCGGGTGGGTTCTAACTTACCTCACTGCTGGCATGCTTCCTCCTGCGCTGTGTGACCGTGCCTCATGGGCGTGCGTGTGCTTTGCGCGCGCACGCATGCGCAGTGCCAACTTTTTGCAAAAAAGCTGAAAACAAGATGGCGACGCATGCGCAGTGCCGGAAATTCGTCTTCTGCGCATGCTCAGAAGTTCCCATGGTACAGATTTTTTTTTTTGCAATAGTCTATTTGCATGTGGGTGGACCCACCTGGAGACGGATAGAGGAGCGGTGTCTTGGTTCCGAAGACCATCGGAAATATGTGTTTTCCGATGGTCTTAGGTGACCCCTGTGAAAGGGTCGTTTGACCCCCAAAGGGGTTGCTATCCACAGGTTGAGAACCGCTGCCTTATGGGTTTGCCCAATACACAACATGCTCTGTCTGGGTTTTTTTTATTTTATTAGCCCAGTCTCTGGATTCAGTTTAGGCTCAAATAACAGTAATTGTATGAATGCAGCATACTTTAAGTAAATTGTGTGAACCCAGCTACCAAGACTATCCCTGAAAGTTCATCCAAAGAAATTGGAATTTGTTCAGAGAAAGACATCCGGTGGGGTTGATCAAGGTGAAACACCAAGGAGAGGATAAGGGAACTGGGTACATTTCATCTAAAGAAAAGAAGACATTGGGATGATGCATGACAAAACGTTGATGTAATGAACCTTCATTTAGTGGGCTTAAGAGACAACCAAACACAATTCTGTGCACTTATTCCACCTGTGCGTTCACTTAAATTTATGTTAATATTATGACATCTGTGGTGGTTTATACCAGCGGCCCCCAACCTTTTAGGCACCAGGGCCCGGTTCCGTGGAGAGAGGTTTTTCCGTGGACTGGAGGGGGTGCGGTTTCACGTGCTGCCTGCATCCCGCGGATGGGGCTTCGCTTGTTTGCGCAGCCCAGTTTCTGGCATGCCACGGACTGGCGCCAGTACAAAGGCCAGGGGTTGGGGACCCCTGATTTATACCATTTGCAGGATGACATAGGTAGGCCAGGATCGTCCATCTCTGCAATATGTCTTCTCATGCCTCTTTTTTTTAATGAACTGCATATAAATCTGGGCTGTCGCCAGAAACGACAAAGCATTGAGGACTGGATTTACCAGCATTTTTAGGGCACTTCAAGGAGCATAAAGCAATTATTTATCTGTTTGTTTTGATTTAGGTGTCCCTCAGCTACAATATCAGGGCTGCCTCCGTTCAATCCCTAGGGAAGAAAACCCTTTAACTCCATAGATTAGAGAAAAGGGACTTTTAGTAGGAACGAACTCAATACAGCAAAGTTCAGGCAAGATCTAAAGAAATTTGTGCAAAGCAATAAGCTAAAGCCAACCCCAGAGCCATCGTCCGCTGTCCCCCTCAGTAGTCAGGCAACCAGAGTTCAATCATCAGTCAGAAAAATGTTTTGGGAAAGTATCTAGTCCAGGTGCACCGTTCCTCCTTCGTACACTCTGAAGTCTGGATGGTTGGCCTTGAAAATTGCTAAACAACCCAAGCTGGCCTTCCTGAGACCAGGCCTTCTCACCACTTCTCCAGAATTTCACTTCCCGCACGCTTCCCATCCCAGATACCCAGTGCTCCCCCACCCACACACACACTGTTTCCATGGCAGCTGGCAGCAAGCTTGAAAGATAGCAAAGATGCAGGCTGACATACAATCAATGAACAGTCAAAACAGAAACAAGTTGGGATCGGTTGTGCAATACAAAAACAGATGCCAAAAAAGGCACATGTAGAAATTGTAGATGTGAGGCTTGATGTGGCATAGCAGCTATCGAATGTTATTTTGGAAAGTAAAGTACAGATCGTCCTTGACTTACAGTCATTTGTTTAGCCACTGTTCAAAGGTGTGTTTTGTTGGTGGTGAAAAAAATGACTTCATTTGTTCGTTCGATTTCTATAGCTGCCCAACTCAACCAAGTGACTCTGGGTGACTTACAACCACTGCAGTGTTCCTGTGGTCACATGATCAAAAACGAGGCTCTTGGCAACTAGTAGGAATGTATGACATCCCTGGGTCACAAGATAGCCATTAAGAGCCGAGGTGGCGCAGCGGTTAGAGGCAAGTACTGCAGGCCACTTTAGCTGACACTGATCCGCAGGTCAGCGGTTCAAATCTCACCGGCTCAAGGTTGACTCAGCCTTCCATCCTTCTGAGGTAGGTAAAATGAGGACCCAGATTGTTGGGGGCAATGTAAATATATACATTGCTTACTGGTGTAAACCGCTTAAGAGAGTGCTTGCACTGTGAGGCGGTATATAAATCTCACAAAATAAATAAATAAATAAAATAAATTTGCAACCTACCCAGGGGCCTTCTGACAAATAAAGTCAATGGGGAAAGCCAGATACACTGAACTTAACAAATGTGGCAAGAAAGGTCATAAAAATTGACATAATTTATTTAATGACTGCATTGCTTAGCAACTAAAGTTCTGGTCCTAATGGTCGTAAATTGAGAAAACTGTAGACAAACCAATGACCAAAAAAAAAAAAATCTCCCTCAGGCAATTTTCTGATGAGTTGGAAAATAGGCCTGGCTGTGACAATGGAAGTTTGGTCCATTGGACTAAAGCAGGAGTCTCCAAACATGGCAGCTTAGTTGGCTAGGGAATTCTGGGAGTTGAAGTCCACAAGTCTTAAAGCTACCATGTTTGGAAACCCCTGGACTAAAGAAATTTGGAGATACGTAGGGGAAGACTGAGTTATATGTTCTTCCATCTTTTTTTTTTTTTCATTATAAAAATCTGAAGAAGGATCCTTAATTCTCTTCTTCCAAGCAAACTTGCTTAATTTCTTTAAGGCTGCTGACCATATCAAAGCCTTCTGCCTATATCTTGGCTAATCAGGCACACTTGCTGTCTTTTTTTTTCTTCAGGTGCCTGGACTTCTAGAGGAAGAATTGGTGAATTCCCCCACATCTGAACGTGATCCCTCAGATACTGTGGAAAGCTGTATCTCCATAGATGAGGAGGAAGATGAAGCCATTTTGGGTAAGACTGAAGGTCTGTGTTCATCAACATCTTCAAGAAACCAGGCCCAAAAAAGACAGAGGGAGGACTGACCTGCATAAATCTTAATTAAAATCCAGAATTTGCCATTATAATTTGTAGATAATAACGTCTGTTCAGTTTTTGTGCAGTTTTTCATCTCTTTTGCTCATTAATGAAGATCAATATTTAGAGCCAATCAGCCTTTGGACATGTGGAGATGATAAGAATTGAAAATAAATCATAGAGGTGATGAATCTTTCCTTTTGGAATTCAATCCTTGATAAAATAAAACGCGAGTATAAAAATATAAATAACAAGATATTTATTTCAGTAGAAAAGAATACAAAACACTAAATCTTAATAATTACATTTTGATGACTTAAAGAGGTCCTCCTTCAACAAAGGACAGCGTAAGAATAATAATGGAGGAGAGAATGGAATGTGCATATGCGCAGTTCAGTGTTCATGTGACTGCTCTACTTTGTCAAAAACCTCTGGGTCATAATGTCTGACATATGAATACCTAGGACAGTGATGGCGAACCTTTTTTCCCTCGGGTGCCGAAAGTGCATGTGCGTGTGCTATAACGCACATGCGAGTGCTCACACCCATAATTCAATGCCTAGGGAAGACAAAAACCGCCTCCCCCACTCCTGCAGAGGCCCTCTGGAGGCCAGAAACGGCCTATTTCCCGACGTCTGGTGAGCCCGGTAGGCCCATTTTTCGCCCTCCCCAGGCTCCAATGGCTTCCCTGAAGCCTGGGGAGGATGAAAACGCCCCCCGGAGGCCTTCCGAAAACCTAAAATGCCCTCCCAGAGCCTCTGCGCCAGCCAAAAATCAGCTGGCCGGCGTGCACATGCGTGCTGGAGCTGAGTTAGGGCAACGGCTCGTGTGCCGGCAGATATGGCTCCGCGTGCCACCTGTGGCACGCGTGCCATAGGTTCGCCATCACTGACCTAGGAGTACGGCTGACAATTAGAAAATCACCCTGTGACAGGAGACGACTAGTCTGATCTGTTCTGATGAAATAATTCAAAGGAAAACAATGGGACACAGATACTATTTTTTTCTTCTTCTTTGGAATTACACACGCTAACAAACTGGGTTTTTTCCCCCTGGCACGGGTGTCGGCAATGTGAGGCTCCCAAATCGCATGCAGCTCTTTCGTCCCCCTGCTGTGGCTCCCTGTCGGCTGGCTGGCCCCGCCCCGTCACTCCTTGCGTGGCCTGAGAAGGTAAGGATGACAGCAGGGATGGAGACTCGCTCCATATTCCAGAGCGGGAGGGAAGCACCCCTGTACTTGCCTCTCATCTTGCGGGCGCTTCTTCGTGCTGCGGGCACCTCGGTCGCTCGTGGAGACGCACAACTTGATCTCTGGGCCGAGACACTGGCCCGGCCCGGCTGGGGCCATGCTCCGTGTCGTAATGGGCTCCAGGAGAAGGAGGGGATACCGTCTCCCCCATTGTGAAGTGCACTAAATTTAAGTGTGCTGCGCAAGGCGCTGCGAGAGCAATGAGCAGGCCATGGAGGCGCTGAGAGCAGTGGCGTCAGCCGCAGCTAGGCCAGGCCAGTGCTCTTGACTTGCAACTTGCTCTCTGCCCCAAGACACTGGGCCGGGCCGGCTGCGGCTGACGCCGTTGCTATCGCTGCCTCCATGGCCTGCTCACTGCTCTTGCACGCATAAATTTAGTGCGCTTCACAATGGGGCAGACGGTGTCCCCTCCTCCTCCTGGAGCCCATTACAATGTGGAGCATTGGCCGCAGCCGGGCCGGGCCAGTGTCTCGGGGCGGAGATCAAGTTGCGCGTCTCCTCGAGCGACCGAAGTGCGCGCAACACGAAGAAGCACCGGAAGAAGCGCCCGCAAGATGAGAGGCAAGTACAGGGGCGCTTTCCTCCTGCGCTGGAATATGGAGTGAGTCTGCATCCCCGCCGTCGCCGTTTCCTTCTCAGGCCATGCGAGGAGTCACTGGGAGAGGAGGGCGAGGGGTGGGGCCGGCCAGCCGACGGGCCCGAAAGAGCTTCATTTATCTGGGAACCTGAAACGACTCTTGATTTAAATCATATGGTAAAAAGCACCCAAAGAAGAAGAAAGAACATCAGCAAAAAACAAAACAAAAGCCCAATCCTCGCCTGTTTTTGGAAATGGTTCAGGAGGGAATACACACACACACACACACACACACACACACACACACACACACACACACACGAGAGAGAGAGGGGGGAAGAGGGAGGGAAAGAGATGAGAGAGAAAAGGAGAAGAGAGAGAGAGAAATGAGAAAATGATGGAGAGAATCAGAGACAGGAAAAAGAAACAAATGAGAGAGAAGGAGAGGGGGGAGAGGGACATAGGAATGAGAGAGCTGGAGGGAGAGAAAGAGAGGGAAAAGAGGGAGAGAGGAAAAAGAAAAGGGAGGGAGGGAGAGACCCATTTCCCACAGAAAACACCCAGAGCCACAAAACCCGGATAGGTGTGGCTGGGAGGGGTCATGTAACTGGTTGGGAGTGACGTTGAGTTGGCCACGCCCACCCAGGTTTTGTGGCTCCTAGTGTTTTGTTTTCTGTGGAAAATGGGTGCAAATGGCTCTTTGAGTGTTTAAGGTTGCAGACCCCTGCCCTGGCAGAAAGTGGCTCAGGGCTTTGTGATATTGGAGTTGCTGTGTGTGCACACATATATATATTACTTTTCTTCAAGAGACCTCATGGCATCTCCCACAATATACGCTCCTGTATACCATCTTCCCCAGCCTTCTGCCCCTCAGATGCCTTGATGGGAAATTCCTAGGTTAAATAGCCAGCATGCCAGATGCAACTATAATACAATGGAGTAGAGAAAGAACATTTTCAGAGCAAAAAAAGTAGTCAGCATAAGAAAGGTATCAGCTGTCTTGGGAGGGCATTTAACATTTGCAGCTATACTCCCTACCCATCTTAAAATATTCAGCAGGAAAATTCTTAACCATATAGATTACAAATAGTGAACAGGAAAAGTAAAATAATAAAGTTGTGGGGAAATTATAGAACATTGGGGGTAAATTGGAAATGGGATGTCTTGGAAATTCTGGGTGGCTGAAATGGTAGAGCAGTGTCTTCCAACCTCAGCCATTTTAAGCGGTATGGACTTCAACTCCCAGAATACCTCAGCCAACAATGCTGGTTGGGGAATTCTGGGAATTGAAGTCCACACATCTTAAAATGGCTGAAATTGGGAAAGATTACAGTAAACACAGCCCCAATTGTGGAAACACTAACCATTTCATATAAAAACATCAAAACAAATATTAGAAAAATGTTAGTAACCTTACAAAAAAGAGCTTATAGCAATATGACATTTCGATATGCATTTTAGGTCATTATGTTTAATAAATAAAAAACGGACCCTGCACTTGCGGGAATACACTAGGAAGAAGAGATGTTTAATGAACCAACCTCATTTACTACTAACATAAAAAGGGTGAGGTAGGATTCACATATTTTTAAAATTATTAAAGTTTTAAAAACTTAACTGCTCTCTAGTAAGTTACTTCACTGAGCTAAAAAGTGAAAAATTCATTCATTGCAATGCATAAATTATAGTTTACATTTTGACTAGGCAACCTTTTTGCAATTCAGCTTCCAAAGACTTCCAGAATCCTTTAGGAGTTGGAAGACTTTTAGTAAAGTAGATTGTGGGGCTTGCTGTGAATATTAAGAATATTCTGCTATATTTTTAGTTCCAGGTTTGGTAGGAGTCAGTCTTGGGAACGGAAAGCCAAATCTGGCCCTAGGTTCTCCCTCAGTTTACCTTCCCAATAAGCAACTGGATCGGAAGATCATTTAAAAACAGTTTATTAGGGTACCCTGGGATCTCTCTATGAAAAAGGAGAGAGAGAGAACCTTGAGACCCATGTTTCATTTATTTTTATAATTAACAAAGAAAATGCAAGAGGAAAGTTAATTGGACAGGGTAAAAGTAACCTCCCCTTTGCATAGGAAATCAGTTACATGTAGTCAAACATGTTACATATTTCCATCCTATAATACAGTGATGGCTAACCTTTTTTTCCTCGGGTTGCTTGCGCACGTGCCCACACCCATAATGCAATGCCCTTCTGCGCCCCCTGTGCACGCGCTTGTGGCCTGCCCTGCACTGCCCTACCCGTGTATGCATGTGCGCCCCCCCCCCTTGCTGCCTCCTCCCCCGCACCCTGTTTTGGGCCTAGCAGGCCTGCCTGAAGCCTCCGGAGGCTGGAAACGGCCCATTTCTGGACTTCCGGTAGGCCTGTTTTTTGCCCTCCCCAGGCTCCGGAGGCTTTACTGGAGCCTGGGGACGGTGAAAACAGCCTCCTCCGGCCCTCCGGAGGCCAGAAATGGCCCATTTCTGGACTTCCGATAGGCCTGTTTTTCACCCTCCCAGAGCCTCCGCGCGAGCCCTGTACTTACCTGGCATCCAAAACGTGGAGACTCCGGGGAGGGGAGGCGTGGGCAGGGCCAGCCGAAAATCAGCTGGCCGGCGGGCGCATGCGCAGTGGAGGTGACCTAGGGCAACGGCTCGCGTGCCCATAGAGATGGCTACGCGTGCCACCTGTGGCACGTGTGCCATAGGTTCGCCATCACGGCTATAATATCACACATGTTCATTAAGTCAGAAGGGGTGTAAATTGTAAGGAAAAAGGAATTGTTTGGAATTCACGAAAGAGATAAACCAGACCCCAATTTGTACTAACAAACTTTTTCTTATCTGGAGCTAGTCTCCAGCTTGTTTTATCAGTTTAGGAATGTTAAAAGCTAATAAACCTGAACATCATTTTAAAAGAGAGAAAATAAATCAAATTAAAATACTGTACAAAGTAACTATGTTAGTTAACAAATTACAAAACCAATGTCATTTGCCCCTCATAATAGACCTGCTGGTCAGGGGTTTTCCATCTGTTACAGCTTAGCTTAGGGTGAAGAAGACTTTGACCTGTCCAGCAAGTTCAGTTTGAACATCTAGCCAATGAATGACCCCTTTGTGATTTTTCATGGGTCGTTTGCTTGTTTCTTTCAGAACCTAAGGAGTCTGCACAGGACAACCAGAAGCAAAACACCCTTCTGCTGGGAATATCGGAACCAATGGAATGGGGCATCCCCTTAGAAAAAATCACAGGAAAATTGATATCCAATCCTGAGCTAGAAGAGATTCACAGAAGCCACCAGGTGCACTATCCAGGAAAAAGTATAAAACCGGCTCGCTGTTTGGGTGAAAGTGAGAGGAGCAGTCAAGAGGCACCCGTCAGTCAGAAGAAGAAGAAGAAGACAACAACCAAGGCCGTGGCTGAAAATGGCCTCTGTCCAAGCCTGGGTTTCTTTAAGAATCGGAAAGTACAGACTGAGAAAGTGCAACGATGCAGCCCTTGTGAGGAACGGTTATCCAAAAAGTCAAGCTCAGGGACGCAGGAGAAAGCCAGTGCTGGAGAGCAGCCATCGAAAGGCTGGCCGCGTGAGAGTGACTTGCCCAAGCATAGCGCCGCCCTAAGACGGGACGAAGAAGGACCCGAAAACCAAGAGATGGTCTGCAAGTGTAAGGCTAAGAGGAAAAGCCCAGAGAGCAGACGTTTGCCTCAGCCCAGCTCTGCTCACTTGGGAGTGCTGCCGAAGGGAGAAAAGCCGGCCAAAGGCACCCCCTGCCGGAAGAGGCTCTCCTGGGAATCTCCTTTTCCAAGTCTTGACAAAACTGATCCGGGAGGAAAACCGCACCAGTGCTTTGAATGTGGCAAGAGTTTTAGCCAGAAAGGCAACCTCAACATCCACAAGAAATCCCACACGGGGGAGAAGCCGTACCCCTGCCTGGAGTGTGGGAAGCGCTTCGTGACGAACTCTCGGCTGCTGACCCACAAGCGGGTGCACACGGGCGAGAAGCCGTACAACTGCTCGTACTGCGGCAACAACTTCAGCCAGCTGGCACACCTCGTTCAGCACCAGCGGAGGCACACCGGGGAGAAGCCGTACAGCTGCCCCTACTGTGGGAAGAGCTTCAGCGTCAAAGCCAACCTGATCACACACCAGCGCACCCACACGGGGGAGAAGCCGTACGAGTGCTCCGAGTGCCCCAAAAGTTTCGTTTCCAGCTCTGATCTTAAAAAACATAAAAAGGTGCACACTGTATAGGTGTGTCCATGAGTAGACCGAAGAATGATCACCCTCGTTCTCCCCTTTATAGTAGGTGGAGACCCCCTTGAGTATTTTTAGTGCACTGTGAGGATTAAAATAATAAAGGCTCCTTTTTTAAAAAAAACACACGAAAAAAAATTGATCCGGCTTGTGCATCTTACATTTTTTCTCTTCTCTCTCCTCCATGTATTTTATTGATCCCACTGTGTATGTTGAGGTGGGGTTTTTTTTGTCTACCGTTGACTATTCTGAGAAAGGATGACTTTAAGAATACATCATTAACTGGGATTTTCTGCCATTAGATGCAAAATGTCCATCAGTGCAGGCAGCTTTAAAGGCCACTGCACAAAAGGGGGGAGGAAGGGGGGGCTGGGTCTACCTATCAGTGGCTGCTTGATGGTTCTTTGCTATTTTCTGAATCACTAGCAGCCTGTTTTAAACACCAGTTGTTGGGGAACCCCAAAAGGAAATATTTACGGTCCCTCTATTCATGCTGGTGAGTTTCCAGATTGGCCACTTCATGATATATATATATATATATATATATATATCATGAAGATTGGCCACTTCATGATATATATATATATATATACCATGAAGTGGCCAATCTGGAAACTCACCAGCATGAATAGAGGGACCGTAAATATTTATATATATATATATATATATATATATATATATATATATATATATATATATATATATATATATATATATATATATATATATATATATATATATATATATATATATATATATATATATATATATAGAAAGAATGCTGGGCGAGGCTCCTGATTTAGTATTTTAGTATTACAGCCCTCTCTAAGCGGTTTACAGAGTTCAGCATATTGCCCCCAACAATCTGGATCCTCATTTTACTGACCTCAGAAGGATGGAAGGCTGAGTCAACCTTGAGCCGGTGAGATTTGAACAGCTGAACTGCTGAACTAGCAGTAGCCTGCAGTGCTGCATTTAACCACTGCGCCATCTCGGCTCTTCAATTTATCTGATCCAGAAGGATACATTTCCACAGCTAACCTAGACAATTGCTGGGAATTTGGGGGGGGGGGAGAGATCTGGAATCTATACTTCTACTAATTATCAAAGTTGGAAATCATTAATCTACATTAAGTGTTTTCTAACCATGCAACTTGAGGATGGTGGAGACTTTAGCTGCCAATTTCCGTACTAGCTGGGGAACTCTGGGAGCTCCACACATCAAATTGCCAAGATTGAGAAATACTGGTCTACACAATGCACTTCCTTAAAGTGCCCTTGAAGGTGGTGCTAGATTGCAATTCCCATCGGGCATGCAGGGAGAGCTTCGAATAGCACTTTGGGAGTGCATCTAGCCAGGCCCATCCTGGCAGCCATTTGGGGAGAACACCTACAAAGATTTCAAAACAGGCCGAAGAGTTTGCCTGCTTCTGATCTGGCACTCAACCTGTTTTCAGAAGCTGAGTCAGAAAAAGAATCGAGAGATTTCTTTCCTAAACCAGAGGGAGCATCACAAGCACAGGTAGTCCTCGACTTACAAAAGTTCATTTAGTGACCATTCGAAGTTACAACGGCACTGAAAAAAGTGGTCGTAAGTCGAGGACTACCTGTACTTGGTCCTGCCTTCTGGATCAAAAGAGGAATACTCCCCCCCCCCAAAAAAATACTGTCAAAAAAAAAGGATCTTTCCCTGGGGCTTTGTCTTTATGATCCACTAAATCCCCAAACAGTATTATAATCAAGCATGTAAGATTGTGTTTGGCAAATCCAGAAAGTTTGGTTTGAATTCATTACACAAATTTCTTGTGTGTCCAATCACACTTGGCAAATAAAGAATTCTGTTCTATTCCTATTCTATTCTTATTTCTATTGTATTCTCTATTATATTTATTCATATTCTGTTCCATTCACTTCTATTCTATTCCTGAGTCCCCAGGGAGTAGGGTGGCATATAAGAATCCTATATAAAATAAATATTCCCAATATTGTGTGAAATCTTCACAACCACATGTAGCAGTAGGCAGACCTCGGAAATTTAATTTGAACAAAATATATCTTTTATTTATACCCACGGAAATATTATCTGTCGCTCTCCCCACTTTTCCCCCCACCCTCGCAACCACGTTAGTCTGAAAACGATCAGCCCCAAAGAGTTTCCTGCGCCTTGGAAGTTACGCCCCGCCAACACACACACACACACACACACACACACACACACTCGTCGGTCGGTCGGTTAATTCATTTTACACGCCGCCTCGCCTGTCACGGATCGCAATGCAGCGGAACGGGCCGAGTTCCCACCCCGCGCGCGCGCACACCCCCCCCCCCACGCGACGACAACCCTTCCCCCCCCCCCACCGCCCTGTTTCAACTCTTCAAGCAAGTTTTTTTTAACAACAACCCTGGCGCGAGGCCTTCCCGGCGCGCGGCCGAAGCGAGCGCGCGCTTGAGCGCAAAAAAAAAAAAAAAAAAAAAAAGCCCGGCGAAACAGTTAAAGCCATAGAGCGGCGGGGTCTAGAGAGGCCTCGGCGAAGAGGCGCCCGCTCGGCCTCTCTTTCCCCACCCCCCACCCCCTCCCGTTCCGAAAAAGAACGCGGATCGCCCGCGAGGCTGCAGCCCGATCGGGAAAGGTAGGCGCATGGCAAAAGCAAGCGATCATACTACTACTACTACTACTAATGATAATGATAATAATAATAATAAGAGCGGCGGCAAAGGCGATTATAATGGTAAAGCATTGCCGAGGTGGGGGGGGTGCAATGCAAAGCAAATGAAACAATCCCCCCCCTCCCTGCCCCCAGTTATTGCAAATCAGTTTTAAAAAAAAAAGTAATGCGGAAGCGGTGAACAAATGATCGCGGCGGCGCAACCTCCTTATCGTATAAATTCGCTGGGTTTTTTTCCCCAATCTCGGAAAAAAAAGTCATTGAACCGGGCTTTGGTCGGCTTGCAACCGGCAGTTTATAAAAAAAAAACCCTGCTGGGGTGGAACCACCAGGCCGTAAAAGTCAATCGGTCGAGAAAAAAAAGAAAGGAAGGCTTTTCTACCTCCCACCCCCACCGCCACCTTTGAGAAGGCGAGATGTCCCTCCCCCCCAAAAAAAGACAAAAGAAGGGAGATCTGGTCGCGGGGCTTGGCCGGACTTTGTATGGAAAGGGCCTCTTCGCCGGGGAAAAGGCCCCGGATCCTCCGCAAGGGAGGCCCCCGGGTGGGGGGGATCGTGGGGGGGGGGGAAGAAAGGCCTCCAGGGACGCTGGAGGGAGACCCGGGATCGGCGGCCCACGTGGCTTCCTCGACACAGCTCCGAACTCGGCCCGTTTCTGGACTTGGCTTTAGTCAACTTGGGTTAGTTAGGGAGTCCCTTTAAAGCAACGCCTAACAATCCCATCGGAGGGGGTGAGGGAAATTTCAACGAGGGACTTAATTTTGCAACTCTTAGAAAGGTTAAGAAAGGTAGAAAAGGGGTCTCCTTCCTTCCTTCCTTCCTTCCTTCCTTCCTTCCTTCCTAACATCGGGTGGCCTCCATGACTCTCTAAAAAAATGTTTCCTTCTTCCTTTTCTTTTCTTCTCTCCCTGGAACTGCAAGGGAGGAGAACAACAACTATGGAGGAACAGGAACTTGTGGTGCACGAGGAGGAGGAGGTGGTGGAAGAAGAAGAAGACTACGGAGGCGAAGAAGAAGAAGAAGAAGGAGGAACTGAGAGAGAGGAAGGGGAGCCCATCGTGGTCCAAGTGAAGACCATCGAGGATTTTTTGAACAGGGGCAACCCACCCCAGATCAAGACCGAATCCGAGGAGGAAACCCACCGATATTGGGACACGGAATGGCACGAATTCTTGAAAAGCGTGGCTTGGCTGTCTCCGGGCCAGTCTCCGCCTCCGTCGGAGGAAGATGTCCGAGATTTCCAGGCCTCCTTGGGGAGAGCTAGGGAAGAGGCGCAGGAGGGGAGCTCCAGAGAAGCCACACCGAACGTCCGGGGGAAAGCCTGGCTAGGCAGAAGAAATCTGGATTCCTGCAGGAAGATGAAAGAGACGCTGGAGAAGATGGGGGTGGAGAGACAGTGGCCCCTGCACCTCAAGCAGTTCTGCCCCCAGGAGGTTGAGAGGGCCCGGGTGAGATTCCAGTCCCTAAAGGCTGAAAAGAGGAAGGGTGGATGGGGGGGGGGAGGAAGGAGGGGAGAATGCAAAGGTGGTATTTGTATTTGTTTATTTTGTCAAGCATAAATGAATATAAGCAAAGTACAAACAGTAAAACATGATTGAATATATATATAATATTACAAGCATGAATAAGAGTAGAAGAGGTATGAATATATGGGTACATTAGGACAGGAACGGTAGGCACGATTGTGCGCTTATGCACGCCCCTTTTGGTACAAAAGGCCAGGAAAATTATTAACCCGTGAAATGTGTTACTGGTCAGTTGTAGTAGCAGAGTTCAGAGTTTGGGTTTCGGTTTTGGTTGGACTGTGTGTCTTGGCGGGAAAACAAAACTTTCTATTGTTTTATTACTGTACTATACAAGTAATCCTCAACTTACAACGGTTCTCACCAAGTTAAAATGGCACTTTAAAAAAAAGTGACTGACCGTTTTTCCCATTTAAAACAACCGTTGCGGTATCCCCACCATCACATGATCCAGAGTCCGATCATGATTCATATTTATGACCGTTGCAGTGTCATCAATTCATATTTATGCAGTGGTCATAAATATGAGCCGTGATCGGACGGTTGTTGATTGAATCTGGCTTCTCCATTGATGACCGCATGACACACACACAACCCCCCCCAACGTTCATAAGTTCATATTTATGACCGTTGGGGGCCATGTGTCATCTTTTGCGAACTTCTGATCAGCAAAGTCAATGGAGAAGCCAGATTCACTTAACAACCATGTTACTATCTTAACAATTGCTTAAGTCAGGGGTAGGCAAAGTTGGCTCTTCTATGACTCGTGGACTTCAACTCCCAGACTTTCTGAGCCAATCATGCTAGCTCAGGAATTCTGGGAGTTGAAGTCCACGAGTCATAGAAGAGCCAACTTTGCCTACCCCTGGCTTAAGTGATTCATTTAACTGTGGCAAGAAAGGCCTTAAAATGGGGGGGAAACTCAGTTAGGAAATGTCTCATTTACAACAGGAATTTTGGGCTCAATTGCAGTCCTAAGTCGAGGACTACCTCATACTTTCTTTTTCCCTTCCCTTAATTGCCTATTTTTGTTTTTCTTTGTATTTTATACATTGATAAAACAATAAAAGTCAAAGAGGTAAAGGACTATCTTTATTTGTGAACAGTTGCTTACTGAGGTAGCAGCTAAAGAAGAAGTGGCTGTATTTTGGCTTGTGAACGCAGGGTTAGGCTTATTTTATAAAAAGCCAGCCAAAAGTTTGTATCTGAAGACGCGATCTGCTGTTTTGCCTGGAAATTGCCCAGAATGAGGTGCAGCCACTCCCTGTTTAACAACTACTTTGGTTAATGACCATTCAGAAATACGATAACACAGGTAGTCCTCGACTTACAACAATTCATTTAATGACCGTTTGAAGTTACAGCTGCACTGAAAAAAGAGACTTAGGATTGCTTTGCATACAACTATTGCAGTATCCCCATGATCATGTGATCAGAATTCAAATGCTTTACAACTGACACATATTTATGACAGTCACCAATGTCCTGGGATCACATTTTATGACCTTCTGATAAGCAAAGTCAATTGGAAAGCCAGATTCACTTGAACAACTGTGTTACTAATTTACCAGTTGGAGTGATTCACTTAACAAATTGTGACAAGAAGGGTTGTAAATTGGGGCAAAATTCACATAACAAATGTCTCACTTAGCAACAGAAATCTTGGACTCAGTTGTGTTTTTAAGTTGAGGATTACTTGTAATACCAAATTAATTTTGTGACCATTATGGGCATTTTCAACTTCACATCTTCACTCTCTTCTCAGTCACATATTTACCGTGTTTCCCTGAAAATAAGACCCTGTCTTATATTTTTTTGAACCCTGAAATAAGCGCTTGGCCTTATTGCCATGCACTCAAAAGCCCGACTGGGCTTATTATCAGGGGATGTCTTATTTTGGGGGAAACAGGGTAATAATATAATAATAACAGAGATGGAAGGGACCTTGGAGGTCTTTTAGTCCAACCCCCTGCAGGAAACCCTATACCACTTCAGTCAAATGGTTATCCAACATCTTCTTAAAAACTGGAGCATTGGAGCATTCACAACTTCTGGAGGCAAGCTATTCCATGGATTAATCATTCTAACTGTCAGGAAATTTCTCCTTAGTTCTAAGTTGCTTCTCTCCTTGATTAGTTTCCACCCATTGCTTCTTGTCCTACCCTCAGGTGCTTTGGAGAATAGCTTGACTCCCTCTTCTTTGTGGCAGCCCCTGAGATATTGGGACACTTCTATCATGTTTCCCTGGTCCTTCTTTTCATTAAACTAGACATGCCCAGTTCCTGCAACCGTTCTTCATATGTTTTAGCCTCCAGTCCCCTAATCATCTTTGTTGCTTTCTCTGTACTCTTTTCTAGAGTCTCAACATCCTTTTTGCATCGTGGCGACCAAAACTGAATGCAGTATTCCAAGTGTGGCCTTACCAAGGCATTATATAGTAGTATTAACACTTCACACGATCTTCTATCCCTCTGTTAATGCAGCCTAGAACTGTGTTGGCTTTTTTGGCAGCTGCTGCACACTGCTCACATTTAAATGATTGTCCACTAGGACTCCCAAGATCCCTTTCACAGTTAGTATTTGCTATTAGAGTTAGCAACACATATATTCTGCTCTTATTTTTATTTGATTATTTACATGTTTATATGTTTATATCCCATACCAAGCTACCTGCAAAGAGAAAGAACTCCAATACACCAGAAGGAATGAGAAAGAAGCAAAGAAAAGTCATCAGTCTCAATTTGAAGATGAAGATCATCAAAGCATATGCTGATGGGAAGAAAGTGACTAATATAGCTCGAGAAGAAGGCCTGGCCCATTCTACCATCTCCGCCATTTTGAAGGACAAGGAAAGGATCAGAGAGGCCATCAAAGGGTCATCGGGAATGAACGTAAGTATAACAAGGCAGCGAAAAGGCCTCATCCACGAAATGGAAAAACTCCTCATCCTCTGGATCGAAGATCAGATACAAAAGAGGCTTCCAGTGAGCCTTCTCCTCATTCAGAATAAGGCACGCAGCATTTTCTCGACGCTGAAAGAACGAGCAGGCGAGGAATGCACCGAAACATTCACGGCCAGCCGCGGCTGGTTTATGCGATTCCAGCAAAGGTTTCATTACCAGAAAACACACGCGTCAGGGGAAACTGCCACTGGGGACGAAGAAGCTGCCAAACGTTTTATGAACGAACTTGATGGGATCATAACAGAAGGGAACTATTTTCCCGCCCAGATATTCAGCATGGACGAAACTGAGTTGTACTGGAAAAGAATGCCGGAGCGAACCTACATACACAGAGAAGCCCAAGCAATGCCTGGGTGTAAAGCATTCAAAGATAGAGTAACTGTACTATTGGGCGGAAATGTTGCCGGATTCAAGCTGAAGCCATTTGTAATCTTCAAATCCGATCACTCCTGTATGTTCAAAAACGTTAACAAAACTGCACTGCCCATTTATTACCGATCCGATCCTAAGGCCTGGATAACGCCCATTCTCTTTGATGATTGGTTTATGAATTGTTTCATACCCCAAGTAAAGGAATATTGTTGGCAAAAGGGGATTCCGTTTAGAATTCTTCTGCTCTTAAGCAAATCACCTGGACATCCTCCAGATCTCGACAGTCTTCATCCTTATATAAAGGTAGTTTATCTACCCCAAAACACTTCCGTGCTCCTACAGCCTATGAGCCAGGGAGCTATGTCAGCATTCAAGGCCTACTATTTGCAGGAAGTGTTTGCCAAAGCCTTAGCCACAATGGAAGATGAGAGTATAACACTGAGCGAGTTTTGGAAAAGCTACAATATCCTGGATTGCATTGAAAACATCGTAGCAGCATGGCAGGATGTTAGCGTGAAATGCATGCAAGGGATTTGGAAAAAGTGCTTGAAATGTTTTGCTGCTCTTGCGGATAATTTGGAGGAGTTTAACCAGCACCAAGGTTTAGACGAAATAAATAAGAACATTTTGACGCTCACAAAATCCCTCGATTTGGAGGTTGAGGCTGAAGACGTGATAAGTTTGATAACTTACACGGAGGGAGAGCTTTCCAACGAAGATTTAATTGAATTGAAAGAAGAACTGGAAGAACAGAAGGTGGTGGAAGAAGAAGTAGAAAAAGAAGAAAAAAAAGAAGAAATAAAAGAAGAACGAAAAGAAGAAGTTAAAAAAGTTGTAGAAGTCCAGCCCAAAACGTTCAGTCTGAGAAGATTGGCTAGTGTTTTCTCAGGCGTTAACAAAATTTTGTCAGAATTGGAAAGTATGGATCCAGATGTGGAACGTTTTAGACGGGTACACTGGGAAATGCGTGAAATTTTAAAGTGTTATCGGGAAATATATGAAGAAAAAAGGAAAGAAAGCGTGGAAAGCAGACGTAGTGGGTTCCTGAAGAAAGTTATTTCTTCCCCAGTTCCAGTCCCCTCCCTCTTACCCTTCCGATCGACAGTAATAGAACACCCCGATGATCCTCAGCCATCAACTAGTTATGCCAGGGGATCGGATGTTCCTGAAAACTCGGAAAACCATGAATCTTTCAAAGGATATATATCCGATGTGATGTTTACAGGTATTGTAATTTGAAAATCTGATTTTGTACTCTCTTTTTTTAAATTATTATTTAGGGAAAAACTTTTGGTGTCTTCAAGTCTTTGTTGACTTGGACTGGCACCAACAAAGGAGAATATTTGTAGCTCAGGATTGAAATGAAGGGTCATTGGTGCTCTCTGAGCTTGGTTGTTACTTGGTTGTTATTAGTGCGCTGATGATGTTACCTAGTTCGGGCAATGAAATGTCTGCAAGAAAATAACTAAGCTCAGAGACCATCAAGGACTCTTCATTCTTGGTTTGGTCCTTGCATTTTCTTGGCAAAATTTGTTGTTTAATGCCTAGGGCAGAACTGGAATTCAGACGCTCTTGCTTTTTTTTAGCCAGGGCCTTAAATACTACCGTGGTCCTTGGATTAAGACTAGTTAGTGACTATTCTAACTTGGGGTGGTACTGGAAGAAGGGACTTAAGACTTGTCCTTGGAGTTCTGGCGATTGTAGTGTTCCCACAGTTATGGGATTACACTTCCTACCAGCTTCCCACAAGCAAAGTCAATGGGGAAGCTGGCAGGAAGTTGGAAGTTGCGGTCACGTGAGGTCCTTGCTTAAAGTCGGCAAGCTGGACTGACAGAATTGCTGTTGTTGAGCAGCACAGTCGTGACATCTGGTGCCTTGGTAAGCTGAGCACTATCCGTAAACCAAACTGGCCCTCAACACAATCTAAAATTTTGTACTTAACATAATAAATCGACTTTCATGCCCTTAGTTTCCATTTAATCTTTTTTTTAAATTGCACAATGTCCCCTTTTCTTACTAGCATCTCTGTTGGAGTTGGTCGTTATGCTGTAGATTTGCAGTCAATTGTTTTCTGCACTTCTGTGCCATTTCATCCAGGGGTGAAATGCTCCCGGTTCGCTCGTGCCTGTCGGTCGTCGGGGAGCATGCGCAGAGGGTAAAAGAACCTAAATGGCGGCGTCCTGGCGAGTAGGCGGAGCCTTATGCTGCCTTCGCGATCGGCTCTCCGACGACCGACAGGCACGAGCGAACCAGGAGCATTTCACCCCTGATTTCATCTACATCTCATTACAAAACAGTGGCCCAAAAGAATTTAGTGCTGCTAACCACCATGACAGAGCTGACTGAGGCTACTTCCTTTCCTTTGTCATATTAGCTGTAGAAGAAATAAAAGTTATTTTTATTAGGGGCATGCAAATTGCATCTGTAAGTACTTCCCAATTGAAACCATCCGATTTACAACCCATCTGGTCGTAAGTTGTAGGAGTTGTGAGGTAAGTTGTAGGAGTTGTGAGGTAAATTGTAGGAGTTGTGAGGTAAGTTGTAGGAGTTCTGAGGTAAATTGTAGGAGTTCTGAGGTAAGTTGTAGGAGTTCTGAGGTAAGTTGTAGGAGTTCTGAGGAGGCATTCACATGACTGGACAAAATGGGTTTTTTTTAAAAAAAACTTTTTTTGTAGAGGTCATTAAAGCAAATCACACAGTCCTTCTGCAAATGGCATGGTTGTTAAGTGAACCCCTTCTTCTGAGTGGGAGTCTTTTGTCAAAACCCAGCAAAACTGGGGGGGAGGGGAACACGTGAGATTATAGTCATGTGACTGCAAGATGCTGCAACCTGTCACAATGATGAGCCCATTACCAAGCTGCCCAAATGCAGTCAACCGCGTGCCCCACAACATTTTACTGTGGCCAGAAGTGCTTTACATAAAATGTCCGGTTGCAAGTCGACAACAACTCGTTCTCCAATTCTGACTTTGTTATGTGATCTATTGGCGAATACATTGTTCAAAATTGACTCTGGAAAAGTAACTTTTGTGCATTAACTCTCCAAATTGGATCCCCTCTTCCCAGCTGGTTTGAAGGTTACTCATTTAAGCCTAGTGCAGGACTTGTTTTTTGTTGAATCCAGTTTCCTTTTCTTTTTCCCAGTCATCCCAAAGAACACGATGCTAAAAACTCCGAAACAGGAAGAAGAGGCCTTTGAGATTGTAAAGGTGAAGATTCCCATGGATCTAAAGCAAGAGAGCGATGGGGAAGCCAACTAATTAGGTAAGGATGCAAATGAGTCAAATCATTGGAAACATTCACGGGGTGCTTTGAGCCAAGGTGTTCTCTTTTTGAAGTCCAGGGGAAAGGGCTTCAAAACCCATCTTGCAGAACCAATTGGTTATGCGGTCTTTCACATCTGATGGTTCAACCAAGCCAAATACCATTTCCTGGAAAGGAAAAAGGTCCCAGTTTCCATCGTAGAATTTTTGATTCCGAGAATCTTTGGTTGAAAGGATCAGGCTGCACAGGATGGGAAAGCTAGAAAACTCCTAGAAAAGCAAGCCTGCTAGAGACATGCTGCCAGTTAAACGTATCATATTTTATTTATTTATTTATTTATTTATTTATTTATTTATTTATTTATTTATTTATTTAAATGGATTTCTATGCCGCCCAACTCCCGGGGGACTCTGGGCGGCTCACAGCATATTAGAATCCATACAAAGTGTAAAATAAGTAATTAAAAAATACAAAAGTTAAAAAAGTGTCACATATTCACAATCAAGGGGGGAGACCCATATCTAATCTAGTTGGTCTCACTTTCACCCCGCCTGCCGGAAGAGCCAAGTTTTTATTGCTTTCCGGAAGGCCAGCAGGGTGGGGATGGTCCTGATCTCCGGGGGAAGCTGGTTCCACAGGGAGGGAGCACCCACAGAGAAGGACCTCCCCCTCGGCCCTGCCAACCGGCATTGTTTGGCTGACGGGACCTGGAGGAGGCCCACTCTGTGGGCCCTGACCGGTCGTAGGGAGGTATGCGGCAGGATGCGGTCCCGAAGGTAACCTGGCCCTGAGCCATGTAGGGCTTTAAAGGTAACGACCAACACCTTAAATTGGATCCGGAGACTAATGGGCAGCCAATGCAGCTGGCGGAGGATCGGTGTTACGTGGGTGCATCTCGGTACACCCACCACAGCTCGCGCAGCTGCATTTTGCACCAATTGCAGTCGCCGGACACTCTTCAAGGGTAGCCCCATGTAGAGCGCATGGGACTAGCTGCCCCCTAAGTTCCCACCCTCTGTCAGATGGACCCATCACTTGATGGATCGATTACGTGCCATCAACTCAATGTTGACTATTAGCAGCCACATAAGATTTTCTCCGCGACAAGATCTATAACCTCTTGGTAGAGATGATCGATTCTTACATTTGGAGGAGGCCCGGAAATCCAAACAGTTGCGTAGGGTGGGAATCCAAATTCAGTCGCCCCACCCCACCTCCACAGCTATCTAGTTTCTGCCTGATCACAAAGAAAGGGAGCCTCCCACCCTTCTGGCCCATTGCATTCATCTGTACTTTTGCACAGATTGATCAGGAATGAAGGATTCTGGGAATTGGCGCGTGGCCATCAAGGGAAGGCTGAGGATTTAGATTTAGATTTATTATTAGAGTTGGAAGGGACCTTGTAGGTCATCTAGTCCAACCCCCTGCTCAAGCAGGAGTTCCTACACCATTTGAGACAGATGGCAGTCCAGTCTCTCCTTGAAGGTCTCAAGTGTTGGGGCTCTCACAACCTCCGCTGGCAAGCTGTTCCACTGGTTGATCGCTCTCACCATCAGAAAGTTTCTCCTCACTTCCAGGTTGAATCTCTCCTTGGTCAGCTTCCATCCGTTATTCCTTGTTTGGCTTTCTGGTGCCATAGAGAACAGCCTGACCCCCTCCTCTCTGTGGCATCCCCTCAAGTATTGGAACACTGCTATCATGTCACCCTGGTCCTTCTCTTCGCCAGATTATATTATATAATTATATAATTATAACCTAATTTGATTGGCTTATATTGTTGCATGTACCCAGCCATCATGGCTGTACATTGTTAGTGAGTAAAGCCCACTGGTGTTTAATAAGAAATATATTACAGTAAATCAGTGGCTTAGTGCTAAAAGAGGATTTTATTAATAATGTCCTCCCAAACTAGAATGTTGCAAGCTACGATGATAGTTAAAATGTTAGTGAGTGAGCCCATTCATTCTGTTTAATTAAAAAAAGAATCGGTGGTTTGGTGACATGTGAACTATTCGCTCTTGCCCTAGAAGAGAATCATCTTGATGCTGAGTTCCTCCTCAGCTGGGGTCTTCAGATAGTGTTGAAAACCATCAAATGAGCACGATTGAAATTAGGATTTCTTAGATCAAAGCAGGAGAGGAAGAGGAGGTGGTCATTTAGAGACAAGGTCAATTGGAAGAGGAAAGAGGAGGCATGTGAGGAGACCGAGGGACATTAGCAGAAGTTGTTTGAATCCATTGTTGCGAGAAAAGCTACATAAATATGTTTTTCTCTTTCTCTCAGAATATGAACAGATATTAAGGAGAAGACTTTCCAGGTGGGAAGATCTGAAGAAATAGACATTTGCGAGAGTTTGGAGGGAATCAAAAGCTTGTATTTCTGGGGTTCTAGGGTTAAAGAAAAGTGAACAAATCCACCGGGAGCACAAAGGCATTTAAGGAAAGAAAGCCAGTGAAGCCTGAAGATAATGATCAACAGTTACAAGAACCAATTTCCAGTGTGGCAAAAAAAAAAAATTGGAATTCAGAGGAGCCAGAAATGGTGTGCAACCCACAGTGTTCCAGCTACGCCACATGTGCAAGGATAAACTGCATAAAATATTTACACTGTTAGAAAATTAACAGCAAGCCTCCTGTTATTCAACAGGGGAGCACTTCCTCAGCAAGGGGGGGAAAAAGGTATATTTGCTCACTACATGGGAAATTTTGGTTGGAAAACAAACCTCATGAAGAAAACAGGATCCACCCAGCAAAGAAGCCATATAAATGTCCAGACTACAGCAAAAGCTTCATCGGTCAGATGCCCTCATCAGAGACAAGAGGTATGAACGCTTCAAGTGTGGGAGAAGCTTCCGGATCGGTTGCCACCTAAAGCTCCGTAAAAGGATGCTCACGGGTGAGAAACCGCACCAGTGTTTGGAACGCTTCGATGAGAGCGCATCGCCGGTGAAACGCAAGAGGACCCACACGGGCGAAAGCCTTACAAGTGCTCCGAATGTGGCAAAAAGCTTTCGGACCAGCTCCCAGTTGAAAATACACAAAAGGACACCCACACTGGCCAGACGCCATATCCGTGCTTAGACTACACGCACGGATAACGATCCCCGTGAGGGTCAACACAGTAGAGAGACTGTACAGGTTCCCGAGTGTGGGAAGAGCTTCGTTTCTAGCTCACATCTCAGGAAGCTTAGTATATAGTATACATCGCCAAGAAGCTGCATAAATGCTCCTACTATGCGAAAAGCATTAGTAGAAAATCCCAGCTTGGTGGTCCACGAACAGATTCATATCAGAGTTCTTCCATGTTTCATAAAACACATGAAAATCCACCCAGGAGGAACATCCTTAGAGGGGCAGAGTTGGTGCTCAGTTCTAACATGCAGTCTCTGACATAAGCGATAAATGACGTTAGCGTTGGAATAAAACAGCAGACAGCTAAGAGTCAAGCACAGGGGCATTGGTGGCTTTAAACATATTGATACATTAAAATGTTATAAAGAAGTCCTCGCTTCGCCCTGAAGTTCTTTGTTCTCTGGGATTGCAGGCAGGTTAGGAATGACCCTTTTCCTGAAATCTCAGGAAAGATGTCTCCGCCGAGATTAGAAAACTGAATAGATTTATCTGTAAGGGCTGTTGCTGTGTAGCGGTGTGGCTCCTTGTTGAATACATTTTGGCCTCTGGAGATTTTAGGAAAGGAGCTACAGTACAGTGGAACCTATTTGGCAGAGAATATTTGGGTGGCAAAAACAGGTTTCTCGGAGTGCCCCCATAGGCCTATACCAGAGGTGGGTTTCAGGAGGTTCTGACCAGTTCTGGAGAACCAGTAGCGGAAACTTTGAGTAGTTCAGAGAACTGGTAAATACCACCTCTGACTGGCCCCGCCCTCACCTATTCTCTGCCTCCTGAGTCCCAGCTGATCGGGAGGAAATGGGGATTTTGTAGTAACCTTCCTCTGGAGTGGGGAGGAAATGGGGATTTTGCAGTAACCTTTCCGTGGGGTGGGAATGGAGATTTTACAGTATCCTTCCTGTGCCACGCCCACCAAGCCATACCACGCCCACAGAACCGGTAGTTTAAAAAAAAATTGAAACCCACCACCGGCCTATCCCCGTTCTTCCACCTTCCTTCAGATTTCACCAGGGCCTGCTCTACTTACCACTCCTGTGATTACTACCTTAAATCAAATCAAATGAAACCAATCCTATGATAAGATTACCACTCCGAGTCTTTGGGAGTCACTTGATGTTTTACATTTGTTTATTTGAACAATTTATACGGCTGCCCTTCTCATAACAGTGACATTGGGTAACGGGACCAGAGTTAAAATGAAAAATGATGTTCAATAGTCCAGATCAGGGTTTCAGTAGATGAGAATAATTTGTAGCTCAGGCTTGAACTGTGTAGCTCTTGGTGCCCTCTGAGGCTGGTGGTTTGCAGATGTTTCATTACCCAATGTAAGAGCCGAGGTGGTGCAGCGGTTAGAGGCAGTACTGCAGGTCACTTTAGCTGACTGATCTGCAGGTCAGCGGTTCAAATCTCACCGACTCAAGGTTGACTCAGCCTTCCATCCTTCCGAGGTAGCTAAAATGAGGACCCAGATTGTTGGGGGCAATATACAGTAAATACACATTGCTTACTGGTGTAAACCGCTTAGAGAGTGCTTGCACTGTGAGGTGGTATATAAATCTCACTAAATTAATAAATAAACTGAGGTATTCTACCAAGGAGAAAACCATATCCCCATGAACACTAGTCAGACAAGCTACTGTACGTTAACTGGGAGCAAACCCCATCCTGCTTCACATTGATATTATCTAGTTGGTAATGAAATACCTGCACACAAATCGCGAAGCTCAGAAAGCATCCAGGATTTCCAGTAATCAGGGTTTCTCAACCTTGGCAAGGCTGACTGGGGAGTTCTGGAATTAAAGTCCACACAGCTTAAAATGGCCAAGGTTCAGAAACACCAATCTAGATTTTAAAAAATGAGGTCGAGGGGATGATGTAGGCATGGAAGTGTCTTCTGAACACGTTGAATGTGTAATGGTGGAAACATCCCAAGTGTGAAAAGGAAAATCGAGGCATGAAAGGCAGGCTGAGTTTTCCAATCTTGTGAAGGAATGCCTATAGGTGGTAGCATAGAGTATTATTTCAATCTAAGAGAGTAGAAATCATGTTCCTAAATGTTCTTCCATTTTGTTTTTTATTAAAATTTGTTTACCTCCCAGGGACTCACGGTGGTCCCCATCCCCTGATAATAGACCAATAACACATTCCTGTGCAAAGTTCCCATCTTGTCCTTTGTCTCCTCAGTACAACAGATTAACAGAGTTGGAAGGGACCTTGTAGGTCATCTAGTCCAACCCCACCCTGCTCAAGCAGGAGACCCTACACCAGTGATGGCGAACCTTTTTTTCCTCGGATGCCGAAATAGTGCGAGTGCGTGCTATTGCACGCGCGTGCGTGCCCACACCCATAATTCAAAGCTCCTCACTTGCCCCACCTTCCTGCACATGCGTGCGTGAACTCCCCCATTTCCCGACTTCTAGTGGCCCGGTGAGCCCATTTTTCGGCCTCCCCAGACTCCAGAGGCTTTCTTGGAGCTTGGGGAGGGCAAAAACACTCCCCCCACCATCCTGGAAGGCCTCCGGAAGCCGAAATCACCCCCCAGAGCCTCTGCGCGAGCCAAAAATCAGCTGGTGGGCATGCACATGCGCACTGGAGCTGAGTTAGGGCAACGGCTCGCGTGCCGGCAGATATGGCTCCGCGTGCCACCTGTGGCACCCGTGCCATAGGTTCGCCATCACTGCCCTACACCATTTCTGACAAAATGGCCGTCCAATCTCTTCTTGAAAGTCTCAAGCGATGAAGCTCCCACAACTTCCGAAGGCAAGCTGTTCCATTGGTTGATTGTTCTCACTGTCAGAAAGTTCCTCCTTATTTCTAGGTTGAATCCTTGATCAGTTTCCATCCATTATTCCTTGTCTGGCCTTCAGGTGCTTTGGAAAATAGCTTGACTCCCCTCCTCTCTGTGGCAGTCCCTCAAATATTGGAACACTGCTATCATGTCTCCCCTGGTCCTTCTCTTCATTAGACTAGCCATGCCCAGTTCCTGTAACCGTTCTTCATGTTTTAGTCTTGAGCTGCCTTTAAGCAGAAGTTTGTAAGTTAATTTGCATCACTGACTTTCTCTGCTTCTTCCAGATTTTTAGAAATCCTTGGGTCAAGGCACATTTTTGTGTTTTGACCAACATCATTTATTTATTTATTTATTTATTTGTGAGATTTATATACTGCCTCACAGTCTCTAAGCGGTTTACAACAGTAAGCAATGTATATTTATATTGCCCCCAACAATCTGGGTCCTCATTTTACCTACCTTGGAAGGATGGAAGGCTAAGTCAACCTTGAGCCCATGAGATTTGAACTGCTGACCTGCGGATCACAGTCAGCTAAAGTGGCCTGCAGTACTGCCTCTAACCGCTGCGCCACCTCGGCATGCAGGTTAATAAGATCTGGAGCCATGCAAGCCACTTTAGTTGGCTTGAGGCCAAGTTTCATGCAGGAACATCCTTGTTACATCTGGCAGAAGAGGCTGCTCCAGGTTGCATTTATTAGGGAGATGCTTCTGGCAGGACTCGGGAAGAGAGCTGTTTCTCTCCTGGTGCCCACCTTCTGGGACAGCATTCCCTCCAGGGATTAGCCTGGCCCCAACCCTCCTGGCTCTCCATAAAGCCTTGAAGTCCTTTTGTTACTGAGCTTGGAGCCCTGATTGTGTGGCTAAGCCCAAATTGTGGTTACATTAATACTGTTGGGTGTATTTTTATCTTGGCTTGGACCATGTTTATTATTTCACTATGCTGTTTTTGCCTTGTTTTTATTCATTCTTAAACCGTCCTATATTTTGAGATGGGCAGTTGTCTTAACTGAATGAACAAATTAAAATGAATGCATGAATGACATATCTCCCTTTTGAATAAAATTAATGATCATAAGTAGGGTGCGATTAGGGGAAGAAATATATGCATGGCTTTCAATAATTCAATTTTAATCAAAAAGTCACTGGAGTTCTCAATAATAAAATCCACTTCTCAACTTCCCGTAGTGCAGGCTTCTGCAGGTTAAACACATTTCTTAGCTTCTATTTTTGTTTTTTCTTTAATTTTTCTTCTCAGGCCCCAGGCATATCTACTCTTGGGAAATCCACACAAACTGCCTTGCAGAAATTCACAACAGAAGTACAACTGCCATCAGCTTGGGCGCTGTGGGTTAGCTGTATGATGGCTTTACCTGCTGTTTTTTCACGTTTGGGTTTTGTTTTTGTTTTTTTGCAAGGTGGTAGTACTCTCTGGATCAAAGCAGTACAAACATTAGGGGCGTGCATAAGTGCACCAGCGTGCCTATCGTCCCTGTCCTAATGTTCCCTCTTATCAGTACCCATCTTACGTATATAAACAATGTTATATCTATGTATATTACCAACACGTACTTGACAAAAATAAATAAATAAATTATAAGCCAGCAAGCAAACCAAAAAGTGCATTTGACAGGTTTTTGGAAAAGTCGGTCCTTAAGTAGCCAGCATGGCCCCGATGAACTTTCGGCAAGCAGGCATCTCTGAATATCGGCCAGCAAAATAGCAAGCCATGGCTTTCTCCCAAACACGCTCTCGCGCCCCTCCAGAAACAAAAGCCCCAAGAAAAGCTTAGCCTGTGCAAAAGCAGCCTGAGCTTCCCCTCCCAAGAGTCGTCTTTGCCTCTCCCCTCTTCCAGTCCGGACCGGGGTTGGGGGTTGGGTGGTGGAGCCCCCAGGCTGCAGTCCCACCTTAAAGGGAGGCGGGTCGGAGCGAGGAACAGCGGCGGGTGCGAGAGGCAGCGGTGGCGGCTCTTCCCGCAGAGGGTGGCGTGGTAAGAAAACGCGGGACTTCCCGGCGGAAAGAAAGTCGGTTCCCCTTCTGGTCGGGCAGCCCCTGGATCAGCCGCGCGGGTCCCCTCTTCCCTATACCCGCCTCCCACTCGCGCAGGGCAGCCCAGAAGCTGAGCCCTTTGCTCCGCGGGGGCAGGTCGAGAAACATTTTTCCACTTGTTTGTTTCTTTGTTTGGCGTGGGGAGAAAAAAAACCCTCTCCATTTGGCCCGGATCTGTAATCTTTTTAATATGTTTTAATCTGCCTTTTTAAATTTTAATCTTTTTATATTGGTATTTTATTTATGTTTCTGCATGTTGTGAGCCGCCCTGAGTCCTTCGGGAGTTGGGCGGCATAGAAATGGAGAGAGAGAGAGAGAGAGAGAGAGAGAGAGAGAGAGAGAGAGAGAGAGAGAGAGAGAGAGAGATTGATAGATTGATAGATATTGATAGATTGATAGATGATAGATAGATAGATAGATAGATAGATAGATAGATAGATAGATAGATAGATAGATAGATAGATAGATAGATAGATAGATAGATAGATAGATAGATAGATAGATAGATAGATAGATAGATAGATAGATAATCAATCAATCAACCAATCAATCTGGGATCTCTGACTTTTATCCCGGCTCCCTGGTTACTGGGAATCCGGTTGAGGCTTTTGAATCAGGCTGCGAAAGCTTCTCGGCGGCTGCCTTGCCGCTTGCCCGTTTTCACCCCCCTAGTTTTGGGAGCAGCTTTGCCGGCAACGTGGTGGTGAGAAGATGCCGGAGTGGTGATGGCAGGCCCTGTTGGTTGGTGGCAGAGAGGAGCGAGGGGGGAGCTTTGTCGTGTTGCAGAGCCTCCCCCCCCACCCTTCCGAATCAATTACATGGATTATTCTATCGCTATCAAAGATAACATTTCATTAGAGTTTAATTTAATAGATCTGTTGGACGTATTTGATTTTGGAGGGTGGGAGTGTTGGGTGTTTTCTAGCAGAGGATGCTTGAGCAGGGGGTTGGACTAGATGACCTACAAGGTCCCTTACAACTCTGTTACTCTACTACTCTACTCTACTCTACTCTACTCTACTCTACTCTACTCTACTCTACTCTACTCTACTCTATATACAGGTAGACCTCACTTATCAACTGCCTCGCAATCGTTCTGGAAGAATAAGTTTTTAAATTATTATTTTTTTATTCAAAAAGTTTTATTAGTACAAAGTACAAACATTTTTCTCTTTTCTCCCCCCCTTCACCCCAGATCCCTCCCCACCCCCCCTTACCCTCCCCCCCTCTTACCCACCCACCCCCGACTTCCCAGAAAAAGCACAGGGTATAGTATTCAATAAACATAAAATTAAAATATACTAACAGATTATTAATTTCAAAATTTCTCTAGTTCTTTAACTCCTTGTTACTCAAAACCTTTTAAACATAATCTAAAAATTAAACATATATCATTATTAAACTATTTGTATCTTCTTAATCTGATACTTTTTTTGAATATAATCAGTCCATCCATTCCATTCCAATATATATCTCTCATTTGAATGGTCTTTGAGATATGATGAGATTTTTGCCATTTCAGCCAGATGTACAGCTTTTAATGTCCATTCCTCGATAGTAGGTATATCTTCCTTCTTCCAATACTGTGCCACCAGCAACCTGGCAGTTTTTAAATTATTTATAACCTTTGTCCCAACCCTCAGTCAGGTGATCTAGTATCATTATTACGGTTCGTCGCTCTATTATATATGTGGCTTGTAATGCCCCCGCCAAAAAACTCATCTAAGCAACTCTGGGCAGCTCTCAACAATTAAAAATAGTTGTTTAAAAATTAATTAAATAATATTAGAATCAGCAGCAGAATTCTCAGTACAGCCCCTGTAAGACCTTCCCACCAACACCAGACTCCCAGGCAGGGTGGCAGAGCCAGTTCTGCAGGGCCTTCCTAAAGTCCAAAATGAGGCCTGGCCATTAATGCCTTGTGCAGTGACCATTTCAAGTTAGGACCGTGGGTGGGGGGGAACTTTTCTGACCAATTCTCAAATTTACAGCCACAGTCATATGATCACGACTTGTCCTCTTTACAGCTGTGGCAAGCAAAGTTAATGGAGCAGCTGGCAGTAAAATCATATGTTGCGGTCATGCGACATTCTGCTTAGCAACCATGCGTCCTCCCTTAATTGAAGGGGAAGTAATTTCATAACAGTTGTAAATTGCTGCTTAGTGACCATGATACTTAACTGAGTTCCCAGTCCAAATGGTGGTTGCTAAGCGAGGACTACCTGCATATCTATAAAGTTCTCAATATAAAATTAACAAAGCTGTTCACTTGCAACTGTTATCTAAATAAGAGGACGGTGGAAACACCAGACCCCAAATTAAATTATTGAGCAAAGAAAAAGAGTTTTATGCCCCTATGAGAAGCCAGTTTTCCCCAGAGACCAAGGCAGCTCATTCCAGGTTCACAGGATCTTGTACAAATACTCCTTGAGATATGACAGGTCACTTAATATCTAAAGTTATGACAGATATGTAACAGATTATATACAACCCTATTTTAAGGTTATGAAGCTGCAGCGCTCCTGTAGTCATTCACCCTTACGACCGACCACAAGGACTCTGCAGTGCCCCCTCCTCCCTCCCCATACCGCCCCGCCAGGATCCACCGAGTTTCGGCTTATTCCTGACATGTCCATCACCCATTGCGCTTATCTTTTGAAGCTCGAAAGAATGCATGTTGGAAAATGACGGCAGGCCACATGTACCTGGGCTGTGCAGCGGCAACCTGAATGTGACCGCCATTGGGTCCCCACCTACTTGTGGGCAGGGGCAAAATGGCCACCACCAGACAAGACTGCTTTTGTCTGGCTGCCTTGGCAAGGCCTGCACAGCGTTGCAGATGTTTCTGAATGTTGCAGAAAGCTGCTGCAGTTTCTGCAGCACTGGGCAGACCATGTTAAGGCAGCCAAAGAAAGCAGCTTGTTCCCAAGGCTGAATGACAGTGAATTGAATGCCTCCGCTGTTTTGTGGTCGGGACAAAATGGCGGCTGTTTCTGGAATCGCACCATGCAGCCACGAAAAGAAGGAAGTCATTGCGGTGCCTCAGAGCTCTTCAAAAGGTAGTGAGGAGGTGGTGGTGTGGCCTGCCAGCGGCCTGTGCAGCTGATAGCAGATCCCCGTTCAAGAGGAGACCGACTTGGTGATGCGCCAGCGGCCTATGCAGCTGGCACCCGAGTCAGACAGTGAGGAGGCTGGCGACGACTCGGTGCCAGAGGCAGAGGTTCAGCCAGGGCCTTCGGAACCTCCAGCACCTCTTGGCAGTGATGAGGCTTTTCCTCTTCTGAATGCAAGAGCACGCAGAGCTGCCAAGAGGCAGGAGTGGTTACTCCAGAGGAGGTCTCCTCGGGAGTAAGACTTGGGGCTAATTAGCCACTCCCCTAGTCTACTTAAGGACAGCAGAGGCAGCTGAAAGGCTGCAGGAAACAATGTTTGGAAATCCGGTGGGTCATGGAGTGGTTTCGAGTTTAGGAAAAGTCTCTGCTCTTTTTCTCTGCTTCGGTTTGGTTATCAAGAATTACTTCTAGGCATTTTGCCAACTTTGTGAGATATCAAGGACTAATTACTATTCTGTTATTTAAGACTGTCTGAACGTATGCCAACTGTTAATGACGATTAATTAACAGTTGAGCTTTTGCTAGAAAAGACTGCCTTTAATTTCGTGTGTGTGTGTGTGTGTGTGTGTGTGTGTGTGTGTGTGTGTGTGTGTGTGTGTGTGTGTGTGTGTGTGTGACCTCTACTAAGACATTTATTAGTAGTTGGTGATTGATTAACTTGCTACATTTTTAGCTGGGGCAGAACAGGTGGGTACTTGGCCAGGTGGGATGGGAATCAGGTTTAAGGCCTGTGGGGATACCATGGATGGGAAGCAGAGCACGGGGCAACTCAGAGGGTTGGGGAGACCTTGGGAGGGCCAGGGCAGGCCTCTCAAGGCCTCCCACACCCCAAGGGGCGTTCACTTTCATTTAAGGATTCATTGGGGAGAGCAGGAATGGGGGGTGTCGTTAATGAGGGAGGTGCTTCACCTCACTGCAATCATGACATGCAACTATAATGAGCCGGCTCCATTACGGTCGTATCTTGAGTAGTATCTGTGTGTAAAGTCCCCAAAGTTACAGGCCCCAACCCTGGGAGGTCCTGAAGATTGTGGGGAAATAGAAAAGCCGAGGGACACTAACGGGGGATTGGGAGGCTTGGAGCAGCAGCTCACATGACTTTGATGGAGTTCGGGCTCCAATTTCTTTACTTATGTCTTTATTTATTTATTCAACTTGTATGGCAGAGCTGCTACTAAAAATCCCACAGCTGAGAATTGTCTTTAATTCCAGTGAGAATATTGTACAAACCTTGGAGAAATGATGAATATCAGAGACGTGGGAGAGGATCTTTTTATTCCTTTCACATCATGTAGTCCTAATTAATACTTTTTTCCTTTCCTTTTCCCTCCTGGAACCGCAGAGAGCAACAACTATGGAGGAACAGCGGCTTGTGGTACCCAAAGAAGAAGAAGAAGAGGAGGAGGGCACTGAGAGTGGGAGAAGAGACCCTCTCATTGTCCAAGTGAGGACTCTTGGGGACTTTTTGAGTCCATCCATCCCTAATTCTGAATCAAAGGAGGAAATGCACCAATGCTGGGACTCTCAATGGCAGGAATTTGTGAAAAGTGTGGCAGGGCTTCCCATACCACCACCTCCCTTGGAAGAAAATGGCACAGACTCCAAGGCCTCCTTGGGAAGAGACAAAGAGGATCCACAGCAGGAAAGTTCTGGGGAAGCCAGAAGGGAATCTGTGCTCCAAGGGGATCCGAACATCGGTGGGAAAGCCTGGATGGGCAGGGAAAAGCTGGATTCCTCCGTGAAGGTGAAGGTGGAAGAGGAAGAAATCAATCTGGAGAGCCAGGTGCCACTGTTCCTCAGCTCCCAGGATGCTGAGGAGCCCCAAGAGGTAATCCAGCTCCCAAAAACTGAAAAGAAGGGGAAGTGGGTTGGGAGGCAGTATGAGGGCTTGAAAACAGCCATCAAAATGTTACTGGGTTTCTCCTAAAACTCGACCCACCTAAAAAAGAAGGCCCAACACTATTTTGTGCACTTGCATTAAAATTAAGCCCTACCCCCAAATTTTGACTCTATTTAAGTGCATGCGCAGCCAGTCCCCGCCATTTTCTCATGTCGCTTGCAGTGCGGACAACACCAGGTGAGGCGAGGGGGGGGGGGAGGGGGGAGGCGGGGACTTGCCCCACGCGCCTCACCTTGCCACCGGGCTGCTTCTTTCACGGCTAAAAGGAGTGACCCACGCGCCTCACCTGGCTGCTGGGCCGCTTCTTTCGTGGCCAAAAGGAGTAACCCACATGCCTCACTGGGCCATTTCTTTTGTGGCCGAAAGGAGAGACCCACTCGCCCCACGCGCCTCGCACTCCCTTATTTATTTATTTTATTATTGTCAAAATGAGAATAACTCTCACTAGAGGCGAAAATAGATCTTTTCCCGGAATTCTGACATTAGAAATGAAACCGCAGTTTAAAGTCTAAGTAAAAATATTTATTTCGGTACAAAACAATAAATCCTCATTAATTACATCTCTGATATAAAAAGGCACGTCTTGCTTCGACAGAAGCTAGGAACAGAAGGACTGAACGGAGAAAGGAATGTGCACATGCGTACAAGAACATATCAATCACGTGCTCAGGAATAAACTATTATAATGAATAGGGATGCAGCTCCCTGCATATACATATAGCAGGCAATATAAAAATCACTGCCTGACAATTATTTTATTTTATTAATGGTTCTTATAGGCCGCCCAACTCCCTTGCCTACCTGTAAAAGTCACTTCAGCTACCGGTAGCCATTTACCCTCGGAAAAGCCTGCTGTCGTCCACTTCAGCAAGCGTGGCCACCGGGCCGCTTCTTTTGCAGACGAAGAGTGTGTGGGCAAGTGTGTGGGTCGGTACAAACATAAATACTCAAAAAAATGTTTTGGTATGTACTTCAGGCGGCATGGGATGCGTCGCTCGGCCACACACTTCATCCGCAAAAGAAGTGGCCAGGTGAGGCGCGTCGCTCGCTCTTTTCGGCCACGAAAGAAGCAGCCAGGCGAGGTGCATCGCTCACTCTTTTCAGCTGTGAAAGAAGCAGCCAGGTGGCCAGGCGAGGCGTGTCACTCGCTCTTTTCGGCAGCGAAAGAAGCAGCTAGGCGAGGTGCATCGCTCACTCTTTTCAGCTGTGAAAGAAGCATCCAGGTGGCCAGGCGAGGCGTGTCACTCGCTCTTTTCGGCCGCAAAAGAAGCAGCTAGGCGAGGTGCATCGCTCACTCTTTTCAGCTGTGAAAGAAGCGACCAGGTGAGGCACATGGGGTGCTCCTTTCGGCCGTGAAAGAAGTGGCCTGTTGTATTTTCAAAGAAATACGGTACTAGCTGGCTACACAATCGCAGATGTCGTAGATTGTTTCAGTTTTTGTCACTGGGTGATTTCTGATTGTCAGCTGTACTCATATGTCAGACATTATGACCCAGAGGTTCTTAATAAAGTAGAGCAGTCACGTGTAGTGTGATCTGCGCAGATGTGAAATTCCTTTCTCATCCTCCATTACTCATTCAGCTGCTAGTCCTTCATTGAGAAGGACGTATATTTAAGCTGTCAAGATGTAATTATTAAGATTTAGGTTTTTATATTTCTTTTGTACCGAAATAAATATTTTATTATTCTTAGAATTTATATTCGAGTTTATTTTATCAAGGATTGGATTCCAGAGGAAAAAGATTCGTCACTTCTAAGATTTATTTTCTTATCCTAACAGTTTGGGTCCTTGTGAAAAATATTTCAATTAGCATAATTTATTTATTTGGAAAATTTATATTGCCACCTACTTGCTCATGGCAATTTACAGGAAACGTAATGGTCTCAGAGCATAAACACTGGGATCATTTTAAGGAGATTGTGGGGGATTCTATTAGTCTATGGCAGAGATCTCCAAACTTGGAAACTTTAAGACTTGTGGATGTGAACTCCCAGAATTCCTTAGCCAGGCATGCCCCTGGTGTACGACGATCAGACAGCTGCCCAAAGGAGAATATTTAGAAAGGCAGAGAAGAATGGTAAAGTTTTCAGATATTCTGTTTAGATTAGTATTGCCTAATAAGGAAAAAATGAGCAAAGACAACCTTGTCCTTTGTTATAGAATATAAAGTGTTTTGAATGACATAGGCTGCTTATCAGTTGCTTCAGTAACAAACCTCTCTGATGCTGATCTAATGCAGCATTCTGCACATGTGCCTTCCAAATGTTCTCACCAGCCTCACACTGCAGTTGATTAAAATGTGCCAGTTTGGAAAAGGTTGGATTTTTGAGAATCCCAGTTTGGGAACTGTAGATTACCATAATCCCAGAGTCCCTTGTACTCGGGCATCTTAAAAATTTAATATATTGAGGTTTGTTGCATAGTCAGCCAGATGTTTTGATTGGATCTGGCATTTTTATCTACTTACCGAGTTTTTTCCCAAGGACTTCCCGATTCCCAAGAAGTTGATGTTTTATGATGTTAAATGTATTGTTGCAGGATGTAAGCTCTTATGAGTAAAGCTGCCTTTTGCAATTGACCAATGGTAATTTTGTCATTGCCAATGGTGTTCAGGTGGTGCTCCATTTTTGGCTTTGCACCCAATAGGCTTTGTACCAATTGCCACTGGTACAACCTTTACTTTCTTTTACCACAATTGTTCAATTTCTATTTGCAGATCTTTGTATTTTATTTCTCCAGTTCTTTTTATTCTATTCTGCTATCTCCTGGCAACGCTGCGTCCATTATCCAGATTTTTTTATTTTTCTTATTGACAATTTATATGTCTGAAGAGTTGTATTGAAGGTGCCTGTCTGAATGAAGTCTATAAAGTCCCAGGCCAATTTAGCATTTTCATTTTACTATTACTCTACTACTATTTTACTTTGCTTTCTTTTGCCACATTCATTATTATTACAGGTAGTCCTCAACTTACAGCCACAACTGAGCCCAAAATTTATGTTGCTAACGGAGAAATTTGTTAAGTGAGTTTTGCCCCATTTTACGACCTTCCTTGCCACAGTTGTTAAGTAAATCACTGCCATTGTTAAATTAGTAACATGGTTGTTAAGTGAATCTGGTTTCTCCATTGACTTTGCTGGTCAGAAGGTTGTAAAAGGGGATCACATGACCCCCGGACTCTGCAATTGTCATAAATATGAGTCAGCTGTCAAGCATCCGAATGTAAATCACATGATCACGGGGATGCTGCAGTGGCCATAAGTGTGAAAAACAATCATGTCACTTTTTCCAGTGCCGTGGTAACTTTGAACGGTTACTAAGCGAACTGTTGTTAAATGGAGGACTACCTGTATTATTGATATGTAGGGATTGGATACTTTGTTACTAGACATGTTGCAGGACCTTCATCTTTATCTTGCAACTAGCATGGAGAAAATCATCACATTCGTCCATAATATGGTACGGTAGAAATATCTGGTCTTAGTAAATTATACAAACACCAGTACAGTACACTGCTAACTTGCTTAACAGCCACAATCTATTCTTTAAAGTGGAAGCAAAATGAATATGTGATAGAGATAGGGGAAGGGAGGGAGAGAGAGGGGAGGAGAGAGAGGGAGGCTGCAAAGATATCTGGTAGGTGCCATTCCATTCAGATAAAAGCTCTTTCTTGCAGCAATGCCAGTGTTATACTGACTCTAATGTGTGTTATTTTCATGCAGATAAATTTGGTTGTTAAGTGCATGCATTTGTTGGAATTTTTTCCCCATTACTGTTGTATTTGCAAATGGTTGCTAACCAAGGAGTCCCTGGGTTAATGATAGTTAATAATGACAGAGTTGGAAGGGACCTTGGAGGTCTTCTAGTCCAACCCCCTGCTTAGGCAGGAAACCCTACACCACTTCAGACAAATGGTTATCCAACATCTTCTTAAAAACTTCCAGTGTTGGAGCATTCACAACTTCTGGAGGCAAGCTGTTCCACTGATTAATTGTTCTAACTGTCAGGAAATTTCTCCTTAGTTCTAAGTTGCTTCTCTTCTTGATTAGTTTCCATCCATTGCTTCTTGTTCTACCCTCAGGTGCTTTGGAGAATAGTTTGACTCCTTCTTCTTTGTGGCAACCCCTGAGATATTGGAACATTGGTTGTAGCTCATGGAACTAGGATTAGGCTGATGTCCTGAGAATCCAGTCAACGGTTTGTAAGCAAGGAAGTGATCTGCTACCTCTGCAGTAAAGAGCCCAGAATGAGGTGCAGCTATTCCTCATTCAATAACTACCTCACTTAATGACCGTTTGCAAATGCAACAGTAATTAAAAAATAATTATGTAACCAATGAGTGCATTTTCGATTTCTGCACATCTCTTTCTCAGTAACATATTCACATTATAGTTAGTATTGCATGTCATCTGCTCTTATTTTCACTTGCTTATTTACTTGTTTACATGCATTTATTTCCCATATCAAGATGTCTTCAAAGAGAAACCCAAGTTCAACCGGAACAAGGAGAAAGAGGCATAGGAAAGCCATTGATCTCAATTTGAAGATGAAGATCATCAAAGCATATGAAGCCGGGAAGAAGATGCATAAAATAGCGAAAGAAGAAGGTCTGGCTTGTTCCACCATTTGCGCTATTGTGAAGGACAGGGAAAGGATCAGAGAGGCATTGAAAGGAGCAGTAGGAATGAACACAAATATAACAATAATACAAAAATGCCACGTCCCTGAAATGGAACCCCTGTTGATACTTTGGATCAAAGATCGGATACGAAAGAGGCTGCCGGTTAACTTTCTCCTCATTCAGATTAAGGCACGCAGCATTTTCACAACGCTGAAAGAACAAGCAGGGAAGGAATGCACCGAAACATTTACCGCTAGCCATAGTTGGTTTGTGCGATTTCAGCAAAGATTTCATTATCAGATATTACCATCACGTGAAGCTTTACGGGCTGAAAAACGAACTGCCAAACATTTTCTGGATGAAATTGATGATGTCGTAGCAGAGGGGAATTATTCTGCTGATCAGATATTCAGAGTGGATGAAACTGGGTTATACTGGAAAAGAATGCTGGAGCAGGCTTATATACACAAAGAGGCTCAAGCAATGCCTGGTTGTAAAGCGTTTAAGGATAGAGTAACCTTGTTATTGGGGGGAAATGTTGCCGGATTCAAGCTGAAGCCATTTGTGATCCTCAAATCAGATCATGCCAGTATGATTCAAAAAAATAAACAAGGACACACTGCCTGTTTATTACCGATTTGATTGTGAGACCTGGATGACACACATCCACTTTGAGGATTGGTTTACGAATTGTTTCATACCTCAGGTAAAGGAATATTGTGGGCAAAAGGGGATTCCTTTTAAAATTCTCCTGCTTCTGGACAAAGTACCTGGATATGCCCTGCATCTCGATAGTTTCCACCCTGATGTAAAGGTAGTTCATCTACCCCAAAAAATCACCACTCTCCTGCAGCCAATGTGCCAGAGAGCTATCTTGCTATTCAGGGCATATTATTTGCATGCAGTGTTTGCCAAAGCCTTAGCCACAACGGAAGATGACAAAATAACATTGCCCAAGTTTTGGAAAAGCTATAATATCCTGCATTGTATCGAAAACATTGTAGCAGCATGGGAGGATTTTAGTGTGAAAAGCATGCAAGAATTTTGGAAAAAGTGCTTAAACGGTTATGCTGCGTTTGCAAATAATTTTGAAGGATTTAGCCATAAACAAAATTTGGATGAAATAAATAAGAAAATTTTGACACTCACAAAATCCCTTGATTTAGAGGTGGAGGCCGAAGACGTGAAAATGTTGATAGCTTACACTGAAGGAGAGCTTTCAAACCAAGATTTAATTGAACTGAAAAAAGAACTGGAAGCACAAACGGTTAAGGAAGAAGCAGCAGACAGAGAACGAGAAAAAGAACAAGTTGTAGATGTTGAATTGAAAACATTCACTGAGAAAGGATTGGCTGGTATTTTCTCAAGAGTTAAATTTTTTTTATCAGACTTAGAAAGTATGGATCCAGATGAAGAACATTTTAGAAAGGTACATTTGGAAATGTGTGAAATCTTAAAATGTTACCACGAAATATATGAAAGAAAAAAGAAGGAAAACGAAGATAAGGAAACCAAACTTCCCTCCCTCTTGCCATTCCCATTCACAGGAATAAAACAACCAAACAATCCTCAGCCATCAACCAGCTATGCCAGCAGATCCGATGTTTCTGAAAACACAAAAGAACATGAATCTTTCAAAGGTTGTGTATCCAATTTGATGTTTAGAGGTACTGTAATTGTAAATTCTCATTTTGCACAGATGGTCTTCATTTCACAACCGCAGTTAACAGCAGCGAGGTAAAAGTAACTTTACAACCAATCACAGATTCATACAGACCTTCAGAGATTTGTAAAGCAAAGGAAATCTGAAGTAGAGATACCGTGCTTACGATTCTACTTCGCCTTATTTTGCTTTGCAGAGATACAAAGGTCATAAATGCAAGGATTAATTATAACGTTAAGTTTTCATAGGCTGGGACCTTCAGGTAGGTGCTAGGCAAAGAGGCCCTATGGAGTATGAGAACCAGGATCCTATACTCACTAGTGGGCTTCTTGGAAGAAAAAGAAGTTGGAGGGAATTAGGGGGGAACTTTCCTTGCTACCCTCCATACTAATGTTTTTACAGATTAACAGAGTTGGAAGGGACCTTGCAGGTCATCTAGTCCAACCCCCTGCCCAAGCAGGAGACCCTACATCTGCCTCTACCTAGGATCGAACTCACAACCTCCTGATTGTGAGGCAAGAGCTCCACCTCTAGGCCACAGCAGCTGGGGTAAATGTTGGTTATGGGAAGTTGGTAGGTTGAAATGGCGATAACATGATCACAGCTCCCTGCAACATCATAATTTGTATAGATTGTAATCACACGATGGTGAGGATACTGCAACACTTGGAACTCTGAGGAAGCTTATGAGTCCTCGTTTAGTGCCATTGTAACTTGAATGGTCGCTGAGTGAGTGAGGACTTCATACACTGAGTTTTCCTTTAGCTTTTTTCTATTTCTATTCCACCCACACTCCATAGTGCCCACTCAAGATCCCAGCCTACAGCATGATGAAAATATAACTTTGTAAAAAAAATCTGCATAATGAGGTACGACAGGCCATTTAGCTACTGTTCGAAATTACGGCAAACCCCTCTCCCACCCCTAAAAGCTACACATGACCCCATTTCAAAGTTGCAACAACTGCAGCAGCCCTGCGGTCATTCGACCTTACAACCCACTGCAGGGATGCTGCAGCACCTCCTTTGCCTCTCTTCCCCCATCCCACCTCACTGGGACCCTGCAGCACTTGGGCCTCCACCCTATACACCCACCATGCTCCACACTTCCCTTCTGAAGCTCTCCACGCCTCATGTTGGGAAAGGAAAGCAGGCCATGTGTCCCCGGGCTATGCAATGACGATCCAAATGCGGCTGCCATTTTTGTCCTGCCTGCTTGCGGACAGGGACAAAAATGGCGGCCACCAGATAAAATGCACGGGCTTGAAGAAGCTTCTGAATGCTGCAGAAAGGAGAAAGCTCCTGCACTGGGCAGACCTTGTTAAGGCAGCAAAGCGAAGCGGTTTGTTCCCAGGGCCGCGTAGTAGTGATCCGAATGCGGCTGCCATTTTGTCCCCACTTGTTTCTAGGTGGGGACAAAATGGCAGACGCCTGACAAACTGCTTCATTTTGCTGCCTTAGAGAGGTCGGCATAGTACTGCAGAAGCTTCTGAATGCTGCAGAAAGTTTCTGCAGCAATGAGCTGACCTTGTTAAGGCAGCAAAATGAAGCAGTTTGCACCTGGGCCGCACAGCCCGATTGGAATGTGGCCGCCATTTTGTAGGCAGGACAAAATGGCGTCCGCTTTCAAAATGGCACCATGCAGCCACACAAACAAGCAAGTCGTTCTAGCGCTCTGGAAGACTGCGGAGCTCTTCAAAAGGTAAGGTAACTGAGGAGAAAGAAGGGTGTTTGGCCTGGTGGGGTGGGAATCAGCCTTTAAGGCCTTGGAAGACCGGGTAGGAGTAAGAACAGATCTGTTAGGACCCAAGGTGAGGGGAATGGAGCATGATGGTGTCTCGGGATTGGGGGAGGCCTTGGGAGGGCCAGGGCAGGCCTCCCCCATCCTGGAGTCATCCACGCTCCACTTAACAACCCAGATGTTCGTTTAATGATTCTTTGTTTAAAGCAGGGAATTGGGGGCCATTAGGTGAGACGCTTCACCTACTGACTGAGACCATAATAGGCAGGCTCTATTACGCTCATATACTGAGGATTACATGTACATTATTAAACCAAAGCTTTAATAAAAGTTCCTAAATTTTAAATTATCTGAATGATATGCAAAGATTTAAAAGGTAATTATTACAGTGTGTTTTTAGTGACAAAAATAGAATAGAATAGAATAGAAACAGAAAGAGTTGGAAGGGGACCTTGGAGGTCTTCTAGTCCAACCCCCTGCTTAGGCAGGAAACCCTACACCACTTCAGACAAATGGTTAGCCAACATCATCTTAAAAACTTCCAGTGTTGGAGCATTCACAATCTCTGGAGGCAAGTTGTTCCACTTTATTACTTGTTCTACCTGTCAGGAAATTTCTCCTTAGTTCTAAGTTGCTTCTCTCCTTGTTTAGTTTCCACCCATTGCTTCTTGTTCTATCCTCAGGTATTTTGGAGAATAGCTTGACTCCCTCTTCTTTGTGGCAGCCCCTGAGATATTGGAACACTGCTATCATGTCTCCCCTAGTCCTTCTTTTCATTAAACTAGACATACCCATTAGTAATGGGTTCCACTTACCTTTGCTACCGGAACAGGAGCGTGTGGGCGCGCAATGCTTCTGCGCATGCGCAGAGCATTTTTGATGACGTCCGGGTGGGTGGGCGGAGCCTCCCGCCACTGCTACCGGTTTGTTGAACCGGTGAGAACCTGTAGCAACCCACCACTGATACCCAAGTTAGCATTAAAGGCATCTTTGCAAGAAAATGTTTAAAATGTCTATTTCAGGAAGGATAGAAATTGTGTATGGAAGGCTGAAATAAAGTCGCAAACACATTCACAGTCACACCTTCTGTAGGCTACTGTGATTTTCACTTAGAGACCATTGTGCTTAATGACTGGTGTCTGGAATGAAATGAGAAAGTTTCAAAGGATTTGCTCCTTGTGTATAGCCAGGAGACATTCAGCTGTGATGATTTTATCCTGGTTAGAGCCTCACAAAGCCCACTTTTCTAACCAGCATCTCTGGTGAAGCAGTGAAGAGTCTTTGCTTCAGAGTTGCAGGCAATAGTTTTCTGTACTTCGGTGCCAGTTCATCAGCATCTCAGTATAGAATTATTGTGGCCCAAAAGTATCTAGAGCTGCCAACTACTGTATACAGACAGACCTGCCATTCCTTCAACATATTAGATGTGGAGGAAATAAAGTCTATTAGAGGTATACAAATTGGCACTTACTCAAATTTTGACTTCACATATTGTTTGATTTCGGAATCCAGACTTATTTATTTATTTATTTATTTAGGTTTTCTTATATGCCGCCCAACTCCCGAGGGACTTGGGAACTTGACTTCAGAAGGGACTTGACTTCAGAACTGACTTTTTTTTTTTGTCTTCAGGCATCCCAAATTCTGGAGGATATGATGCTAACATCTCCCAAATTAGAGAAAGAAGCCTGGGATGTTCTGAAGGCGAAGCTTCCCTGGAGATAAAGCAAGAGAATGATGGGGAGGCCAACTCACTAGGTAAGGCTGCAGACTGTCAATGATTGCAAACATTTCTAGAAGAGAGTTTCCTTGATGAAGATGTTCTACCAAACAGGAAATCTATAGGTAATGCTGGAAAGCCATCAAATGAGGATGCTTGAATTTGGGATTTCTTAGGTCAAACAGGAGGGGGAAGACTAGACGTGTGAGAAGACCCACCAAAACTAGAATTCATAACAGAAGTTGTTTGAAATGGAATTTATTGTTGGAGGCAATGATATAAATGCTTTTCTGTTTCTCTCAGAATATGACATATGACAAATACATAAGGAGAAGACCTTCCAGGTTGGAAGCTCTGAAGTAATAGACATTTGCAAGAGTTTGGAATGAGTCAAAAGATTATTTTCTGGAGTCTGAGATTAAAGGAAAACCAATAAATCCAGCAGAAGCATAAAAGCACCCAGGAAAGAAAGCCAGTGAAGTTTTTCTGCCTGAAGATGATAATTGAAAAATAAATGAAGCCCATTTTCAGTTTGGGGGGGAAATGCCGGAATTAAGAGAAGCATTAGATGGTGTGCAATCTCAATGTTCCAGATACCCTCCCCAACCCCTCCCCCCCATCCCATTATACTCCAGTGATGGGTTCTAAATCCCATCGCTACTGACATACTGTAAATACTAGCAAAAGCTTCATTGGGTGAAATGCCCTTATCAAACACAAGAGGACCATACAGAAGAGAAGCAATATGAATGCCAAATCCAACTTGATGACTCACAAGCAGATTTGTACCAGATAAAAGCACACAAATGCTCAGCGTATTAAAAAGATCCTGTGGTTCTTTTCTGTGTCATACAGTAAACACATAAAAATCCATCCAGGAGGGACATCCTCAAGGGCAGGGTTGGTGTTCAGGTCTAACCTGCAGACTCGAAGATTATGGAAATGATACTAGCATTGGAATAAAACAGCAGATGACCAAGAATCAAGCACAAGGGCGTTGGCTTTTAAATATATTGATACATTAAAATGTTTTTAAAGAAGCGCTTGTTTCACATTGAAGTTCTTTGTTCAAACTCTGGGTTATCAGGCAATTTAAAAATGATCCTGGTAGTTGCTTTCACCTGGGACGGGTAGAACTGAATAAGTCAGCAGGTCGATATCTGTAAGGCACGGGTGTCAAACTCAGGGGCCCGACGGGGTGGTTAGATCTGGCCCACGGGGCCACCCTGGAAACAGCGAAGGACCGGCCCAGAGTGCCTCTACCAGCAAAAATGGAACTCGGGAGGGCTGCATGCGGCCCTCCCGAGCTCCGTTTCCGCAAGCAGAGGGTTGCAGGAGGCTATCGCAGCTGAAAATGGAGCTCGCGAGGGCCGTGGGTGGCACTCCCAAGCTCAGTTTTCACTGGCAGAGAGTTGCAGGTGGAGCCGAGGTGGCGCAGTGGTTAAAAGCAGCACTGCAACCTTCAGCTGATTGCTAGTTCAGCAGTTCAGCTGTTCAAATCTCACCAGGCTCAAGGTTGACTCAGCCTTCCATCCTTCTGAGGATGGTAAAATGAGGACCCAGATTGTTGGGGGCAATATGCTGAACTCTGTAAACCGCTTAGAGAGGGCTGTAAAGCACTATGAAGCGGTATATAGGTCTAAGTGCTATTGCTATTGCAGGAGGCTATCCCAGCCGAAAACAGCTCGGGAACCCGTTTTAGCTGGCAGAGCGCTCAGGCCATCACAGGCACCCCCGACACGACTGACGTCAAGCAGGCCATGCCCATCCTGGCCACACCCACCCTGGGCCCACCCCAAGGTCAAACAACCTTGATGCATCCCTCAATGAAATAGAATTTGACACCCCTGCTGTAAGGGATGCTGCTTTGTGCCATTTGGCACTTTCCTGAATATATTTGGTCTCTATAGAGCAGGAGTGTCATACTCAAGGCCTGGGGCCCGGATCTGACCTGCAGGGTGCTTAGATCTGGCCCGCGGGGCCGCCCTGGAAACTGAAGGACCAGCCCACAGTGCTTCTGCCAGCAAAAATGGAAATCGTGAGGGCTGCGTGCGGCCCTCCCAAGCTCCGCTTTCGCTGGCAGAGGGTTGCAGGAGGCCGTGGCAGCTGAAAACCGAGCTCGGGCCACCACAGGTGCCTTGATACAAGTGACGTCAAGCTGGCCACGCCCACCCTGGCCATACCCACCACGGGCCGCCAAGGTCAAACACAACCCTGATGCGGCCCTCAATGAAATCGAGTTTGACAACCCTGCCATAGAGGTTTTGGGAGGGGAACTACATCCTAATATAGTAAAACCTAAGCAGGGAATATTAAAGTAGCAAAAAGGGGAATTTTCTAGATGTGCCCTCATAGACCCAAACCAATTTTCACCCACCCAATTTAATCTTGGTCCTACACATATGTCTTGTAATTTTATTAATTAAACTTGTGATTAAAATATATCCAGTGCCATTGAATCTCAGGTAGCATGCATCTACCAGTTACTAACTAACTCCGTCCATCCATCCATCTAATCTTTCTTCAATAGAAAAATAATTTTATTTGGTGATAACTTTATTGTATTCTAAATTGTATGGCTGCCCTTGTCATAACAATGACTCTGAGTGGTGGGAAATTTAACAATGAATTTAAATCAATAAAGCAATAAACCTTAACAAATAAGAAGAGCTACAAACCAGGCAGGACTTTTATATTTTGTTGTTTTGCTGCACTAGGTCTACAGGAAAAAAGAATGTACAGGAATTAGAATTACCATGACTGCTGATTGAGAAATACAGTACACACTTTCATTCTTTTTCTCCTCAGTTCTATTTTTATTTTTTCCTGGGGCTTGGCTAAGTATTGGAACGAATGACCATCATGAAACCCTTTAGAAAAGGCATCAAAGAAGACGCTTATAGCAACTTCTCTTTCTTCGTGTTATCAAGAAAGCAAGACAACTTACGTTGTTGTAAACATTACACTCAAAAGTGAATTTGACAAGTCCTGGGAGAACTTGCTTAGGTATGGCTCATATGAGTCTTGAGCAGCCAGGCATTGCTAAATACCGGCTGGTAGCGAGTACAGTTATTTATTTATTTGTTTGTTTGTTTGTTTGTTTGTTTGTTTGTTTGTTTGTTTATTATTTGTTTATTTATTTATTTATGATGAGATTTATATACCGCCTCACAGTGCAAGCACTCTCTAAGCGGTTTACACCAGTAAGCAATGTATATTTATATTGCCCCCAACAATCTGGGTCCTCATTTTACCTACCTCGGAAGGATGGAAGCCTGAGCAACCTTGAGCCAGTGAGATTTGAACCGCTGACCTGCGGATCACAGTCAGCTAAAGTAGCCTGCAGTACTGCACTCTAACTGCTGCACCACCTTGGCTCTTTTTACAGGTAGTCCTCGACTTACAACAATTTAGTGACCATTCAAAGTTACGACACTGAAAAAAGTGACATTGTTTTTCAGTCACGACTCCCCATCGTGATCCTGTGACCAAAATTCAGATGCTTGGCAACTAGGTTCATGTTTATGACAGGTTGCAGCCGGAGGTGGGTTCCTGCCGGAGCTGTCCAGTACGTAGCTCTGGTAGGGAGAGGCCGATTGCGCAATTTGCGCGCGACCGCTCCGGAGCCCTCTCCGCCGGTCTGTCGTGCGCGTCGCCATCTTTTTCGGTGAATTTTTGGGCAATTTTGCTTTTGCACATGCGTGGAAGCAAAATCGCGCTGAAATCTCGTGAGGGGACACGCGCACACGTGAGATTTCGGAAAGATTTTGCTTCTGCGCATGCGCGAAAGCAAAATCTCGCCAAAATCTCACACGCACACGTGTCCCCTTGCAAGATTTTGGCGCAATTTTGCTTCCGTGCATGCGCAGAAGCAAAATTGCGCAAGGGGGCGCGCACGCGTAGCGAGCGAGCCCCCCCCCGAAAAGTGGAGATGCGCGCGCAGTGCACCGGCACCGGTAAGTAATCAACCCGCCCCTGGTTGCAGTGTCCCAAAGTCATGTGATCACCTTTTGTGACCCGATTGGCAAAGTCAACCAGTAAGCAATGTATATTTATATTGCCCCCAACAATCTGGGTCCTCATTTTACCTACCTCGGAAGGATGGAAGGCTGAGTCAACCTTGAGCTGGTGAGAATTGAACCGCTGACCTGCAGATCACAGTCAGCTAAAGTGGCCTGCAGTACTGCCTCTAACCGCTGCGCCACCTCGGCTTTTTTATATCCTTTTGAGAGGCTAGATTCCCTCAGAGACAAAAAGAGATCATTCCGTGCTCACAGGACCTTGTATGTAAAGGCCCCAAACCTACAGGCCCCAATTGTATTACTAGTTGGAGTTTTTATTCGGAAGCTATAAAAAGTTGGAAACCCTAGGCAGGTAAGCAGCTGCCTCCAGGTAGGGAGAGACTGAGGGGATATGTGCCAGTGTGGAGGAGATGCCAGGTGGGTTGGAGCCGAGGTGGCGCAGTGGTTAAAAGCAGCACTGCAACCTACTTCAGCTGACCGCTAGTTCAGCAGTTCAAATCTCACCGGCTCAAGGTTGACTCAGCCTTCCATCCTTCTGAGGTGGGTAAAATGAGGACCCAGATTGTTGGGGGCAATATGCTGAACTCTGTAAACCGCTTAGAGAGGGCTGTAAAGCACTATGAAGCGGTATATAAGTTTAAGTGCTATTGCTATTGGTGTACGAGCTTGGGTGCAAGTGTGCGAAGGAGGGCAGCAAAGGTCGGGGAAAATGCACGACAGTGTGGGGAAGGTGCAATGTGGGTCAGGGAAGGTGCGTGTGAGATGCCACCTGGGTTGGGAAGGGTGCGTGGGATTGTGAGCAGGTATGAGGATGCAAGGGAGGGTGGCAATGGTCAGGGAGGGTGCACGGGTATGCAGGTGGGTTTTGCGAGATGAGTGAGTCCAGAGAGGGCAACAAAAATGGCGTAAGGTCTGAAGGACAAAACGTATCAGGAGAGATTGGAGGAACCGCATACGTATTGCCAGGAGGGAAAGAGGCGGCATGATTGACACTTTTAAATCTATGAAAGGTGTGAATAAGGTTCTAGAAGGCCGTATTTTTAATATTAAGCAAAAATCAAGAGCACGGGCATAACAAAGGTGATTAGGGGACTGAAGGCTAAACATACGAGGATCGGTTGCAGGAATTGGGCATGCCTACGATAATGAAAAGAAGGACAAGGGGTGACATGATCAACAGTGTGCCGAAATCTAAGGGGCTGCCACAAAGAAGAGGGGATCAGCCTGTTCTCCAAAGCACCTGAAGGCAGGACAAGAAGCAATGGATGGATACTAATCAAGGAGAAAACCAAACTAGAACTGAGGAGAATTTTCCTAACAGTGAGAAAAATTAAGCAGGGGAACAACTTGCCTTCAGAGGTTGTGGGTGCTCTGACGCTGAAGGCAAATTTTAAGAAGAAACTGGACAGCCACTTGTGTGAAATGGTATAGGGCAGGGGTGGGCAAACTATGGTTCTTTGAGGACCTGTGGACTTCAACTCCCAGAATTTCTGAGCCAGCCATGTATGCATGGCTGGCTCAGGAATTCTGGGAGTTGAAGTCCACAGGTCCTCAAAAGAACCATAGTTTGCCCACCCCTGGTATAGGGTTTCCTGCTTGAGCAGGGGGTTGTATTAGAAGACTTTCCAAGATCCCTTCCAACTCTGTCATTATTCTGTTAATTCTGTTATTCTGTTAACCTCAAACTGACAGGAGGGAAGTTCAAAATTAATGTTAGAAAGTATTGCTTCACAGAAAGAGTAACGGAAGCTTGGAACCAACTTCCAGCGGAGGTAGTGGGTCAATCGTCAGTAACTTGAGTTTGAAAGTGCTTGGGATAAACACATGTCCATCATCAATAAAAAATCTAAAATAAAATAAAAAATAATTAAAATCAATTAATTCATACATTAATTAAAAAGAAAACAAAAATGCAGAGGGCAGACTCGATGGACCACTAATTTTTTTTTCTACCATCAGTTTTCTCTGTTTCTCTGTTTAATGGTCAGGATGCGTGAGTGATAGGTAAGTAAATTTATTTATAGGTAGTCCTCGACTTAAAACCGTTTGTTTAGTGACTGTTCAAAGTTACAACAGCACCGAAAAAAGTGACTTATGACCATTTTTCACACTTACGACCGTTGCAGCATTCTACTGTCACATGATCAAAATTTGGATGCTTTAGCAACTGATTCATATTTATGACGGTTGCAGTGTCCTGGGGGGGGGGTCATGTGATCCCCTTTTGTGACCTTCTGACAAGCAAAGTCAATGTTGGAAGCCAGATTCACTTAACAATCGTGTTACTAACTTAAAAACTGCAATGATTCACTGATCAACTGTGGCAAGAAAGGTCATAAAATGGGGCAAAATTCATTTTACAAATGTAAAGATAAATTTTGGGCTCAATTTTGGTTGTAAATCGAGGACTACTTATATATTTTTTTATTTCTGCAGCCCAGGGATGGGTTCTGGATCCTTTTGCTGCCGGTTTGCTCAGCATTGCAATGTGCGCGCTTTGCGCCCGCGCGCCTGCAATAAAAAAATAGCTTCTGCGCATGCGCAGAAGCAAAATCCAAGATGGCGGCGCCCACGGAGACACCGACAGAACCGGCTCCGTGACATCATCACCGAGTTACTAATGGTTCTAAAGAACCGGTTAGAACCGGTAGGAACCCACCTCTGCTACAGCCGCCCATCTCAACAAGTGACTGTTGTTCATGAAAGGCTGACCCAATGAATCATGGCCTGTCTAGTATACTATTCAAATTCTCGTTGAGAATATTGGTTTGTCTGTTTGTACCCTCAAGTTAGACAAAGCAGTGCACCACACGGTTCTGGTGTGCGTTCCACATATTTTTCAAGGGAAAAACCACCTCAAGGTATTTTAATTACATTGACCTGCTGTAGTTTGTGCCCTTCTAGGAGCACTGTTTTGCTCAAGGCAAAAAAAAGCACCAAAAAATATTTAACCTGTACCTGGATGAATGACATCAAGTGTTTCTTTTACACTGGAAGGGGACAATTACCGTATTTTTTGGAGTATAAGACGCACCTTTTTCCTCCCTAAAAGTGGCTGAAAATTTGGGTGCGTCTTATACTTCGAATGTAGCTTTTTTTTCCAGCCCTAACTAGGTGCTAACAGATCTTCCCAGCTCTTACCTTGCAGGCTCTTTCATTGTTACTCTCTCAGAAGAATGTTTTCCAGCCCTAAGTCTTTGCAGGGTTTTTTTTCATTGCTCTACTTGCTCCAAAGAAGTTGTTTTCTAGCCCTAACCAGGTGCTAAGATCTTCCCAGCTCTTACTGGCTTGCAGGCTCTTTTATTGTTATTCTATTGTTATTGATGACAATTGAATGAATGAATGCTTGTGTTTGGCTATGACTGAGGGAATTAATTGTGTAGATTATGGAAGAATGGTTGGCAGTATGAGTGAACCAGAGACCCCCTCTGCTGAGTGTGGAAACAGGAGCGGAGGGGTGCCTGACTCTATCCCCTGGTTTAGTATGAATGGAATGGATGGCCTGCAGGAAAGGAGGGGGACCAGCGGGGAGGGGGAGGCGGTCTCGGGTGGGAGCGAGAGCCGGAACATCTCGGTCATAATGGGAAGAGGCAGATATGGCGGGAGCAGAGGGGCGGGCCGCTCTCGGGGAATAAGACCTCGCTGTTTACAAGCGATCCCTTGTTCCGGCCCCTCCAATCCGGTTCCATCTTGCTCAACCCGGATACCTGGCAACCAGGGTTCTCAGGGCCCTGGGCTCAGGATGCTGCTGCTTAACGCCAGGTCAATTATCAACAAAGCCCCCCTGATACGTGATTTAATCACAGAGGAGGGGGCAGACCTGGTATGTGTTACCGAGACGTGGCTAGGGCAGGAGGGGGGAGTAGCCCTCTCCGAGATATGCCCAGCCGGTTTCTCGGTGCAGCACCATTCTCGACCCCAGGGAAGGGGGGGAGGAGTGGCTATTATAACGCGTGGAAATCTGCATCCTCGTAGGATCCCTGCCCCGGAGATTGTTGGGTGTGAGACGCTCCTTCTGAAGTTGGACTTAGGGGTTCAGGTGGGCCTTTTCTTAACGTACCTGCCTCCCAGCTGCGTAAGTAAGGCCCTGCCTGAGCTGCTTGAGGCAGTAGCCGGCTTGGCGGTTGAGTTCCCCAGGCTTATGGTGCTGGGGGACTTTAACCTGCCATCTGCTGGCGAAACCTCTGGGGCAGCTCAGGAGTTCATGGATTCCATGACAACCATGGACCTAACCCAAGTAATTCAAGGTCCGACCCATGAGGGTGGTCACACACTTGACCTAGTGTTTCTCTCGGGGCAGTGGAGAGATGATCTGAAGATAAGGGATATAGTCACCACCCCACTGTCATGGTCAGATCATTTCCTTCTGAGGCTAGATTTCACAACCCCACTCCTCCCCCGCAGGGAGGCGGGACCGACTAGGTGGTTCCGCCCCAGGCGCCTAATGGAGCCGGAAGGATTCCAGAGGGAGCTTGGGGAAATACCTGAAACCCTGGTACACAACTCGGCTGACTCCCTGGTGGATGCTTGGAACACCGCAGCATCAGGGGCGTTAGACCGAATTGCGCCTAAGCGACCTCTCCGTGGCAGTGGATCCCGGAAAGCTCCCTGGTTTACTGAGGAGCTCCGGGAGATGAAACGCCAGAAGAGACGTCTGGAGCGCCGCTGGAGGAAAAAGAAGACCGAGTCTGACCGAACACTATTAAGAATTTACATCAGATCTTATTTAGTGGCGATAAGGGCGGCAAGACGATCTTATCTTTCCGCTCTTATTGCGTCCGCAGATTCTCGTCCAGCCGCCTTGTTTAGGGTGACTCGCTCCCTCCTTGCAAAAGGGGGGAGCGAGGAACACTTACAAGGCAGAGCTGAGGAATTCGCTGAGTTTCTGTCGGATAAAGTCGCTCAGATTCGGTCAAATTTGGACTCCGGCATGGCAGAGTCCATAGAGTTGACAGGGGCGAGTCTTAGTCCATCATTATGGGAAGAGTTTGGGCCTGTTTCTCCCGAGGATGTGGACAGGGCTATGGGAGCGATGGGTACCTCCACCTGTTTATTGGACCCGTGCCCCTCCTGGCTGGTCTCGGCCAGCAGGGAGGTGGCACGCGGCTGGATCCAGGCGGTAATCACCGCTTCTTTGCGAGAGGGATCCGTACCGCAGTCATTAAAAGCTGCGGTGGTGTGACCCCTCCTGAAGAAGCCTTCCCTGGATCCAGCCGATTTGAAAAACTACCGTCCAGTCTCCAACTTACCTTTTCTAGGTAAAGTTGTAGAGAAGGTGGTGGTGACCCAGCTTCTGCAGCTCCTGGATGAAACAGATCATCTAGATTCTTATCAGTCGGGTTTCAGGCGCGGCTACAGTACAGAAACTGCCTTGGTCGCTCTGATGGATGATCTCTGGCGGGCCCGGGATGGGGGGAACTCCTCCATCCTGGTGCTACTTGACCTCTCAGCGGCTTTCGATACCATCGACCATGGTATCCTTCTGCATCGGCTCGGCGAGTTGGGAGTGGGAGGCACCGTTTTGCGGTGGTTCTCCTCTTATCTCGCCGATCGGATGCAGTCGGTGTTGGCAGGAGGGCAGAGATCGTCCCCCAGGCCCCTACTATGTGGGGTGCCCCAGGGGTCGGTTCTCTCGCCCATCCTGTTTAACATCTACATGAAACCGTTGGGTGAGATCATCCGCAGGCATGGGGTGTGTTTCCATCAGTACGCTGACGACACCCAGCTGTACATCACCACCCCGTCTGACTTCAGGGAGGCAGTTGATGTAATGTGCCGATGCCTGGACGACGTTAAGATCTGGATGGGGAGGAACAGACTCAGACTCAATCCCGACAAGACCGAGTGGCTGTGGATAATGCCTCCTAAGGACCATGATAACTGTCCCTCCTTGGTCTTCGAGGGTGCGAAACTGACTCCCTCAGACCAGGTCCGCAACTTGGGGGTCCTCCTAGATCCACAGCTAAAATTAGATCATCACCTTTCTGCTGTGGCTAGGGGGGCCTTTGCACAGGTTCGCCTGGTGCACCAGCTGCGGCCATATCTGGAGAAGGAGGCTTTACTCACGGTCACTCATGCCCTTGTCACCTCGCGTTTGGACTACTGCAATGCGCTCTACATGGGGCTACCCTTGAAGAGTATCCGGAGACTTCAATTGGTGCAAAATGCGGCTGCGCGTGCTGTGGTGGGTGTGCCGAGGTACACCCACGTGACACCGATTCTCCGCCAGCTGCATTGGTTGCCCATCGGTCTCCGGGTCCAATTCAAGGTGTTGATCACCATCTTTAAAGCCCTTCATGGCTTAGGACCAGGATATCTCCGGGACCGCATTCTGCCGCATACTTCCCTCTGACCGGTTAGGGCCCACAGAGTTGGCCTCCTCCGGGTCCCGTCGGCCAAGCAATGCTGGCTGGCGGGCCCCAGGGGGAGGGCCTTCTCTGTGGCTGGCCCCGTGCTCTGGAACCAACTCCCCCCAGAGACCCGAACCATCCCCACTCTGCTGGCCTTCCGAAAGGCCGTTAAGACATGGCTCTTCCTGCAGGTGGGGGGGACAGCGTAACCATCTGAGCTTACCCCCCAAGTATGTATGTGGTTGAATGGATGGATGTTGTTGTTGCTTTTATATTGTTTTTTTTTAAATTTTGTACTGTTTTTAAATTGTTGAAATTTTGTCTATTCTTGTATCTTTTATGTTGTACGCCGCCCTGAGTCCTTCGGGAGTTGGGCGGCATATAAGAATAACAAAATAAATAAATAAATAAATAAATTCTCTCAGAAGGTTTTTTTAAGTCCTAACCAGGAGATAAAATAATGTGCTGCAGCTGCTCTGAATAAATTTTTTTCTAGCCCTAACTAGGTGCTAACGATCTTCCCAGCTCTTACTGGCTTGCATGCTCTTTCATTGTTACTCTCAGAAGAAGGTTTTTTTAAGTCCTAACCAGGGGATAAAATAATGTGCTGAAGCTGACCAAACTAAGGATGCTAGCCAGATGAATACCTGGTAGGCAGATTGTTTTCCCCTATTTTCCTCCCCAAAAACTAAGGTGCGTCTTATACTCCGAAAAATACGGTAGTCCTTGCAGCTGTAAAACTTTATGGGGCCAAAACATTGGCTCAAATCCTTTAGGGGGGGGGGGACAAACAGAAATCTATTTGCAGAAGGAGCCACAGGAAACAGTGCAAATAAAAATCCTGCAATAAATTATAGCTGCACCCCCAATGGGGAGCAAATGCCCAGTTAAGACTTGAAACAGGAATGCTATCAATTCAAGTTAGGGCCTGGAAGAAAATGATAACTTACAGACTCCAAATGCAATTCTTCCCATTGTTGGACTGACCCCTCTGGTTCTATCTGATATCACCCCATTCCTAAGAGGTCCGTAAAGGGGGCGTGCATAAGCATGCCTACCGTCCCTGTCCTACTGTCCCCATTTATTTGTATTCATTTCCTTCATTCATGTCCATGTTCATATTTATACCTGCTATCTTGTACATGTTTTACAAACTAATAAATAAAATAAAATAAAATAAAATCTTTTCCTCACCCTAGAAACAGGCAATAGAACAATGGGTAGAAAAACAGATGGAGTTAGCCGTCATGGCTAAATTAACTGCTTTAATTAAAGAAAAGACTATACAACAGTTTTGTATCTACTTGGTAACTGTTTCTAGACCTTGTGCTTTAGCAGAAAAAAATTAAATTCTAACTTTGGGATTTACTGATTGGATAAGTTTGTAGTCATAGAAACAGCTAGTATATGCTAAGTATGTAAAAGTAAAAAATTGAGGTTGCATTTTATTATTTTTATTCTACGTTGGAAGTTAGTGCTTTATTTTCTTCTTTTTTCCCCCCTTACCCTGCTCTTTCCTTCCTCATTTTCCTTCCCCATTTCCCTATTATCTGTGCGTTCATTTGTATGTTATATTATGATAATTGCAATTAAAGTTATATAATAAAAAATTTAAAAGTTGGAAGAGCAGAAGCTGACTTTATACAGGTTCTCTCTACTATTCCCAATATCAGTAGGTTACAACCAAGCTAAGCAAATTGTTATTCAAAGAATAAGACATATGGACTTCCAGATTGGAATTTAAAGGCTCCCCCAACTGTTAGAATTTGGATAAATGGGGACCAGCAATTTATCTAACTAAATCTAACTTCCCTTAAACTGAGAATCACAATCTCTAAAGCTAGGTTTAAATTCTTCCATCTGTCCTTTAAGGCAGGTATAGTAAAATCCTTGTAGCTGGTAGTATTTGTCCATGTGCTGATGAAGACATTAAACCAGGTCACACATGTTATTACACTCTAAATTTTATAGAGACATTAAGTCAATCTACATTTTGCCCCTAATAGATAAATTCCCTGGGAGGCCAGATAAATATTATCCAAACCTCCTTCAGGATCTAAAATCACTTATTACATGTGCTAAATTTTGTGTTGCTGCAAAGACATACTTGGTTAAAGATGTGATTACTTCTGTTTTAAATATTACTTTTCATTTCATACATCTTAACTAATTACATAGTTACTGTCAGGTGCAATAAATCAGGAAGCAAGGTGGTTCAAATGACTATAGGTTTATGCATGCTAATGCAGTCTACAAGAATCTGAACAACTAAGGGTCAAAGCAAATTGGCGGTAGATAAAAGTTAAGGGAATTCAAGGTGGGCTGAATTTAGATCTCTTGTGGGTGCAAAGGGACTCAAGATTGATGATGCACTTCACCCCTCCCTTGGGCTGAAGTGGTGCAGTGGTTAAATGCAGCCATTGCAGGCTGACTGCTAGTTCAACAGTTCAGCTGTTCAAATCTCACTAGGCTCAAGGTTGACTCAGCCTTCCATCCTTCCGAGGTCGGTAAAATGAGGACCCAGATTGTTGGGGGCAATATGCTGAACTCTGTAAACCGCTTAGAGAGTGCTGTAAAGCACTATGAAGCGGTATATAAGAAAAGTGCTATTGCTATTGCTCAGCCTGGTCATCTCCTTCAGTTAGGGAGAAATCGTTTTTATTTTATTTTATAACTACTAATATTTTAGATTTATATCTAAACCCCAAAAGTGCTTTTCAAAAGGCAAGTAGACTTTGTTGCCTTTACAACATACAATGTAAGAACTGCAACAACCACTATGTAGGACAAACAGGCAGAAGTTTGGCAGAACGCATCCATGAGCCGAGGTGGCGCAGTGGTTAGAGGCAGGTACTGCAGGCCACTTTAGCTGACACTGATCCGCAGGTCAGCGGTTCAAATCTCACCAGCTCAAGGTTGACTCAGCCTTCCATCCTTCCGAGGTAGGTAAAATGAGGACCCAGATTGTTGGGGCAATGTAAATATATACATTGCTTACTGGTGTAAACCGCTTAGAGAGTGCTTGCACTGTGAGGCGGTATATAAATGTCACAAAATAAATAATAAATAAATAAATAAATGAACACCAACTGGCAGTCAGAAGACATGAAGAAAGTTCTTTAATTTCATAACATAGAATAATTTATGTTATTTATGTTATTTATATTATTTATATGTATATTTATATGTATATTATTTATATGTATATGTATATGTATATTTTATTTATATTTATATTTTTATATATTTAGATAGTTTCAATTGGGAAAATGTGACAATCCTAGACCAGTACAAATCCAAAACTGCCAGGGAATTTCTAGAAGCCTGGCACTCTGACAAATCAGCCATCAATAGACACATAGACATTAACAACATTTATAAACTATGCAACATTTATAAACTATGTGTCTATTGACTATGTGTCAATAGACACATAGACATTAACAACATTTATAAACTATGCAGGCGGCCTGTTTTGGATGCAGGTAAGCGCAGGGCACACGCGGGGGCTCAGGGAGGGTGAAAAATGGGCCTACCGGAAGTTTGGGAAGACTGGAAACGGGCCAGTTTCTGGCCTCCAGAGGGCCTCCGGAGCCTGGGGAGGCCATTTTCGTCCTCTCGGAGGCTCGAGGAAAGCCTCCAGAGCCTGGGGAGGGCAAAATTTAATTAATTTAATTTAATTTAATTTAATAGATTTATATGCCGCCCAACTCCCAAGGGACTCTGGGCGCCCCCCCACCCCCTATGGTGCAAGAGGCCGACTAGGCCACATCCACCATGGCCACGCCCACCCAGCAACCGGGCAGAGAACCCCTTGCTAAAATTTTTGAAGCCCACCCTTGCCTCAGTCTCATGATTTTATTGCCATTATTACTATATAGGTAGTCCTTGACTTAACGACCGTAACTGAGCCCAAAATTTATGTTGCTAAGTGAGACATTTGTTAAGTGTGTTTTACCCCATTTTACAACTTTTCTTGCCACACGTGTTAAGTGAACCATTGCAGTTAAGTTAGTAAAATGATTGTTAAGTGAATCTGGCTTCCCCACTGACTTGATTGGTCAGAAGGTGGCAAAAAGTGATCACATGACTCCATAATACAACAACTGTCATAAATATGAATCAGTTGCCATGCATCTGAATTTTGATCACATGACCATGGGGATGCTGCAATGGTCATGTGAAAAACCATCATAAGTTACTTTTTTCAGCACCATTGTAACTTTGAATAGTCATTGAACAAACTTTGTAAGTTGAGGACTACCTATACGTTTGAAATTTAGCCTCCCCCATCTCATCAGAATCAGAATAGAGCTGGAAGGGACCTTGGAGGTCTTCTAGTCCAGCCCCCTGCTCAAGCAGGAGATCCTATACCATTTCAGACAAGTGATTGTCCAGTCTCTTCTTAAAAACCTCCAGTGATCAAGCGCCCACAACTTTTTTTATTTTTTCACCAAATTTACACAAACATCCATACATATACCATATTACCAAAACATCCATAGTTATATATTTATCCAAAATATCATAAACATATCTCCTTAGTTGCTCCTTTTATACTTTTATCTCCAGTCTGCTTTCCTTCTATATTTCATACTACTCCCCTCCTTCTATCTCCCTCTCTCCCCTCTACCTTCTTTCTCTCTCTCTACATCTTTCCTACTTCCCTCCCCTCTCTCTCCCTTTCCTTTCTACTTCCTCTTTCTCCCTCTTATCCTTTCCTGAGTACATCTAATCATAATCCATTTTATGGTTAGCAGACTAGCAATTCAGAAACCCTAACTTCATTCCAACATCGGAGCTGTTTCTTAAATTTATATCTTTCCCTTTATCTATATTTATATATTTAATATATTCTTCCAGGTATATCTACTATTGTTCTAATGGTGCCTCCTTCCTCCTCTTTTTGTCTCCTGGGTCTATCACCTCTTATTTTCAACTTTCTTCCAAATTAATCGCTATAGCTTAACTTCCAGAAATATTCATTATCTCTTATACCTCTTGATTTTAGGCCGTATTCCTCCCTCTCCTCAATATCTTTACTCATCATTTTTTTTTAGTTCTATCATTTATAAACACCCTAGATTTCTAATTTCTTTTCCCCTTCCATGTCTCCCTTCCAACTTTCTTACTCAATTTTTTATTTTATTTTAACTCATTCACGCCCACAACTTCTGAAGGCAAGCTGTTCCACTGGTTAAATGTCCTTACTGTTAGGAAGTTTCTCTTTAATTCCAGGTTGTTTCTCTCCTTGATTAGTTTCCATCCATTGTTTCTTGTCCTACTACCCTTTGGTGCTTTGGAAAATAATTTGACTCCCTCTTCTTTGTGGCAGCCCCTCAAATACTGGAATACTGCTATCATGTCTGCTCTAGTCCTTCTTGTCTTTAGACTAGCCAAAACCAAATCCTACAACCATTTATATGTTTTAGTCTCCGGGCCTTTAAACATCTTAGTTGCTCTTCTTCACACTTTTTCCAAAGTCTCAACATCTGTTTTGTAATGTGGTGACCAAAACGACGCAGTATTCCAGGTGTGATCTTACTGAGGCTTTAAGTACTAATACTTAAAGTGATTTTGATTCTATGCCTCTGTTTATACAACCAAGGATTGTATTAGCTTTTTTGGCTGCTGCTGCACACTACTGGCTCATGTTTAAGTGATCGTCCACTAGGGCTCGAAGGTCCCTCTCACAGTTACTGTTTTTGAGCCAGGTTTCGCCTAATCTGTACTTAGATTTTTCCTGCACAGGTGTAAAACCTTGCTTTTCTCCACATTAAATTTCATTTTCTTGGATTGGGCCCATTTTTCAAGTCTGTCAAGATCTTTTTGAATCCTGAGCTTGTCTTCTGGGGTGTTGGCTATTCCTGCCAGCTTAGTGTCATCTTCAAATTTGCTGAGTTCCCCTTCTATTCCCTCATCTAGGGCATTTATGAGGATATTGAAGAGTACTGGGCCTAAGATAGAACCTTGTCGTACCCCACTGCTTACTTCCCTCCATGTAGATGTAGTACCATTAAGGACTACTCGTTGAGTACAGTTTGTCAGCCAGTTACAAATCCATCTGGTGGCGATGCTGTCTATCCCATCTTTTTCTAGCTTACCAAGAAGTAGATCAGGGGTCCCCAAACTTGGCAACTTTAGGCTCAGGATCCAGATGGATCTTGACAGACATTGGGCCCTATCTGATAAAATGAAATTCAATGCAGAGAAAAGTAAAGTCCAGCACCTAGGTAAGAAAAGCCAAAAATATACATACAGTATAAACTGGGTGAAACCACACTCAAGAGAGGGATCTTGGAATCTTAGTGGGTAACCAGTGGATAACCAGCTAAACATGAGCCAGCAATGTGCAGCGACAGCTAAAAAAGACAATGCAATCCTAAACTGCATTAATAGAGGGATACAATCTAGGACTAGGGAGGTACTAATACCACTCTATAAAGCCTTAGTTAGACCACACATAGAGTACTGCATCCAGTTTTGGTCACCACACTACAAAAAAGACATTGAAACTCTAGAGAAAGTGCAGGATGATTAGGGGACTGGAAACTATAACATACGAAGAGCGGTTGCAGTCTAGCATGGCCATTTTGCAAAGAGAAGGACCAGGGGAAACATGATAGCAGTGTTCCAATATTTGAGGGGCTGCCACAGAGAGGAGGGGTCAGGCTGTTTTCCAGGGCACCAGAGGGCCAGACAAGGAATAATGGATGGAAACTGACCAAGGAGAGATTCAACCTGGAAATAAGGAGAAACTTTCTGACAGTGAGAGCGATCAACCAGTGGAACAGCTTGCTACGGAGGTTGTGAGAGCTCCAACACTTGAGACTTTCAAAAGGAGATTGGACTGCCATTTGTCTGAAATGGTGTAGGGACTCCTGCTTGAGCGGGGGTGGGTGGGTTGGACTAGATGACCTACAAGGTCCCTTCCAACTCTATTAATCTGAATCTGAAACTTGTACACTTCAACTCGCAGAATTCTCCAGCCGAGAATTCTGCCAGTTGAAGTGCACAAGTCTTAAAGTTGCCAAGTTTGAAGACCTCTGAAGTAGGTTGTCTACTTTGTTAAATGCAGACCACATCAAAGCAACACTGAGCAGCGCTAAAGAGGTAAAAACCAAAAACAGGTAAAAACCAAGATACAGACATACAAAAACTATCCCTAGTCAATTCAGGAAAAAAAATCACACTTGGCAGCAGAATCCTCAATACAGCCCCTGTAAGATCTCCCCACCATTGCTAGACTCCCAGGCAGGGTGACAAAGCACCTTCAAAATGGCCGAAAAAGTCAGGGCCAATTGAAGGTGGAGTGGAAGAATAATACCTTGGGCACGGACCATTCAAAGTTATAACAGTGGGGGGTGGGGAAAAACAGCTTGTGGTAAATGCTTGCATTTATGATTGTCACAGCACCCCACAGTCACGTCATTGTCCCCAAACCAGGGGAAAAAAAAGCCTGTGGTAGATGCTTGCATTTATGACCGTCACAGCACCCAACGGTCACCTAATTGTCCCCAATGCCGTCATTGGCGAAGCCGGCAATAAAATTGTGACAATTATGTGATTTTCCTCTTAGCAACCAAGGGGAAGTGAAGTCCTAACTCTGTCACGGTTATGTGATTTTTTCTGCCTAGCGTCCAGTTTCTGATTATTTTTTTAAAGACACGGCCTCAACAGAGGAAAAACAAAACAAAACGCACGAGTTACAAGGTGTACTGTAATTTTTCTCCTGAGATTGGTGCAATGGCCAAAATACACTCTCAGTCATGCCTGACTGTATTACCTTTCTCTCAACAGATGACCCAATGGGTCACAGAATTATCTGGTTTATTCTTTTATTTAAATGTGTTTTATTGATTTTTCACATTTTACATATCACAACATTACTTTTGAGCAGATCTACAACCTTTTATATACATTATTGTTACATTTATACAATTTATACATCATTTTACAGTATTTTCTAATTCTATATCTTCGTCCCACATTTTCTCTTTTATTTTCTATCGTTAGTCCATTTATACCACTTTTCCCATATTTCGTAATAGTCTGAGTCCTTTTGTCCTCTTGAGTTCTATGGTTAATTTGTCCACTTCTGCGCAATCACATATCTTCTTGATTATCAAATTTTCAATGGGTGTATTAGGGTTCCTCCAGCATTGCACGTACGGGATCCTAGCAGCTGTTGTGATGTGCAAAATCAGATACTTGGTACTTTTATCGTATTGTCTTTTAAATATACCTAATAAAAAAAGTTCTGAGATAGATTCTACTGTTGTTCTTATTATTTCCTGTAACCAATTATGTATCTTTGTCCAATATTTCTTTGCTTCGGGACACGACCACCACATGTGAAAGAAGGTGCCTTGCTCTTTTTTGCATTTGAATTTGGATATAATTATTTTAGCCAATCGTGCAGGGGCCAAATACCAGCGATAGAACATTTTATAATTTAGATTTATTATTAGAGTTGGAAGGGATCTTGTAGGTCATCTAGTCCAACCCCCTGCTCAAGCAGGAGTTCCTACACCATTTGAGACAGATGGCAGTCCAGTCTCTCTTTGAAGGTCGCAAGTGTTGGGGCTCTCACAACCTCTGCTGGCAAGCTGTTCCACTGGTTGATCGCTCTCACCGTCAGAAAGTTTCTCCTCGCTTCCAGGTTGAATCTCTCCTTGCTCAGCTTCCATCCATTATTCCTTGTTTGGCTTTCTGGTGCCATAGAGAACAGCCTGACCCTCCTCTCTGTGGCATCCTCTCAAGTATTGGTTATAAATAATGATTTTCTTTATATGATGCCGATTTTGTTATTTTATAGTTTCTATTCCAGAGTTATCTGATTTATTCTATCTTGGCAAAATATGTCCATTTGCTAGTGTTTTATTTAATAGATATGTTTGAAAATTTTAACTCTGGCTAGGACTACCTTTATACAAGTATTTATTTATTATTATTATTTATTTTGTGAGATTTATATACCGCCTCACAGTGCAAGCACTCTCTAAGCGGTTTACACCAGTAAGCAATGTATATTTATATTGCCCCCAACAATCTGGGTCTTTGACTTACAACAGTTCATTTATTGACCATTCAAAGTTACAACGGCACTGAAAAAAGTGACTTATGTCCGTCAGTTGCAACCATTGCAGCATCCTCACGCTCGAAATTCAGATGCTTGGCAACTGGTTCATATTTATGACGGTTGCTGTGCCCTGGGGGGGGGGGGTGTCAGGTGATCAGGTGACCTTCTGACAAGCAAAGTTGATGGGGAATCCAGATTCACTTAATAACCGTGTCACTAACTTAACAAATGCAACGACTTGCTTAACAACCGTGGCAAGAAAGGTTGTAAAATGGGGCAAACTCACTTAACAAAGTCTCACTTATCCACATAAATTTTGGGCTCAATTGTGGTCGTAACTCGAGGACTACCTGTACAATCTTTCTATCTTATTATCATTCCCTGTGCAAAATAGGGTCTTCACTTGAAACTGTCCGCTAAGCAAAGGAAGGTGGAATGACCAGGCCCTAAACTGAATCACCGATCGAAGAAAGAGATTTTTATGACCTTATGAAAGGTCAGATTTCTCCAAGGACAAAAGAAGCACATTCCAGTCTCAAAGCACTTTGTACATAAAAGGCCCCAAACTTGCAGAGCCCAACCTTGAGTGGGGGAGTGGGGCCTCCAGGATTGTGGGGAGAGAGAAAGGCCGAGAGACACTGGAGGGGGACTGGGAGAATTAGAACAACAACACAGAGCTCAGGCTCCAAGTTGTTAATTCATACATATATACATACTGTATGTACCTGCAGGGAACTATCTTTATTCCAAGAGAATATTTTGCAAAGAGATTTAGAGAACAAATAGTAGAAATTCAGAAGGGATTTCTATTCTATTTCTATTCTTTCCATATTGGGTGGCCCCATTAATTCTTTCTTTTTCTTCCTGGAATTGTAAGGAGGATCAACTTTGTTACACCTTCTGGGAGGAGGCTCCGTGGTATCCGAAGCGGAACATCCAGATTCAGTCACAGTTTTGTTCCATACAGCATCAACCTTGTGAACTCTCAAGTTTCCTCTTTCCGCTATGTATTCAAGATGGACAGTGATCATTTCACAAATTTCTCACTTAACACCTCAATTGGGGTCTACCTTTAGTCTGCCCTCAAGGAAAAAATGTTCCCGAAAGAGACCTAAATAATACATGATTATTACATAATCATAATAATACATAATAATACATAATACAAAAAGAGCCGAGGTGGAGCAGCGGTTAGAGAGCAGTACTGCAAGCTACTTTAGCTGAATGCGATCATTTGAGTTCAGCTGTTCAAATCTCACCGGCTCAAGGCTGACTCAGCCTTCCATCCTTCCGAGGTAGGTAAAATGAGGACCCAGATTGTTGGGGGCAATGTAAATATATACATTGCTTAATGGTGTAAACCGCTTACAGAGTGCTTGTATTGTGAGGCGGTATATAAATCTCCATCCATCTATCCATCCATCCATCAATCAATCAATAAATGGATTGACATCAGCAAATATTGCCCGCCCAATTGGCAAAAGAAGCTCAGAACTGAAACATGCGGAAGAGGCCTTCATCCTGCAGTGGATAGACAAAGGCTAAAATGATGATGACGATGATGATGATAATCATAATCATAACAACAACAACAGAGTTGGAAGGGACCTTGGAGGTCTTCTAGTCCAACCCCCTGCTTAGGCAGGAAACCCTACAACACTTCAGACAAATGGATACCCAACGTCTTCTTAAAAACTTCCAATGTTGGAGCATTCACAACTTCTGGAGGCAAGCTGTTCCACGGATTAATTGTTCTGTCAGGAAATTTCTCCTTAATTCTAAGTTGCTTCTCTCCTTCATTAGTTTCCACCCATTGCTTCTTGTTCTACCTTCAGGTGCTTAGAGAATAGCTTGACTCCCTTTTCTTTGTGGCAGCCCCTGAGATATTGGGACACTGCTATCATGTCTCCCCTGGTCCTTCTTTTCATTAAACTAGACATGCCCAGTTCCTGCAACCGTTCTTCATATGTTTTAGCCTGCAGTCCCCTAATCATCTTTGTTGCTCTTCTCTGCACTCTTTCTAGAGTCTCAACATCCTTTTTACATTGTAAATGATGATGAGTCGGTCCTTAAATATAAGGTGACCAATCGTCCTCCTTTAGGGAGGACAGTCCTCCTTTTGTAAGTTCTGTCCTCCCTCGAAAAGTGTCCTCCTACATGTCCTCCTTTTTGATATTTGAAGACTAATCTGTTGCGCGTTATGTGACGTATTTGTATTTGACATGACGATTCGTCAAGGCTCGATACAGTGCAGTATAAGATGCGATTATGAGACGCATGCGCTTCGCACGGGAGACCTTGAGAGCGCCGTGTGCAAGTGGCTTTGTTTACTTCTTATGTTATGTGCTATGTTTACTTCTTATGTTATGTTGATACTCTAGCTGCAGCACTTGCCGTAAAATTCAATATGAAGGCTATTTCTTGTTCAGATATTTCCAATATATTGTTAGAAGATGATACATTGACAAAAAATATTAATTCAATGGAAAAGTACTCATTTAAATAATAATTAACAGGCATGTAAGCATAATTACAATATAAAATGTTACAAATGTTTTTATTATGCATGCAATATATCATATAGTGTATTATATGAGCCGAGGTGGCGCAGTGGTTAAAATGCAGAACTGCAGTTCAGCAGTTCAGCTGTTCAAATCTCACCGGCTCAAGGTTGACTCAGCCTTCCATCCTTCTCAGGTCGGTAAAATGAGGACCCAGATTGTTGGGGGCAATAAGCTGAACTCTGTAAACCGCTTAGAGAGGGCTGTAAAGCACTATGAAGCGGTATATAAGTCTAAGTGCTATTGCTATTGCTATTGCTATTATTGTTGCAATGAATAAAATGTTTCTTATATTTATGATATTTATTTTCAATTTATTTGTCCTCCTTTTCATTGTAAAAAAGTTGGTCACCTTATTAAATAGGCAGGATGTCAGGTAGGTAAGGTACGGCCCTTCAGCAGCCAGGCATCTATCTCTCTGCCGCTAGCAAGCCATGGACCCCCAGCTTAACATGTGCAAAGGCAACCTGAGCTCCGCCTCCAGGAGACGCCGTGGCCTCCCCCCGCCTCCCGTCCGGAGATGGGCGGCGAGGCTGCAGCCGGCAGATCCGGGCGAGGAGGAGCGCAGGCCTCGAGGAGAGGGGGCGGCTCTTCCCGCGGCAGAGGGTGGTTGCCTGGAAGGAAGGAAAAGCAGGCGGGCTCGGGGATTCCCGGGGAAGAAGGTAGGGCCCCGTCCTGATCCGGGAGCCGCTGGAGCAGCCGGGGGAGGGATCTCGTTTTGTTTTGCCTACACCCCCCCCCACCACCACCACCCATGCATGGCAGGCCAGAGTCTGAACCTTTGCCCTGCAGGTGCAGTTCAAGAGGCATTTTTGCACTTATTTTTTTGGGGGGGGGGCGAGGAGGGAAATCCCTCCTGGATCTGAGATCGCGGGTTCTTATCCCGTCTCCCTGGTTGCTTTGATCCGATTGTGGCTTTTGAATAAGGCAGTTCTGTCTTCTGGCGATTGTCTTGTCTCTGCTCCTTTTCGCCAATCCAATTTGGGGAGCTGCGTTCGGGGCAAAGTACCATTATATATATATATATATACAATTCATAATTTTACTGTTTATACTTTGCTTTAATCATATATGCTTGACAAATCAAACAAACAAACAAAGTGGGGAGATGCCGGAGTGGCAGCAGCAGCCCAGCTGGTTGGTGGCTGAGACAAGCCACGGGGACCTTTGTTGTCTCGAGGTGTCCCTCCCCTCCCCCATTGATTAAAACAATCATTCAAGCACTGTCAAATATAGCAACTTGCCAGATTTTTATTTAGTGCCCGACTGTCAGGCAGAGTTTCCCCCCAGAGGATGACATGCCTCCTTTACCGACTGCCTCGTGCAGTGACCATTCTGGAAAAAAAAAATTGTCGTTTGATACCGTCTTTGCAGCGTTCCCTCCCGGCACATATTTGTTGTATTATATATTTGATTTGCAGCCCCTATTTCATCCGTCCATAATAATTAAAAACAAAAAATCACCATTCGCCGGCAGAATATGCAATACAGCCCCCATCAATGCCCGAGCCCCGAGGGTGGAAGAGCAAAGGTTTCAGGACTTTCCTAAATGCCCAGAGACAGTCAGGATCAATGGAAAGTATGGGTGAGCGGTGGGGGATAATGCCTGGGGCAACCTCCATTCAAAGTTATGACCATGGGAAAAGAAAACCAGTTTTGTGACCCGTCTTGCATTTTTGTCCCCAATCCTCACATTTACAAGATTTTATTGCGGCGTCCCACAATCACATAATGGCCCGTTCTGTCTTCTCAAACCAGCCAGCAACAAGCTGGCAGTCAAATTGTGATCTTGCGCTTAGCAACCTGCCACTTTTCTTTAACAATTGAAGGGAAGTGACATCATAACTCTGTCAAGGTCATGTGGTGGGGTTTTTTTTTCCCTGCTTAGTGCCCCCGATTGCTTAGCAACTGAGTTTCCAGGCCGAACTGTGGTTGCTAAGCAAGGACTCCCTGCGTATCTACAGTATATCTTTCTCAGCATGAAATCTTTCTCAGCATGTTCACTTGCAGCTAAGGGAGAATAGGATGGGATGGCCAGGCCTTAAGCTAAAACTGCTAATCAAAGAAAGAGGTTTTTTATACCCCTTTGAAAGGCCAGTTTTCCCCAGAGGAAAAAAAAAGGAGTTTATTTTAGGCTCAGAAGATATAAAGGATATAAACTTGCAGAGCCCAACCCTGAGCAATTGAGAACTGTGGGGAAAGAGAAAAGCCAAGTGAGATTAGAGGAGGACTGGGATAATTGAAGCACCAGCCTCGATAGCTTCAACTGAGCCCAGGCTCCAGGTTATTTATTTATACATACTAGCAATCTTTAAAAATTAAAAAAATTAGAATCTTTGTTCTAATGAGAGAATATTTTGCAAGTTTTGAAGGAAGTAATGAATGTTAGAGACGTAGAAAAACATCCCTTTGTTCCTTGCACATTCTGTGGCCCCCATTAATATTTCCTTCTTCCTTTCCTTTTTCCTCCTGGAACTGCAGGGAGGAACAACGATGGCGGAACAGAGGCTTGTGGTACCCAAAGAAGCAGGAACTGAGAATGAGGGAAGAGACCCTCTCGTTGTTCAAGTCAGGACCACAGGGGACTGCTTGACCAGCAACGGCCCATCCTATATTAATCTGCAGTCCCAGGAGGAAATCCACCAATGCTGGGACTTTCATTTGCAGAAATTCCTGAAAAGCGTGGCAGTGCTTCCTGCAGCACTGCCTCCCTTGGAGGAAAATGCCACAGACTCCCAGGCCTCCACGACAAGGAGAGACAAGGAGAATCCGCAGCAGGAGATTTCTGGGTGGTCCAGAGGGGAATCCGTGCTCCAAAGAGATCCGAACGTCAGTGCGAAAGCTTGGATGGGCAGGGAAAAGCTGGATTTCTGTATGAAGGTGAAGGTGAAAGAGACTTTGAAGGAAGTTGACCTGGGGAGCCAGTGGCCCCTGCAGCTCAGGCAGTTCGGTCCCCAGGATGCTGAGCAGCACCAGGAGGTATACAATCCCCAAAGGCCGAAAAAGAGGGAAAAGGTGGGGGTGGGGTGGGGAAATATGTGGCGGTTGCCAAAAGCCATCAAAATTACTAACCTGTGAAATGTGTTACTAGCCATCTGAAGTAGCAGAGTTCAGAGCCTGTGTGTCAGTTTTGGTCGCAAGAGCCTGTATGAAAACAAGGTGATTAGGATAATAGTCTCAGAGCATAAAATACTGGGATTTTTTTAAAAGGGAGATTGTGGGGGATTCTGTTCATCTATGGCAGTGTTTCCCAACCTTGGCAACTTGAAGCTGTCTGGACTTCAACTCCCAGAATTCCGCAGCCAGCTTTGCTGGCTGGGGAATTCTGGGAGTTGAAGTCCAGACAACTTCAAGTTGCCAAGGTTGGGAGACACTGATCTATGGGATTCGGACAATTGCCCAAAGGAGAATATTATGTAGCAGATGATTTTGGAATGGATCCATACAGAGGTGGGTTCCTGCCTGTTTTTGCCGGTGCGGTTAATAGATGTTGTTCGGCGCAGAGCCGAAGACACTGCTGCCGTTCGCGGCGCGGGTAGCTTTCCCCAGGCGCTTCCCCCGCCCGCATGGACGCCGCCAATTGCGTTCTTTTGCCCTCTGCGCATGCAGAACGCTTTGCGCATGCGCAGAGGGCAAAAGAACGCAATTGGTGGTGTTTATGCGGGCGGCGGCAGCGCCCGTGGAAAGCCCCCGCGCCACGAACGGCAGCAGAGTCTTCGGTCTGCGCCGAACAACAGCTATTAACCGCACCGGCAGGAACCCACCTCTGGATCCATAGGATGACAAAGGAGGATGGTGGGGTTTTCAGATGTTCCCGTTTGGTAGTAGTGCCTGAGAACAAAAAATAAAAAGAAATGCAACTTTACCTTTGCTATAGAATATAAAACTGTTTTGGACGACCTATTTATTTGTTAAAATTATTTGTTGTTCCACTTGCTACTACTCTAGGTGGCTTACAACAGTAAAAACAGAAAGATTAAGTGTAAACATAACAGTAGCAAAATAACAAAATAATAAAACAAACAACGAAATAAACAATGAAAATAGAGTAATATGAGATTAAAAGATGGACAAGGGGAAGCAGGGAATGCAGAGGGAGAGAGAGGGGTTTTCTGTCAATCTACTAGCCATCTTCCCCAGGCCAATTGGCAGAGCCAGGCCTTCAGGATCTTGCAGAAGGATAGGAGCGGGTTTATAGCCATTTGTCAATTGCTTCAGATAAAGACTTTCCTGCAGAAGCCTTTAACTCAAACCTTGCCTTTCCCTTAGCAATCCAAAGCATATTCCCCAACCTGTGCTTTCCAGATGTTCTCATTTTCCTCACCCTGCCGTAAATTAAAATGTGCCAGTTTGGCGAAGGCTAGAATTTTAAGAATTCCAACTTGACAACTCTTGATTACCATAACCGTCCTGAATCACTGGGACTCAGGTGGCTTATAAATTTAATAAATTAGTATGTGATTGATCACACAATCAGCCAGCTGTTTAAACTGGCATTTTTGCCCACCTGTCAGGACCTTCCAAGGACCTGGGATAGACATATTATGTAGTTTAGTATTGCAAGGTACCATTGCGGGGATGTAAGCTGTTCCAAGTGAAGTTGCCTTCTACAATTGACAGATGGGAATTTTGTCAGTGCTAATGGTGTTTTAAGTGGTGCTCCAGTTGTTTTGGCATTGCACCCATAGCACCTATTACTGCTTGCTACTTTGTCATGCAACAGTTTGTAGTTAATGCTGTCCTCTTGAAGCAACTCACTAGGTAGTCCACAGTTTCTTCAGTTTTGCTGTCTGTTGCTGTTTTTTCTCAATTTTGGCTTTCCATGCATTTGTTCTTAAGGTTTGGTCTTGTGGTGGCAGAATTTGTCCCTCTGTTTTGTTTAACTTTCGTTATCTTAGCGATTATCAGATTATTTGTTATTTGTTATTTGCTTTGCTAATTTTTTATGTACCGGCCTCTTTTTCCTTCTTCATTTGGTCTTTCTTATAAGTGAGTTTGATCTCTCCAGTAATTAGTAAGCTTTCGTGGTTTGCTGGCTTCAGTGTATCTTCTTCAGTGTCCTTCTGATATTCTTCTAATGCCCTTCCTTCTTCTTCAAGGGTCTGTTCTACTTGCAACATTCCATGGCCACCTATGTTCCTTGATAAGTAGAATCTGTCAACATTGCTGCTTAGATGAAGGTCATGATTCATTGTCCTTATTTTTCTGATCTTCCTATCCGGGGCTTTTACTTCAGCTTGAGTCCAGTCCAGTATTCTAGCTGTGTATCTAATGACTGGAACTACCCAGGTGTTCAATGCCTTGATGGCACTTCTTCACTTTAGTGATGTGTCCATTTCTAACCTTCTGCTTGACTTCATTGTGTTGGATGATGTGAGCTTGAAGGATATCCAGGTATTTGGATACCGGGTTCAAGGTTGACTCATCCTTCCATCCTTCCGAGGTGGGTAAAATGAGGACCCAAATTGTTGGGGGCAAGATGCTGACTCTGTAAACGGTTTAGAGAGGGCTGTAAAAGCACTGTAAAGCGGTATATAAGTCTAAGTGCTATTTGTAGTGATCTTTTTCATCTAGGCCAGGGGTGGCCAAACTATGGTTCTTTGAGGACCTGTGGACTTCAACTCCCAGAATTCCTGAGCCAGCCATGCAGGCTGGCTCAGGAATTCTGGGAGTTGAAGTCCACAGGTCCTCAAAGAACCATAGTTTGGCCACCCCTGATCTAGGCTCTTGTTGGGATAGCCTGGCAGATATTTTTGATGTTTGATAGGCATGGCCTGACTTATTTGGTATTCTTGACGGAGTATTTTTGACAGAGGAATCAATGCAACGAGAAACACTGCATTGAAAGAGAGAAACCAAGGCTGATAGTAAGTCTCCTTGAAAGATTCCTCTCTTGATTTTAACCTGTCCCAGTCTCTCACCACTGACCAGCAACTGTGTCTTCCGATGTGCTGTTGATCTTTGCACAAAGCTTCTGATGTACTTACTCCTGTTATGTCTAGGCACTTGACTATCCAATCATGTGGCAGGAGTCAAATGCCTCCTTGTAATCAATCCATCAACATTCAAGTTGATCTTCCTTCTCTTGCAGTTTTCCAGAATCATCTTGTCAATTAGGACCTGACGTTTTGTTCCTCTCTCTGTTTGGGCGGTTTCCTTTCTGCTCAGATGGAAAGAGTTTGTTTTCAACTAGATAGATGCTGTGGACTGCATCAGCTATCGTACCAGTTAGCAATTTGACAGTTGTCGGTAAACAGATATATTGGCCTGTAGTTGCCTGGTGCTGCCTTTTTTATTGGATCTTTTATTATTAGGTAGGTTTTACCAGATATTAACCAATCTTCAATTTACTGCTTTGCAGTTTGTTGTTAAATTGTTTAACCATGAGTGGGTATAGGCCAGTCACATGTTTAAACCAAAACCCATGCAGTTTATCTTCAACTGGTGCTGACCAATTCTTGGTCTTCCTTGCCTTTTCCCCACCATTACTGCTGTTATTAAAAGTTCTTTCATTTCAGTTTCTTTTTTAGTGTTATCCATCTCATCCATCTCCTTTAGCCAAGCTGTGTTTTTGTTATATTTCCCATATCTGCACCCAGAGCTTCACTTTGTCAGGTGTTGACTAATTCACTGCCTCCAGAGGTCGTGGATGCTCCAACACAGGAGGTTTTTAAGAAGAGATTGGATAGTCATTTGTATGAAATAGTATAGGGTTTCCTGCTTGAGCAAGGGCTTGAACTAGAAGACATCCAAGGTCCCTTCCATCTCTGTTATTCTGTTACTTCTATTGTTTCATTGATGGATTGCTAGAAACATTTTCTTCTTCTTCTTCTTCTTCTTCTTCTTCTTCTTCTTCTTCTTCTTCTTCTTCTTCTTCTTCTTCTTCTTCTTCTTCTTCTTCTTCTTCTTCTTCTTCTTCTTCTTCTTCTCCTTCTCCTTCTCCTTCTCCTTCTCCTTCTCCTTCTCCTTCTCCTTCTCCTTCTCCTCCTCCTCCTCCTCCTCCTCCTCCTCCTCCTCCACCTCTCCTCCTCCTCCTCTTCTCCTCCTTCTCCTTCTCCTCTTCTTCTTCCTCTTCCTCTCCTTCTCCTTTTTCTCCTTCTTCTCCTCCTCCTCCCCCTCCTCTTCTTCCTCTTCCTCTCCTTCTCCTCCTCCTCCTCCTCCTCCTCCTTTTCCTCTTCCTCTTCCTCTTCCTCTTCCTCTTCTTCTTCTTCTTCTTCTTCTTCTTCTTCTTCTTCTTCTTCTTCTTCTTCTTCTTCTTCCTCCTCCCCTTCCTCTTCCTCTTCCTCTTCCCCCTTCTCCTTTTTCTCCTTCTTCTTCTTCTCCTCCTCCTCCTCCTCCCCTCCTCTTCCTCTTCCTTTCCTTCTTCTCCTCTCCTCCTCCTCCTCCTCCTCTTCTTGCTCCTCCTCCTCTCCTCCTCCTCCTCTCCTCCTCCCCTCTTTCTCCTCCTCCTCCTCCTCCTCTTCTCCTCCTTCTCCTCTTCTTCCTTTTCCTCTTCCTCCTTCTCCTTTTTCTCCTTCTTCTTCTTCTCTTCCTCCTCCTCCTCCTCCCCCTCCTCTTCCTCTTCCTCTTTCTTTCCTTCTCCTTCTCGTCTCCTCCTCCTCCTCCTCCTCCTCCTCTTCTTGCTCCTCCTCCTCTTCTCCTCCTCCTCCCCTCCTCCTCCTCTTCTTCTTCCTCTTCCTCTTCCTCCTTCTCCTTTTTCTCTTTCTTCTTCTCCTCCTCCTCCCCCTCCTCTTCCTTTCCTTCTCCCCCTCCTCTCCTCCTCCTCCTCCTCCTCCTCCTCCTCCTCTTCTTCTTCCTCCTCCTCCTCTCCACCTCCTCGTCTTCCTCCTTCTTCATCTTCTTCTTTCTTCCTCTCCCTCTCCTCCTTCTCCTCCTTCTCCTTCTCCTTGAGTGAGCATGTTGTAGGAACCCCACTTTTGTCTGGCAACTTGCACAAGGAAAGTCATCACATTCAGCCATAATATGGTTCAAATGATTGGGTTTAATAAGTTACGCAAACATCCTTTCCTGTTTAGTAACTGCAATCGCTCCCTTAAATAGGAAGCGAAATGGTTGCTAAACAAACATGTGATCAAGAGATGCTGCAAAGATCTCTGGTAGCTGCCGTTTCATTCAGATAAACTTTTCTTGGGCAGCAATGCCAGCATTACTCTCACTCCGGTGTATGTCGTCAGGCACAGAAACTTGCATACATCGATTGTAAAATTATTACCGCAGTTTTTGTTTATTACTGTTCTAAAGAGCTGAAGTGGTGCAGTGGTTAAATGCTGCGACTGCAGGCTGACTGCTAGTTCAGCAGTTCAGCTGTTCAAATCTCACTAGGCTCAAGGTTGACTCAGCCTTCCATCCTTCCGAGGTCGGTAAAATGAGGACCCAGATTGTTGGGGGCAATATGCTGAACTCTGTAAACCGCTTAGAGAGGGCTGTAAAGCACTATGAAGCGGTATATAAGTAAAGTGCTATTGCTAAAGTGCTATTGCTATTTGCGAGCGGTCCTCCTTGCTTATCAATCATTGGCTGACTTCTCACAACTAACTCCAGTTTCGCAGGCCACAATATAGTGGCTCTTCATTTGGCTTCTACCTAGGCGAGCAACTATTTGCGAACACATCAGTAATAAGCAGTATAAAAACATATTTTTATGATCAGATTTCTGCATCTGAAAATTAATTTCGCAACCGATGCATCTGTTGAGGCCCTTTGAGGCACCTGTCTCTTAATCACGTGTTCGTTATTACGTATATTAGCCTGTTCTTAATGTTACTTTGTTTATTTAATTGTTTCTGTGCGTTTATATCCCATACCAAGATGTCTTCAAAGAGAAAGAGCTCCAGTACAACTGAAGGAAGTAAAAAGAAGCAAAGGAAAGTCATCAGCCTCAATTTGAAGATGAAGATCATCAAAGCGTACGAGGCCGGGAAGAAAGTGACGAATATAGCTCAAGAGGAAGGCCTGGCCCACTCCACCATCTCCGCCATTTTGAAGGACAAGGAACGGATCAAAGAGGCCACGAAAGGATCATCGGGAATGACCACGAGCATCATAAGGAAGCAAAAACACCTCGTCCACGAAATGGAAAAACTCCTCATCCTCTGGATCGAAGATCAGATACAGAAGAGGCTTCCGGTGAGCCTTTTCCTCATTCAGAACAAGGCACGCAGCATTTTCTCGACGCTGAAAGAACAAGCAGGCGAGGAATGCACCGAAACATTCACGGCCAGCCGCGGCTGGTTTATGCGATTCCAGCTAAGATTTCATTACCAGAAAACACAGAGATTAGGTAAAGCTGACAAGGAAGCTGGCAAACACTTTCCGGATGAACTTGATCATGTTGTAGCAGAAGGGAACTATTTCGCCGAGCAGATATTCAGAGTGGACGAAACTGGGTTGTACTGGAAAAGAATGCCGGAGCGGACCTACATACACAGAGAAGCCCAAGCAATGCCTGGGTGTAAAGCATTTAAGGACAGAGTAACCTTACTCCTGGGTGGAAACGTCGCCGGATTCAAGCTGACGCCGTTCCTGATCCTCAAATCAGATCACGCCTATATGTTCGAAAACGTAAGCAAGGACACGCTGCCCGTTTATTACCGGTTTGATTGTAAGGCCTGGATGACGCACGTCCTCTTTGAGGACTGGTTTACGAATTGTTTCATACCCCAAGTAAAGGAATATTGTTGGCAAGAGGGAATAACATTTAAAATCCTGCTGCTCCTAGACAGAGCACCTGGACATCCCCTGCATCTCGACAGTCTCCACCCTAATATAAAGGTAGTTTATCTACCCCAAAATACCACCGCTCTCGTACAGCCGGTGGGCCAGGGAGCCATCTCAGCATTCAAGGCCTACTATTTGCATGCAGTGTTTGCCAAAGCTTTCGCCGCGGTGGGAGACGAAAGTGTAACGCTGAGCGAGTTTTGGAAAAGCTACAATATTCTGCATTGTATCGAAAACATCGTAACAGCATGGCAGGACGTTAATGTGAAATGCATGCAAGGGTTTTGGAGAAAGTGCTTGAAATGTTTTCCTCTTCTTGTCAATAATTCGGTAGGATTTGACCAAAACCAAAATGTGGACGAAATAAATAAGAAAATTTTGACACTCGCGAAATTCCTTGATTTAGAAGTCGATGCCAAAGAAGTTAAAAAATGGATAGCTTACGCGGAGGGAGAGCTTTCGAACGAAGAGTTAATTGAACTGAAAGAAGAACTGGAAGCCCAAAAGGTGGTGGAAGAAGAAGTAGAAAAGGAAAAAGAAAAAGAAGAAAAAGAGAAAGAGAAAGAAAAAGAAAAAGTTGTAGAAATTCAACCCAAAACGTTCAGTCTGAAAAGATTGGCTGGTGTTTTTTCGGGTGTTAACAAAGTTTTATCGGATTTGAAACGTATGGATCCAGACGTAGAACGTTTTAGTAAGGTACATTGGGAAATGAGTGAAATCTTAAAATGTTACCGTGAAATATATGAAAGGAAAAAGAAAGAAAGGAATGATAAAGAAACCAAACAGAGGGGCTTCCGGAAGGAAGTTACTTCTTCTCCAGCTCCACTCCCCTTCCTTTTGCCCATCCCGTCTACAGGAATACAAAACCCGGAAGATCCACAGCCATCAACCAGCTATGCCAGCCGATTCGCTCTTCCTGAAAACGCAGAAAACTATGAATATTTTCAAGGATTTATATCCAATTTTATGTATGCAGGTACTGTAACTGTAAAATCTGATTTGTTCAGGTGGTGGTCTTCATTTGGCAACTTGCCTCATTTAACAATCGCAGTTTCAACGATGATGAAAAAATAGTTTTACAACCAATTCTTGTATTTATGATCTTCACGGATCTGTAAAGCAAATGAAATCTTTAGGATAGGTACCGGGGTTACTATCCTACTTCAGCTTTTCTTTGCCTTTACAGAGATGCAAAGGTCATAAGTACAAGGATTTACTTATAAAGTAAGATTACTTTTTCATTACCATGATAGTGCGAATGATTGCTAAACGAAGTTGCTACAAAACAAGGACTACAGGTGGTCCTCGACTTATAACCGTTCGTTTAGGGATTGTTTGAAATTACAACGGCACTGAAAAACCGACTTATGACCATTTTTCACACTTACGGCCATTGCAGCATCCCCCATGGTCACGTGATCAAAATTCTGATGCTTGACAACTGATTCACATTTATAATGGTTGCAGTGTCCCGTGGTCACGTGGTCACCTTTTGTGACCTTCTGACAAGCAAAGTCAGTGGGAAAGCCAGATTCACTTAACAACTGGGTTACTAATTTAACCACTGCAGTGATTCACTTAACATCTGCGGCAAGAAAGGTCTTACAATGGGGCAAAATTCACTTAACAAATGTCTCACTTGGCCACAAATATTTTGGCCTCAATTGTGGTTGTAGGTCGAGGACTATCTCTCCTGTAAGATCATAGCCAATGGTGGCGCAGTGGTTCAAATGCAGTACTGCAGGCTACTTCTGCTGACTGCCGGCTGCCAGCAGTTCAGCAATTCAAATCTTACCAGGCTCAAGGTTGACTCAACCTTCCATCCGTCCGAGGTTAGTAAAATGAGGACCCAGATTGTTGGGGGCAGAGGTGGGTTCTAACTTACCTCACTGCCGGTTCACTTCCTCCCACGCTGCGTGGGCGCGCGCGCACTTTGCGCACGCACTCATGCACAGTGCCAAAAAATCCGGAAAAAAAACACAAAGCTAGAACAAGATGGCAACCGCATGCACAGTGCTGGAAACTCTGCTTCTGCAGATGCTCAGAAGAAAATTAAAAAATAATAATAATAATTTTAAAAAATGAGAAATAAAAAAAATAAATTTAAATAAATTTTTAAAAAGCTGAAAACAAGATGGTGACTGTATGCACAGTGCCGGAAACTCGGCTTCTGCACATGCTCAGAAGAAAAAAAATTCAAAACAATGAAAATGAAAATGAAATAAAAAGCCGAAAACAAGATGGCAACCGCATGCACAGTGCCGGAAACTCGGCTTCCACCTCAGAAGGCTAGACGGCTGAGTTAACCGTCAGCCTGGTGAGATTTGAACTGCCAAATTGCAGGCAGCCGGCAGTCAGCAGAAGTAGCCTGCAGTACTGCATTCTGACCACTGCGCCTTCACTTACAGCAGCGGAACTGGTGGTCCATGGACCACTGGTGGTTCATGAGAAAATTTTGGGTGGTCCACAGAAAAATTATTTGCATTTTTTATATTGCACTAAATCGGGGGTCCTCAAACTATGGCCCCTGGGCCAGATACGCAATTAACGTTTGTGTTGCTGCAGAGAGTCTCCTCCTTTGGGGTCTTTTTGTGTGGGTCAGAGGGGGGGCCCAGAAATTCTGACTTGGGGTCTGCTTCAGCTTCCTGGTGCAGGGCTTTGGGCAAAGGCTGGAGGGAAGCGCCGCTGGTGGCGAAGAGCCGGAAGGCCTTGTTCCAGTGGGACTCCATCATGGCCTGGAACTGGCTGACCATCTCAGCCTGCTGAGCCTCCAGGCGCCGGTACCTGGCTTGCACTCCCACAGGTCTTCCCTCTGCTTGGAAAGCCTATGCTCGTAGTCCTCAGTGAGGTCCTTCGCGGTCAGATCCAATTTGAACTGAGCCAGCTGTTTTGCCAACTCTTTGAGCTGAAGTGGTGCAGTGGTTAAATGCAGCCATTGCAGGCTGACTGCTAGTTCAACAGTTCAGCTGTTCAAATCTCACTAGGCTCAAGGTTGACTCAGCCTTCCATCCTTCCGAGGTCGGTAAAATGAGGACCCAGATTGTTGGGGGCAATATGCTGAACTCTGTAAACCGCTTAGAGAGTGCTGTAAAGCACTATGAAGCGGTATATAAGAAAAGTGCTATTGCTATTGCTATTTCTCGTGGTGGCTGCTTAGCTCCAACAACCTGCTTCCTGTTGGGGCTCTAAGGAGCCCGGGCGGGCAGGCGAGTAGTGGCTGGCAGGGGAGAGGCGAGTAGAGGCCGGCGAGGTGCCCCTTGATGTGAATGACATCAAGTTGGCCAGGACCACCCAGTCACATGACCACCTAGCCACACCCACCCAGCCAGTCATTAGGCAGATCATATTAGTGGTCCGCGGGATTTAAAATTATGAATTTAGTGGTCCCTGAGGTCCGAAAGGTTGGTGACCCCTGGCTTAGAGGGTAGGATGGCGATGGCCACTATGAAGTGTGGGCAGACTGAGGCGGGTCTCTATAGAGCAGAGGCCGGCGGGGAGGCATAATGGAGTACCGGAACCCTGCTCTGTTTTACTCTATACAGGTAGTCCCCAACTTACGACCACAATGGAGCCCAAAATTTATGTCGTTAAGTGAGACACTTGTTAAGTGACTTTTGCCACGGTTGTTAAGTGAATCACTGCAGATGATAAGTTAGTAACCCGGTTGCTAACCTGGCTTCCTCGTTGACTTTGCTTGTCAGAAGGTCGCAAAAGTTGATTACATGACCACAGGACACTGCAACCGTCATAAATACAGGTAGTCCTCGACTTACAACAGTTCGTTTTGTGACCGGTTAAAGATACAACGGCACTGACAAAAAGTGACTTATGACCGTTTTTCACAGTTACAGCCTTTGCCGCATCCCCATGGTCACGTGATCAAAACTCATATGCTTGGCAACTGGTTCATATTTATGACCGTTACTGTGTTCCAGGGTCATGTGATCCCCTTTTGCGACCTTCTGACAAGAAAAGTCCACAGGGGGAGTCAGATTCACAACAACCAGGTTACTAACATAATCCACGGCAGTGATTCAACTTAACAACTGAGGGAAGAAAGGTCGTAAAATGGGGCAAAACTCACTTAAACGTCTCACTTAACGACAGAAATTTTGGGCTCAATTGTGGTCATAAGTCGAGGACTATCTGTATGGGTCAGTTGCCTTAATTTTAGAATAGAACAGAATAACAGAGTTGGAAGGGACCTTGGAGGTCTTCTAGTCCAACCCCCTGCTTAGGCAGGAAACCCTACACCACTTCAGACAAATGGTTATCCAACATCTTCTTAAAAACTTCCAGTGTTGGAGCATTCACAACTTCTGGAGGCAAGCTGTTCCACGGATTAATTGTTCTGTCGGGAAATTTCTCCTTAGTTCTAAGTTGCTTCTCTCCTTGTTTAGTTTCCACCCATTGCTTCTTGTTCTACCCTCAGGTACTTTGGAGAATAGCTTGACTCCCTCTTCTTTGTGGCAGCCCCTGAGATATTGGAACACTGCTATAATGTCTCCCCTAGTCCTTCTTTTCATTAAACTAGACATACCCAGTTCCTGCAACCGTTCTTCATACGTTTTAGCCTCCAGTCCCCTAATCATCTTTGTTGCTCTTCTCTGCACTCTTTCTAGAGTCTCAACATCCTTTTTGCATCGTGGCGACCAATCACGGGAAATACTGCGACGCATGAAAAACGGCCCTAGGTCCCTTTTTTTCAGTGCCATTGTAACTGAACGCTCACTAAATGAACTGTCGTAAGTTGAGGACTAGCTGTAGTGGGGTTCCTCAGAAGAAAATTGGCGGGAGCAGCTTACAGGGAGGACTTGTGAAATTTCCTGCCAACTTCCTCACTGGCTTTGCTTACAGGAAGGCCTCGGGTAAAGTTGTACATGGCACTCACATGACGGCTGCTCCCTGGATCGTCATAACACTGTGACACCTGGAACTTTTGAGCAGGGTTGTAAATCCCCCCTCATTCAGCACCGTCATAACTTTGAAAGGCCACTGTTTAAGGACTCCCCTTAAACCAAATGTTTATACGCATTGATCTTCCGTTTAACCTTTTTGTTTCTAGTTAGATTATTTGTAAATCTGCATATAGAATGAAATGAAAGCTTTACAAAATATTCCTGCATTTTAAATAATCAGAATGATAATCAAATATTTAAAAAGATAATCAATTATTGTAGTGTACAGGTAGTCCCCAACATACAACAGTTTTGTTTAGTGACCATTCGAAGTTACAATGGCACTGAAAAAAGTGACACATGATGGTTTTTTCGCAGTTATGACCATTGCAGCATCCCCATGATTATATGATCAAAATTCAGATGCTTGGCGGCTGATCCATATTTATGACCGTTGCAGTGACCCAAGGTCATGTGATCCCCTTTTACGACCTTCTGACAAGCAAAGTCAATGGGGAAGCTTAACCGTGTTATTAACTTAACTGCAGTGATTCACTTAACAACTGTGGCAAGAAAGGTCGTAAAATGGGGCAAAACTCATGTAACAAATGTCTCACTTAACAACAGAAATTCTGGGCTCCCTTGTGGTTGTAGGCCGAGGACTACCTGTATTTTAATCGCAAAGATACGTTAGCATTAAAGAGATCTTGGAAGCAGAATGCACAAAATTTATTTTATTTATATATCAATTTTTAGAAATCGCCCAGCTCCCACGCAGGATAAAAACTGTATATAAAATTTAGATGTTAAGTAAAATGTTGTTTAAAATGTCCTCTTCGGAAAGGATATCAAAAATTGAACATGAAAGGCTGAATTAAAATTGCAAGCATAGTAACTGGCATGCCTAAGGTACTATGATTTTCACCCAGTGACCATTTTGCTTAATGACCTGGTCCTTGGAACAGAATGCGGAGTGGGAGTACTCAGTAAACCACAAAGGTTTTATATGAGGCAGCTGTTAAGGATTTGCGCCTTGTGAGTCCTACAGCCAGGAGAATATTCCAGTATTTGAGAGGCTGCCATAAAGAGGAGGGGGTCAATTTATTTTCCAAAGCGCCAGAGGGCAGAACAAGAAACAATGGATCGAAATTCATCAAGGAGAGAAACAACGTGGAATTAAGGAGAAACTTCCTAACAGTGAGGACAATCAACCAAGTGGAACAGTTTGCCTTCAGATGTTGTAGGTGCTTCATCACTGGAGGTTTTTAAAAAGAGACAGGACAGACCCTTGTCTTAAATGATGTAGGTTCTCCTGCTTGAGCAGGGGGCTGGACTAGAAGACCTCCAAGGTCCCTTCCAGCTCTATTCTATCCTAGAGATGCTTCAGTAGGGAAGAGTCTCCATCACTATGCTTCAGAGTTGCAGCCAATATTTTTTTTGTCTACTTTGGGGCTCCATCCACCTCTCGGTTCAAAATTGTAGCGCCAAAGAATCTGGAGTTGCCAACCATTTGGATAGAGCTGTCTGAAGCTACTTCTATATTTTTTAACATTATTAGTGGGGAGGAAGAAAAATATTTTAATTAGGGACAGGCAAATTGCACCTACTCTGAGTCTGACTTGGCATGAGATTTGATTTGGCAATTCAGACTTCAGAATTGGCTCAAAAAAGTAAGTTTTGTGTGTTAAAATGTCGAGAATCGATCCATCTCCCCCCAACCCGTTTTGAGTGCTACGAATCACTGAGGGAATGAGAGCATGCCTGGTGCAGGAATTCTTAAAATTGAACCAACTTTCCTTTCTCTCCCCACTCCCTCCCCCAGGAGTCCCAAAAGATACAATACTAAAACCTCCCAAATTGGAAGAAGAGGCCTTTGAGATAAGGAAGGTAAAGATTCCCCTGGACATAAAGCAAGAGATTGATGGAGAGGCCAATTCACCAGGTAAGGATGCAAAGCGTCGATCGTTGCAAATATTTCTGGGGTGCTTTGAGCCAATCGGATCCTCTGCTTTCCTTTTGGAAACCAGGGAAGTGCCGGCATCTTGCATAACTAGTTGATTGTGCGGTCCTTGACATCTGATGGTCCAGCAAGCTGAGGAAAGAGACGGTTCCAGTTTCCATTGCGGAATTTTTGAGTCCTAAAATAGTTGGTTGAAAAGATTAGGCTGTAGTGGATAGGAATAGGAAAAGACCAGCAGGAAAACCTAAAAACCTGCCCCAGTTGAGTACTAGCACTAGCACTTAGACCAGAGGTCAGCAACCCGCGGCTCTGGAGCCGCATGTGGCTCTTTCATCCCTCTGCTGTGGCTCCCTGTCGCCGCCAAAATTTTGAGAGGAGCTTCCAGTTGGGAAAATCATGGCGCGCCAGGAAGAGACACTATGGCAAGGGGCGGGTTTTCCGGTCGGCTCCACAATTGATAGGGCTTTCAGTTAGGACAGGTAGAGGAAAAAGGATGCTGCGCTAGGAGGAGACTGGTGGGGGAACCGGACTTCCGGTTGGCTCCAGAATTGAACCAGGTGAGGGGGTCTTCCGGTTAAGATCTTTGTGGCTCTTTTGAGTGTTTAAGGTTGCCGACCCCTGACTTAGACTTATATACCGCTTCACGGTGCTTTTACAGCCCTCTCTAAGCGGTTTACAGAGTCAGCATATTGCCCCCAACAATCTGGGTCCTCATTTTACCCACCTCAGAAAGATGGAAGGCTGAGTCAACCTTGAGCGTGGTGAGATTCGAACTGCAGCCGGCAGTCAGCAGAAGTAGCCTGCAATACTGCATTTCTAACCACTGCGTCACTGCGTCCCTTTTTACTACCAACTCTTCTAATCATAATTGTGACCTATTTAAGCAAAGAATGGCCTCTGGAATCCCACCAATTATGACCTTTAAGCAATTATGACCTTTAAACAAAAAGGTTCCTCTAAATCACTGGTGGTTTTACTAACCAAAATATATTGGTTTTTCAGAGTATAAGGCACACTTTTTCCCCCTTAAAAGAGGGTGAAAATTTGGGTGTGTCTTATACACCGAATGTAGCCAAAAACGGGAGGCACGGAGGAGGCGATGGTCTATGGCAATCCCTGCAGCCTGGAACAGCTGATTGGGGGTATTCTGGGAGGACGATCCACCCGCCAATCAGCTGCTCGTGCTGAATCGGGCTGCAATAATGTGCTGAAGCTGACCTGGCTGTTCGCTATTTGCTGCAAGGACAGTTTGCAGCAGCAATCACATCCAGAAAACACACACAATTCAGCAGGATTCAATAACTTCTCTTTATATATAATATAACACATGAAGTCAGTATACAATACCAAAAGCAGATTTTCCAATGTGGTAGTAAATACAGCCAAAACACAGGCAGAGGAGAGGAGTTTCAGTTTCAGTTTCAGAGATCACAGCTTGTAGCTTTAGTACAGAACAGTTCAGCTAAGCCACGCCCAGGCTCCTTGCTGTCTCCTTCCTTGTTGCTCACACAGCAAATACTGTTTCAGTTTCCAAACATCCCTCAACTCTCACACACTGACAGGACGCTAGCCAGATGAATACCATGGATGCTGGTAGGCAGAGGCAGAATCCCCCCCCCCATATTTTCCTCCCCAAAAACGAAGGTGCGTCTTATACTCCAGAGCGTCTTATGCTCTGAAAAATACGGTATGTGATAGAAAACCATTTCTATACCATTTGAATCAAACCAGGATGAGGTGGATTTCCTTAATAAAAGTTCAGAATCCTGGCTTGAGCAGATGTATGGTGACACCCTTGGGCTGTGTTACTTACCTTACCTAATTTTTCCCTACCGGTTCTGTGGCCGTGGCTTGGTGGGCGTGGCAGGGGAAGGATACTGCAAAATCTCCATTCCCACCCCACTCTGGGGCCAGCCAGAGGTGGTATTTGCCGGTTCTCCGAACTACTCAAAATTTCCGCTACCGGTTTTCCAGAACCTGCTGTATTTCACCCCTGCCTTCAGGGGGTTAATGCACTGGGGGTCTTTGCCAGTCACCTGGAAGACGAGCCCAGCTAAGAGAACGAGAATCTAAGACACCATGGCTATGAGCATGGAGGTATTTTTCGGAGTATAAGACGCACCGGAGTATAAGACGCACCTTAGTTTTTCGGGAGGAAAATAGGGGAAAACAATCTGCCTACCAGGTATTCATCTGGCTAGCATCCTTAGTCTGGTCAGCTTCAGCACATTATTTTATCCCCTGGTTAGGGCTGAAAAAAACTTCTTCGGAGGGAGTAGCAATGAAAACAAGCCTGCAAAGACTTAGGGCAGGAAAAAACTACCGTATTTTTCGGAGTATAGGACGCACCTTTTTACTCCCAATGCTGCTCAGGAATGGGAGTTGAAGTCCACAAGTCTTAAAGCTGTCAAGTTTGAAGACCCCTGGGTTAGGGGTGCAAGGGTCTTCAAACTTGGCAAGACTTTTTACAACCATGTACACTTTTTACAAACTTCAAACTTGACAGCTTTAAGACTTGTGGACTTCAACTCCCATTCCTGAGCAGCATGACTGGAGAAGGAATTCTGGGAGTTGAAGTCCACAAGTCTTAAAGCTGTCAAGTTTGAAGTTTGTAAAAAGTGTACATGGTTGTAAAAAGTATACATGATTGTAAAAAGTATTCTGCTACACTGGTATTTTATTAAATAATATATTACTACACCATTTGGTTCAGAATACTTTTTTCCTTGTTTTCCTCCTCTAAAATCTAGGTGCGTCCTATACTCCGGTGCGTCCTATACTCCGAAAAATACGGTACTTCGGAGGGAGTAGCAGTGAAATAAGCCTGCAAGCCCGGAAGATCGTTAGCACCTTGTTAGGGCTGGAAAAACCTTTTTTAGAGGGAGTAGGAATGAAAACAAGCCTGCAAAGACTTAGGGCTGAAAAAAAAAAGCTTAGAAAAAGCTACATTCTGAGTATAAGACGCACTCAAATTTTCAGCCTCTTTTAGGAGGGGGAAAGGTGCGTCTTATACTCCGAAAAATACGGTAATATTGGACTGGCTACCCCTATGTTCCTAATGTCTGTCAGGTGAATACAGGCAGTCCTTGACTTACAACAGATCCTTTAGTGACCATTGGAAGCTACAATGGCATTGAAAAAAAGTGACTTATGACCGTTCTTTGCATTTATGACCTTTGCAGCATTCCCATGATAATATGATCAAAATTCAGATGCTTGGCAACTGATTCGTACTTATGACCCTTGCTGAGTCCCAAGGTCATCTGATCCCCTTGTGCGACCTTCTCACAAGCAACGTCAGTGAGGAAGCCAGATTCGCTTAACAACCAGCTTGTTAACTTATCAACTGCAGTGGTTCACTTAACAACTGTGGCAGGAAAGGTCGTAAAAATGAGGCAAAACTCACTTAACAAACGTCTCACTTAACAACAACAAAAATTGGGCTCAATTGTGATCACATGTCGACGACTACGTGAAATTTTATAGACGATGAGCCATCAAAGTTGAGTATTAGTGACTACATACACTAGATAGACTTTTGCCATGATTAGATCTGTAACTTAGTCATGATAGAGATGATCAAATCCTGTATTCAGAGGAGGTCAGGAAGTCCAAAATATTGGTCAGGGTAGGAATCCAAATTTAGCCACTCCCCCACACAACTATTTACTTTCTGCCTCGTCTTAACAAAGGGGAATTTCCCACCTTCTAGCCCACTGCTTTATCTGTCTCATTGCACAGATTGATCAGGAATGAAGGATTCTGGGAACTGAAGTATGTCCATCTAGGGAAGGCTGAGTTTAGCTGTAATGTGATTAAGATTGGCTTGGAATGTTGCATGGACCCAGCAATGATGGTTTGCATGATGTTAATGGGTGAGACTATTCCAGTGGTGAGTTCCTACAGGTGCGGTCCACTCTATAGCACCGGTAGCGGCCCGCTGGTGACGTCATAGTACTGGTGCGATCAGTTGCCAGTGCCTGGGCACCGCCATTTTTTTAAAAAAGTTTTTTAATTTTTTTTAAAAAAAATTCTTCTGCACATGCCCAGAAGCCGAGCTTTCGGCACTGCGCATGTGCTGCCTTTCTACCCCACAGTGAGTCCAAGCATGGGAGGATGGCTGAGGGAGCGTGTGAGACGCTGAAAGAATGGGCGGCAGGAGCTATCTCCATTCCCCTCCCTTCAGCAGTCCGAGAAGCCAGGAACGTGCGGTGATGATCCTAGGCATTTTTGCACATTCAAGGCTTCTCGAGCTGCTGAGGGGAGGGGGAATGGGCGGCAGGAACTATCTCAGTTCCCCTCCCTTCAGCAGTCCAAGAAGCCACGCCCACCCAGTCACATGGCCGGCAAGCCACACCCACAAAATAAGCCACGCCCACAGAGTGGTAGTAAAAAAATTAGGAACCCGCCCCTGGACTATTCATTGTGTTTAGTTAAGAAGACAATGAAGAACATGTTCTAAGTAAAACGGGCTTAGTCCTAGAAGAGTCTTCTTTGATGATGGGGTTCTTCCCAAAATAGAGACTTCAGGTAGATAATGGGAAGGCATCAAATGAAGTTGCTTGAATTTGGGATTTCTTATGTCAAAAGGGAGGGGGAAGACTAGACATGTGAGGAAACCCATCACCACTAGAATTCATCGCAGAAATTGTTTGAAATAGAATTTATTGTTGGGGACAATGAGACATAAATGCCTTTTCTGTTTCTCTCAGAATATGACATATGACAATGGAGAAGATCTTATGGGAAGATAAAGTAGGAAGATCTGAAGAAATAGACATTTGCAAGAATTTGGAATGAGTCAAAAGATTATTTTTCTGGGGTCTGAGATTATAGGAAAACCAATAAATCCAGTGGGAGCATAAAGGCACTCATGAAAGAATGCCAGTGAAGCTTTCCTGTCTGACAAAGGTGATCAAAACTTAAATGAAGCCAATTTTCAAGTTTGGGAAGAAGGCCGTAATTAAGAGGAGCCAGAGACGTTGTGCAACCATCCATGTTCCAGATACTCCACACGTGCAACCGAAAGGATAACCTGCATAAAGTCTCCCTGTGAGGAAATTCACAGCAAATCCTCTTTTTATTGTTTCTTGTATTTTTTCTGTTGTACGCCGCCCGGAGTCCTCCGGGAGTTGGGCGGCATATAAGAAACACCAAATAAATAAATAAATAAATTCCACAGGGGAGCACACTCCCACAGCAAGAGAAAACTACACTTGCTCAGAGGATGGGGAATTTTGCTCGGAAGACAAAGCTTGCGAAGCCCATGAGAATCCACACACGGCAGAGAAGTCATAGACGTTCAAATTGCAGCAAAGGTTTCGGCGCAAAATCTGATTAAACACAAGAAGTCCCCATGTGGGAGAAAAGCCATACAAAGGCAGTGAACGCGGAAACGCTTTTGAGGGAAAGGGGGATTCTAGTCAAGCCCCCGAGGATAAACATAAGAGAAAAGCCACATGAATGCTCTCTGACCAAGCTGCATTGGTCAAGACACCCTCATCAAACATGAGAGGGCCCATAAACCGAAGAGAAGCCGCATGAATGCCAAATCCAACGTGGTGGTCCGCTCACAGATTCATACAGTCACGCAAACGCTCAGTGCGTGAAAAAAGTTTCTGTAGTTTTTCCCCGTTTCATAAACACGCGAAAATCCATCTGTGAAGGACACCCTAGACGGCCGGGGTTGGTGTTCAGATGTAACATGCAGTTTCAGAGGGACGATATTAGCAGACAGTTGAGAGTCGAACGCAAGGGGCATCGGTGGTTTTTAAAAAATATTGACACATTAAAATGTCTTTGAAACGGACTTGTTTCTCATTGAAGTTCTTTGTTCAAGCCCTGGGATCGCAGGCAGGTTAGAAATGACCCTTTTTTCTGCAATCTTGGTCGTTATTGTCCGCTGGGATGGGCAGAACCGAATAGATCAATGGGTTGATATCTGTAAGGGACATTGCTCTGGGCGGTGTGACGCCTTCCTGAATATATTTGGCCTCCATAGAGGTTTTTGGGAGAGGAGCTGCAACCTGACACATTACAGTAAAACCTATTCAGTGGGGAACATTTGAGTAGCAAAGAAAAGGAATTTTTTTCTAGAATTGCCTTTATGCACCCGTTCCTCACCCTCACAGTTTTACCAAGGCCTGCTTGATTATCTCTCCTGTGATTAGATAATCCTGTGGAGAAAATAGCAATAGCAATAGCACTTAGACTTATATAGCGCTTCATAGTGCTTTAAAACCCTCTCTAAGCGGTTTATACAGTCAGCATATTGCCCCCAACAATCTGGGTCCTCATTTTACCAACCTCGGAAGGATGGAAGGCTGAGTCAACCTTGAGCCTGGTGAGATTTGATCTGCCAAAGTGCTGGCAGCCGGTGATCAGCAGAAGTAGCCTGCAGTACTGCACTCTAACCACAGAGTCCCTGTGGAGTGGACGGCATACAAGTGCGAATAATAAATAATAAATAAATAACTGCGCCATCCAGAGTCATTGAGTGGCATACAGATGACATATAAATTTAATAAGTAACAATGCTCTTTATTTGCTGACATTTTGTTTTTTAAGAATTTATACGATTGCTCTTCTCCTAGAAATAACTCTGGATGACAAGAAAAAAAATCTAAAAACAATTTAAATTGACAAAATACATTAGTATTTCTTAATCCTGGCAAGTTGAACATGGGTAGACTTCAACTCCCAGAATTCCCCAGAATTTTCTTGTGCAGGCAAAATGAGAGGTTAACCGAGACTGCATTTTCATCACGCTTCCCTTCTGCCTGATTAGATTCTTAAAAATTGGATTCCTTCTCCACACCCCCCAAAATCCTTGCAACTTTTAGGGTGGTCTTGATTGACAGGAAGAATCTGAACAAATATAGGTGCAATGGACCTACAAAGCAGGCAGGACTTTGACTTCACTGCTGGGCTTGCCATCTTGACTTTGTTGACCACACTCGGCGGACATCCCTGTCTTCGATAGAAAAAGTCCCAATAAACTTAAAAGTGTCTAAAATGAAACCAAGGGCTTGTTTTAAAAGCAAAACTTGTTAAACTTTAAAATGTTGGAAACGGACCTGGGGCCATGAATATAGGAAAATATTTTTTTATTTGCCGGGAAAATATTTTGTTCTTTTGCTGCACTGAGTCTGTAGGAAAAAGAAGGTATAAAAAAATAAAATTATCGTTAGTGCTAGTCGAGAAATGCACACTTTTAATTCTCTTCCCTCTCAGTTCCATTTGGTTGTTTCCTGGCACCACTCTCCAGATCCCTTCTGAATGCCTGAACCGGCAAATTCCTTGCAGATGAAAGCTCAAACTCATTTTGGCTGGACTAAGAAGATAACTATAGTGATTAGGTTTAATATTGGGATGGGAGACCACCAAGCAACCCTTTAGAACAGTGGTTCCCAACCTTTCTAATGCCGCGACCCCTTAATATAGTTCCTCATGTTGTGGTGACCCCCAACCATAAAATTATTTTCGTTGCTACTTCATAACTGTAATTTTGCTACTGTTATGAATTGTAATGTAAATATCTAATATGCAGGATGTATTTTCATTGTTACAAATTGAACATAATTAAAGCATAGCTTTAATCACAAAAACAATATGTAATTATGCCAGATCAGAAATTCTCGGGCCAGTCTTTGCAAGAGCACAAGGAATATCATCTTCCACAACAAGTCTACTTCTGTATTTAGACTTCATAACCAACAAGTGTACAGCAATAATTCTCAATCTCAGCAACTTTTAAGGTGCCTGGACTTCAACTCCCAGAATTCAAAGCAAAGCTGGCCCCTTAGCTGATGCCGCCAAAGCTCGGCCACCAGACGTCACAAACGCCTCTCACCGAATGACACCTCTCCCGACCAATCGGAGGGCTCGGGCGAGTTGAGTCGATATGGCCAGGCTTGTGGCAGTGGGGGGGGAACTGAGGATGCCGGGGCGACCCCTGGGAAATGGTCATTCGACCCCCAAAGGGGTCCCGACCCCCAGGTTGGGAACCACTGCTTTAGAAGAATCCATTACAGGGGAAGCCAATAACAACTTCTCTTCCTTTGTATTGTCAAAAAAAAAGCAATCAATCAATCAATCAATCAATCAATCAGAATAGAGCTGGAAGTAGAGATTCTCAGTCATCCAGGTCATGGTTGTCCCAGAGGTGCTTTTTTCAAGAGGCAATTTCTTTTTCTTTGAAAATGTTTTGCTTCTCACCCAAGAAGCTTCTTCAGCTCTGACTGGATGGTTCCTTCCATTCCCCACCATCCAGTCAGAGCTGAAGAAGCTTCTTGGATGAGAAGCGAAACGTCTTCAAAGAAAAACAAGAAAGTCCAGTTGCCTCTTGAAAAAAAAAGCACCTTTGGAATAGAGCTGGAAAGGGACCTTGGAGGCCTTCTAGTCCAACCCCTTGCTCAAGCAGGAGTCCCTACACAAAATGCAAGGTGGACTTACTTTGTAGTAAACAAAACAAAAGTTGAATTTGACAGGTTCCTTTCGCCTGCCTCTTGGTTTTATGACCCCATTGGTGAAAGAGATGAGCGCCCTGAGGCATTCAGGATGCGGGTCATACTGCAAACCAGTGGTGGGTTCCTACCAGTGCGGTCCACTCTATAGCACCCATAGCGGCCCGCTGGTGACGTCACAGTACCGGTTCGGTCGGTTGCCAGTGCCTGGGTGCCGCCATTTAAAAAAAAAATTTCTTCTGCGCATGCCCAGAAGCCGAGCTTCCGGCACTGCGCATGCGCTGCCTTCCTACCCCACAGTGAGTCCAAGCAGGGGAGGATGGCTGAGGGAGCGCGTGAGACGCTGAAAGAACGGGCGGCAGGAGCTATTTCCATTCCCCTCCCTTCAGCAGTCCGAGAAGCCACGAACGCGCAGTGATGATCCCAGGCATTTTCGCACGTTCGAGGCTTCTCGAGCTGCTGAGGGGAGGGGGAACGGGCAGCAGGAGCCTAGGATCATCGAATGGGGAGAAGCATTCAGGCCGGACGGAGCCTCCTAGAAGAACCACTGCCGCGGTCTTGCTGCTTCCACTGCGGGGGGCTGCATTGCGGGTGGGCAATGCCCCCCCCCACTTCTCCGGCTGCTGCCAAGCTCCCGAGGCCCACGCCCACCCGGTCACATGGCTGGCAAGCCACACCCACAAAATAAGCCACGCCCACAGAGTGGTAGTAAAAAAATTAAGAACCCGCCCCTGCTGCAAACCCCTTGGGCTAAGCCTGTCCTCAAGGAGGAAGGTGCTTTGTCCCTAACGGGGCTTTGGCTAGACAGTTTTCCAGCAGCCAATCTTTGAAAAAAGCCTGTCACCCTGAAACAATCTGAATTAGTGCCTGATTCTGGACAGTCACTTGTCTGAAATGGTATAGGATCTCCTGCTTGAGCAGGGGGCTGGACTAGAAGACCTCCAAGGTCCCTTCCGGCTCTATTCTGATTCATCACTGGAGGTTTTTAAGAAGAGACTGGACAGAGACTGGACAGACTGGACAGTCACTCGTCTGAAATGATAAAGGATCTCCTGCTTGAGCAGGGGGCTGGACTAGAAAACCTCTAAGGTACCTTCAGGCTCTATTCTGATTCATCACTGGAGGTTTTTAAGAAGAGACTGGACAGATACCGGACAGACTGGACAGTCACTCGTCTGAAATGGTATAAGATAATCTGCTTGAGCAGGGGGCTTGACTAGAAGACCTCTAAGGTCCCTTCCGGCTCTATTTTGATTAATCACTGGAGGTTTTTAAGAAGAGACTGGACAGATACTGGGCAGACTGGACAGTCACTCGTCTGAAATGGTATAAGATAATCTGCTGTGGCCTAGAGGTGGAGCTCTTGCCTCACAATCAGGAGGTCGTGAGTTCAATCCTAGGTAGAGGCAGATGTAGGGTCTCCTGCTTGGGCAGGGGGTTGGACTAGATGACCTGCAAGGTCCCTTCCAACTTTGCTTATCTGTTAAAGATCTCCTGCCTGAGCAGGGGGCTGGACTAGAAGACCTCTAAGGTACCTTCAGGCTCTATTCTGATTCATCACTGGCGATTTTTAAGAGACTGGACAGATACTGGGAAGACAGGACAGCCACTCGTCTGAAATGGTATAAGATCTCCTGCTTGAGCAGGGGGCTGGACTAGAAGACCTCTAAGGTCCCTTCCAGCTCTATTCTGATTCATCACTGGCGGTTTTTAAGAGACTGGACAGATACTGGACAGACTGGACAGCCACTCGTCTGAAATGGTATAAGATCTCCTGCTTGAGCAGGGGGCTGGACTAGAAGACCTCTAAGGTCCCTTCCGGCTCTATTCTGATTCATCACTGGAGGTTTTTAAGAAGAGACTGGACAGATACTGGACAGACTGGACAGTCACTCATCTGAAATGGCATAAGATCTCCTGCTTGAGCAAGTGGGCTGGACTAGAAGACCTCTAAGGTCCCTTCCAGCTCTATTCTGATTCATCACTGGAGGTTTTTAAGAAGAGACTGGACAGATATTGGACAGACTGGACAGTCACTCGTCTGAAATGGTATAAGATCTCCTGCCTGAGCAGGGGGCTGGACTAGAAGACCTCTAAGGTCCCTTCCGGCTCTATTCTGATTCATCACTGGAGGTTTTTAAGAAGTGACTGGACAGATATTGGACAGACTGGACAGTCACTCATCTGAAATGGCATAAGATCTCCTGCCTGAGCAGGGGGCTGGACTAGAAGACCTCTAAGGTCCCTTCCAGCTCTATTCTGATTCATCACTGGAGGTTTTTAAGAAGAGACTGGACAGATATTGGACAGACTGGACAGTCACTCGTCTGAAATGGTATAAGATCTCCTGCCTGAGCAGGGGGTTGGACTAGAAGACCTCTAAGGTCCCTTCCGGCTCTATTCCGATTCTGACCCGTTCTTGGAGAAGTCCATAAATAGCGAAGTATGGACCTTCAGCAGCCAGGCATCTCGGGACATCGGCTGGTAGCGAGCGATTAAAGGAGGGCTGTGGGTGTCCCACCACTCGCCCCCTCCAGAAACAAAAATCCCCCCAGGTGAAGGTGTAAAATGAACCCGATCCTCGGGAGCCGCACTGCCCGGGGAGAAGCGCGAAAGAGTTAAAGCCACAAAGCTCCGCCCGCCAGAGAGGCAGCGCCGAGGAGGGGCCGCTGGTCTTTGCCCCTTCCCGTCCGGAGAGGACACGGATGGGCGGCGAGGCTGGAGCCCCAGCTGGAAGGGAGGCGTGTGGCCGGCAGATCGGGGCGAGGAGGGAGCGCCGGCTGAGAGGAGAGGCGGCGGCTCTCCCCGCGGGCGGAGGGGTGGCTGCCTGGAAGCAAGGAAGGAAAACCAGGACAGGCGCGGGGCTTCCCGGGGAAGAAGGTAGGGTGGATCGGGGAGCCTCTGGAGCAGCCGCGGGGTCCCTTTTTTCTTCTTCTGCGGCTCCCATTCACTCGTGCAGGGCAGCCCGGAGGCTGAACGCTTTGCCCTGCAGGTGCAGTTCAAGAGGCACTTTAAGCACTTAATTTTGGGGGTCGAAGGGGGAAACCCCCTCCTGGATCTGAGATCTCGGTTATTTTTTGATCCGGTTGTGGCTTTTGAATGAGGCGGCTGGGACTTCTGGCGATTGTCTTGTCTCTGCCCGTTTTCCACCAAATCCAGTTTGGGAGAGTTGCGTTTCTTGCAACGGGGTAATCTGTCGGAGCGTGGTGGAGACCCTTCCCCCGCCCCAAATGAATTAAATCAATTATTGTATCACTATGGTATGTGTCGATTTGCTACTAGTTTTATTTTCATAGCTTTGTTTGAAATGTTTGAGCTTGAGAGTGTGACTGTTGGATAAAATTTTCCATCAAAGATTATCTATCTGTCTATCTATCTATCTATCTATCTATCTATCTATCTATCTATCTATCTATCTATCTATCTATCTATCTATCTATCTATCTATCTATCTATCTATCTATCTATCATCTATCTCTACATATCATATCTATCTATCTATCTATCTATCTATCTATCTATCTATCTATCTATCTATCTATCTATCTATCTATCTATCTATCATCTATCTATCATCTCTACATCTATCTCTACATCTACCTCTACATCTATCATCTATCTCTACATATCATCTATCTATCTATCTATCTATCTATCTATCTATCTATCTATCTATCTATCTATCTATCTATCTATCTATCTATCTATCTATCATCTCTACATCTATCTCTACAATCTCTACATCTATCATCTATCTCTACATATCATATCTATCTATCTATCTATCTATCTATCTATCTATCTATCTATCTATCTATCTATCTATCTATCTATCTATCTATCTATCTATTTCTAATCTATCTATACCTCATTTACCAACCGATTCGTGCAGCGACTATTTTGAAAAAAAAATATTTTTAATCATCTTTTGCGACCTGTGCGGCGACTCTCACATGATCGCTCTTCTGATAATGATGTGATTATTAAATATTTGATTTGTAGAGGCCCTGATCTCATCTAATCAACTCTGGTGGCTCTCAGAAAGTAAAAATAATAATTAAAAAAGAGGTTAAACCTAGAGCCGCCTCTGCAACATGGGCGGCCTAGACGTTTAATAATAAATAAAAACAAACAAAGATGCAAAGATGTAAAAACTATCCATACAGGTAGCGCTCAATGTATGACTGCAATTGGCCTCGGAATTATGGTCATATGTCATGCTGGTTGTTAAGTGGGTCGCCGCATGACTGCACTCGATTTCCCAACCTTTTTTTGCAACACTCGTTAAGGGAATCTATTGTCTGTAGTGGGTGGTGGTTTTTTTTGTTTTTTTTTGCTGGAAACCAGAAGTAAACGTAGGTTTCCGGCAAGAAAGCATAAATCACAATCATGTGACTGCGGGATGCTGTAAATGGTGGGCTGATCATGTGACCATGGGGAGGGAGCAGATGTGGAGCTTTGAATGGAGGTCGTAAAGATCCATTGTAAGGGCACAAAGAAACTGGTCGTAAATTGAGGACTTACTTGTAAATGAATTTAACGACATAAAATCGCAGCCAGCCAGCAGCAGAATTCACTCTGGAGCATCTCAATACAGCCCGGTAAGAACTCCACACTATTGTCAAGACCCCCCCCCCCCCCAGGCATAAATGATAGGGTTGGGGCCAATCAAAAGTCTGGGGCTGGGTTGGGGGGGGGGTTAATGACTTCTGCCACAGCCATTTGAGCTTGTTGCAATGAAAAAAAAAGCCCTTTGTGACCCATTCCCACATTTATGACTGTTGCAGTGTGCTTGGAGTCACATGTTCGTCATTCCTTCCCTTCACAATTGGCTTGCGACACACAGAGTCAATAGAGAAGCTGGGCAGTAAAATCAGAAAGAGCAGTCACATGATTTTCTGCTTAGCAACCATGCCACTTTGCTTAACAATTGAAGGGGAAGTGACATCATAAACTCTTCACGGGCGGTGATTTTTCTGCTTAGCGACCACGCTGCTTAGCAACTAAGTTTCCAGCCTGAACTGTGGTTGCTAAGAGAGGACTATCTGTGCATCCCTATCGATCTCTCTAGAAAACAAATTAGCTTGGCTGTTCACTCGCAGCTAAACAAGCGTAGGGTGGAATGAGCAGGCCCTCAACTAAATCGTTAATCAAATAAAGAGGTTTTTATAGCCCTTGGAAAGGTCAGTTTTCCCCAGAGACCAAGGGAGTTGATTCCAGGTCCATAGAATTTTGTAAGTAAAAGCCCCAAACTTGGAGAGAGAAAAATTGTGAGGGACCCTGGAACAGACTGGAAGAATTGAAGCACCAGTCCCTGTGGCTTCAACTGAGCTCAGGCATGGAATTCATTCATTTATTCAGGCAGGGAAATTATCTTTATTCCAGTGAGAGAATATCTTTGCAAATTTTAAAGAAGTCATGCATATTACAGATGTAGGGGAAAAAAACTTCCTTTCGTTCCTGGCACATTGTGTGGCCCCCCATTATTATTTCCTCCTTCCTTTCCCTTCTTTCTCTCTCTCTCCTGGAACTGCAGGGAGGAACAAACGATGGAGGAACAGAGGCTTGTGGCGATCAAAGAAGAAGAGAGAACTGAGAATGGGGGAAGAGACCCTTTCATTGTCCAAGTCAGGACCATCGGGGACTCTTTGACCGGGGCTGGCCCATCCCACATTAAGATGGAGTCACAGGAGGAAATCCACCAACGCTGGGATTTTCAATGGCAGGAATTCTTGAAGAGGGTGGCAGCGCTTCCGGCAGCTCTTCCTCCGTTGGACGACGATGCCAGAGGTTTCCAGGTCCCCTGGGGGAGAATTAAGGAAAATCCACCGGAGGAGAGTTCTGGGGAAGCCAGAGGGGAATCCGTGCTCCAAAGGGATCCGAACATCAGTGGGAAATCTTGGATGGACAGGGAGAAGCTTGATTTCTGCATGAAAGTGAAGGTGGAAGAATCTCTAGAGGAAGTTGACCTGGGGAGCCAGTGGCCCCTGCAGCTCAGGCAGTTCAGTCCGCAGGATGCTGAGCAGCACCAGGAGGTATCCAATCCCCAAAGGCCGAAAAAGGGGGAGGAATGGGGTGGGCAACACGGAGGGTGAAATGTTGTGAAATGGGATGGGTTGCTAGCCAGCTACAGTAGCAGGTGTCAGTTTATATTTCAATGTTGATTGCCTGTGAAAAAGATGACGGTTAGCCTAATAGAGATATCCCTTGACTGACGACCTTTCATTCAGTGACCCATCATCCAGTTGCAACAGTGCTGAAAAAAAATAAAGAGTTGCAACGGTCCATGAAGTTGAGACCCCTGCCATCACACGATCCAAATTTCAGGGCTTGGCAGCCTGCCCACGCTTACGACCACGTGAACGTTTCGACTCCCGCCACCCGTGTATCTTGTCTCTCATCTCTGCCCTTTTGGATATCCTGCGCTCCCGTATTTTTCGGAGTATAAGACGCACCTTTCCCCCCCTAAAAGAGGCTAAAAATTTGGGTGCGTCTTATATTCCTAATGTAGCTTTTTCCAAGCTTTTTCCCCCAGCCCTAACAAGGTGCTAACGATCTTCCTGGCTTGCAGGCTTATTTCATTGCTAGTTTTTTTCCAGCCCTAAGTCTTTGCAGGTTTGTTTTCATTGCTACTCCCTCCGAAGAAGGTTTTTTCAGCCCTAACCAGGGGATAAAATTATGTGCTTAAGAAGACTAAGGATGCTAGCCAGATGAAGGTAGGCAGATTTCCCCCCCTATTTTTCTCTCCCAAAACTAAGGTGCGTCTTATACTCCGGTGTGTCTTATACTCCGAAAAATACGGTAGCTTCGTTGCCCCGCTGCCACCACTACCCCCCCAGCTAATCTTCGCCGTCTTCTTCCTCCTAGTGCCCCAGGATCCAGTCTCTGGGTGCGGGTGCAAGCCTGGAATGCCCACGTTGAGCACAGCAGGGCAGCGGAGCCTCATCTGCCAAAGGGACCTTGCCAGGCCAGGATAAGAGGCAGCCGGATGGCGAGGCATAAATCCTGGCAAGCAGGTCCCTGCACGAAGGTGCCAGGAGGAAGTAGAGGGATGCGGACTTACCAAATCTGCTGTGGAACAGCTTGCCTTCAGAGGTTGTGAGAGCTCCAACAATTGAGACTTTCAAGAGGAAATTGGACTGCCATTTGTGGGAAATGGTGTAGGGACTCCTGCTTGAGCGGGGGGTTGGACTAGATGACCTACAAGGTCCCTTCCAACTCTGTTACTCTGTAAACCTCTGTATATTCTGCCGCTCGTGTCGCAAGCGCTCCTGGGAAATCAACTTAAGGGCTATTGTGAGGGGTGGAGATCAGCCCAGTGAGGGAAAGCCTACCCCTTTCTCAGCTATCTTTTCACTTTCAGTCCAGATTTCCTCTGGCAAAGCCTCTTAACCAGCCAGCAGCTTCTAACATGTGCTGCCAAGCACACACCAGAATGCCTCTGGAGAATGTGAGCCTCAGCACCAGTGGCGGGTTGCCTTCTTACCGGTGCTGGTGCGCTGCATGCGCATCTCCAAGTTTCGGGGGTGCATGCGCACACGCCCCCTCGTGCGATTTTGCTTCCGCGCATGAGCGGAAGCAATATCACACCAAAATCTTGCGAGATAGATTTTGGTGCGATTTTGCTTCCACGCATGCGCGGAGGCAAAATCTCACCGAAATCTCTCACACGCGCGTCCCCTCACGAGATTTCGGCGCGATTTAGCTTCCGCGCATGCGCAGAAGCAAAATTGGCCAAAAATTAACGGGAAAAAAATGGTGACGCGCGCGGTGGACCGGCAGAGAGGGCTCCAGAGCGGTCGCGCGCAAATTGCACAATCGGCCGCTCCCTACCAGAGCTGCGCACCGGGCAGCTCTGGCAGGAACCCACCTCTGCTCAGCACATAGCAATAGCATTTAGACTTATATACCGCTTCATAGTGCTTTTACAGCCCTCTCTATGCGGTTTACAGAGTCAGCATATTGCCCACAACAATCTGGGTCCTCATTTTACCCACCTCAGAAGGATGGAAGGCTGAGTCAACCTTGAGCCTGTGAGATCTGAAGTGCCGAACTGCAGCTAACAGTCAGCTGAGGTAGCCTGCAGTCCTGCATTCTTAACCACTGTGCCACCTCGGCTCCTTTGCGAGGCTTTTCAGGAGGAAGGCTGGCTCAAGAGTAAGAAGAGGGCCTGCAGACAGGCTCTGCTGACTCGGGGTTCTCCTGCGCCCCTCACTGAAGCCTGCGGGCCAGTTTTCCAGGAGAGCTTCCAGGTGCTCAACATACTTCCTGACATGGCCTCCATCTTGCTCTCCTGCCTCGCCTGATAATGGAGAGCGACATGCCTCAGTGTCCCGCTGCCTCCTTCCTGGTTGGGCCTGGCGAGCTCCCTTCAGCAGACAAGGCTCCAGTGTCCTGTCACTATGCACATTCCAGGGTTGCACCCTCGCCCAGCACCTTGATCCCAGACCAGCAGGAGGAGAAAGAAGACGGCGAAGGTCAACGGCAATAGCAATAGCACTTAGACTTATATACCGCTTCATAGTGCTTTACAGCCCTCTCTAAGCGGTTTATAGAGTTCAGCATATTGCCCCCAACAATCTGGGTCCTCATTTTACCCACCTCGGAAGGATGGAAGGCTGAGTCAACCTTGAGCCTGGTGAGATTTGAACAGCTGAACTGCTGAACTAGCAGTCACTAAAGTAGTTGCAGTGCTGCTTTTAACCACTGCGCCACCTCGGCTCCTCGGCAGCAAGGGTAGACAGCAGAGTGCAGGGTAACCGAAAGGGGGAGAGATGGAGGGAGATAGGTGGGTTGGAGGAGTTGCAGGTGAGCGTGGGAGAGCAGGAGGAACGTGTGTCTTCAGCTAATGATGTCGCTGGCCTAACCTAATGACCGCAACTGTGTCTACTGGAACTGATGTAGCTGAGCAATACGGTCCTGTGATTTTGCCTAATGACTGCCTTACTTAGCGACAGAAATTCTGCTCCCAGTTACCGTTGTAAGTCGCGTACTACCAGTAGCCTCACAGCATAAACCCTGGGGTTCTGCTAAGGAGACTGTGGGGCTTCCTGTTTGTCTATGGCAGGGGTGTCAAACTGGATTTCTTCGAGTAGCACCCTGCCAGCCAAAACAGTGCGGAGAGGCCTATGTGCGGCCCAACTTGCCCCGTTTTGGCCAGCAGAGTGCTGCAGGAAGCCATCCAGGACAAAAACGGGGTGCAGGGGGGAGGCCTTGCGCAGCCTCCTGCATCCCATTTTGGCGGCCAAAGGCACCGCGGGCTGGTCCTTTCCTATTTCCAGGCCGGCACCGCGGTCCAGATTTAAGCACCCCACAGGACGGATTCATGCTATGGGCCTTTAGTTTGACACCCCTGTTCTATGGCAATCAAGAGGATGGATGTTTTTGCAGCCGATAATTCTGGAGTAGATTCAGAGGATTATAGAAAGGCAGAGGGGGGAACGGCGTGGTGTCCTAGAGGTGGAGCTCTCGCTTGTTAATCAGGAGGCTGTGAGTTTGATCCTAAGTACAGGTAGTCCTCAACTTACAATTCATTTAGTGTCCGTTCGGTATTACGACGACACTGAAAAAAAGGGATTTATGAGAGTTTTTCACACTTAAAACCATTGCAACATCCCCATGGTCATGTGATCAAAATTTTAGACACTTGGCAACTGACTCATATTTCTGACAGTCCTGGGGGGGGGGTCATGTGATCCCCTTTTGCAACCTCCTGCAGTGTCACAGGGTCATGTGATTCCCCCTCTGCAACCTTCTGACAAGCAAATTTAAAGGGGGATGCCCAGATTCCCTTAACAATTGTTACTAACTTCACAACTGCCATGACTCAACTTGCCACAACTGCGGCAAGGAAAGACATAAAACTCACTTAACACTTGTCTGACATAGCGAAAGAAATTTTGGGCTCCATTGTGGTCGAAAGTCGAGGACTACCCGTAGTGGCACATATTTCTCTCTCTCTCTCTCGGGTGCAAAGCGAAAATATCTGTTGTGAGTTCCACGTCAATGTCAGGAAAGGCACCCTGACCTTCCCCGCCCCCATGCAAGGGAATTACAGGGTCTTTAAAATAAATAAATAAAACAAATAGAAAGGCAGAGGGGAGTGGTAGAGTTTTCAGATGTTCTGTTTCGTTGAGTATTCTATGATCAGGAAAAGAAATAAAAGCAATCTTGACCTTTGTTATAGAACAGTGATGGCGAACCTATGGTACGGGTGCCACAGGTGGCACGCGGAACCATATCTGAGGGCACGCGAGGCTTTGCCCTATGTCAACTCCAGCACGCATGTGTGCGCTGGCTAACTGATTTTTGGCCTTCTGGAGGGCGGGGGGAGGCCGTTTTCACCCGTTGAGCTGTTTTTCGCCCTCCCCAGGCTTCAGGAAAGCCTCCGGAGCCTGTGGATCAGTGGTGGGTTCCTACTGGTGCGGTCCACTCTATAGCACCGGTAGCGGCCCGCTGGTGATGTCACAGTACCGGTGCAGTCGGTTGCCGGTCCCTGGGCACCGCCATTTTTTTTAAAATTAATTTTTTTTTTTAAATTCTTCTGCACATGCCCAGAAGCCAAGCTTCCGGCACTGCGCATGCACTGCCTTCCTACCCCACAGTGAGTCCAAGCAGGGGAGGATGGCTGAGGGAGCGCGTGAGACGCTGAAAGAACGGGCGGCAGGACCTATCTCAGTTCCCCTCCCTTCAGCAGTCCGAGAAGCCATGAATGCACAGTGATGATCCCAGGCATTTTCGCATGTTCGAGGCTTCTTGAGCTGCTGAGGGCAGGGGGAACAGGCGGCAGGAGCCTAGGATCATTGAATGGGGAGAAGCATTAAGGCCGGACGGAGCCTCCCAGAAGAACCGCTGCCGTGGTCTTGTTGCTCCCGCTGCGGGGGGCTGCATTGCAGGTGGGCAATGCCCCCCGCTTCTCTGGCCTCTGCCAAGCTCCCGAGGCCCACGCCCACCTGGTCACATGGCTGGCAAGCCACACCCACAAAATAAGCCACGCCCACAGAGTGGTAGTAAAAAAATTAGGAACCCGCCCCTGCTGTGGATGGCATAAAACGGCCCAACAGGCCAACCGGAAGTTCGGAAACGTGGGGGCAGTGCGGGGTGGGGGGTTGTGTGCGCATGCATGAGGGGAGGCCATTGCATTATGGGTGTGGGCATGCTCCATCGCGCCATCACACATGTGCGCGCCCTTTTGGCACCAGAGCAAAAAAAAGGTTCACCATCACTGTTATAGAACATAAACCTGTTTTGGTTGACCTAATGAGGGCCGTTTGTCAATTGCTTCAGCTAAAAGCATAGTTGTAGGGGTTTTTGTGGGGGATCAACCCTTTCTAATCCTGATCTAATGGTGCCCCCCCCACAAATATTTTAGATGTTCTCACCATCTTCACTCCACTCACATGGCTGGCTCAGGAATTCTGGGAGTTGAAGTCCACGAGTCACAAAAGAGCCATACCGTAGTTCCCCACCCCTGTGGTAGATTAAAACATCTCAGCTTGTGGAAATCTGGATTTTTAACAGCAGCTTGGGAACTCCAGATCAATGCAGAGTTATCGGGATCCCTTTCAGTCAGGATTCATGCCTGGCTATGGGACAGAAAGAATATTGGTTGTGCCTGGGGCGGGTTCCTAATTTTTTTACTACCACTCTGGGGGCGTGGCTTATTTTGTGGGTGTGGCTTGCCGGCCATGTGACCAGGTGGACGTGGCTTCTCGGACTGCTGAAGGAAGGGTAACTGAGATAGATCCTGCCGCCCATTCCCCCTCCCCTCAGCAGCTCGAGAAGCCTCGAACGTGCAAAAATGCCTAGGATCATCACCGTGTGTTCGTGGCTTCTCGGACTGCTGAAGGGAGGGGAATGGAGATAGCTCCTGCCGCCCGTTCTTTCAGCATCTCACGTGCTCCCTCAGCCATCCTCCCCTGCTTGGACTCACTGTGGGGTAGGAAGGCAGCGCATGCGCAGTGCCGGAAGCTCGGCTTCTAGGCATGTGCAGAAGAATTTTTTTTTTTAAGTAATTTTTTTAAAAATGGCGGCACCCAGGCACTGGCAACTGACCGCACCGGTACTGTGACATCACCAGCGGGCCACTATCGGTGCTATAGAGTGGACCGCACCGGTAGGAACCCACCACTGGGTTGTGCTTTTGAATGATCTCTTACAGGAGCAGGCTGGCGGTTGTGCATCCATCCTTACTTTGCTCTTCAGTGGCCTTCGATACTGTCAGTCATGGTATCCTTCTGGATTGGCACCTGAGATTGGGGATGGGATGGACTAATGACTACACAAAGAGCAGGTGGAAATCATGGCTAAGGAGGGTATTTGCCCATCTTTGTGCTGTGCACCCCCTTCCTACATCCGTACATGGCCACTCATGCTCTGGTAACCTCCCAGTTGCACTACTGTAATGCAGTCTACATGGGGCTTGCCCTGAAAGACTATCCAGAAGCTTCAGTTGTTACCGAATCTGCCACACATTATACCTCTGCTCCAGAAGCTGCATTGATTTCCAGTTTGCTTCTGGATCCAATTCAAGGTGCTGGTTTTTACCTTTAGGGCCTTGGGGTGGATTATTTGAGGGACTGCCTCTTCAAAAGAGAGAGAGAGAGAGAGGGAGAGAGAGGAAGGGAGGGAAGGGAGAGAGAGGAAGGGAGGGAAGGGAGAGAGAGAGAGAGGGAGAGAGTGAAAGGGAGGGAAGGGAGAGAGAGAGAGAGAGGGAGAGAGAGAGAGAGAGAGAGGAAGGGAGAGAGAGAGAGAGGAAGGGAGGAAGGGAGGGAAGGGAGAGAGAGGAAGGGAGGGAAGGGAGAGAGAGAGAGGGAGAGGGAGAGAGAGGAAGGGAGGGAAGGGAGAGAGAGAGAGGGAGAGAGAGAGAGAGAGAGGAAGGGAGGGAAGGGAGAGAGAGAGAGAGGAAGAGAGGGAAGGGAAAGAGAGAGGGGGGGGGAGAGAGAGAGAGAGAGAGAGATGGTCAGAAAATTATTATTTTCCCACCGTTTATTACCACTGTACTTGAGAATGGTCATTAACTGATGTAGCTGCAAAAGGAGAAGTGGATTTATTGTGGCTTGTGAAACTGGGGTTAGACTTATATTATGAGAAGCCAGCCAAAGTTTTGTAAGCAAGGAAGCGATTCGTTGCCTTTGAAGTAAATTTTTATTTATTTTTATGCCACCTTTTTATTTTTATAAACAACTCAAGGTGGCAAATATAGTTAATACTCCTTTTTCCTCCTATTTTCTCCACAACAACTCAGCAAGGTGATTTGGGCTGAGAGAGAGTGATTGACCCAAAGTCACCTGGCTGATTTTTGATGCCTAAAGCAGGACTAGAACTCGTAGTTTCCTGGCGCCTTACCATGATTAGACCAAACTGGCTTAATCAAATTGCCCAGAATGAGGTACAGCCACTCCTCATTTATCAACCACTTCAGTTAGCGACTGTTCGCAAATACGACACTAATTTTAAAAAAATCATTTTTTATCCAAATGTGCATTTATGAGTTTCTGTCAATCACATCTTCACTACTACAGATAGTCCTCAACTTACAACCATTTCTATAGTCTCCAAGTTACAACGGCACTGAAAAGAGTCACACTTAAAACCGTTACAGAATCACCATGGTCACGTGATCAAAATTCAGATGCTTGGCAACTGGTTCATATTTATGACGGTTGGGGTGTCCCAGGGTCATGTGATCCCCTTTTGCGACCTTCTGACAAGCAAAGTCAATGGGGGAGCCAGAATCATTTTAACAGTCGTGTTGCTAACTTAACAACTGCAGTGACAACAGCTGTGGAAATAAAGGTCGTAAAATGGGCAAAACTCGCTTACTGTATTTTTCGGAGTATAAGACGCACCGGAGTGTAAGACGCACCTTAGTTTTGGGTGAGGAAAATAAGGGGAAAAAATCTGCCTACCAGGTATTCATCTGGCTGGCTAGCGTCCTTAGTCTGGTCAGCTTCAGCACATTGTTTTATCTCCTAGTTAGGGCTTAAAAAAAACCTTATTCAGAGCGAGTAGCAATGAAAAAAAGCCTGCAAAGACTTAGGGCTGGAAAAAACCTTATTCAGAGAGAGTAGCAATGAAAAAAAGCCTGCAAAGACTTAGGGCTGAAAAAAACATTCTTCGGAGAGAGTAACAATGAAAAAGCCTGCAAGCCTGTAAGAGCTGGGAAGATCCTTAGCACCTCGTTAGGGCTGGAAAAAAAAGCTTTGAAAAAGCTACATTCAGAGTATAAGACGCACCCATATTTCAGCCTCTTTTAGGGAGGAAAAAAGTGCGTCTTATATTCCGAAAAATACGGTAACTGTCTTGCTTAGCAACAGGAATTTGGGGCTCAATTATGGTTGTAAGCCGAGGACTATATGTACAGTTAATATCCAATATATATCCTGCTCTATTTTCACTTTTTTTTATGTGTGTTTATATCCCATTCCAAGACACCTTCCAAGAGAAAGCACCCTGGTTCAGCTGAAGTGAGTAGCAAGAAGCAAAGGAAAGCCATCGATCTCAATTTGAAGATGAAGATCATCAAAGCGTACGAGGCCGGGAAGAAGGTGACTAAAATAGCACGAGAGGTAGGCCTGGCCCACTCCACCATCTCCACCATTTTGAAGGATAAAGCGAGGATCAGAGAGGCGCTAAAAGGAGCAGCGGGCATGAACACGAGTATAACAAGGCAGCGAAAAGGCCTCATCCACGAAATGGAAAAACTCCTCATCCTCTGGATCGAAGATCGGATACAAAAGAGGCTGCCGGTGAGCCTTCTCCTCATTCAGAATAAGGCCCGAAGCATTTTTTCAATGCTGAAGGAACAGACGGGCGAGGAGTGCACCGAAATATTCACGGCCAGCCATGGCTGGTTTATGCGATTCCAGCAAAGATTTCATTACCAGAAAACGCACCCGTCAGGTGACGCCGCGAGGGCCGACGAAGAAGCTGCCAAACACTTTCTGAATGAACTTGATGGGATCATAGCAGAAGGGAACTATTTCGCTGAACAGATATTCAGAGTGGACGAAACTGGGTTGTACTGGAAAAGAATGCCGGAGCGGACCTACATACACAGAGAAGCCCAAGCAATGCCTGGGTGTAAAGCATTTAAGGACAGAGTAACCTTACTCTTGGGTGGAAACGTCGCCGGATTCAAGCTGACGCCATTTCTGATCCTTAAATCAGATCACGCCTGTATGTTTGAAAACATAAGCAATGACACGCTGCCTGTTTATTATCGATTTGATTGGAAGGCCTGGATGACGCCTGTCCTTTTTGAGGATTGGTTTACAAATTGTTTCATACCCCAAGTAACGGAATATTGCGAGCAAAAGGGCATTCCTTTCAAAATTCTCCTTGTCCTAGATAAAGCACCTGGACATCCCTCACATCCTGATAGTCTCCACCCCGATGTAAAGGTAGTTTATCTACCCCAAAACACCTCAGCTCTCCTACAGCCTGTGGGAATGGGAATGATCTCAGCGTTCAAGATGTACTATTTGCACGCGGTGTTTGCCAAAGCCTTAGCCGCAATGGAATATGATCGAGTAACAGTGCGCGAGTTTTGGAAAAACTACAATATCCTGCATTGTATCGAAAACATTGCAATCGCCTGGCAGGATGTGAGTGGGAAAAGTATGCAAGAGTTTTGGAGAAAGTGTTTAAAACGTTTTCTTGCTCTCTCAAACAGTTTCGAGCTGTTTCACCGAATCCCAAATTTGGACGAAATAAATCGGAAAATTTTGACGCTCACGAGATTCCTTGATTTAGAGGTCGACGCCGAAGACGTGAAAAACTTGGTGGCTTATACGGAAGGGGAGCTTTCCAACGAAGATTTGATTGAACTGAAGGAAGAACTGGAGGCCCAAAAGATCGTGGAAGAAGAGGTGGAGAAAGAAGAAAGGAAAGAAGAAAGGAAAGAAGAGAGGAAAGTTGTAGAGGTGCGGCCCAAAACGTTCAGCCTGAGAAGATTGGCCAGTGTTTTCTCGAGCGTGAACAAAATCTTATCCGAATTGGAGAGCATGGATCCGGATGTGGAACGTTTTAGAAGGGTACACTGGGAAATGTGTGAAATCTTAAAATGTTACCGCGAAATATATGAAGGAAAAAAGAAAGAAAAGAACGATAAAGAAAACAAACAGAGCGGGTTGCTGAAGGAAGTTACTCCTCCTCCAGCGCCACTTCCTTTCCTTTCGCCCTTCCCATCTACAGGAGAACAAAACCCGGAAGATCCTCAGCCGTCAACCAGCTACGCCAGTGGATCCGATGTTCCTGAAAACACAGAGAACTATGAATATTTTCAAGGATTTATATCCAATCTGATGCTTACAGGTAACCCATTGGGAACAGGTGGCTTTCGTTTAGTGACTGCTTTTTTTTTTTAAGTAACCAGAGTTAGTAAACAGCGTTGGTGAAAAAGTGACTCTATGACCAATCCTCCCATTTAAAACCGTCACATTTTTATAAAGCGAAGAAAATATGAAAGTATAGGGCCGTGGTGGCGAACCTATGGCACGCGTGCCAGAGGTGGCATGCGGAGCCATAGAAGCCGGCACGCGAGGGTTGCCCACCGGCAAACCGGAAGTGCGAAAAAATGCACTTCCGGTTTGCCGGTGTGCTGTTTTTTGCACTCCGGAGGGTTCAGGGAAGCTCCCTGAAGCTCCGGAATGCAAAAAACTACAAAACGGACAAACCGGAAGTGCACTTTTCCGCACTTCCGGTTTGTCCGTTTTGTAGTTTTTTGCATTCCGGAGCTTCAGGGAGCTTCCCTGAACCCTCCGGAGTGCAAAAAACAGCATACCGGCAAACCGGAAGTGCATTTTTTCGCACTTCCGGTTTGCCAGTTTCGTCGTCCCAGGCTCCGGTAAGCCTTTGCGTGGGGGTGGGGGTGTGTGCGCATGCGCAGGGGGCAGCATGGGTGGGTGTTGTGCGCATGCGTGGGGGGGAGGGAATGGGTATGGGCATGCGAGCGCGCGTGAGCGCGCCCCCCCTTTTTGGCACGCGAGCCGAAAAAGGTTCGCCACCACTGGTATAGGGTATATAGCGTATGATCCTGCTTTAGCTTTCCTTTGCTTTACCGATCTGTGAAGATCATAAATGCAAGAATTGATTGTAAAGTTACTTTTTCCTCACCCTAGTAACTGCAAAGGGCTGCTAGACAAGGTAGTCACTAAAGGAGAACTACCCATGAGATCTTAATCACAACTGTGGTTTCAATTAGCGTCCGCTTATATTAATGACTGAGTTCAGTCCTGTTTGCGGTCTCTAAATGAGGACTACCTGCATTGTTTTTTTTTTTAAATTGGTAATGCAATATAATCATTCCTTAAGTTTGGACTTATTATATTATATACAGGGAATCCTCAAAATAGAACACAACTGGGGTTGGAATTTTCCATTGCTAAACAGCGTGGCTGTAAAATATGATGTGTCATAACCTTATTGCTTAGCAACTGCAATCCCAATAGACTTCCTTGCCATTGTAACTGAGAGATCACACTGGACATTAAGAGAGGACCTCATGTGATAGCAGACATTAAGAGAGGACCTCGTGATAGACATTAAGAGAGAACCTCATGTGATAGCAGACATTAAGAGAGAACCTCATGTGATAGCAGACATTAAGAAAGAACCTCATGTGATAGCAGACATTAAGAGAGGACCTCATGTGATAGCAGACATTAAGAGAGGACCTCGTGATAGCAGACATAAAGAGAGAACCTCATGTGATAGCAGACATAAAGAGAGAACCTCATGTGATAGCAGACATTAAGAGAGGACCTCATGTGATAGCAGACATTAAGAGAGGACCTCATGTGATAGCAGACATTAAGAGAGAACCTCATGTGATAGCAGACATAAAGAGAGAACCTCATGTGATAGCAGACATTAAGAGAGGACCTCATGTGATAGATAGTCAGAACTGTGAGCCTGTGCCTTTGCAAGTTGTACTTAATGTGGGGAGCCAGAGGGAACCAGATGCTAACAGATTACAACAGGGGTCCCCAACCCCTGGCCTGTGGCCCACTAACGGGCCACAGTCTGTTTGAAACTGGGTTGCACGAGTGATGGGCAAACACGCGCAAAGCTCCTCTCATGTGAGCAGTGGGCCTTGCACTCGTGCACAAAGCTCCACTCGCACAAGCGGAGGGTGCTGGAGTGGAGGGAACTTGTGTTCACACGTGAAGCTCCATTTGTGTTAATGGAGCTTAGCACTGGTGAGCACAAGCACCCTCCGCTCATTGCAAATGAAGCTTCCCACAAGAGTGCAAGTGCCTGCCGCTCGTATCAATGGAGCTGTGTGCGCACCCGTGCGCCTGCCACTCACATGCCCCTACCCCTCGCGCTGGACTGGGCCACCAAGACGGAAACATTGGGGACCGCTGGACTACAACATCCTATGATCTTGCATGTCTTAGCATGGCTCCTTGAGGCCGTAACTGGCTGGAGCAATTTAGTGAACTTTCCTACCGGCTTCCCCATTGATTTTGCTTTGGGGAAGCCGGCAGGGAAAGTATGAAATGGTGATCATGTGATGTGGCTCACTCTGATGTCATAATCAGGAGCTGAGAATCAGGATTCTGATCAAATTACCATGGGGATTTCAGAGTAAGGACATAAGTCCCTCTCATTTAGTGCCATCGTATCATTGAACGATTGCTGAATGAGTCATTGAAACCTGAGGACAACCTATAAACCAGATTTTCTACATACCGTGTTTCCCCGAAAATAAGACCCGCTCTTATATTTTTTTTGCCTCCAAAAGAGGCACTAGGCCTTATTTTTGGGGGATGTCTTCCACTGTCTCACCTCACAGTGGTGGCTTGAATTGGTTCGCTGAACCGGTAAATACCACCTCTGGCTGACCCCGCCCACACCCGCCCGGTCGCCACTCACCCCTTCTGGCAGCTTGCCCCTTCCGGCCGCTCACCACTCGCCCCTTCCGGCCACTTGCCGCCCGCCCCACTCACCTCCGCACTATATGTGTTGCCTTCGCCACGCGGCCCAGCTAATCGCGCCAGTCGCCTCGCCGATGCCCGCTCAGCTCAGCTCACCAAAGGTAAGCAATGCATGCTGCCCGCTCACCCTTCACCTTGGGTCAAGGGCCAGGGCCCCAGGGACACACCATTCACCTGGAGCCGCCGCCCACCTGCCTCGGCTAGGTTGGGGAATGCGCCATTCCCCGACTCTTGCCCTGGAGCCGCCGCCCGCTCTCTGCCCGTTCTCCCTTTGCTAGTCGCACACTTTGGCCCGTTTCTGCTCCTTCAGAGGCCCCGGCCCTAGCCCCGCTTTCTCCCCCATGACCGCCTTTTCTTCCGGCTTACCTTTCTCCTGCGGTGGCTGGTCCAGACTCCAGAAGGCAAGCTCTCTTTTTCAGTGCAACTGCGAGAAGCCGCTGTTGCTGCCGCCCTGTTCTTTCACGCACGCGCACCCCATTGCTTGCTACGCCGGAGGGACTTGCCCAGGCAAGTCCGAGCAGAGCAGCGCAGCAGGTAATGGGGTGCACGTGCACGGAAGAACAGGGCGGCGACGGCAGCGGCTTTCGAGACCTCCGGTAGTTTTCAGCAGCCTTCAGCCAGCCGCCACTGCCAGGAAGTGGCTGGCAAAGAGGCAGCGGCTGGGAGGCTTCTCGCAATCACACAGAAAAAGAGAGCTTGCCTTCTGGAGTCCGGACCAGCCGCCACGGGAGGAATGTAAGCCCGAAGAAAGAGGCGGTCATGGGGGAGGAAGCGGGCCTAGGGCCGGAGCTCTGAAGGAGCGGAAACAGGACAGGTGAAGGGAGAGCTGACGGCATGCAGGAGGAGGCTTTTGACAGATTTGGCCAGGCCTGGGCAGAAAATAGGTAAATAAGTAGAAATTCAAATTTTTTTCCTACCGGGTTCTGTGGGCATGATGCCCACTCAGTCACATGACCCCCCCCACCAAGCCATTTCCACAGAACTGGTAGAAAAAAAAATTAGAATACCACCACAGGTCGGCGGGCGCCGTGCGCATCAATCTGGAGCTCGTTTCTCAGCTGCAGAGGCCTTTCCTGAAGGCCTCCGAGAGCGAACGGAGGCCGGGAGCAACCCACACAAGCGGCGACAAGAGGCTGCAGAAGAAGTGGGCCGGCAAGGCGAGGCAGGTGTCAGGGTTTGCGAGGCCTGGCTGCAACTGGATGGGAGTAGGGCAGCATATAAGAATAATAAATAAATAAATAAATAAATAAATAGGCTTTTAAAAATGTTCTAGAGTTTTAAAATTGACATTGAAACAGTTAACGGTGAATCAGTTAAACATTATTACAGCATTTTCATTGACAAAAATAAGTTAGAATTAAAGAGGTTTATAATGATGTTGTTTAACAGCATCCACTCAAGAAAGGAGAACAGAAATTGAGTATGGAAGGCTGAAGTAAATTCATAAGGGCAATCACAATCACACCTACTAGACTACTGAGATTTTCATCCAGCAACCATTTCACAAGGCCTGGTCTTGGAACAAAAGGAGGGTGGCTGTAATCAGCAAACCAGAAAAGGAATTTACTCCTTGGGATTCCTAGAGCCAGGAGACGTTTCAGTTTTGATGCTTTTATCCTGGTTGGAAATGCACACAGTCTGATTTTTCTAACAACATTTCTGACGAAGTAGAGAGGAGTCTTTTGGTTGCTGTGCTTCAGAGTTGCAGCCAATTTTTGTGTGTGTATTTTGGGCCCAGTTCATCCTCCTCTCATATCAGAATTGTGGCCCAAAAGAATCTGGTGCTGTCAAACATCTGGAACTGAGCTGCCAGAAGCTGCTTCTGTTCCCTCAACGTATTAGGTGTGGAGGAAAAAGAAATATCTTCATTAAGGGCATACAAGTTGCATCTGCTCCGATTCTGAGCATGTGATTTGATTTGGGGATTCAGAAATGGTCTAGAAAAGGAATTGTGTGCATTAAGAAGAGACTGAACAGCCATTTGTCTGAAATAGTATAGGGCAGTGATGACGAACCTTTTTTGGTTCACGTGCCAAAAGGGTGTGTGTGCGCTCGCCAGCGCGCGCACACATGCCCACATCCATTTCCTCCCCCTCATGAATGCACACACACACCCACGCTGCCCCCTGCGCATGCGCACCCCCCCACCCCCACACAAAGGCCTTACTGAAGCCTGGGACGGTAAAAAATGGCAAAACGGGCAAAACAGAAGTTCGGAAAAACGCACTTCCGGTTTGCCAGTTTCGTCGTCCCAGGCTCCGGTAAGCCTTTGCGTGGGGGTGGGGGGGTGTGCGCATGCGCAGGGGGCAGCATGGGTGGGTGTTGTGCGCATGCGTGGGGGGGAGGGAATGGGTATGGGCATGCGAGCGCGCGTGAGCGCGCCCCCCCTTTTTGGCACGCGAGCCGAAAAAGGTTCGCCACCACTGGTATAGGGTATTGTGCGTATGATCCTGCTTTAGCTTTCCTTTGCTTTACCGATCTGTGAAGATCATAAATGCAAGAATTGATTGTAAAGTTACTTTTTCCTCACCCTAGTAACTGCAAAGGGCTGCTAGACAAGGTAGTCACTAAAGGAGAACTACCCATGAGATCTTAATCACAACTGTGGTTTCAATTAGCGTCCGCTTATATTAATGACTGAGTTCAGTCCTGTTTGCGGTCTCTAAATGAGGACTACCTGTATTGTTTTTTTTTTAAATTGGTAATGCAATATAATCATTCCTTAAGTTTGGACTTATTATATTATATACAGGGAATCCTCAAAATAGAACACAACTGGGGTTGGAATTTTCCATTGCTAAACAGCGTGGCTGTAAAATATGATGTGTCATAACCTCATTGCTTAGCAACTGCAATCCCAATAGACTTCCTTGCCATTGTAACTGAGAGATCACACTGGACATTAAGAGAGGACCTCATGTGATAGCAGACATTAAGAGAGGACCTCGTGATAGACATTAAGAGAGAACCTCATGTGATAGCAGACATTAAGAGAGAACCTCATGTGATAGCAGACATTAAGAGAGAACCTCATGTGATAGCAGACATTAAGAGAGGACCTCATGTGATAGCAGACATTAAGAGAGGACCTCGTGATAGCAGACATAAAGAGAGAACCTCATGTGATAGCAGACATAAAGAGAGAACCTCATGTGATAGCAGACATTAAGAGAGGACCTCATGTGATAGCAGACATTAAGAGAGGACCTCATGTGATAGCAGACATTAAGAGAGAACCTCATGTGATAGCAGACATAAAGAGAGAACCTCATGTGATAGCAGACATTAAGAGAGGACCTCATGTGATAGATAGTCAGAACTGTGAGCCTGTGCCTTTTTCAAGTTGTACTTAATTGGGGAGCCAGAGGGAACCAGATGCTAACAGATTACAACAGGGGTCCCCAACCCCTGGCCTGTGGCCCACTAACGGCCCACAGTCTGTTTGAAACTGGGTTGCACGAGTGATGGGCAAACACGCGCAAAGCTCCTCTCATGTGAGCAGTGGGCCTTGCACTCGTGCACAAAGCTCCACTCGCACAAGCGGAGGGTGCTGGAGTGGAGGGAACTTGTGTTCACACGTGAAGCTCCATTTGTGTTAATGGAGCTTAGCACGGGTGAGCACAAGCACCCTCCGCTCGTGCAAATGAAGCTTCCCACAAGAGTGCAAGTGACTACAACATCCTATGATCTTGCATGTCTTAGCATGGCTCCTTGAGGCCATAACTGGCTGGAGCAATTTAGTGAACTTTCCTACCGGCTTCCCCATTGATTTTGCTTTGGGGAAGCCGGCAGGGAAAGTATGAAATGGTGATCATGTGATGTGGCTCACTCTGATGTCATAATCAGGAGCTGAGAATCAGGATTCTGATCAAATTACCATGGGGATTTCAGAGTAAGGACATAAGTCCCTCTCATTTAGTGCCATCGTATCATTGAACGATTGCTGAATGAGTCATTGAAACCTGAGGACAACCTATAAACCAGATTTTCTACATACCGTGTTTCCCCGAAAATAAGACCCGCTCTTATATTTTTTTTGCCTCCAAAAGAGGCACTAGGCCTTATTTTTGGGGGATGTCTTCCACTGTCTCACCTCACAGTGGTGGCTTGAATTGGTTCGCTGAACCGGTAAATACCACCTCTGGCTGACCCCGCCCACACCCGCCCGGTCGCCACTCACCCCTTCTGGCAGCTTGCCCCTTCCGGCCGCTCACCACTCGCCCCTTCCGGCCACTTGCCGCCCGCCCCACTCACCTCCGCACTATATGTGTTGCCTTCGCCACGCGGCCCAGCTAATCGCGCCAGTCGCCTCGCCGATGCCCGCTCAGCTCAGCTCACCAAAGGTAAGCAATGCATGCTGCCCGCTCACCCTTCACCTTGGGTCAAGGGCCAGGGCCCCAGGGACACACCATTCACCTGGAGCCGCTGCCCACCTGCCTCGGCTAGGTTGGGGAATGCGCCATTCCCCGACTCTTGCCCTGGAGCCGCCGCCCGCTCTCTGCCCGTTCTCCCTTTGCTAGTCGCACACTTTGGCCCGTTTCTGCTCCTTCAGAGGCCCCGGCCCTAGCCCCGCTTTCTCCCCCATGACCGCCTTTTCTTCCGGCTTACCTTTCTCCTGCGGTGGCTGGTCCAGACTCCAGAAGGCAAGCTCTCTTTTTCAGTGCAACTGCGAGAAGCCGCTGTTGCTGCCGCCCTGTTCTTTCACGCACGCGCACCCCATTGCTTGCTACGCCGGAGGGACTTGCCCAGGCAAGTCCGAGCAGAGCAGCGCAGCAGGTAATGGGGTGCATGTGCACGGAAGAACAGGGCGGCGACGGCAGCGGCTTTCGAGACCTCCGGTAGTTTTCAGCAGCCTTCAGCCAGCCGCCACTGCCAGGAAGTGGCTGGCAAAGAGGCAGCGGCTGGGAGGCTTCTCGCAATCACACAGAAAAAGAGAGCTTGCCTTCTGGAGTCCGGACCAGCCGCCACGGGAGGAATGTAAGCCCGAAGAAAGAGGCGGTCATGGGGGAGGAAGCGGGCCTAGGGCCGGAGCTCTGAAGGAGCGGAAACAGGACAGGTGAAGGGAGAGCTGACGGCATGCAGGAGGAGGCTTTTGACAGATTTGGCCAGGCCTGGGCAGAAAATAGGTAAATAAGTAGAAATTCAAATTTTTTTCCTACCGGGTTCTGTGGGCATGATGCCCACTCAGTCACATGACCCCCCCCACCAAGCCATTTCCACAGAACTGGTAGAAAAAAAAATTAGAATACCACCACAGGTCGGCGGGCGCCGTGCGCATCAATCTGGAGCTCGTTTCTCAGCTGCAGAGGCCTTTCCTGAAGGCCTCCGAGAGCGAACGGAGGCCGGGAGCAACCCACACAAGCGGCGACAAGAGGCTGCAGAAGAAGTGGGCCGGCAAGGCGAGGCAGGTGTCAGGGTTTGCGAGGCCTGGCTGCAACTGGATGGGAGTAGGGCAGCATATAAGAATAATAAATAAATAAATAAATAAATAAATAGGCTTTTAAAAATGTTCTAGAGTTTTAAAATTGACATTGAAACAGTTAACGGTGAACCAGTTAAACATTATTACAGCATTTTCATTGACAAAAATAAGTTAGAATTAAAGAGGTTTATAATGATGTTGTTTAACAGCATCCACTCAAGAAAGGAGAACAGAAATTGAGTATGGAAGGCTGAAGTAAATTCATAAGGGCAATCACAATCACACCTACTAGACTACTGAGATTTTCATCCAGCAACCATTTCACAAGGCCTGGTCTTGGAACAAAAGGAGGGTGGCTGTAATCAGCAAACCAGAAAAGGAATTTACTCCTTGGGATTCCTAGAGCCAGGAGACGTTTCAGTTTTGATGCTTTTATCCTGGTTGGAAATGCACACAGTCTGATTTTTCTAACAACATTTCTGACGAAGTAGAGAGGAGTCTTTTGGTTGCTGTGCTTCAGAGTTGCAGCCAATTTTTGTATGTGTACTTTGGGCCCAGTTCATCCTCCTCTCATATCAGAATTGTGGCCCAAAAGAATCTGGAGCTGTCAAACATCTGGAACTGAGCTGCCAGAAGCTGCTTCTGTTCCCTCAACGTATTAGGTGTGGAGGAAAAAGAAATATCTTCATTAAGGGCATACAAGTTGCATCTGCTCCGATTCTGAGCATGTGATTTGATTTGGGAATTCAGAAATGGTCTAGAAAAGGAATTGTGTGCATTAAGAAGAGACTGAACAGCCATTTGTCTGAAATAGTATAGGGCAGTGATGACGAACCTTTTTTGGTTCACGTGCCAAAAGGGTGTGTGTGCGCTCGCCAGCGCGCGCACACATGCCCACATCCATTTCCTCCCCCTCATGAATGCGCACACACCCCCACGCTGCCCCCTGCGCATGCGCACCCCCCCACCCCCACACAAAGGCCTTACTGAAGCCTGGGACGGTAAAAAATGGCAAAACGGGCAAAACAGAAGTTCGGAAAAACGCACTTCCGGTTTGCCCGTTGGGCTGTTTTTCGCACTCAGGGGCTTCAGGAAGCTTCCCTGAACCCTCCGGAGTGCTAAAAACAGCCCAACGGCAAACCAAAAGTGCGTTTTTCTGAATTTCCGGTTTGCCCGTTTTACCGTTTTTCGCATTCCAGGGCTTCAGGAACCTTCACTGAACCCTCCGGAGTGCGAAAAACAGCCCAACGGTAAACCGGAAGTGCGTTTTCCGAACATCCGTTTTGCCGTTTTTTGCATTCCGGGGCTTCAGAAAGCTTCCCTGAACACTCCGGAGTGCGAAAAACAGCCCAACGGCAAACTGGAAGTGCGTTTTTCCGAACTTCCGGTTTGCCCGTGGAGCTGACATAGGGCAACGCCTCGCATGCCCTCCAATATGGCTCCGCATGCCACCCGTGGCACGCATGTCATAGGTTCGCCATCACTAGTATAGGGTCTCCTGCTTGAGCAGGGGGTTGGACTAGAAGACCTCCAAGGTCCCTTCCAGCTCTATAAGGTTGACTCAGCCTTCCATCCTTCCGAGGTCGGTAAAATGAGGACCCAGATTGTTGGGGGCAATATGCTGAACTCTGTAAACCGCTTAGAGAGGGCTGTAAAGCACTATGAAGCGGTATATAAGTAAAGTGCTATTGCTATTGCTATACTGCTATTCTGATTGATTGACTGATTGACTAATTGACTGATTGATTGATCTCCAAGTTGGATCCCATCTCTTCCAATAGGGCTTGAATCTTATTCATCTTGGAGGGACTTGGAGAGGAAGCCTGGTGCAGGACTTCTTTGAACTGAATCAACTTTCCCTTTTTTTTGTTTTGTTTTCAGGCATCCCAATCCCAGCATTATACGATACTAATATCTCCCAAATCGGAGGAAGAGGCCTTGGAGATTGTGACGGTGAAGGGTTCCCTGGAGATAAAGCAAGAGAATGAAGAGGAGGTAAGGAGTGTCAAACTCGCGTTGTCACTTTGTTGTCACGTGACGTATGATGACTTTTTTCCCCTTCACTAAACCGGGTGTGGGCATGCGCGACGCATCCGGCCCGCGGGCCACGAGTTTGACACCCCTGATGTAGACTGTCAGTCATTGCAAATACGGAGTGCTTTCACCCAAGCTGGTTTTCTGCTCTCTTTTTGAAAACCCCGGGAAGTGCCAACATCTTGGTTGTGCAGTCATTCTCATCTTATGGCCCTGCTCTGGGTGGGAAGCCGCATTCAGCCACCGCCAGCACAGCTATTTAGTTTCTTCTGGCCCATTGCTATCGTATTGCACAGATCAGGAATGAAGGATTCTGGGAACTGAAGTGTGGCCATCTAGGGAAGCTGAACATAGTTGTAAGGTGGCTTTATTAGAATAGAACAGTGGTTTTTCAACCTTTGGTCCCGTGGTCAACACAGGAGGTCTGCAAAGGCTCGAATAAATGTTATGTTGAACATTTTAAATACCATTGGTCCATGCAATATTCTAAGACAGTGGTTCTCAACCATTTCTTCACCACGCCCACGGGCGGGTTCCTAATATTTTTACTACCTCTCTGTGGGTGTGGCTTATTTTGTGGGCGTGGCTTGCCGGCCATGTGACCGGGTGGGTGTGGCTTGCCGGCCATGTGACCGGGTGGGCGTGGCTTCTCGGACTGCTGAAGGGAGGGGAATGGAGATAGCTCCTGCCGCCCGTTCTTTCAGCGTCTCACGCACTCCCTCAGCCATCCTCCCCTGCTTGAACTCACTGTGGGTAGGAAGGCAGTGCATGTGCAGTGCTGGAAGCTCGGCTTCTGGGCATGCGCAGAAGAAAATTAAAAAAGAATTTAATTTTTTTTTTAAAAAAATGGCGGCAGCCAGGCACAGACAACCAACCGCACCGGTACTGTGACGTCACCAGCAGGCTGCTACCGGTGCTATAGAGTGGACCGCACCGGTAGGAACTCACCACTGACCACACCCCATGGTCCATGGCTACAAAAGGTATTTAAAGGCATGGCGTGCTGAAGACATGGTTGAGAACCACTGTCTTAGAATATTGCATGGACCATGTGACCATGGTGGAGCCGAGGTGGTATGAGCCGAGGTGGCGCAGCGGTTAGAGGCAGTACTGCAGGCCACTTTACCTGACTGATCTGCAGGTCAGCGGTTCAAATCTCACCGGCTCAAGGTTGACTCAGCCTTCCATCCTTCCGAGGTAGGTAAAATGAGACCCAGATTGTTGGGGGCAATATAAATATACATTGCTTACTGGTGTAAACCGCTTAGAGCAGTGGTTCCCAACCTTTCTAATGCTGCGACCCCTTAATATAGTTCCTCATGTTGTGGTGACCCCCAACCATAAAATTATTTTCGTTGCTACTTCATAACTGTAATTTTGCTACTGTTATGAATCGTAATGTAAATATCTAATATGCAGGATGTATTTTCATTGTTACAAATTGAACATAATTAAAGCATAGCGATTAATCACAAAAACAATATGTAATTATGCCAGATCAGAAATTCTCGGGCCAGTCTTTGCAAGAGCACAAGGAATATCATCTTCCACAACAAGTCTACTTCTGTATTTAGACTTCATAACCAACAAGTGTACGGCAATAATTCTCAATCTCAGCAACTTTTAAGGTGCCTGGACTTCAACTCCCAGAATTCAAAGCAAAGCTGACCCCTTAGCTGATGCCGTCAAAGCTCGGCCGCCAGGCGTCACAAACGCCTCTCACCGAATGGCACCTCTCCCGACCAATCGGAGGACTCGGGCGAGTTGAGTCGATATGGCCAGGCTTGTGGCAGTGGGGGGGGGGGGGGACAGCTGAGGATGCCGGGGCGACCCCTGGGAAATGGTCGTTCGACCCCCAAAGGGGTCCCGACCCCCAGGTTGGGAACCACTGGCTTAGAGAGTGCTTGCACTGTGAGGCGGTATATAAATCTCACAAATAAATAAATAAATAAATAAATAAATAAATAAATAAATAAATAAATAAATAAATAAATAAATAAATAAATAAATAAATAAATAAATAAATAAATAAATAAATAAATAAATGGTATGTAAAATGTTGGTGAATGAGCCCATTAAATGAATGCTTTAAAAGAACGCTTTAAGTAAATCAGTGGCTGCTTAGTGATATGTGAACCCGGCCAGCTTCAAAAAGAGTCTTCTTGATAAGGAGGTCTCCCAAGCCGAGGTCTTGAGATAGATGCTGAAAACCATTAAATGAGGATGCTTGAGAGAATGGACAGCCACTTGTCTGAAATGATATAGGGCAGTGATGGCGAACCTATGGCAAGCCATTGACCTAGCTCAGCTCCAGCGCGCATGTGCGTGCCGGCCAGCTGATTTTCGGCTCGTGTGGAGGCTCTGGGAGGGCATTTCCGGCCTCCGGGGGGCCAGGGGAGGCCGTTTTCGCCCTCCCCAAGCTCCAAGGAAGCCTCTGGAGCCTGGGGAGGGTGAAAAACGGGCCTACCGGGCCCACTGGAAGTCGGGAAATGGGGAGGAGGTGGGGTCGTGTGTGCATGCGCGGGGGGCTGGGCAGCGCAGGGGTCACACGTGCATGCACGGGGGCAGAGTCAGGGGCATTGAATTATGAGTACGGGCACTCGCACTTGCACGATAGTGCGTGCGTGCGCGCTTTCGGCACCCGAGGTAAAAATCATTGATATAGGGTCTCCTGCTTGAGCAGGGGGTTGGACTAGAAGACCTCCAAGGTCCCTTCCAGCTCTCTTATTCTGTTTGAATTAGGGATTTCCTAAGTCAAACAGGAGGGAGAAGACAAGCTGGTCTTTTAGAGACAAGGTCAAATGGAAGAGAGAAGACTAGTTGCTTAAGGAGACCCATCAGCACTGGAATTTATACCAGACATTTTTTTAAAAAAATGAAATTCATTGTTGGGGGACAATGTGACATGAACACTTTTCCTTTTCTCTCAGAATACGATGGATATGGGACAACTCATAAGGAGAAGACCTTCCAGGTGGGAAGATCTGAAGAAATAGATTTTGGAAGATTCCATTAAAAGGAGTCAAACGATCATTTCTCTGGGGTTCCAGGATTAAGGAAAGCCAGTAGATCCACCAGGAACACAAAGGCACACAGCAAAGAAAGCCAGTGAAACTTTCCTGCCTGAAGATGGCGATCGAAGTTTAAAACGAAGCCAATTTTCAGCGGGGCACAAAGTCTGGAATTAAGAGGCGCCAGAGATGGTGTGCGCAACTATCAGTGTTCGAATGTGCAAGTAAAGGATAACTGCGTAAATTATATACTCTCTGAGAACACTAACAGCAAAGCCCATTTAGTCCACAGGAAAACCCTCAACAAGAAAAAAGAAATCATGTTTTTATCAGAGCGCGGAAAAAGATTTGGTTTTAAAGCAAACCTCCCAAAGGCCATCCAAACCGGACGGAAGCCGCATAAACCTTCAACCCGCAGGAAAAGTTTCAACGCAAAATCAACTCTGATTAAACATGAGAAGTTCCGCGTGTGAGAGAAGCTGTACAGATGCACTGAAATGTGGAAAAACTTTTCGGGGAAAAAGGGCGTTCTGGTCATGTCCCTAAGTGGGGGGGAGGAAAGCCACATTAAATGCTCTCAACTGCAGCAAAAATTTCATTGGGTAAGATGCCCTCATCAAACACAAGCGAAGGAGAGAAGCTGTATGAATGCTCCCAAGTTTCCGGATCAGCTGCCATCTTTTAAACAGAAACTGCACAAGTATTTATTTAGAGCTTGGCAAAAGCTTCAACGAGAGAGGATGGCTGGTGAAATTATGATGCGTACAGAAGTCGTATCAGCGCTTAGACAGAATGCAGATCTTCAGTCACAGCTTGTGATCTACACAGGAGAGGCCACAGGGGTGCCCTCAACACGAAAAGACTTTCTAGCTCACATCTCAGGAAGCATAGTGCACATACACACTCAAGAAGCCCCATAAAGTTCTTCCATGGCGGGAAAACATACGTTACAAAATGGTGGCCTGCCAGTGGATTCATCCCTGAGAGAAACCATAAAGACGCTCAGTGGGAGAGAAATATTTTGTAATTCCTCCTTGCTTCGTAAACATAGGAAAATCCATTCAGCAGCAGCGTCCTGGAGGACAGGTTTGGTGTTCGGGTCTACCATGCAGTCTCAGAGATAGTGAAAACGATACTAGCGTTGGGGTGAAATATCAGACAGCAGAGAGGCAGCGTAAGGAACAAGGATGATGGCTTTTAAAAAGATTGACACATTAAAGTGTTGTAAAGAAGCGCTTGTTTCACACTGAAGTACTTTGTTCAACCTTCAGGATAGCAGGCAGGTTAGAAATGACACTCCTCTCAAATCTTGGTACAGGAGACTGTGAATCGCAGTCCCACCTTAGCCATCAAAGCCAGCTGGATGATCTTGGGCCAGTCACTCTCTCTCAGTGTATCTCACCCCACAGCAGGGGCGGGTTGCTCTCGAAGTTGCTACCAGTGCGCTGTGCGTGCATCTCTCAACATTTTGTGCATGCGTGCGCACACTACGCACACCCTTCGCGCGATTTTGCTTTCGTGCATGCGCAGGAAGCAAAAAAAGCCCAAAAATTCTGAAAAAAAGATGGCGGCGCGCAACGGACCGGTGAAAACGACGGATCGGTGTCGCGCGCAAATTATGTAATCGGCCGGCCGCTACCGGTGCGATAGAGTGAACCGCACCGGTAGGAACCCACCACTGCCCCACAGGGTTGTTGTTATTGTGGGGAAAATAGGAGGAGGAAGGTGTATTAGATATGTTTGCCGCCTTGAGTTATTTGTAAACATAATAAAGATGGGATACTAATAAACGAATAAATAAAATAGATCAGGAGGTTGCTCTCCGTAAGGGATGTATAGGTTTTGAGAGAGGAGCTGCAATCTAACACAGCAAAATCTACTCAGTAGGAAATATGCGGAAGGCCAAAGGGAGATTTTTGCCCTCATAGGCCCACACTCATTCCTCACCCTCACAGTTTTATCGAGGCCTGCTTGATTACCATATTTTTGGAGTATAAGACGCACCGGAGTATAAGACGCATGTTAGTTTTGGGGGTGGAAAATAGGGGAAAAAATCTACCTACCAGGTATTCATCTGGCTAGCATCCTTAGTCTGTTCAGCTTCAGCACATTATTTTATCCTCTGGTTAGGGCTGAAAAAACCTTTTTCAGAGGGAGTAGGAATGAAAACAAGCCTGCAAAGACTTAGGGCTGGAAAAAACCTTCTTCAGAGGGAATAGGAAGCCGGGAAGATCGTTAGCACCTCCTTAGGGCTGGGAAAAAAAGCGTTCGGAAAAGCTACATTCGGAGTATAAGATGCACCCAAATTTTCAGCCTCTTTTAGGGAGGAAAAAGGTGCGTATATCTCTCCTGTGATTAGATAATCCTGTGGTTAAAATACCATCCAGAGCTATTGAGAGTCAGGTGGTATACAAACAACATACAAATGTAATGTAATAGTAATTTTCTTTGGTGATATTTTATGTTTACATAAGTTGTATGGCTGCTCTTCTAAAAAAAACGGTCAACAAGAAAAGAATTAAAACAATTTAAAACCAATAAACTATATTGGTGGTTCTCAACCTTGACAAGTGGAAGGTGTGTGGACTTCAATTCCCAGAATTCCCCAGGCAGCCTGAGGTGAATGAGAAGTGAACTGAGACCAGACATTTGTCATACTTCTTCCTAATTACTTTTTAAAAAACATGATTCCTTCCCTCACAAGATCCTTGCTGCTGTCAGGGCTGGTCTTGACCCACAGGAAGAGTCTTAACAAATAGGAGATGCAACTACAAAGCAGGCAGGACATGGGACTGCACTGTTGTGCCTGCCATCTTGTCTTTTTTTTCACTATTTATGGACGGCCTTGTTTTCCATGGGGGGAAAAAAAGTAATCCTAATAAACTGAAAAGTTTCTAAAGGGCTTGTTTTAAGAGCAAAACTTGCTAAATGTCTAAAAATGTTGGAAACAGACCCAGAACCCTGATGCAGTGCTGGGAAAATATTTTTGCACTTATTTGCAGGAAAAAGGATGTATAGAAATAAAATTGTTATTGCTGACTGTGAGATGCGCACTTTCGTTCTCTTCCTCCACAGTTACATACATTTTCTCCCTGGCACAACCATCTGAATCCCCTCTGAATGCCCTTCCGCACCATTTTTTTTTGTAAGCACCAAATTTCCAAAATTAGGTTCGGGTCACGACCAAATCAGGTTGCGAGGGGGTTCCTACAGGTGCGGTCCACTCTATAGCACCGGTAGTGGCCCGCTGGTGATGTCACAGTATCGGTGCGGTCGGTTGCCGGTGTCTGGGCGCCGCCATTTTAAAAAAAATTAATTTTTTTAAAAAATTCTTCCGCGCATGCCCAGAAGCCGAGCTTCCGGCACTGCGCATGCACTGCCTTCCTACCCCACAGTGAGTCCAAGCAGGCGAGGAGGGCTGAGGCAGCATGTAAGACGCTGAAAGAATGGGCGGCAGGAGCTATCTCCATTCCCCTCCCTTCAGCAGTCCGAGAAGCCACGAACGCACGGTGATAATCCTAGGCATTTTTGCAAGTTCGAGGCCTCTCGAGCTGCTGAGGGGAGGGGGAATGGGCGGCAGGACCTATCTCAGTTCCCCTCCCTTCAGCAGTCCAAAAAGCCACGCTCACCCGGTCACATGTCTGGCAAGCCACACCCACAAAATATGCCACGCCCACAGAGTGGTAGTAAAAAATTAGGAACCCACCCCTGGTTGCTACCAAAGTTATGGACCGAATTATGGTCATGACCAGAGGTTCTACTGTATACCGCTTCACAGTGCTTTTACAGCCCTCTCTAAGCGGTTTACAGAGTCAGCATATTTTCCCCAACAATCTGGGTCCTCATTTTACCAACCTTGGAAGGATGAGTCAACCATGAGCTGGTGAGGCTTGAACCTGCCAAACTGCTGGCAGCCGGCAGTCAGCAGAACTAGCCTGCAGTACTGCATTCTAACCACTGTGCCACCACAGCGCAGTGCAGCTTCGCTTCCATTGTTATTGTCAAGAAAACAAAGGTGGACTTACTGTCTATGGAGATTCTCAGTCATCCAGGTCATGGTTGTCCCAACGATGCTTTTTCAAGAGGCAACTGGACTTTCTTGGTTTTTCTTTGAAGACGTTTCTCTTCTCATCCACAAGCTTCAGTTCTGAAGAATTGAGCTGAAGAAGCTTCTTGGATGAGAAGAGAAACGTCTTCAAAGAAAAACCAAGAAAGTCCAGTTGCCTTTTGAAAAAGCACCTTTGGGACAAGGCAGACTTAACTTTGCAGTAAAGAAACGAAAGTGAATCTGCCAAGCAGCTAGGTATCTCTGAATATTGGCTAGTAGTGGGAAAATAATAAGGGAGGGCTGTGGATTTTTCATAACCCGCTATAACAACCCTCCTGAAACAAAACTCCCAAAGTTAAGATTTTAGCTGCTGCCGCACACAACACTGTGTGGCAGCAGCCCAAAAAAGTAAGGTGACCAGACGTCCCGCTTTTGGCGTGACAGTCCCGCTTTTTAAATTTGAATTTGCCCTGCAGGGTGAAATCCTGCCAGTTCGGCCGGGCCAGTCGTTCAGCGTAGAGCTGATGGAACTGGCGGCGGTCGCGGCGCGGGGCTTCTCCCGCCCGCTTCCCCCGCCCGGCTGGATGCCGCCATTCGGGTTATTTTGTCCTCTGCGCATGCACAAAATAACCCGAATGGCGGCGTCCAGCCGGGCGGGGGAAGCGGGCGGGAGAAGCCCTGCGCCGCGACCGCCGCCAGTTCCATTGGCTCTACGCCGAACGACTGGCCCGGCTGAACCGGCAGGATTTCACCCCTCTGCGGCGACGAACAGGTAAGCCTGCGCTAGTAGGAACCCACCCCTGGCTGCGATGAAGGGGGGGTGTTTGGGGGGGTGCACAAAGCTGCAGGTAAGAGAGACGGACCCCTTCCGTCTTGCTCCCCTAGAACCCCCCCCCCCCCCGGTCAATGGTGTTCCGCTTTACAAAAAATAAAATCTGGTCACCTTACAAAAAAGCCAATGCAAACCTAAATTGCATTAACAGAAGGATTCTATTAAGATCAAGTGAGGTACTAATACCATTCTATAAAGCCTTAGTAAGACCACACCTAGAATGCTGCATCCAGTTTTGGTCGCTACAATATAAAAAAAGTTGAGACTCTAGAAAGAGTGCAGAGATGAGCAACAAAGATGATTAGAAGCCTGGAGGCTAAAACATATGAAGAATAGTTGAAAGAACTGGGCATGGCTAGTCTAGTGAAGAGAAGGACCAGCAGTGACATGATAGCAGTCTTCCAATATTTGAGGTGCTTTTACAGAGAGGATGGGGTCAACCTATTTTCCAAAGCACCTCTTTTTATTATTATTAGAGTTGGAAGGGACCTTGTAGGTCATCACCCGAAGGTCAGACAAGGAACAATGGATGGAAACTGATCAAGAAGATATTCAATCTAGAAACAAGGAGAAACTTTCTGACAGTGAGAACAATAAACCAACTTGCTTTCAGAAGTTGTGGGAGCTTCATCACTGGAAGCTTTCAAGAAAAGACTGGGCAGCCACTTGTCAGAAATGGTATAGGCCAGGCAGGGTCTCCTGCTTGGGCGGTGGGGTTGGACTACTAGACGACCTACACGGGTCCCTTCCAACTCTGTTACTCTGTAAAGATGTAATTCCATCCTTGAGAACTGGATTTCCCGGGTGAAGCACAATAGAGTTAAAGCCATAGAGCTAAACCTCCTAGAGCGGACTCCAGGACCAGGAGGACGCGGATATGCGGCGAGGCTGCAGCGCCATCTGGAAGGGAGGAGCGTGGGAAAGGCTGCCGGGCGGGCAGGTCGTTGCAAGCAGGAGCGCCGATTGCGAAAAAAGGCGGCGGCCGTTCCTGAGGACGTGTGGAAGGAAGGAAGAGAAAGAAAGAAAGAGAGAGAGAGAAAGAGAGAGAGAAGGAAAGGAAAGGACAGGAAAGGAAAGAAGGAAAGGAAAGGGGGGGGCAGCCGCGCGATCTCTGTCTCATTCCACTCATGCAGCGCCTTTGCTTTCCAGGTAGTTGCAAAACAGGATTCTTGTTGTGGCAAACACAACAACAAACAAACAAACACAAAATAATCCACGACCCTATCATTTTGCCTGGATCTGGGATCTCAACTTGCCCCGATTTCTGTGATACGAATATGGCTTTTAAAAGAGGCAGTTGGATCTACTTGGTGATTGCCTCAAACTTGATTCTTTCCCCAGCCTAATTTTCATTGTTGCATCGATGGGACTCACAACAACGTGGTAAAGGGCCAGAGTAGTAGCAGCTCTGGGGGTTTGTTGTTGCAAATATCAATGGCAACATTTGTGGTGTCTTTTCCATGACCTGTTGTTGTTGTTATAGTGCTCCATCAAACAGTAGCCAGTTCCTCGTGACTGGGTGCCAATCACTTTCTCTCAGCCCTAGGAAGTAGGTAATGGCAAATTGTCACGGTGTGAATATTGCCAGTTGTATGTATATGCAGGGTGATGCATCCCTATCTTAATATTATGGTACATTCCAATACAAGCATGATGTGATCATCTGTGCATGTCTGCATTCCTGATTCTCCATTATACTCTTCTGCCTTTGACTCTGACCGGAACGGTCACGATTTATTAGCAAGGACGTAACTATTCATGATTTATTGTTTTTGTACCGAAATAAATATTTTCTATTAGACTTTTAATCTCGGCTTTATTTCTAAAGGTCTGAATTCCAAGAAAAGATCCACATCGCCTCTATGAGATTTATTCTCACCTTTAACACAAATCACCTCTCAAAATCTTTGCCAAGAAAACTGCAAGGATTTGTTTCCGAGAATCAGGCAGGATTAAACAGGAAAAACAACAGAAACCTGGGCCTTGGGCTCTCTAAATCTAAACAGTGTTTCTCAATCTTGAAAACTTTTAGATGAATGGATTTCAACTCCCAGAATTCCCCAGGTAGTAATGCTAGAGAGGAATTCTGGGAATTGAAGTCTTAAAGCTGCCAAGGTTGGGAAATGCAGCTCTTTCAAGTCAAGCAAATGAAAGTTGGTGGGTACGTAAAATATTCTCGCGTTAACATATTACGTCGAAGTTGTTGCACGTGAAGGTCCTTGCTCAGTGTTTGAGATTACTGGGCAGGCATTTTGGGAATCCTGGTGGGGGCTGCCCAAAAGAACCAATAAATGTGAACAGATCAGTTGTCCGATATTTATAAGGGATGTCACTGTGTATCATATGTCATCTTGCTGAAAAACATATCCCGATTACAAGATGGGTGCAATTCTTTATTATAAATCAATATGATGAATAGGTTCTGTGAGGGCATTTACTGTACTAATTGTATGACAGCAGCCTAAAACTGTAAGGAGAACAATCCTGCTTGTTGTAACAATTGGAGGCCTGCTTTACAAGAACAATGGAAAAGCTACGGTTTTCATTTTATTAACAAGGCGGGAAATCCTTGGCAGCCGATCAGATTCCGAGGATTTCCAGCCCTGTAATAAAATAAAAACCTTTGCTTTTCCATTGTTTGGGGTCCCTCTTTTTTTGTGACGCAGGCACCCAAAGATCATTACAATAGACATGCCTGATGGAACAGCATCCCCTGGTGGATTGGAGGTCCCTTGATGTCTCCCTCCCTCCCCCTTCCCGTGTCAGGACAACACAAGGGGCAACTAAACAGTGTTTTCCAATGGGGCACTGGTGGAGGGGAGAATACCAGATTTAATTCAGAATACAGCTGGAAGGGACCTTGGAGGTCTTCTAGTCCAACCCCCTGCTCAAACAGACCGGCCTATACCATTTCAGACAAGTGGCTGTCCAGTCTCTTTTTAAAAACCTCCAGTGATGAAGCACCCGGAACTTCTATCAGAAAGTCCTCTGGGGATCTTTGGGCCAATTCCTCTCCCAGCCCCAGAAAGAATTGAGGCCAGGTCACCCACCAGCAATTCTCATTTGCTGGTCTGCTTGCCTGGGATTCCTACCTCTTCCCATATCACAGTCCCAATGAGGTCCTCGCTTAATGACCCACGAGGTCCTGGAGTTGTAATGGCAACTGGAACGGCCGGGATGGCCCTCGCTAAGCAATACGGTCACATGACGTCACGTTGTATAAAACCATTGATGTCGATTGCTGTCGCAACTTGAGAAGTCGAGGTGGCACAGCGGTTAGAGGCAGTACTGCAGGCCACTTTAGCTGACTGTGATCCGCAGGTCAGCGGTTCAAATCTCACCGGCTCAAGGTTGACTCAGCCTTCCATCCTTCCGAGGTAGGTAAAATGAGGACCCAGATTGTTGGGGGCAATATAAATATACATTGCTTACTGGTGTAAACCGCTTAGAGTGCGCTTGCACTGTGAGGCGGTATAAAAACCTCACAAATAAATAAATAAATAACTACCCATATTTCTTTTACAAGTTCAGGAGAGTAATTTCCCTCCTCCTGAACAGTTGGCATCCTGGCCTGCTTTATACTTGCAACAGCAGTTTGTTATCTGTAAGAAAATCCTGAGGTGTTTTTTTTTCATAGCAGACAAATTCAACCCAAGGCATTCCATGACTTACATCATTTCATTTAGTGGCCCTCCTTAGACATCTCATCAGGTTTCAATGTCATTGACTGTGATATCCTTCCGGACTCGCTTTGGGGCCTGGAAATTGGAGGCACTGTATTATGGTGGTTCCCGCCAGCAGCCCGTGCAGCTGATAGCGGATCCCGTTCAAGAGGAGACCGACTTGGTGATGCGCCAGTGGCCTGTGCAGCTGGCACCCGAGTTGGACAGTGAGGAGGCTGGCGAGGACTCGGTGCCGGAGGCAGAGGTTCAGCCAGGGCCTTTGGAACCTCCAGCACCTCATAGCAGTGATGAGGAAGAGGAGGCTTCTCCTCTTCTTAATGCACGGGCACGCAAAGCTGCCAAAAGGCAGGAATGGTTAGTTACTCCAGAGTCTCCTCGGGAGTAAGACTTGGGGCTAACTGGCCACTCCCCTAGTCTACTTAAGGAAAGCAGAGGCAGCTGAATCTCTGCAGGAAACAACGTTTGAAATCCGTTTGTTCGTCGTGTGCCTCGTGTCTGGAAAATATCTGCTCTGCTTATCTGCTTCTTTATTGAGGACAACTTCTAGGCATTTTGCCAAGCTTCGAGAGCTATCAAAGACTAATTGCTAAGACTTTCTGAACTTATGCCAGCTGTTAATGACGACTAATTAACAGTTGGGCTTTTGCAAGAAAAGACTGCCTTTAGGTTTGTGTGTGTGTGACCTCTACTAAGACAGTTATTAGTAGTCGGTTATTGATTAAAATAAGTTCGAACAAACTGTGTGTTTGCTACGTTCTTAACTGGGGCAGAACAGGTTCTACTTCAACCTCCATGGCCGGTTCCAGTAGGTGTTGGTAGAAGGAGAGGTCGAGTCTTGGCCCCTGCAATTTGGGGTGCCCCGCAGCTCAAGCCTTTCACCACTCCATTTTAACATCTACATGAAATGTAGAGGCCACCCATCCTACGATACCCCATTATATACAGGTAGTCCTCAACCTACAACCTATATTTTGTTTAACGACCATTCAGTTACACCACCACTGGAAAAAAAGTGACTTATGACCATGTTTCACATTTACAACCATTGCAGCATCTCCATTGTCACATGATCAAAATTCGGACGCTTGGAAATTGATTTATATTTGTGACAGTTGCAGTGTCCTGGGGTCATGTGATCAGGTTGCTGGTGGACAACCTGGGTGTTCTCCTGGACTCATGGCTCCTGCTTGAGGCTGGGAGAGGCTTTTGCGCAGATTCCTATTACTGCACCAATTTTCCATTGCAAACCCCACCCACTGAGACACTAATCCTGTGGTTAACTTCTCCAGTTTAACTCCCTGCAAGGAGAAAGATAACCAGTTTAGGGCGAGAATGGCACCAGGCATGAATGTAGCTAGTAAGACCAGGAGACCTGGTTAACTTCTAAATGCAAAAAAAGTAAGAATAACCTTTTTGGGACTCCCTGACCATAAAAATGCCATCATCCTTGCTAGACGTGCCCTATATTTGCAGGCCAAGTAAACGTTAAATGCGGAGGCTTTGCATTTTGCAATATATGGGATTTATTGGTTTCTGTATTAAGATTTTATTGCTGTAACCTGTGTCGAGTCAGCATGAGTTGGGCTGCCATAAAGATTTTCTTAATAAAAATAAAAACATGCATACATATATGCCCCTTTATGATATGAAGAAATAACTCAAGACGACAACACACCTAATACAGGTCCAACCTCACTTTCTCTGGGCCAGCACAGCAGTTCCCCTCGACTCCAAGGGAACCACTGCACTGGGTCAGAGAAAGAAAGCTCAGATCTCCTTCCTCATATTTGATAATAAGACATATTTGACTAAAAAGAATCATGCAAGAAATTAAATTATTAATTTCTCTGCTGGGCTTCCAATAAGAAATGGGAAACGAAGTTCAAGATTCCTCTACACACATCAAATTTTCCCTCATGTGGAACTTCCTGTGTGCGATAAGAGAGGAATTCCGTGTGAAACACTGCTCGCAATCTGGGCATTTGAATGGTTTCTCCCCTGTGTGTAACCTAACATGATTTATAAGGTTAGACCTAATACTGAAATCTTTCCCACAATCTGGACACTCATATGGTTTCTCCCCTGTGTGAGTCCTCCAGTGTATCACCAAGTCGTAATTCCGATAGAAACATTTCCCACACTCGAGACACTCATATGGTTTATCTCCTGTGTGAATTCTCTGATGCTTCACCAGGTACGAATTCTGACTGAAACTTTTCCCACACTCGAGACATTCATATGGTTTTTCTCCTGTGTGAGTCCTCTGGTGTTTCATCCGGTTGGAATTATGACTGAAACTTTTCCCACAATACATACAGTCATATGGTTTCTCTCCCGTATGAGTCCTCTGGTGTAACATCAGGTGGGAATTCTGACTGAAACTTTTTCCACAATCTGGACACTCATACAGTTTCTCTCCTGTGTGAGTCCTCTGGTGTATCACCAAGTCGAAATTTCGAATGAAACTTTTCCCACATTCGAGACACTCATATGGTTTTTCTCCTGTGTGAGTCCTCTGGTGTATCAACAGAGCAGAATTCCAATTAAAATTTTTACCACAATCCAGACACTGAAATGGTTTCTCCCCTCTATGTGTCTTCTGGTGCTTCACCAGTTCAGACTTCCAAGTGAAACTTTTCCCACACACTTGACACTCGTACATTTTCTCTCCTGTATGATTTCTCTGGTGTACCACTAGATAGGAATTCCGAGAGAAACCTTTCCCACAATCAGGACACTCATATGGTTTTTCTCCTGTGTGAATTCTTTGGTGTTCCACCAGGTGGGAATTCCGACTGAAACTTTTCCCACAATCCAGGCACTCATATGGTTTTTCTCCTGTGTGAGTCATCTGATGTTTCACCAAGTCGGAGTTCCAACTGAAATCTTTCTCACAATCAGGACATTCATATGGTTTATCTCCTGTGTGAGTCCTCTGGTGTTTCAAAAGGTTGGAATTATAACTGAAACTTTTCCCACAATCAGGACATTCAAAGGATTTCTCTCCTGCGTGGGTTCGCTGGTGTACAAGCCGGTTGGAATTCTGTTTGAAACTTTTCCCACAATCCACACACTCATAAGGTTTTTCTCCTGTATGAGTTCTCTGGTGTTTCACCAAGTTGCAATTCTGACTGAAACGTTTCCCACAATACAGACACTCATATGGTTTCTCTCCCGTGTGAATCCTCTGGTGTATCACCAGCTTGGAATTATGCTGGAAATGTTTCCCACAATACAGACAATCATATGGTTTTTCTCCAGTGTGAGTCATCTTGTGTCTCACCAGATTGGTTTGCCTGCTAATTTTTTTGCCACCTGGGCCCCACTGTCAGAATTTCTCTTCAGTATGAGTCCTTCCATGAATCATGAGTGATCTGTTCTCAGTAAAGCTTTTGCCGGCACTCCAAATATTTCTATGCCTTTTCACGGGGTGGATTGACTTATGCATAAATCAGATGTGATCTGCAATCTGTGTTTTCCCCACATTAAGGCGGTCCGTGGAGTTTTTCCAACACTGATACTCTTGGATTCTTGAGGAGGCCAAAAATATTTCTGATCTGGTGTTTGTTTGGTTCAAATCACTTTTTCCTTCCTCAAAGGCTTTCATTAATGCCTGCCCTTTTTGGCCATCCAAGGGACCTTTTCCTTCCCACCGACTTCCAGCAATTTTTCTGAATTTGGAAATTATCCCCCTTGACTTTTTATGTTCTACATGTTCTATTTTCCAGCTCAATGCCTTGCTATTCTTTCCTTTGTCTCTCTGCTGAGGAAGGAGAAGTGCTTTTATACTTTCTGGAGGAAATGGAAAATATTTTGATTGATGGTTTGCTTTGCATTTTTAATGCAGCTTCTCATTCTGTTGTCCAGAGTGCTCTTCTTGGCATTCTCTTTTTCTGTAAGATTCATATTTAAGGGTTAGTTTCATTATTGTTTAAAGAATGGCTGTAGAACATGTGAAAGCAACAAAATAAAAATAAATCCCCATATACCATGAATAAACAAACACCAAAATTCTAATTCAATCTCTAACATTAATTATCATTCATTTGGCATATAGAAGACTATGGATTTATGTAAATAAATTTATGAAAATAAAATCCCAGAGGAGAATAAGTGGTCAAGGTTCAGTCTTAACAGCTTTGCTAAGTTGTAGAGAAAAGTTCCGAAGAGTTCCCCTGAGGAAAAACAGAGGGAGGTTCATTTTCTCCTTTCTAGTTTAACCTCTAACATTAATTATGATATATTTGGCTAGCAAGATCCAAGTTCAAATATCGACTAAATCATAAGATTCTCTTTTTGGCTTGGGTACCGTATTTTTCGGAGTATAAGACGCACCAGACGCACCTTAGTTTTTGGGGAGGAAAATAGGGGGGGGGGGAATCTGCCTACCAGGTATTCATCTGGCTAGCGTCCTTAGTCTGGTCAGCTTCAGCACATTATTTTATCCCCTGGTTAGGACTTAAAAAAACATTCTTCTGAGAGAGTAACAATGAAAGAGCCTGCAAGCCAGTAAGAGCTGGGAAGATCGTTAGCACCTGGTTAGGGCTAGAAAAAAACTTATTTGGAGCAAGTAGAGCAATGAAAAAAAACCCTGCAAAGACTTGGGGCTGGAAAAACATTCTTCAGAGAGAGTAACAATGAAAAAGCCTGCAAGGTAAGAGCTGGGAAGATCTGTTAGCACCTAGTTAGGACTGGAAAAAAAAAAAAGCTACATTCGAAGTATAAGACGCACCCAAATTTTCAGCCACTTTTAGGGAGGAAAAAGGTGCGTCTTATACTCCGAAAAATACGGTAAATCACTCTTATATGCACGCATATGTGCACAGAAATACAAACCTATCAATTTATTTACCTAGAGTCCTACACCATCTATGTGTATCTTCATATGCAAAATGTCCCAGAAGTGCATTTGCTCAAATGTTTTGATCTAGTTGAGAAGGGTCGGCACATTAACAGAAGAAACGGTAATCAAACCCTATGCAAGATTTAAAGCATCCGTTTTGCCCATGAAACTCCTCGCTTGTCAGGAAAACAACATGTCAATAAAATCACAAGGAATGAAGTGTTTCGTGAAGGGTGAGAAATAGGAAAAATATATGAAGATTTCTTTAAATGTCTCAAATTTGCAAGCAGAAAATCACAGGCACCAGTTTTAAATCATGCAGCCCCAGAGAAATACTGAATACCTAGGGTCCTAGGGAGTTGGGTGGCATAGATATCTCTATCTATCTATCTATCTATCTATCTATCTATCTATCTATCTATCTATCTATCTATCTATCTATCTATCTATCTATCTATCTATCTATCTACCTATCTATCTACCTACCTACCTACCTACTGTCCGAATGCACTGTATATGCGTGTCTATAGATAGATATACACTCCTAAGAATTTATTTATGTCTGCAAAATGCCTCAGAAATGCATTGACTCAATTTGGTTGATCTAAATTTAGAAAGATGGGGACATTAACACAAGAAATGGTACCCAAATCCCCAGGCAAGATTTAAAGCAGGGGTGGCCAAATTTTGGTTCTTTGAGGACCTGTGGACTTCAACTCCCAGAATTCCTGAGCTAGCCATGCATGCATGGCTGGCTCAGGAATTCTGGGAGTTGAAGTCCACAGGTCCTCAAAGAACCATAGTTTGGCCACCCCTGATTTAAAGCATCTGTTTTGCCCATGAAACTCTTCGCTTGCCAGGAAAGCAACGTGTCAATAAAATAATCAAGTGTTACCTGAAAGCTGAGCGATTTGGGCGGCTAAGAAATATGAAACATAAATGATGTTTAAATCTCCCAAATCTGCCAGCAGAAAATCACAGGCGGCAGTTTTAAACCAAGCAGCATAAGGATAATAAACGTCGGGGAGAGAAAGAATATGCAGCAGCAGCAGCCCAGATGTTTCAGCCTTGTCGCTGCTTCATACACCGTGGAGGAAAGCAAAGGGCCCGACTTGCTCCCGGCTTCTCCTCCGAGCTGCCCTCCGCTCACCTCCCTGGAGCCGCTTCCACCCTTCAAGCGGCACAAGAAGCTCCGCCGACGCCATCATCCTCCCGAGGGTGAGCCGGAAGAGGAAGTCCCTCTGTCCTTCGCCTCCTGTCCTCTTTGCTGGCTGAGGAATTCTGGGAGTTGAAGTCCACAAGTGTTAAAGTTGCCAAGGTTGGAGACCCCTAGTTGATCCTCTCTAACAATACAGTCTGTCTCCCTTCCCTTGAATAGCTATGCTGCAGCTTGTACGGTACCTGCATTCTAGGCGCGAGGATTGCTTCTCTGTAGCGCGCCATCTAGCGACGTAAGGCGGAAGAACACGCTCGTTCTACCTTAAGGCGTTTGAAGATGTTCTCGTTGATTCCGTGCTTCCTTAAGTGCCATCAAGTCCTATTCGACTCCCACCGAGCTCATCGATCGCTTTTCTCCCTGAGGATCCATCCCCAAACCTTTTATTTCAGGTCACCCAAGAAGGCACTCCTTATCCTTGGGGGCTGAGCCCGAAGCTTCGTTTGCAAGAAGCAGCCACTAAATCAAAGGAAAACGCCCTTTGGGGGGGTGTTTTGGGGTAGATATGATGTGCAAATAGGAATGGAGAATTTCCTTAGTCCCAGTTTTCCCTCTTGGGGTGTGTGTGTGCAGGATAACCCCTCGAAACTTGCCTCTGCAACTTAACTGAAGCTGTAAGACTGAAGCTTGACCCCTTGTCTCTGCTGGGATTTTATTTTCCACAACACTGTCAAATTATTTACTAAGACTGTATTACTATTCTTCTTCTCATCCTTCCTAGTACCTATCTTTTCCCACTTATGACTATAACCATGTTGCTTGCATCTTTACAATTTATGTTTTGTTTCCTAGTATGATTTGATTGCTTATTGGTAACCTATGACTATCATTGTGTTGTATCTTATGATTCTTGATGAATGTATTTTTATTTTTATTTTTATTTATGTACACTGAGAGCGTATGCACCAAAGACAAATTCCTTGTGTGTCCAATCTCACTTGGCCAATAAAGAATTCTATTCTATTCTATTCTATTCTATTCTATTCTATTCTATTCTATTCTATTCTATTTTCTATTCCATTCCATTCCATTCCATTCCATTCCATTCCATTCCCATGTTATAGCTAACAAACACAGTATTTCCTATTGGTGTCCCATCCCTTTTTAGCAATGGAAAGTTTGGCACCAATTGCTGTCCTCACCTTAGAGTCGTCCATATTTCTTCTCCAACCTCAGGAGCGGATATGGAAGAACCCAGGACAGAGTGATTGGGAACTCTAGACAGAAATCCTGCTGGGGCTTTTTAGGCAGATTCCTCTCCCAGCTCCAAAGAAAGAAGCCAGGAGGCCACCCACCTGTCTGTAACTCTCACCTGCTGGCTTGCTTGCCTGGGATTCCTACCTCTTCCCACATCACAGTCACATGAGGTCCTCACTTAATGACCCACAAGATCATGGAGTTGTTATTTATTTATTTATTTATTTAAATGGATTTCTATGCTGCCCAACTCCCGGGGCACTCTGGGCGGCTCACAGCATATTAGAATCCATACAAAGTGTAAAATAAGTAATTAAAAAATACAAAAGTTAAAAAAGTGTCACATATTCACAATCAAGGGGGGAGACCCATATCTAATCTAGTTGGTCTCAATTTCACCCGCCTGCCGGAAGAGCCAAGTTTTTATTGCTTTCCGGAAGGCCAGTAGGGTGGGGATGGTCCTGATCTCCAGGGGAAGCTGGTTCCACAGGGAGGGAGCACCCACAGAGAAGGCCCTCCCCCTCGGCCCCGCCAACCGACATTGTTTGGTCGATGGAACCTGGAGGAGGCTGACTCTGTGGGCCCTGACCGGTCGTAGGGAGGTATGCGGCAGGATGTGGTCCCGAAGGTAACCTGGCCCTCAGCCATGTAGGGCTTTAAAGGTAACGACCAACACCTTAAATTGGATCCGGAGACTAATGGGCAGCCAATGCAGCTGGCGGAGAATCGGTGTTACGTGGGTGCATCTCGGTACACCCACCACAGCTCGCGCAGCTGCATTTTGCACCAATTGCAGTCGCCGGACACTCAAGGGTAGCCCCATGTAGAGCGCATTGCAGTAATCCAGCCGTGAGGTGATAAGGGCATGAGTGACTGTGAGAAGTGCCTCCTTCTCCAAGTAGGGTCGCAATTGGTGCACAAGACGTACTTGTGCAAAGGTCCCCCTAGCCACAGCTGAAAGATGTTGCTCCAATTTTAGCTGTGGGTCTAGGAGGACACCCAAATTGCGGACCCGTTCTGAGGGAGCTAATTTCTCCCCCCCAAGAACCAAGGAGGGACAACCAGGGGTAATGACAACTGGAACTGCCAGTATTTCCCTCACTAAGCAAAGTGGTCACCTGATGTCAATTTTTATAACCCCATTGGATAGTACTGGAAATCTGGGCACCAATTCCTGTCGCAACCCGAGAACTATACATATTTCTTTTACAAACTCAGGAGAGGGCTGGAAGAGTAATTCCCAACCCTCCTTCTGTACAGTCAGCATCCTGGCCGGCTTTATGCCTTCAATAGCAGTTTGTAATGCATAAGAAAATCATGAGAGGTTTTCCTGGCAGAGCAGTTCAAGGCATTGCTGCAGATGAAGATCTCTTCTAAGTGCAGCTGAAGAGGGCAATGAAAGGTTGGCAGCCTAGGACTTCAACTCACCCTCTGCTTGCAGTACTGACTTTGCCACCTGGAGAAACGGCTGTGCAGGAGGAGAAAAGGCCATTTTAACTCTGGGCTCAGGCCAGGGCATATCACAATGGCATTGGTTGAAATTCTCACGGACTTCTGGAAGGCTTTTGAAAGACAGGGCAAAACAATTTTTGCCCTCATAAACCTCTCATTAGGTTTCAATATCATTGATCATGATATCCTTCTAGACCAGTGATGGCTAACCTTTTTGGTCGCATGCCGAAAACACACGTGCGCAGGCACCCATAATGCAATGCTCATGACACCCACCCATGTGCCCTGCCCGTCCATGTGCCCCCTGCGCTCTGCCCCCACACATGCGCACACAACCCCCCACGCATGCACGCATGACACCCCCACGCTCCCCCCCATGCCCACCTGGCCGCTGAGTCGTCATAGTCTTACATGCAACTGGCCCTTTGAGGGCAACCATAATGCTGATGCAGTCCTCAATGCAATGGAGTTTGACAGCTCTGGTTTACAGAGTCAGCATATAGCCCCCAACGATCTTCTGTTCTCATTTTACCGACCTCAGGAGGATGGAAGGCTGAGTCAACCTCGAGCCCCGTCAGGATCGGATTCCAGGTTGTGGGCAGAGTCAGCCAGCAATACCGCATTCTAACCACTGAGCCACCAGGGTACCTGTCATTATTGCCCCACCTTTATTATTTTTGTATCCATCTGTTCTACCAAGTCAGATAGGATGGGCACACTCCCAGCCCCTTAAATATTACTATTGGCTAGGAGGTAGGAAGTCTTTTCCGTTGCAGCTCCTGCCCTATGAGACACTCTTCCCTCTGAAGTTTGGCAGGCCTTTATCCTCCTAGTCTTCCATAAAGCATGGAAGATGTAGCTTTTCCACCAAGCACTTTGGATAAGAAAAAGCCCCTGCCCAGCAGAAGTTTGATTTGGAACCAGGTGTTTGTTTATATGCAAAAATGGGACGCAGGGGCTGTCATGATGTGAATTATTGCCAGTTGTGCATCTCTATGTTTTTCTACTGTTTCTTGTATTTATGGTCAAGCAGACGTATTCTACTACGCATGTCTGCATTCCAGAGGTCAACTCCTTTTCTTTCTCATCGCCATTTCTACCGGAGGTAGAACTGACTTTTTCATTAGCCGATAAGATGTAGCCTTAATAAGGATTCTTTTTATTATTTTTCTACTGAAATAAATATTTTGTTAATTAGATTTGAATCTCGGGTTTTTATTTTCTAAGTAACAATGTTTTCAAAAGGGAAGCGACGATCCATCGACCTCCGGAGGATTTATTTCTCCGTTAACAGGGGCAGGGCTTCAGGAGACCAAAAATGGCTGTATTCGGTGTAGAAGACACACTGACATTTCCACCCTCTTTTAGGGGGCAAAAAGGTGCATCTTATACTCCGAAAAATAAGGTATTGATTGGGAGCCGGCCTGAGTTTCTTATAACATGGATGGATACATAAATATTTTAAATAAATCAGATGAATCCAAAAAATGGCCCCGCTGAAGCAGCCCATCGACAAGGCACTGAAGGTCTATCCATTTCTTTAATTATCAAATTTATATTGTTGCTAATCCTGCGATTAAATTCTCTAATTTGACTCCTGGCAAGGAGAAAGATTACCAGTTTTGAGGAAGAATGGCACAAGAAATGAACATAATTAGTACGGCCAGAAAGCCTGGTTAGCTTCTAAATTAAACAAAAGCAAGAATCACCTATTTGGAATTCCTAGGTCGTCCAAATCCCATCAACCTTGCTAGAAGGGCCCTGTATTTGCAGGACAAGTACATGTTAAATGCGGAGGCTTTGCATTTTGCCATTTGCAATATATGGAGTTTACTGGTTTCTGTATTAAGGCTTTATTTGACAGATGTGAGAATTAATCTCACAGAGGTGATGTTTGATCTTTTCTTGGACATCAGACATTAGAAAAGAAACCGCAGTTTAAAAGTCTAAGTAAAAATATTTATTTCGGTACAAAAACAATAAATCCTCATTTGTTTACATCTCTAATATAAAAGTGCGTCTTCTCTCAATGGAAGACATAGCAAGAAGGAAGATCGGAGAAAAGGAATGCACACATGTGTACAAGAACATATCAATCACGTGCTCAGGAATAAACCATTATATTAGATAGGGATGCATCTCCCTGCATATACATGTAACAGGCAATAATCACACTGTGACATTATTGCTGTAAACTGGGTGGAATATCCATGACTTGAGCTGCCAAATGGATTTTGAAATTAAGTAAAAATGCATACAAACCTATTTACATCCCTCTTTATTATATGTAGAAATAACTCAAGGTGGCAAATGTACCTAATGGAGATCCAAGCTTGCTTTCTCTGGCCCAGCATGGTAGTTCCCTTCGACTCCGTGAAAGGGAACGATCTCACTGGGACAGAGAAAGGAAGCTCAGATTAGAGGCCAGCAGGCTAAAATATATGAAGAACAGTTACAGGACCTGGGCATGGCTAGTCTAAGGAAGACAAGAATCAGGTCTGACATGATGGCAGTCTTCCAATATTTGAGAGGCTGTCAGAAAGAGGAGGGTGCTTTCCAAAGCACTCGAAGGCTAGACAAGGAACAATGGATGGAAACTGATCAAGGAGAGATTCAAACTAGAAATATGGAGACATTTTCTGACAGTGAGAACAATCAACCAACAGAACAGCTCGTCTTCAGAAGTTGGGAGTCCTTCATCACTGGAGCCCCTGAAGACTGAACTGGACTGTCATGTGTCAGAAATGGTATAGGGCAGTGATGGCGAACCTATGGCACGGGTGCCACAGGTGGCACGCGGAGCCATATCTGCTGGCATGCGAGCCGTTGCCCTAGTTCAGCTCCAGAGCGCATGTGCGTGCCCGCCAGCTGATTTTGGCTTGCACAGAGGCTCTGGGAGGGCAATTTCGGCCTCCGGAGGGCCTCCGGGGTGGCGGGGGGAGCGTTTTTGCACTCCCCAAGCTCCAAGAAAGCCTCTGGAGCCTGGGGAGGGCGAAAAATAGGCCTATTGGGCCCACTGGAAGTTGGGAAATGGGGGAGTGAGGGGGGTCATGCACGCATGCACAGGGGGTGGGGCAAATGGGGGGCTTTGAATTATGGGTGTGGGCACGCACGTGCATGCGATAGCGCAGGCATGCACTATTTCGGCACCCGAAGAAAAAAAGGTTCGCCATCACTGGTATAGGGTCCCCTGCTTGGTTTTGACTAGATAATTTACAAGGTCCCTTCCAATTTTGTTATTCTATTCCTCCCTGATGTTTGATACTAAGACATGTTTCACTAAAAAGAATCATGCAAAAAATTACATGGTTAATTGCTCAGCTGCGCTTCCATGAGAAGAAATGAAATTCAAAAGTCCTCTACACACATCAAATTTTGCCGCAAGTGGAATTTCTTGTGTGATAAGGGAGGAATTTTGAGCAAAACACTGTTTACAATGTGGGTATATAAATGGTTACTCTCCTATGTGTAACCTTACATGATTTAGAAGGCTAGTCCTAGTACTGAAATCTTTCCCACAATCTGGACACTCATATGGTTTCTCTCCTGTGTGAGTCCTTCGGTGTATCACCAAGTCATAATTCCGACAGAAACATTTCCCACAGTCGAGACACTCATATGGTTTTTCTCCTGTGTGAGTCCTTTGGTGCATCACCAACTTGGAATTATGCAGAAAACTTTTCCCACAATTGAGACACTCATACAGTCTCTTTTCTTTGTGAGTTTTCTGGTGTTTCACCAGTTCAGACTTGCAACTGAATTTTTCCCCACACTCTGGACACTCATACAATTTCTCTCCTGTGTGAGTCTTCTGGTGTATCACCAGGTGGAAATTCCAACTAAATCGTTTCCCACAATCCAGGCACTCATACGGTTTTTCTTCCGTGTGAGTTTTCTGGTGTCTCACCAGGTGGGAGATCTGAGTGAAACTTTTCCCACAATCAAGACACTCATATGGTTTCTCTCCCGTGTGAGTCCTCTGGTGAATCAGCAAGTTGCAATTCCGAAAGAAACTTTTCCCACAAAACAGACACTCATATAACTTTTCCCCTGTGTGAGTCAACTGATGCATCACCAGGTTAGAATTCCGAGTGAAACTTTTACCACAATCCGGACATTGATACAGTGTGTCCCCTGTGTGAGTTCTCTGGTGTACCGCCAGGTGAGAATTCCGATGGAAGCTTTCATCACAATCTGCACACTTATATGGTTTCTCTCCTGTGTGAGTCTTCTGGTGTTTCACCAGGTAGGAATTCTGATTGAAACTTTTTCCACAATCACAACATTTATATGGTTTCTCTTCTGTATGTGTCTTCTGATGTTTCACCATGTCAGAATTCCGAGCGAAATGTTTCCCACAATCTGCACATTTATATGGTTTCTCTCCTGTGTGGGTCCTCTTGTGTATCACCATGTCAGAATTCCGAGTGAAACGTTTCCCACAATATGGACACTCATATGGTTTCTCTCCTGTGTGAATCCTCTGGTGTATAAGCAGGTGAGAATTTTGAATGAAACATTTACCACATTCCAGACACTTATATGGTTTTTCTCCTGTGTGAATCCTCTGGTGTATCACCAGCTCAGAATTCATATTGAATCTTTTTCCACAATCTGAACACTCAAGCGGTTTCTCTCCCGTGTGAGTCCTCTGGTGTCTCACCAGGTACGAATTATGACTGAAACTTTTCCCACAATCATGACATTCATATGGTTTGTCTCCTGTGTGAGTCCTCTGATGTTTCACCAGGTTAGAATTCCGAGAGAAACCTTTCCCACAATCAGGACACTCATATGGTTTCTCTCCAGTGTGAGTCCTCTGGTGTACTTCCAACTCGGAATTCCAATTGAAACCTTTCCCACAATCTGGGCACTCATATGGTTTTTCTCCTGTGTGAATCCTCCGATGTATCATGAGCTTAAAATTCTCCTTGAAGCTTTTCCCACAATCCAGACACTCATATGGTCTCTCTCCCATGTGATGTATCACCAGGTCAGAGTTCCGAGAGAAACATTTCCCATAATCAGGACATTCAAAGAGTTTCTCCCCAGTCTGATTCCTCTTGTGTCTCACCACATTGCTGTTCATCTTTTGTTGCATTGGAAGCACTGGCATGGGTCCTTCCATGAATTATGAGGAAGGTCTTCTGAGTAAAGTTTTTACTACATTCCAAACATTTGTATGGCTTTTCACTTGGTGGAACCTGTCGCACATAATCAGCTGTGATTTGCAATAATCAGCTGTGATTTTCTCACAATAGGCATTCTCTGAGGGTTTTCAAACAGTGATATTCTTGGATTCTTGAGGAGGCCAAAAATATTTCTGATTTCTTACTTGGAGGTTCTTTGATTCAAGCCACTCTTTCCTTTATCAAAGGCTTTCATTAATACCTGCCCATTTTTGCCATCTGGACCTTTTTCTTCCCACTGTTTTTCAGGTATTTTCCACTTTTCTTTATTTGGATATTTTCTTTCTTGACTGCCAGGGAATGTCTTCCTGACCTCTATATACTCTACTTTTCCCAACTCAAAACTTTGTTATTGTTATTCTATCCCTTCTCTCTCATTTGTGGAGGAAGAAGACTTTTTACACTTTCAAGAGGAATTGAAAAAAGATTTTGACTGATGGTTCGTTTTGGATTTTAATGCTGCTTCTCATTCTCTGTTGTCCAGCATGCTCTTTTTGGCATCCACTTTGTCTCTAAGATTCACAGTAATAGGTTAGTTTCATGATTGTTTAAAAATGGCTACAGGATCTGTGAAAGCAGCAAAAAAAAAACCATATATTAGCATGAAAACCCCTCACTAAAATTCTAGTTTGACATCTAATATTAATTATGATTCATTTGGCATATAGAAGACTACCAAGATCTAAGTTAAAATATTGACTTGACCATAAGATTATCTTTTTCAATCAATCAATCAATCAATCAATCAACCAACCAGTGGTGGGTTCCTACCGGTGCGGTCCACTCTACAGCACCGGTAGCGGCCCGCTGGTGACATCACAGTACCGGTGTGGTAGGTTGCCAGTGCCTGGGCGCCATTTTTTAAAATTTTTTTTAATTTTTTTTAAAAAAATTTATTCTGCGCATGCCCAGAGGCCGAGCTTCCAGTACTGCGCATGCGCTGCCTTCCTACCCCACAGTGAGTCCAAGCAGGGGAGGATGGCTGAGGGAGCGCGTGAGACGCTGAAAGAACAGGCAACAGGAGCTATCTCCATTCCCCTCCCTTCAGCAGTCCGAGAAGCCATGAACATGCGATGATGATCCTAGGCATTTTCGCACGTTTGAGGCTTCTTGAGCTGCTGAGGGGAGGGGGAACGGGCGGCAGGACCTACCTCAGTTCCCCGCCCTTCAGCAGTTTAAGAAGCCACGCCTACCCAGTCACATGGCCGGCAAGCCATACCCACCCGGTCACATGGCTGGCAAGCCACACCCACAAAATAAGCCACACCCACAGAGTGGTAGTAAAAAAATTAGGAACCCGCCACTGCAACCAACCAATCAGAAAAGAACTGGAAGGGACCTAGGAGGTCTTCTAGTCTAGCCCCCTGCTCAAGCAGGAGGAAGATATATCATTACAGGGTAAATTTTTGGCTTGGCTAATCACTGATGTATGCATGCTCAGGCACAGAAATACACACCTACAAATTTATGTATGTAGACAATCTATGCATATCTTCATGTGCAAAATGCCCCAGAAGTGCATTTGCTCATATTTTTTTATCTAAGTTTAGAAATCTGGGGCCATTAGCAGATGACTTGGTTCCGGTTTGACGTCGTGGCGAGATCGAACCTGAGGAGCAGGGCTAGGCGAACTCGCGCCGAATCCTCATTGGAAGGCCCCCCCAAGGAGCTAAAGTCACCCTGTAGGGGTGATGAAGAAAGGAGGGGCACCCTGCAGGTCCCGGAGAGCAGCAGCTCTCCAGCTGGACCCAGGGATTCCTTCCAATCCAACCACAAAAAGGAGAGGCATCCATTATACTATTAGAGTCATCTCTAATACCAACATGTATAATAATACCACAATTACATACTATGTAACAAATATTACTATTATTATCTGTATTTAAATTAATGATACCCAGATGCCTCGCTGTTCATATAATATTGATATATATCCAATAATAATAATAATAATAATAATAATAATAATAATAATAATAATAATAATAATAATAATAATAATAATAATAATAATAATAATAATAATAATAAAAAACAGATGGCTGGGTGACCAAATCCTATGCAAAACTTAAAACATCCGTTTTGCCCACAAAACTCACTTGCCAGGAAAACAACATGTTAATAAAATCACAAGGAATCAAGAGTTACGAGAAGGATGAGAGAGCTGGGTGGTTAAGAAATATGAAAAATTATATATAAAGATTTATTTAAATCTCTCAAATCTGCCAGCAGAAAATTACAGGCAGCTGTTTTAAATTGTGCAGCCCCAAAGTAATAACATTTGGGGAGAGAAAGAATATGTAGCAGCAGCAGCCCACATCTTTCATTCTTGTTTGTCCCTTCGCTGCTTCATACACCGTGGAGGACCCCAAAGCGCCCCACTTGCTCCCGGCTTCCCCTCAGACCTGCCCTCCGCTCACCTCCCAGTTAGCCGCTTCGACCCTCGAAACGGCACAAGAGGCTCCGCCGAAGCCACCGGAAGTTCCTCTGCCCTCCTCGCCAGCAATGGAATACTCTATCGTTTCAACCCGTTCAATCTCAGCCTCTGCCCTTTCCCTAGAATAGCTCAGTCGCCGTTGTACCGTGCCTGGTTTGTAGGCGCGACTGTTGCTTCTCTGCAGAGCGCCATCTAGCGACGGAAGGCTGAAGAGCATGCTCGTTCTACCTTAAGCCGTTTGAAGATGTTCTCGTTGATTCCGTGCTTCCTTATTTTATTTTTTATTTATTTTGTCAAGTAATATACATAGACATAACATTGTTTATATACATAAGATGGGTACTGATAAGAGGGAACATTAGGACAGGGACGGTAGGCACGCTGGTGCACATGCACGCCCCTTGATATGTGCCATATCAAGTGCTATTCGACTCCCACCGAGCTCATCGATAGCTTTTCTCTTTGAGGCTCCCTCCCAAACCTTTTCTTTCAGGTCCCCCAAAAGGGCACTCCTTATCCCTGGAGCTGAGCCCGAAGCTTCGTTTGCCAGAGATGGCAATTAAACCAAAGGAAAGTGCACTTTAGGGGTGGGGTGGGGAGAGAGAGGGCTGTAAATGATTGCAAATGGGAAGGGAGAAAGTGCACCTCTGTTAGTTCCATTTTTTCCTCTTGGGGTGTGTGTGCAGGATAACTCCTCAAAAGATGCCTCTGCAACTTAACAAAGCTGTAAGAATGAAGCTTGATCCCTTTCTCTGCTGGGGATTTTATTTATTTATTTAATTTATTTATTTAAATGGATTTATATGCCGCCCAACTCCCGAGGGACTCTGGGCGGCTCACAACATGTCAAATCCATTTATCAATATAAAAAAACACAGCAATTAAAAACTACAAAAATTTTAAAAAGCATCTAACATTCATAACCAAGGGGGGAGACTGATATCTGGTCTGGTTGGTCTGACTTTCACCCCGCCTGCCGGAAGAGCCAAGTTTTTATTGCTTTATGGAAGGCCAGCAGGGTGGGGATAGTCCTGATCTCTGGAGGAAGCTGGTTCCAAATTTTATTTTCTTTTACTTCCATGATTAGCTAACAAGCCCCGTATTTCCTATCGGTGCCCCATCCCTGCTTAGCAAGTTTGGCAGCAATTGCTGACTTTTGACTGTTTTTCATACTTTCCACCATTTGCAGCATCCTCCAAGGTCACGTGATCAAAATGGGACGCTTGGCCAATTGACTCACGTGACGGTTGCAGTGTCCTGGGGTCATATGATCCCCTTTTGCGACTTGAGCTGGTGGCACAACCTGGGGCTCCCCTTGGACTCACAGCTCCTGCTTGAGATCATGGCTGTGGGGTATATTTTGCACAGACTCGTCTATTGCACCAATTGTTCCCTTTTCCTTGACCGGGAGGCCTTGCACAGTGGGTCACTCATTCTGTGGTCACCTCCTGTTTGGATTACTACCCTGGACACCACCACCACCACCCCCGAAACTTCAACTGGTCCAGAACCCAGAAGTGCACACAATAAGGGGAGTCCCTAGATCGCCTATGTAACATCTTTGTTGTGCGAGCTGCACTGGATTTGTTTTTTTAAGGCGCAACTGAAAATGCTGGGCATCACATTTAATGCTATTTGTTTATATACAGAAATAGCAATAGCACCTAGAATGATATACCACTCCACAGTGTTTTATAGCACTAAGCAGTTTACAGTGTCACCGTATTTCCAACAATCTTGGTCCTCATTTTACTTATCTCAGAAGGACAGAAGGCTGAGTCATCCTCCAGTTCCTTCAGGATTGACTTCCAGGCTGTAGGCCAATGGTTCTCAACCTTCCTAATGCCGCGCCCTGCCCCCGCCGCACCCACCCCGCCACCGCAACCCCCACCGCCATTTGGGTTCTTTTACCCTATGCGCATGCACAAAGCGTTCAAAGAAGAGCCGAGGTGGCGCAGCGGTTAGAGGCAGTACTGCAGGCCACTTTAGCAGACTGTGATCCGCAGGTCAGCGGTTCAAATCTCACCGGCTCAAGGTTGACTCAGCCTTCCATCCTTCCGAAGTAGGTAAAACGAGGACCCAGATTGTTGGGGGCAATATAAATATACATTGCTTACTGGTGTAAACCGCTTTGAGAGTGCTTGCACTGTGAGGCGGTATGTAAATCTCACAAATAAATAAATAAATAAATAAATAAATGGCGGCGTCCGGGCGAAGTCTCCCGACCCCTGTGAAAGGGTCGTTCGACCCCCCCAAAGGGGTCATGATCCCCAGGTTGAGAACCGCTGCTGTAGGCAGAGTCAGCCAGCAATACCACAGTCTAACCACTGAGCCAACAGACCACCTGTCATTATTGTCCCTCCTTTATTTTTGCATCTCTCTGTTCTTCTAGGTCAGATAGGGTGGGCAAGCTCCTAGCCTCTTACCTTAAATATTGCCATCTGATAGGAGCTAGGAAGAGAGCCTTGTCCATGTCACGATGTAAATATCGCCAGTTGTGCATCTTTGTGTTTTCTACTGTTTTCTTGTATTTATGGTCAAGCAGACGTATGATATATTCTACTACGCATGTCTGCATTCCAGAGGTTTCCTCCTTCTTTCTTTTCTCTTCGCCATTTCTACCGAAGGTAGAAGTGATTTATTCCTTAGCCGATAAAATGTAGCTTAATAAGCTTAATAAGGATTCTTTTTATTACTTTTCTACTGAAATAAATATTTTGTTAATTAGATTTGAATCTCGGTTTTATTTTCTAAGTAAGTATGACTTCAAAAGGGAAGCAAAGAGCCATCGACCTCCGCAGGAGTGATTCCTTCCGCTAACAGTCCATTGCAGACCTTGGCCTACAAGACAATCTTCCCCCTGAACGTTTGGCAGGCCTATATCCTCCTAGTCTTCCATAAAGCAAAAAACTAGCTTTTCCTCCAAGCACTGGGATAAGAAAAAACACCTGCAGATCAGGAGCTTGATTTTGTTACCTGGCTATGGTTTAAATGCATTTGGTTTTAATACAGATTTTAGGTTAATTACTGATGTGAAGCAGGTCAGAGTTTGTAATAACATGGATGGCTATATAAATATTCTAAATAAATCAGAGGAAAAAAGAGATGAATCCCAAAAATGGCCCCACTTAGGCTGTCTATGTGCAAGTTGCTTGAGGCACTGATGTTCTTTTAATTATCAAATTTATATGCCGCTATTCCTGTGATTAACTTCTCCAATTTAACTCTTGAAAAGCACTTTTGGGACACCTTTGCAAGGAGAAAGATTGCCAGCTTTGAGCAAGAATGGCATTAGGCACAGACATAATTAGTAAGGCCCCGAGGCCTGATTAACTTCCAATTTGAACAAAAGCAAGAATCACCTTTTTGGAATTCCCAGCCCATCAAATTGCCATCAACCTTGATAGAAGTAAGTGTGCTGCATTTGCAGGGCAAGTACATGTTAACTGTGTGGACTTTGCATTTTGCAATATATGGCATTTATTGTATTTTTTGTATTAAGGTTTTATTGCTGCAAACCGTGCAGAGTCACCATTAGTTGGGCTGCCATATACATTTTCATGCTAAGTAAAAATACAGAACAGAATAACAGAGTTGGAGGTCTCCTAGTCCAACCCCCTGCTTAATCAAGAGACCCTAAACTATTGTGGTATATACATACACAAATACATGTTTATGTCCCCCTGTATTATATGTAGAAATAACTCAAGGCAACAAACATACCTAATAGATATCCAAACTTACTTTCTCTGGCCCAGCAATGGCAGTTCCACTTGGCTCGGTGAAATGGAACGACCACACTGGGCCAGAGAAAGGAAGCTCACAAAGAAACGAAAGGGAAAGGAAGAAGAAAGAGAAAGGAAGCCCAGATCAAATTAGAAGCCTGCAGGCTAAAACATGTGAAGAACAGTTAAAATAGAATATAATAACAGAGTTGGAAGGGACCTTGGAGTCCCTTCCAACTCTGTAATTGGAGTCCAACCCCCTGCTTAGGCAGGAAACCCTATACCACTTCAGACAAATAGTTATCCAACATCTTAAAAACTTCCAGTGTTGGAGCATTCACAACTTCTGGAGGTAAGCTGTTCCACTGATTAATTGTTCTAACTGTCAGGAAATTTCTCCTTAGTTCTAAGTTACTTCTCTCCTTGTTTAGTTTCCACCCATTGCTTCTTGTTCGACCCCCAGGTGCCTTGGAGAAAGGTTTGACTCTCTCTTCTTTGTGCCAACCCCTGAGATATTGGAACCCTGCTATCATGTCTCCCCTAGTCCTTCTTTTAATTAAACTAGACATACCCAGTTCCTGCAACCGTTCATGAAGTTACATGAAGCAAGCATGGCTAGTCTAGTGAAGACAAGGACCAGGGGTGACATGATAGCAGTCTTCCAATATTTGAGAGGCTGTCACAAAGAGGAGGGGGGACAAACTATTTTCCAAAGCCAGAAGGCCAGAGATGAAACAATGGCACTGATCAAAGAGAGATTCAAACTACAAAAAGGAGAAATTTTAAGACAGTCAGAACGATTAACAAGTGCAACAGCTTGCCTTAAAAAGTTATGACTGTAAACTTTGTGTGAAACCCTGTCTGCAATCTGGGAGTTTGAATGACTACTCCCCTATGTGTAACCTTACATGATTTATAAGGCTAGACCTACTACTGAAATCTTTTCCACAATCTGGACATTCATACGGTTTCTCTCCTGTGTGAGTCCTCTGGTGTTCCACCAGATGGGAATTCTGCCTGAAACCTTTCCCACAATCCGGACACAGATATGGTTTTTCTCCTGTGTGAGTTCTCTGGTGTATCACCAAATTGGAACTCTTACTGAAAGTTTTCCCACAATACAGACACTCATATGGTTTCTCTCCCGTGTGAGTCTTCTGGTGCTTCCCAAGTTCAGATTTGCAACTGAAACGTTTCCCACATTCTGAACACTCATACGGTTTCTCTCCTGTGTGAGTTCTCTTGTGTATCACCAGGCAGGAATTCTGACTGAAACTTTTCCCACAATCACTACATTTATACGGTTTCTCTCCCGTGTGTGTCCTGTGGTGTTCCACTAGGTTGGAATTCCAACTGAAACTTTTCCCACAATCCAGGCACTCATACGGTTTTTCTCCTGTGTGAGTTCTCTGGTGTTTCATCAGGTGGGAATTCTGACTGAAACTTTTACCACAATCCAGGCACTCATACGGTTTTTCTCCTGTGTGAGTTCTCTGGTGTATTATCAGGTTGGAATTCTGACTGAAACTTTTCCCACAATCCGGACATTGAAATGGTTTTACTCCTGTGTGAGTTCTTTGGTGTACCACCAGGCAGGAATTCAGACTGAACCTTTTTCCACAATCACTACATTTATATGGTTTCTCTCCTGTGTGTGTCCTCTGGTGTTCCACCAGCTGGGAATTCTGCCTGAAACTTTTCCCACAATCCAGGCACTCGTATGGTTTTTCTCCTGTGTGAGTCCTCTGGTGTTTCACTAGGTAGGAACTCTGACTGAAACATTTCCCACAATCCAGGCACTGATATGGTTTTTCTCCTGTGTGAGTCCTCTGGTGTATCACCAGGTTGGAATTCAGACTGAAACTTTTCCCACAAACAGAACATTTATACGGTTTCTCTCCTGTGTGTGTCGTCTGGTGTTCCACTAGGTGGGAATTTTGACTGAAACTTTTCCCACAAATTGGACATTCAAAGAGTTTCTCCCCAGTGTGAGTCCTCTTGTGTCTCACCAGATTGGAATGAATGCTAAATCTTTTGCCACACTGGGAGCATTGGTAGAGCTTCTCTCCAGTATGGGTTCTTCCATGAATCATGAGGAAGTTTTTCCGAGAAAATCTTTTGCCGCACTCCAAACATTTGTATGGCTTTTCACTGGATAAATCCTGTTGTGCAGAATCAGATGTGATCTGCAATCTGTGTTTTTCCAACATTAGGCAGTCTGCAAGTTTTCCAACACTGATATTCTTCTATTCTTGAGAAGGCCAAAAATATTTCTGATCTCTTGATGGTGGTGGCTTGATTCAAACCATTCTTTCCTTCATCAAAGGCTTTAATTAATGCCTGCCAATTTTGGCTATACATAGAACCTTTTTCTTGCTACTGACTTTTTCTTTATTTAAATATTATCCTCCTTGATTTCTAATTTAATGTTTTTTCCCCAGTTCCGTGTACTCTATATTTTCCAGCTCAAATCTTTGTTCCTGTTATTCTTTACCCCGTCTCTCATCTGCTGAGGAAGAAGAGTTTTTAAACTTTCCATAGGAATTGGAAAATATTTTGAATGATGGTTTATTTTGCACTTCAATGCTGCTTCTCATTCTCTGTTGTCCAGAGTGCTCTTCTTGGCATCCTCTCTGTAAGATTAATATAAAGGGGTCAGTTTCATTATTGTTTAAAAATGGCTGCAGCACATGTGAAAGCAGTAAAAAAAACCCAACCCATTCCATATATTAGTATGAAAAAACAAACACTAAAATTCTATTTTAACCTCTGATATTATGATTTATTTGGCATACAGAAGCCAAACAAGATCCAAGTTCAAATATCGACGCTGTCATAAAATTTTCTTTTTGAATCAATCAGTCAATCAGAGTAGAGTTGAAAGGGACCTTGGAGGTCTTCTAGTCCAGCTCCCTCCTCAATGAGATGTATGGTATAATATTACAGTTACATTTTTGGCTTGGATAAATACGCCCATATATGCATGCATATGAGCACAGAAATACACACCTATGGATGGATGTAGACAATCTATGCATATCTCAGTGTGCAAAATGTCACAAAGTGCATTCGCTCAAATTGTTTGATCTAAGTTTAGAAAGGGGGGGAGGAACCCTAATAGACGAAATGGTGCCCAACTCCTATTCAAGATATAAAGCATCCATGTTGCCCATGAAGCTCCTCGTTTCCAGGAAAACCACCTGTCAATAAAATCACAAGAAATCAACAGGTACGTGAAAGCTGCTGTTTAAGATGGGTGTTTAAAAAACATAAAATAATTTTTTTTAACTCTCCCAGCAGAAAATCACAGGCAGCAGTTTAAAATCGTGCAGCCCCAGAAGAATAAAATTTGGGAAGGGAAAGAATTGGTAGCAGCAGCCAACACGGTTCACTCTCGTTGCTTCCTCTGCATCTACGCCGTGGAGGAACCCAAAGGGCCCGACTTGTTCCCGGCTTCTCCTCCGACCTTCCCTCCACTCACCTCCCAGGAGTCGCTTCCACCCTCGAAAAAGCACAAGAAGCTCCACCGACGCCATCTTTCTCCCGTGGGTGAGCCGGAAGAGGAAGTTCCTCTGCCGTTCGCCTCCTCTTCCCCCTTCACATCCGATCTAGCAATCCACTACTCTATCATTTCAACCCGTTGAATCTCAGCCTCTGACTCTTCTCTAGAATAGCTCTGCCGCCGCTGTACCGAGTGTTGTTTCTCTGTAGCGCGCCATCTAGCGACATAAGGCGGAAGAACATGCTCGTTGTACCTTAAGGCGATTTAAGATGTTCTCTTTGATTCCGTGCTTCCTTAAGTGCCATCAAGTCCTATTCGACTCCCATCGAAATCATCGATCGCTTTTCTCCCTGAGGCTCCATCCCAAACCTTTTCTTCCAGGTCCCCCAAGGCATCCATTGTCCCTGGAGCTGAGCCAGAAGCTTCCTTTGCCAGAAGCAGCAACAAAACGAAAGGAAAGCGCCATTTTAGGGGCGGGCGGGCGGGTGGCTAGAAATGAGGTGCAATGGGAAAAGAGAAAGTGCAGCTCCTTTAGTTCCAGCCACTTTTTCCTCGGGGGAGGGGGAGTGTGCAGGATAACTCCTGAAAACTTGTCTCTGCAAAGTAGCAAACCTGTTAAAACTGTAGCTTGTCTCTTCTGGGATTTTATTTTCTCTTACTTCCCAATTTAGTTTGAAGCCCGGTATTTCTTATTGGTGCCCCATCCTTGCTTAGCAATGGATATTCAATTGGCCACTTGGTGTTGCAACCTGAGAACCACCCCTATTTCTTTTCCAAGCTCATGAGAGGGCTGGAAGAGTAATTTCCCTCCCTTCTGAACAGTTAGCATCCTGGCCGGCTTTATGCCTTCTGCAGCAGTTTGTAATGCATAAGAAAATCATGAGTGGTTTTCCTGGCAGAGCAGTTCAAGGCATTGCTGCAGATTCAAATCACTTATAAGTTCAGCTGAAGTGGGCAATGAAAAGTTGGCAACCTGGGACTTCAACTCACCCTCTACTTGCAGCTCTGACTTTGCCACCCGGAGAAAGGGCTGTGTAGGAGGAAAGAAACTGGGCCCTTCTCAGTCTGGCTTCAGGCTGGGGCACATCACCAAAACGGCATTGGTTGCAATTCTCATGGAGTTTTGGAGGGCTTCGGATAGAAGTGGTACAGTCACTATGTCCCTCCTAGACCTCTCATCAGGTTTGAATACCATCGACCATGACATCCTCCTCGACAGGTTTTGGAGACAGGAAATGGGAGGCTGTGGTTCTACTTCTACCTCTATGCCTGATTCCCCCACCGTCGACTTCTCTCCTGCACTAAGGCTCCGGCCATCGCCTTGCCGTGTCATCCTCCATCCCCGACTGCTCTTCATCCGAGCGTAGCGTGGAGGGCACAAACTCCAGCCAAAGCGTCAGGAAGTGAAGGCTCCCTTAAACGCAAATGTGGCACGAAGGCAGATACAGGGCTGCTTCGCTCCTGCACTCTCTGGTGACCCTCTTCCTCCTCTCATGACCCCCTGCCTGGCTGTGGCTGAGCTGGGAGTGTGTGCACGCGCAGGGAGACCCTTAATTGAGCGGCCGCCCACCTTGCGCGCACCTTTCCTGTGCTTTTGCGCTTGGTTGAGGAGGGCCTCCGCGCTCATGCGCATGCTCCCGGCGCAGCCACAGCCGTCCAGGGTGTCGCGAGAGAAGGAGGGTCGCCGGAGAGTGCAGGAGCGAAGCGGCCCTGTACCTGCCTTCGCACCACATTTGTGTGTAAGGCAGCCTTCGCTTCCTGCCTCTTCGGGCTGGAATTCCCACGCTGTGCGCTCGGCCGAAGAGCTGCCGGGGATGGAGGACAACATGGCCAGGCGATGGCCGAAGCCTTAGTGCTGGAGAGAAGCCGCGTCCTGTTAAGACCCTCCTTAAGACGCACACATCATGCAGACCTTTCCTGCACTTTGGTGCTTGCTTGAGGGGGGTCGCCCCAGGCATGCGCACGCTCCCGGCTCAGCCACAGCTGGCCAGAGGAGGAGGGTCGCACAAAGGGAAGCCTCTGCCACGGGTGGCGATCGTTCCTCATCCAGCCCGGATTTCCAAAAATATCCCAAAAAGAAATAAAAGGGGAGAGGGACGGGGCCAACCATTGATGGGACAGGGAGCCACAGCAGAGGGCCCAAAGAGCCGCGTGCGGGTCTGGAGTCGCGGATTGCTGACATCTGCCCTAAGCACTGGGATAAGAAGAGATGCCTGCACATCAGAAGCTTAATTTGCTATTTGGTTTTTGTTTATACGTATTTGGTTTTAATACAGTTTTAAGGCAATTGTTGATTGGGAGCCGGCCAGTGTTTGTTATAACATGGTTACATAAATATTTTAAATAAATCAGAGGAAAAAGAGATGAATTCCAAAAACGGCCGCGCTTTGGCTGTCCTTGTGCAAGTTGCTTGAGACACTCTACACATCAGGGAGTAGGGTGGCATAGAACAACACTAAATAATAAATTTAATAATCAAATTTGCCGCTAATCCTGCGCTTAACTTCTCCAATTTAACTCCTTTCAAAGAGAAAGATTACCAATTTGGAGAAGGAATAGCAGGGAGCATGAATGTAGTTAGTAAGGCCAGGAGGCCTGGTTAACTTCTAATTTGAACAAAAGCAAGAATCACCTTTTTGGAATTCCCAGGCGATCCAAATGCCATCAACCTTGATAGAAGTGTGCTGCATTTGCAGGGCAAGTACATGTTAAATGTGGAGGTTTTGCATTTTGCAATATATGGCGTTTATTGGGTTTTGTATTAAGGTTTTATTGCTGTAAACCGTGCAGTAAACAGTTGGAAGCAGAGGTGGGATTCAGCAGGTTCTGACCAGTTCTGGAGAACTGGTAGTGAAAATTTTGAGTTCAGAGAATTGGTAAATACTACCTCTGACTGGCCCCACCCCCATCTATTCTCTCCCTCCCGGCTGATCGGGAGGAAATGGGGATTTTGCAGTAACCTTCCTCTGGAGTGGGGAGGGAATTTTACAGTATCCTTCCCGTCATGCCCACCAAGCCACTCCCACAGAACTGGTAGTAAAAATTTTTTGAATTCCACCACTAGTTGGAAGGACTCTTGGAGGTCTTCAAGTCCAACCCCCTGCTCAAGCACGAGACCCTATACCCGTGATGGCGAACCTGTGGCACGCATGCCACAGGTGGCACACGGAGCCATAGCGGAGGGCATGCGAGCGTTGTCCACCGGCAAACCGGAAGTGCGGAAAAATGCACTTCTGGTTTGCCGTTGGGCTGTTTTTGGCACTCCGGAGGGTTCAGGGAAGCTTCCTGAACCCCAGAATGCAAAAACAGCAAAACGGGCAAACCAGAAGTACGTTTTCCACACTTCCATTTTGCCCCATTTTGCCGATTTTCGCATTCCGGTGCTTCAAGAAGCTTCCCTGAACCCTCCGGAGTACAAAAAACAGCCCAATGGCAAACCAGAAATGCGTTTTTCCGTACTTCTGGTTTGCCCATTGTGCGCATGCGAGGGGGTGGCAATGGGCATGGGCACGCGAACCAGAAAAGGTTCACCATCACTGCCCTATACTATTGTGGTGATTGATGATGTTCGTCCATCGTATTCGAAGAGGACCTTGACATCTATCATAGACCTGAGTCGCCTGTGTGCAGGCCGCATTTACAGCTCCCAGTGTGTCCATACCTGCTTTGTTGCTCGCCCGTCGCCACAGGACTTTTCACAGGAATTGGGGGGGAGATGTCAAGACTTGCGTTAGATTTGGGGGGGATGTCAAGACTTTTCACAGGAATTGGGGGGGATGTCAAGACTATTGTGGTATATAGAGATATTGAGAGCCGAGGTGGCGCAGCGGTTAGAGGCAGGTACTGCAGGCCGCTTTAGCTGACACTGATCCGCAGGTCAGCGGTTCAAATCTCACCGGCTCAGGGTTGACTCAGCCTTCCATCCTTCCAAGGCAGGTAAAATGAGGACCCAGATTGTTGGGGGCAATATAAATATACATTGCTTACTGGTGTAAACCGCTTAAGAGAGTGTTGCGCTGTGAGGCGGTATATAAATCTCACAAAATAAAAATAAATAAATAAATAAATACATACATACATAATTTATATCCCCCTGTATTATATGTAGAAAAAAGTCAAGGCGGCAAATCTACCTAATAAGAGTTCCAAACTTGCTTTCTCTGGCCCAGCAATGGCATTTCCCCTTGACTCCATGAAAGGGACCTACTGCACTAAAGAAAGGAATCTCAAATGAGATTAGAGAAAGAAAAAGGAAGAAGAAAGAGAAACGAAGCTCAGATGAGATCAGAGAAAGGAAAGAAAAAGATAGAAGAAAGCGAAACGAAGCTCAGATGAAATTAGAGAAAGGAAAGAAAAAGGTAGAATAAAGGAAGCCGAGACCAAAGGCTTGTAGGCTAAAATGTATGAAGAACGGTTACAAAAATTCGGCATGGCTGGTCTAGTAAAGACAAGAACCAGGTGTGACATGATAGCACTCTTGCAATATTTGAGAGGCTGTCACAAAGGGAGGGGTGGGGGAAAACAATTTTCCAAAGGACCCAAAGGCCAGAGAAGAAAATATGGGTGCACACTGATCAAGGAAAGATTCAAACTAGAAATAAGGAGAATTTTAAGACAGTCAGAACAATCAACCAATGGAATAACTTGCTTTAAAAAGTTGTGAGAACTTTATATGAATACTGTCTGCAATCTGGGTGTTTGAATGATTATTCCCCTATGTGTAACCTTACATGCTTTATAAGGCTAGACCTACTAATGAAATCTTTCCCACAATCGGGACATTCATAAGGTTTCTCTCCTGTGTGAGTCCTCTGGTGTTCCACCAGCTGGGAGTTCCAACTGAAACTTTTCCCACACTGCAAACATTTGTGGGGGTTTTCTCCTGTGTGAGTCCTCTGGTGTACTTCCAACTCAGAATTCCAATTGAAACCTTTCCCACAATCTGGACACTTATATGGTTTCTCTCCAGTGTGAGTCCTCTGGTGTATCACAAGCTTAGAATTCTGACTGAACCTTTTACCACAATCTGGACACTCATATGGTTTTTCTCCAGTGTGAGTCATCCGGTGCATCACTAGGTTTGAATTCTGACTGTACCTTTTCCCACAATCTGGGCACTGATATGGTTTTTCTCCTGTGTGAATTTTCTGGTGTATCACCAGGTTGCAATTCCGACTGAAACTTTTCCCACAAACAGTACATTTATACGGTTTCTCTCCTGTGTGTGTTGTCTGGTGTTTCACCAGGTGGGAATTTTGACTGAAACTTTTCCCACAATCTGGACACTCATATGGTTTGTCACCTGTGTGAATCCTCTGGTGTTCCACCAGGTGGGAATTCCGAATGAAACCTTTCCCACACTGCAAACATTTGTGGGGTTTTTCTCCTGTGTGAGTCCTCTGGTGTACTTCCAACTCGGAATTCCAATTGAAACCTTTCCCACAATCTGGACACTTGCATGGTTTCTCTCCAGTGTGAGTCCTCTGGTGTATCACAAGCTTAGAATTCTGACTGAACCTTTGCCCACAATCTGGACACTCATATGGTTTTTCTCCCGTGTGAGTCATCTGGTGTATCACAAGCTTAGAATTCTGCTGGAAACATTTCCCACAATCCAGACACTGATATGGTTTTTCTCCAGTGTGAGTTCTCTGGTGTATAATCATGTTGGAATTCTGACTGAAACATTTCCCACAATCTGGACATTGAAATGGTTTTACTCCTGTGTGAATTCTCTGGTGTATCACAAGCGTAGAACTCTGCTTGAAACCTTTTCCACAAACAGAACATTTATATGGTTTCTCTCCTGTGTGTGTCATCTGGTGTCCCACCAGGTGGGAACTTTGACTAAAGCGTTTTCCGCAATCCAGACACTTAAATGGTTTTTCTCCTGTGTGAGTCCTCTGATGTTTCATTAGGTAGGAACTCTGAATGAAACGTTTCCCACAATCCAGGCACTGATATGGTTTTTCTCCAGTGTGAGTTCTCTGGTGTATTACCAGATTTGAATTCAGACTGAAACTTTTCCCACAAACTGGACATTTGTACGGTTTCTCTCCTGTGTGGGTCATCTGGTGTTCCACCAGGTGGGAATCTTGACTGAAACTTTTTCCACAAACAGGACATTCGAAGGGTTTCTCCCCAGTGTGAGTCCTCTTGTGTTTCACTAGGTAGGAACTCCGATTGAAACGTTTCCCACAATCCAGGCACTGATATGGTTTTTCTCCTGTGTGAGTTCTCTGGTGTATCACCAGGTTGGAATTCCGAATGAAACTTTTCCCACAAACAGGACATTCAAAGAGTTTCTCCCCAGTGTGAGTTCTCTTGTGTTTCACCAGATTGGAATTAATGCTAAATCTTTTGCCACACTGGGAGCATTGGTAGAGCTTCTCTCCAGTATGGGTTCTTCCATGAATCATGAGGAAGCTTTTCCGAGAAAAGCTTTTACCGCATTCCAAACATTTGTATGGCCTTTCACTGGACGGATCCTGTTGTGCAGAATCAGATGTCATCTGCAATCTGTGTTTTTCCCACATTAGGCAGTCTGCCGGGGGTTTCCAACACTGATATGCTTGGATTCTTGAGGCGGCGAAAAATATTTCTGATCTCTTGCCTGGTGGTTGTTTGGTTCAAGCCATTCTTTCCTTCCTCAAAGACTTTAATTAATGTCTGTCATTTTTGGCTATACATAGAACCTTTTTGTTCCTACTGACTTCAAGTTGTTCGTCACTTTTTCTTTATTTAAATATTATTCTCCTTGATTTCTCACTTAATTTTGTTTTCAGTTCTTTGTGCTTTATTTTTTCCAGCTCAAAACTTTGTTCTTGTTATTCTTTTCCTTATCTCTCATCTGCTGAAGAAGAAGTTTTTACACTTTGCAGAGGAATTGAAAAAGATTTTGATTGATGGGTTATTTTGCATTTTAATGCTGCTTCTCATTCTCTGTTGTCCAGAGTGCTATTCTTGGCATCCTCTCTGTAAGATTAATATAAAGGGGTTAGTTTCATTATTGTTTAAAAATGGACGCAGGACATGGGAAAGCAGCAAAAAACAAACACTAAAATTCTCTTTTACAATCAATCAGTCAATCAATAAGAATAGAGTTGAAAGGGACCTTGGAGGTCTTCTAGTCCAGCTCCTTCCACAAGCAGATGTATGGTATAATATTACACTTAACATTTTGGCTTGGGTAAATACATATATGCACGCATCAGCACAGAAATACACACCTATGAATGTATGTAGACAATCTATGCGTATCTTGGTGTGCAAAATGTCCCAAAGTGCATTCGCTCAAATTGTTTGATCTAAGTTTGGATAGGGGGGAGGGGACAGTAATAGACGAAATGGTGCCCAACTCCTATTCAAGATATAAAGCATCCGTTTTGCCCATGAAACTCCTCGTTTCCAGGAAAACCACCTGTCAATAAAATTACAAGAAATCAACAGGTACGTGAAAGCTGGTGTTTAAGATGGGTGTTTAAGAAACATTAAATAAATATTTTTTAAATCTCCCAGCAGAAAATCACGGGCAGCAGTTTTAAATCGTGCAGTCCCAGAGGAATAAAATTTGGGAAGGGAAAGAATTTGTAGCAGCAGCCAACGTTGCTTCACCGTCGTTGCTTCCTCTGCATCTACCCCGTGGAAGAACCCAAAGGGCCCGACTTGCTCCCGGCTTCTCCTCCGACCTTCCCTCCACTCACCTCCGGGGATCCGCTTCCACCCTTGAAACTGCACAAGAGCCTCCGCCGACGCCATCATCCAAAGCCGGAAGAGGAAATTCCTCTGCGCCTCGCCTCATCTCTCTGCATCCGCTCTAGCAATCCACTACTCTAATGTTTCAATCCGTTCAATCTCAGCCTCTCCCTCTTCCCTAGAATAGCCCAGTCGCCGCTTTACCGAGTGTTGTTTCTCTGTAGCGCGCCATCTAGCGACATAAGGCGGAAGAACATGCTCGTTCTACCTTAAGGCTTTTGAAGATGTTCTCGTTGATTCCGTGCTTCCTTAAGTGCCATCAAGTCCTATTCGACTCCCATCCAGCTCATCGATCGCTTTTCTCCCTGAGGATCCATCCCAAACCTTTTCTTTCAGGTCCCCCAAGAAGGCATCCATTGTCCCTGGAGCTGAGCCCGAAGCTTCTTTTGCGAGAAGCGGCAACTAAACCAAAGGAAAGCGCCCTTTTGGGGGGTGGGTGGGGGGCTAGAAATGACGTGCAAATGGGAAAAGGGAAAGTGCAGCTCCTTTAGTTCCAGCCACTTTTTCCTAGTGGGGGGGAAGTGTGCAGGATAACTCCTGAAAACTTGCCTCTGTAAACTAGCAAATCTGTTAAGCTTGTCTCTTCTGGGATTTTATTTTCTCTTACTTCCCAATTTAGTTATCAAGCCCGGTATTTCTTATTGGTGCCCCATCCTTGCTTAGCAATGGATATTCCGGGGCCAAATGGTGTTGCAACCTGAGAACCACCCCTATTTCTTTTCCAAGCCTGGAGTACTCATATCTAATGACCTAAGTGCCAGAGCCCATTGTAACATTGCCAAAAAGGCACTAAGAGTTGTTAATCTAATCTTGCGCAGCTTCTTCTCTGGCAATATTACACTGCTAACCAGAGCATACAAAACATTTGTTAGACCAATCCTCGAATACAGCTCACCTGTCTGGAACCCACATTGCATATCGGACATTAATACAATTGAGAGAGTCCAGAAATATTTCACAAGGAGAGTCCTCCACTCCTCTGCTCTCAACAGAATACCTTATTCCACCAGACTTGAAATTTTGGGCTTAGATAGCTTAGAGCTACGTCGCCTTCGAGCTGATCTAAATGTAGTTCATAAAATCATCTGCCACAATGTCCTACCTGTCAATGAATACTTCAGCTTCAACTGCAACAATACACAAGGACATAATAGATTCAAACTCAATGTTAACTGCTCGAAACTTGACTGCAGAAAATAGGACTTCAGCAACAGAGTGATCAATGCCTGGAATGCACTACCTGACTCTGTGGTTTCTTCCCCAAACCCCAAAAACTTTAATCTTAGACTGTAGGTAGAGGCAGATGTAAGGGTCTCCTGCTTGGGCAGGGGGTTGGACTAGATGACCTGCAAGGTCCCTTCCAATTCTGTTAATCTGTCTACAATCGACCTCACCCCATTCCTAAGAGGTCTGTAAGGGGCGTGCAGAAGCGCACCATTGTGCCTACCATCCCTGTCTTACTGTCCTATTGTCCAAATTTACCTGTACCTATTTTGATTTTGTTTATGTTTATACCAATACCTGCTATATTATACATGTTTTGACAAATAAATAAATATAAATAAATAAAAGCTCGAGAGGACTGGAAGAGTAATTCCCCTCCCTTCTGAAGAGTTAGCATCCTGGCCGGCTTTATGCCTTCCATAGCAGTTTGTAATGCATAAGAAACTCATGAGAGGTTTTCCTGGCAGAGCAGTTCAAGGCATTTCTGCAGATGAAGATCACTTATAAGTTCAGCTGAAGAGGGCAATGAAAGATTGGCAGCCTGGCACTTCAACTCATCCTCTGCTTGCAGCTCTGACTTTGCCACCAGGAGAAAGGGCTGTGCAGGAGGAAAGACACTGGGCCCTTCTCAGTCTGGCTTCAGAGCGGGGCACATCACCAAAACGGCATTGATTGCAATTCTCATGGAGTTTTGGAGGGTTTGAGATAGAAGGGATAGAGTCATTATGTCCCTCCTAGACCTCTCATCAGGTTTCAATAACAATGACCATGACATCCTCCTGGACAGGCTTTGGAGACAGGAAATGGGAGGAGCTTTATTAAGGTCATTCTACTTCCACCTCTATGCCCAGTTCCAGTCTGTGTGGATAGAAGGGTTGAATCTTGACCCCTGCAATTTGTGGTGCCTCAGGGTTCAGGCCTTTCACTGCTGATTGTTAACATCTGCCTGAAACAGCTAGAAGCCATCCATACCAGGATACCCAATTATGTACAGGTTATCTTGGACATAACATTTCATTTAGTGACCATTTGAAGTTAGGACAGCACTGAAAAAGCGACCTATGACCATTTCCCCCACTTAACACCATTGCAGTATCCCCATAGTCATCAAAATAAGGACGCTTGGCAATTGACTCACATTTGTGACAGTTGCAGTGTCCTAGGGTCGTGTGATCACTTTTTGACTTGAGCTGGTGCACAAACTGGTGGTCCTCCTGCACTCACGCCTCCTGCTTGAGGCGGCCATGGCTGGGGAGGGGATTTGCACAGATTCATGTGGTGCACCAATTGTTCCCTTTCCTGGACCGGGAGGCCTTATACAGTGCCTCACTCATTCCTCAATCCAAACCTGTTTGGATTACCCCCCTGGGTCCCCCAGAAACTTCCAACTGGTGCAGAACGCAACAGTCCACACAGTAATGGGAGTCCCTAGATTGCCCGTGTAACATCTTTGTAGTCTGAGCTGCACTGGATTCTTTTCTTTAAGGTGCAATTGAAGATGCTGGTCATCACATTTAGAGTTATTTATTTATTATAACAATAGCACTTAGAATTATACACCACTATCTTGTCAGCAGCCCGAAACGGCAAATCTCCCGGGAGGCTGGCACAAACCTCTCCACCGGCAGACGTATAAGGGCGATTAGTTCGCCATAGCGGAGGTGGTCACGAACGGCATGAGGAAACCAGAAAGCTCGTGAACCGTCTGGGTCAAAACATCTAAGAATTGGAGCTGGAGTAGAGAAAAAGGAGGAAAGTGCAGGAGTTCGGTGAGTGATGAGCCGATTAAGCTACGAACACTTTTAAAAAAATTGCTGAGGACTTTTTAAAATGGCGATTGGCGGCTATCCAGCAACCTAAAAAATCATAGAGAAGCTGAAATAAATGAAGAGTAAAAGCCCAAGGAGATTATTGATTTTTACTATAATCAAACTGGGTAAAAATATAAGAAACTTGAAACAGAAGAATTGAGTTGGGAAAAAATACTTTTGAAACTGAGTTAACTTTGGAGATCTAAAGAGATTTGTTGTCGCTTCTGGGAATTAACAGCGTCACCTGCTGGTTTAAAGAACTGTGAAAATTAAAATTGTTTTGTACAGCTGGAACTTGTGACTTGATTTTGCTGTGGAATCAAAAGCAGTGTAAAGGAGTCCTTATCATCTCATTGTTGTGGTGAGGGGGGAAAAAAGGATTTGGAACAGGTCTGGACTGAAGTGTAAAGCGATATAACATTGAAATTTGAAAGATGAAGAGGAATTTCTATGAAGAAATGTTTGGGATTTTAAAGAATATACAAGAAGATCTAAAAGACTGTCTTTTAATACTTAGAAAAGACAAGAACATTGAAACAAAGAAAGGACTCAAGGAACAGACAAAATTAATTACGCCGAAGTTGTGAGAGCCCCAACACTTGCGACCTTCAAGGAGAGACTGGACTGCCATCTGCCTCAAATGGTGTAGGAACTCCTGCTTGGAGCAGGGGGTAGGACTAGATGACCCACAAGGTCCCTTCCAACTCTAATAATAAACCTAAAAATCTAAAATCTAAAACAAGAAGACCATGTTGAAAATAAAATACAGATTAACAATTTAAAAAGACAGGAAGACTCAAAAGACTGTTTTTTGGAACTTAGTAATAAAAAAATGAAATGAAAATACAGAATGAGTATTGTACTGGGATTAACAGTAAAAAAAGATTAAAAGGGAAGTATTGGTCACAAAAAGATAAATCAAAAAAGAAAGAGAGAAATAAGGAGAAGAATAAAGAAACAACTTATTTTAGATTTAAGCAAAGAGAATTAAGAGACAAAGGGGGGGGGGAGATTCCTGTATAGAAAGAAAGGAAAAGGAAAAGGAAAAGATAGTAGTAGGGAGAAAGAGAATTGATATAAGGGAAGAAATGGTGGAAAGATTAAATGAAAATGGATGAAGAGCTGAATTGAAAGAAAAATATAAGAAGACTTAATAAGGTTGTTGTAGATGTTTAGATATTAATTGTATAACTGATTAAAATATATAGATTTTTGTGCAAGATTGAAATGATATAATTTTTAGGGAAAATATGGAATTGTGATAATATGGATAACATTGTGGGTGAAAATAAGGAAAAGTTATAATGATTATAATTATTAGATAACTTTAAAGATTCAGATACCAATTGTATGATTAAGGATGATTTAAGCTTGTTTTTGTATAAGATTGTAACTCAAAAAAAATTGTTCTTTTTGGATGATGGAATTAGGATAACGTAGCAATAGCTGTATAAATATTAAAATATATGATCAAGGGTGACAGAAGATCCTGCTTACAAAAATAGCAATGATAAATCAGGGGTGAAAACAATGGATTACTATAATTGATATAATTAAGAGCTAAAGGTTTTGTTTAATTGAGTTTTAGGTATCTTTTTAAATATATACATATATATTATTAGAGCATTCTGAGATGGTAAAATAAATTAAAGGAAGTGGGGAGAAAGGCCAAAAGAATAAAATAAAGCGAAAAAGATTAATAATATAAAATACATAGAGATCAGAAACAAGATTTGGGTGGCAGGAAGGAAAAAGAGCGATACCTAGACGACAACGATACAAGGAAGAGGATTGGGTAGGGATGGGGAAAGGTTGGGGAGGGAGGGGGAAGGGGGGGAAAATAAAGGGAAAACCATAAGTATGAAAACTTTTGATTGACAAACACATAAAAATAAAAGAAATAAATCTTAAGAATATATATGAAATAAAGTGTAAAATGTAAGAATGGGTAAAGAAGCCAGGGTTGCTGGAATACCATCCCAAAGAAATAGAGAAAGCACAGCAAAGGAGGGAAGGAGTGAGAGGAAGGAAGAAGATGAGGATGGGAGAGAGGGGGGAAAGTGAGGTGAGAAGGAGAGGGAGTAGAGGAGAGAAGAGAAGAGGAAAGAAAGTAGTAAAGGTGGAGAAGGGAAAGAAAGTAGAAAGGGAAGGAAGGACTATAAGATGGGAAAAGGGATGGTAAAAAAGTAACTCTGAATTGAATAAAGTAATAAGATATTTGTATAAAATGTGTAATGATTGTATACAAAATGAAATGAGAAATGAGATGATAAATATGTGAATTGTCTACATGGAAATAAAAATAAAAAACTTGAAAAGAAAAAAGAATTACACACCACTCACAGTGCTTTAGAGCACTGTCGGTTTACAGTGTCAGAATATTGCCCCCAAAATATGGGTCCTCATTTTACCGATCTCAGAAGGATGGAAGACTGAGTCAACCTCGAGCCCTGTCAGGATCAAACTCCAGGCTGTGGGCAGAGTCAGCCAGCAATACTGCATTCTAACCACTGAGCCACCAGGGCACCTGTCACTATTGTCCCACCTTTATTATTCTTGTATCCATCTGTTCTACCAGGTCAGGTAGGATGGCCACACTACTAGCCCCTTCCTTTAAATATTGCCATGTGATAGGAGCTAGGAAGTGAGTCTTTTCCATTGCAGACTCTCCCCTATGAAACACTCTTTCCCCTGAAGTTTGGCAGGCCTTTATCCTCCTGGTCTTCCGTAAAACAAGGAAGATCTAGCTTTCCCCCTAAGCACTGGGATAAGAAGAGATGCCTGCCCATCAGAAGCTTGATTTGGTATCTGGTTTTTGTTTATATGCATTTGGCTTTAATACAGTTTTAAGGCAATTATTGATTGGGAGCCGGCCAGTGTTTGTTATAACATGGATGGTTACATAAATATTTTAAATAAGAGGGGAAAAAAGATGAATCCCAAAAGTGGCCACGCTTTGGATGTCCTTGTGCAACTTACTCGAGGCACTCTATACATTTAATAATCAAATTTATTTGCTGCTAATCCTGCGGTTAACCTCTCCAATTTAACTCCTTTCAAGGAGAAAGATTACCAATTTGGAGAAGGAATAGCACCGAGCATGAATGTAGTTAGTAAGGCCAGGCGGCCTGGTTAACTTCTAATTTGAACAAAACGAAGAATCACCTTTTTGGAATTCCCAGACGATCCAAATGCCATCAACCTTGATAGAAGTGTGCTGCATTTGCAGGGCAAGTACATGTTAAATGTGGAGGTTTTGCATTTTGCAATATATGGCGTTTATTGGGTTTTGTATTAAGGTTTTATTGCTGTCAACTGTGCAGTTACCATTAGTTGGGCTGCCTTATACATTTTCATGCTAAGCAAAAATGTGTGAGGAAGTGAGGAAAGCTAATGCTCACAATGAACAAAGGCTTGCGACAAAAGTACATAGTAACAAAAAAAGCTTCTTCCAACATATTAAAAACAAGAAAAAAGTCAAGGAAACAATTGGTCCATTACAGGGAGAAAGTGGCAAGAAGATGACAAGCAACAGGGAGAAAGCAGAGCTACTTAACACGTTTTTTGCATCTGTCTTTACACAAAGGGAGAAAACAGTCCAACCTATCAAAAACAGCATCACAAAAAACATATTAGAAACACAAGTTAAAATAGGGAAGAAAATGGTAAGTGAACACCTGTCTACCCTAGACGAATTCAAATCACCAGGACCAGATGGATTACACCCCAAGGTTCTGAAGGAACTGGCAGACGAGATCTCAGAACCACTGAACTATATCTTTCAAAGATCCTGGAGCACCGGGGAACTGCCAGAGGACTGGAAAAGAGCTGATGTAGTTCCCATCTTCAAAAAAGGAAAAAAAACAGATCCAGGAAACTACAGACCTATCAGCCTGACCTCAATACCAGGGAAGATTTTGGAAAAGATAATCAAACAACGAATCAATGAACACCTAGAAGTAAACAAAGTAATAACCAAAAGCCAACATGGGTTTGTCAAAAACAGATCATGCCAGACTAATCTTATTGCATTCTTTGATAAAGTGACAAAATTAGTGGACCAGAGGAATGCTGTCGATGTGGTTTACTTGGACTTCAGTAAGGCATTTGACAAAGTAGATCATAACCTACTACTAGATAAAGTAGAAAAATGTGGGTTAGACAGCATCACCACCAGATGGATTCGAAATTGGCTAACCAACTGCACTCAACGTGTAGTGCTCAATGGAACTGCATCTACATGAAGGGAAGTATGCAGTGGAGTACCCCAAGGCTGTTTTAGGCCCAGTACTCTTCAACATCTTCATCAATGACTTGGACGAGGGGATAGATGGGGAACTCATCAAATTTGCAGATGACACCAAACTGGCAGGAATAGCCAACTCTCCAGAAGATAGGCTCAAGATACAGAAGGATCTTGACAGACTTGAACATTGGGCTGTCACGCAGTGATTTTATATTGCCTGTTACATGTATATGCAGGGAGATTCATCCCTATCAAATATAATGGTTCATTCCTGAGCACGTGATTAATATGTTCCTAGTACGCATGTGTACATTCCTTTCTTTTGATTCATCCCTTTTGTTCTTTGCTTCATGACGAAACAACATCTCTTTTATATAGCCAGTATGTAATTAACTATTTTTGATAAGAAATAAATATCTTTTACATTAGAATTATAATGCGGTTTATTTTGACAATGTCAGAGTTCCAGGAAAAGATTCATTTCGCCTCTGATAAGAGTAATTCTTATCTCAACATGGGCGCTATCAAACAAAATGAAATTCAATGGTGAAAAAAGTAAGGTTCTACATTTAGGCAAGAAAAACAAAATGCACAGGACAGTATATGTGGTACCTTGCTCAACAGCAGTAACTGTGAGAGGGATCTTGGAGTCCTAGTGGACAACCATTTAAATATGAGCCAGCAGTGTGCAGCAGCTGCCAAAAAAGCCAACACAGTTCTAGGCTGCATTAACAGAGGGATAGAATCAAGATCACGCGAAGTGTTAATACCACTTTATAAAGCCTTGGTAAGGCCACACTTGGAATACTGCATACAGTTTTGGTCGCCACGATGTAAAAAGGATATTGAGACTCTAGAAAGAGTGCAGAGAAGAGCAACAAAAATGATCAGGGGACTGGAGGCTAAAACATATGAAGAACGGTTGCAGGAACTGGGTATGTCTAGTTTAATGAAAAGAAGGACCAGGGGTGACATGATAGCAGAGTTCCAATATCTCAGGGGCCGCCACAAAGAAGAGGGAGTCAAACTTTTCTCCAAGGCACCCGAGGGTAGAACAAGAAGCAATGGGTGGAAACTAATCAAGGAGAGAAGCAACTTAGAACTAAGGAGAAATTTCCTGACAGTTAGAACAATTAATCAGTGGAACAGCTTACCTCCAGAAGTTGTGAATGCTCCAACACTAGACATTTTTAAGAAGATGTTGGATAACCATCTGTCTGAAGTAGTGTAGGGTTTCCTGCGTAAGCAGGGGGTTGGACTAGAAGACCTCCAAGGTCCCTTCCAACTCTGTTGTTGTTGTTGTTGTTGTTGTTGTTGTTGTTGTTGTTGTTGTTGTTGTTATTATTAATATTAATATTAATATTAATATTAATTAATATTAATATTAATATTAATATTAATATTAATATTAATATTAATATTAATATTAATATTAATATTAATATTAATATTAATATTAATTAATATTAATATTAATTAATATTATTAATATTATTAATATTAATATTATTAAAATACAGAACAGAATTACAGAGTTGGAAGGGATCTTGGATCTTCTAGTCCAACCCACTGCTCAAGCAGGAGACCCTATACTATTGTGGTACATACATACATTCTACATATTCTACATGTATGTAGAAATAAGTCAAGGCAGAAACATACCTAATAAGACATCCAAAATGGCTTCCTCCGGCCCAGCAAAGCAGTTCCTCTCGACTCTGTGAAAGGGAACTATCTCACTGGGACAGAGAAAGGAAGCTCAGATGACATTAGAGAAAGAAAAGAAAAAGGAAGAAAGAGAAAGGAAGCTCAGATGAGATTAGAGAAAGGAATGAAAGTGGAAGAATAAAGGAAGCCGAAACCAAAGGCTCGTAGGCTAAAAAGTATGAAGAACGGTTACAAGAATTTGGCATGGCTAGTCTATTGAAGACAAGAACCAGGTGTGACATTATAGCAGTTTTGCAATATTTGAGAGGCTCTCAAAAAGGGAGGGGTGGACACAATTTTCTAAAGCACCCGAAGGCCAGAGAAGAAACTATAGGTGCACACTGATCAAGGAAAGATTTAAACTAGAAATGAGAATTTTTAGACAGTCAGAACAATCAACCAATGGAACAGCTTGCCTTAAAAAGTAGTGTGAACTTTGTATGAAAACTGTCTGCAATCTGGGCGTTTGAATTATTCCCCTATGTGTAACCTTACATGCTTTATAAGGCTAGAATTATAACTGAAATCTTTCCCACAATCAGGACATTCGTAAGCTTTCTCTCCTGTGTGAATCCTTCAGTGTATCACCAGCTTGGAATTCCGCTGGAAACTTTTCCCACAATCTGGACACTCATATGGTTTCTCACCTGTACAAGTCCTCTGGCGTTCCTCCAGGTGGGAATTCAGACTGAAACTTTTCCCACTGCAAACATTTGTGATGTTTCTCTCCTGTGTGTGTTCTGTGGTGTACTACCAGGCTGGAATTCCAACTGAGACATCATATGGTTTTTCTCCTGTGTGTCCTCTGGTGTAGAGGGAACCAACCGGTGGTCCGTGAGAAAATTTTGGTGGTCCGCAGTGCACGCGGGTGGAGGAGCTGCTCCGGGTTGACCAATGGGCCAATCCTGTGACTAGAGCTCTGGAATATGGGACTGGCCATCCAGCTTGTGGTGAGGCTGGAAATCTCCGCTGTAGATGGTGGTATGTGTAACTTGCAACTTTGCAGGTGGTGCAATGTGCAAGTAGTAGTGCAGCCCTCACCGGTCGGAACGAGGCATAGGTGCTATTGCGGCAAAGGAGGGAGCGGTGGCACAGGAGGGCCAAAGCAATGAGTGGGCAACTCGCAGCTCTTTCATCCCCCTGCTGTGGCTCCGTCCGCTGAACCCACAAGTGGTTGGCCCAACCCCTCACCCTCTCTTCCCAGTCACTCCTCGCCTGGCCTGAGAAGGGCGACGGCGGTGGATGGGGACTTGCTCAATATTCCAGAGCGGCAGCTAAGCGTCCCTGTAGTTGCTTCATGTCTTGCTGGATCTCGCGGGCGCTTCTTCCAGCCCTTTTTGGTGCTGCGCGCACCTCGGTCGCTCGGGGAGATGCGTGACTTCCTCTCCACCCCGAGACACTGGCCCGGCCCGGCTGTTTGTCTGCCGCTACTGTTGGCGCCTCCATGGCCTGCCCATTGCTGTTGCAGCATTTTTCACAGCACAGTTAAATGTAGCACGCTTCACAATGGGGGGAGATGGTGTCCCTGCCTCCTCCTGGAGCCCATTACAATATGGAGCATCAGCTGTAGCCGGGTCGGGCGAGTGTCTCGGGGCAGAGAGCAGGTCATGCGTCTCCCCGAGCAACTGAGGTGTGTCCAGTACCAACAAAGGTCGAAGAAACACCTGCGAGACTGATAGAGCGCTGGAGAATCAGAATGAGAGAGATGAGAGAGCGACAGAGAGGGATGAGACACACAGAGAGATTAGAGACAGAGAGAAAGAGAGAGACAGAAAGGGAGATACCTGTTTCCCATAGAAAAGAAAACATCAGGAGCCACAAAACCTAGGTAGGCATGGCTGGGGGGGGAGTGTAATGTAACTGAGTGGGAGTTGAGTTGGCCATGCCCTCCCAGCTTTTGTGGCTCCTGGTGTTTTGTTTTCTGTGGGAAACGGGTCAAATGGCTCTTTTGAGTGTTTAAGGTTGCAGAAACAGGTGGCCAAGCTAAGTGCCTGAAGGACCTCATCATGTCACTGGGACTGCAGGTACTTCAGCGAGCGGTGCACTGGATTCATATTAGTGGTCCACGGCATTTAAAATTATGAATTTAGTGGTCCCTGAGGTCCTAAAAATTGGTGACCCCTGCTCTGGTGTACTTCCAACTCGGAATTCCAATTGAAACCTTTCCCACAATCTGGACACTTATATGGCTTCTCTCCAGTGTGAGTCCTCCGGTGTATCACCAGGTTCGAATTCTGACTGAACCTTTTCCCACAATCTGGACACTCATATGGTTTCTCTCCCGTGTGAGTCCTCTGGTGTATCACAAGCTTCGAATTCTGCTGGAAACATTTCCCACAATCCAGACACTGATACGGTTTTTCTCCTGTGTGAGATCTCTGGTGTATCATCAGGTTGGAATTCTGACTGAAACATTTCCCACAATCAGGACATTGAAATGGTTTTACTCCTGTGTGAGTTCTCTGGTGTATCACAAGCTTAGAACGCTGCTTGAAACCTTTTCCACAATCACTACATTTATATGGTTTCTCTCCTGTATGTGTCCTGAGGTGTTCCACCAGGTTGGAATTGCAACGGAATCTTTTACCACAATCCAGGCACTCATACGGTTTTTCTCCTGTGTGAGTCCACTGGTGTTTCACTAGGCAGGAACTCTGAATGAAACGTTTCCCACAATCCAGGCATTGATATGGTTTTTCTCCTGTGTGAGTTCTCTGGTGTTTCACTAGGTAGGAACTCTGACTGAAACTTTTCCCACAAACAGAACATTTATACGGTTTCTCTCCTGTGTGTGTCGTCTTGTGTTCCACAAGGTGGGAATTTTGACTGAAACTTTCCCCACAAACAGGACATTCAAAGAGTTTCTCCCCAGTGTGAGTTCTCTGATGTTTCACTAGGCAGGAACTCCGACTGAAATGTTTCCCACAATCCAGGCACTGATATGGATTTTCTCCTGTGTGCGTTCTCTGATGTATCAACAGGTGGGAATTCCGAATGAAACTTTTGCCACAAACAGGACATTTATATGGTTTCTCTCCTGTGTGTGTCGTCTGGTGTGCCACAAGGTGGGAACTTTGACTGAAAGCTTTCCCACAATCCAGACATTGAAATGGTTTCACTCCTGTGTGAGTACTCTGGTGTATCACAAGCTTAGAACTCTGCTTGAAACCTTTTCCACAATCACTACATTTATACGGTTCCTCTCCTGTGTGTGTCCTCTGGTGTTCCACTAGATTGGAATTCCAACGGAAACTTTTCCCACAATCCAAGCACTCATATGGTTTTTCTCCTGTGTGAGTCCTCTGGTGTTTCACTAGGCAGGAATTCTGACTGAAACGTTTCCCACAATCCAGGCACTGATATGGTTTTTCTCCTGTGTGAGTCCTCTGGTGTATCACCAGGTGGGAATTTTGACTGAAACTTTTCCCACAAACAGGACATTCAAAGAGTTTCTCCCCAGTGTGAGTCCTCTTGTGTCTCACCAGATTCCAATGCATGCTAAATGTTTTGCCACATTGGGAGCACTGATAGAGCTTCTCACCGGTATGGGTCCTTCCATGAATCACAAGGAAGCTTTTCCGAGTAAAGCATTTGCCGCACTGCAAACATTTGTATGGCTTTTCACTGGATGGATCCTGTTGTGCAGAATCAGATGTCATCTGCAATTTGTGTTTGTCCCACATTTGGTAGTCTGCGGGGTTTTTCCAACACTGATATGCTTGGATTCTTGAGGCAAAAAATATTTCTGACCTCTTACCTGGTGGTTGTTTGATTCAAGCCACTCTTTCCTTCCTCAAAGGCCTGCCAGTTTTGGCTATCCATGGAAAATATATCATCCCACTCACTTTCAGGTATTCTCCATTTTTTCTTTACTTAGAAATTATCCTCCTTGACTTTTCATATACTGTTTTCTTCAGTTCCATATACTCTTATTTTTTCCAGGTCAAAACGTTGTTCTTTTATTCTTTCCCTTGTCTCTCATCTGCTGAGGGAGAAGAGTTTTCACACTTTGGAGAGGAATTGAAAAAGATTTTGATTGATGGGTTATTCTGCATTTTAATGCTGCTTCTCATTCTCTGTTGTCCAGAGTGCTCTTCTTGGCATCCTCTTTGTCTGTAAGGTTAATATAAATGGATTAGTTTAATTATTGTTTTTTTTTAATTAAAAAGTTTTTTATTTATAAAACAGATAAAAGAACAAAGAGACAAAACATACAATAAATGCAAAGAAACCGAAAATTGATACTGGCTACTTCATATAAGGAGAACTTATACAAGATGTTTTACAGGTGGCACTTCCCACCAACAAGATTAGCCAAAATGGGTACACATCTTTCTTCATTATGTTGGAAATGTAAAATGCAACCCAGCACATATTATCATATGTGGTGGGAGTGCCACAAAGCACGAGAATTCTGGACAACAATCAAACAATGGCTGGAAGAAATATTAAAAATAAAATTGGACCTCAAACCAGAACTCTTTTTATTAGGGATAACATTAGATAAATATGACAAAAACATAATATACTTAATGCTACATATATTGACTGCCGCAAGGTTAACTTTTGTTCAAAATTGGAAAAAACAAAACATACCCACAGAAGAAGAAATTTTACGCAAAATATTAATATGTGCTGAAATGGATAGGTTAACGTCAGAAATGAAGGGAAAAGATGAAACAAAATACATTGAAACCTGGAACAAATTATATCATTGGTGGGGAGAAAGGAGAACCAAGATTAAAAATTAAAATGGTGGAGATGAAAGGAAAACTATAACTCATGCTTTGCAATTTAAGATAAATAACGACGTATAAATTAGCGGAATGTAAATATGTATACTAGATTACGATTTGTCATGTACTTGTTCTTTACGTTTATTGTATGTTTTGTCAGTTTAATTATTGTTGAAAAATGGCTGCAGGACATGTGAAAGAAGCAAAACACAAAACAAAAAAAAATCCCCACCCCATATATTAGCATGAAAATACAAACAGCAAAATTCTATTTTAATCTCTAATATTACTTATGATCGATTTGGAATATAGAAAACTAACAAGATCCAAGTTCAAATATCGACTCAATCATAAGCATCCATTTTCCCCATGAAAGCCCATTATCGCCGCTATTGTTTATATTAACTCTAGAGCTATTGACAAGAATAATCCGGAAGGATAGAGAAGGGGGCATGGCCAAGCTCCGCGGCGACACGGAGTTCCCCTCGTTCCCGAGGGTATCCTCAATATCTGTGTTGCCTGGGGACCTGGTTCTAATAGAACCATGTCAGAACCGCCTTGTAGGGGTGGGAAGAAGTGGGACACTGCCGGTGATCTGGAAGGGGGCTGCAACCCCCCCCCAAGAGCCGACATAGAGCCCTCGACCGGCGGCATCGGAAAACGACTTGTCATCCAAGCCACGGCAGCCACGAACGGACTGATTGATGTTTTAGAAGCCTGGAAGTCATCTGGAAAGGAAGGTAACTTAAGCAAAGGGCTGGAGGAAAAGAAGAAAAATAGAAGACTGATTTTTGAGGTTTTTTTGCCGGAGGAAAAGCTGGGATTTTTTTTCTCTTTAAAGTTAAAGGGGAACAAAGCATGGAAAGGATTTTGAAAGCGGCTAATTGGCTATTAGAAGATTTTTGAGCGGTTTGGAATATTTGAGAACTTTGAGTTAATTATGGACTTGAGAGATATTTGCTTATACTGACTTAAAATATATAAAGATATTGAATATAAGAAAAAAATTTATGAGATTGCAAATAAGTGTGCCATCTGCTGGTTGGAAGATTTACTTTAACTGTTCACCAGTGGCTCTTTACACAGCTGAAGACCTTGGAGCTTATCCACTTTGTTTTCTTTTTCTACTTACTACAAAAAAAAGAGCTTTCATCTGTTGGCTGCATGAACTTTGAATGAACTCAGAAAGCTAAAATTTATAATAGGCTGTTGGATAGATATTCTCAGACAGCTGGATTTATTATAAAATTTATGATACTGGAGTCATGGAGATGAATGAGTTTGAAGATTTTGCAGCTTTTTTTTAAAGATTATTGTCAAGACCTGAGGAGAGACTTTATGGAGTTTGATAATGAATTCAAGAAGCAAATACAAACCACCAAGGAGATTTTGAATAAAGATAATAATATACAGAAAGCATTGGACAAAAATGAGATTTCTATTAAGGATAACAATAAGAAAAATATTAAGGATTTTGAAAATATGATAACAGAAAATATAATGCAAAGAACAGGTGAAGAAGAAAATCTGGAAGATGAAAATTAAATACAAGAAGATATAGAGAGCTATACAGATATAAAGAAAGAAGATCTTGAAGATGCACAAATAAATGGTTATATTATATATCATGATGATTTTATTGGGGTAAACGGTGTTAAGAGAAAAATAGGGCATGGACAGAGGGATTGGACTTGAAAAAATAAAAAGGAAGGAGGAGAGGTATTAGGAAGAACAGGAAGAGAAATCAGACAAATAGTATTTACAAAGAGGAGAAAAAGAGGAAAGAATAAGGGAGGAAATTGGGGGTACAAAATGATAAAGAAATTAGGGAAATTCAGAAAGAGAGAATGGAAATTCAAAGAAAAAGGCTGATTGAGAGTTGATGATTAAAAAACAAATATTATTAATAAAAAATTTAAGATTGTTAAATATGTACTTGTATTATTAGTGAAAAGAAGACATATAAGTAGAATGATTGAAATGTGTTAATACCTTATAATTTGATATAAATTGGACCTGAGGGATGAATTTTTTAAAACAAATTCTAAATGTGGTATTAGAAAGAAGATCAAATGCAGGGTAAATGGGTGAAATCTTTTAAGATGTATAAATTTGTGCAATTTGAAATTCATTATTATTATTCTTTAATCTATTCTTAAATTTACTAATTATGATTAAAAAACAAATATATTAATAAAAAAATTAAGATTGTTAAATATGTACTTGTATTATTAGTGAAAAGAAGACATATACCGTATTTTTCGGAGTATAAGACGCACCTTTTTACCCCCCAAAAGAGGGTGAAAATTTGGGTGCGTCTTATACACCGAATGTAGCCCTACCCACCTGCCAGCCCCCACCCTTCGGAGGTTTTCAGCCTCCGCGTGTTGCATTTTCAGCCGGTTCCAGCCATTGCTGGCCCCCGCCGCCGCCCAGAGCCGCTGCTGCCATTGCCGCAACCACCCGCCGCCACTGCCCGGAGCCGCTGTCGCCATTGCCACCGCTGCCACCCCCGCCAGCCGCTGCCCCCGCTGCCATTGCTGGCCACCGCTGCTGCCCAGAGCCGCTGCCGCCTCCGCTGCTCACCCCAAAGCGACCTGCCTGACAGGTTTGAAGACCAACTTTCAAGTTTGAAGAGTCCTGGTTTACGGGTTAGTGGTCTTCAAACTTGGCAAGTTTAAGACTTGTGGACTTCAACTCCCATTCCTGAGCTAGCATGACTGGAGGAGGAATTCTGAGAGTTGAAGTCCACTAGTTTTAAACTTGCCAAGTTTGAAGAGCCCTGGTTTAGGGGTTAGGGGTCTTCAAACTTGGCAAGTTTAAGACTTGTAGACTTCAACTCCCATTCCTGAGCAAGGATGACTTGAGGAGGAATTCTGGGAGTTGAAGTCCACAAGTCTTAAAGCTGTCAAGTTTGAAGTTTGTAAAAAGTGTACATGGTTGTAAAAAGAATACATGGTTGTAAAAAGTATTCTGCTACACTGGTATTTTATTAAATAATATATTACTACACCATTTGGTTCAGAATACTTTTTTCCTTGTTTTCCTCCTCTAAAATCTAGGTGCGTCCTATATTCTGGTGCGTCCTATACTCCGAAAAATATGGTAAGTAGAATGATTGAAATGTGATAATACCTTATAATCTGATATAAACTGGATTTGAGGGATGAATTTTTTAAAATTTCTAAATGTGGTATTAGAAAGAAGATCAAATGCAGGGTAAATGGGTGAAATCTTTTAAGAGGTTATTAACTTTAGAAAGACATGACATGCAAATAGGATGGCACAAATTTTTGTGGGATGGTAGACACAAAGCTCACCAGTACTTCCAAAGGTATCATGTTAGATGAGCTATTTTTGAAGTATAGATAAAAATCAAACAACAGATCTACATGGAAATTCCGGCTTGGCTCTCTACATAAGAGGTATTGGTGCATCCAAATTTTATGAACATGGGGAAAGTAACTACGTACAAGTCAGTGATGGCGAACTTTTTTTTCCTTGGGTGCTGAAAGCGGGCTTTCGCACTCTATTGCATGCACACACATGCCCACACCCATAATTCAATGCTCCTCACGCGCCCTGCTCCCCTGTGCATGCGCGCATGACACCACCATGCTGCCCCGCGCATGACCCCCCTGCTCCCCCATTTCCCGACTTCCGGTGGGCCCAGTAGGCCCGTTTTTCATCCTCCCCAGGAGGCTCCAGAGGCTTTCTTGGAGTCTGGGGAGGGCGAAAGCACCCGCACCCGGCCTGTGGAGGCCGAAAACACCCTCCCAGAGCCTCTGAGCGAGCTGAAAATCAGCTGACCCGGCGTGTACATGTGCACTGGAGCTGAGCTAGGGCAAAGGCCCACATGCCAGTAGATATGGCTCCACTTGCCATCTGTGGCACGCGTGCCATAGGTTCGCCATCACGGGTATAAGAACATTCTAAATGAAGAAGGGGATTTAAAATCCAGAAAAATGCTTTTTTAAAGCATTTACTACCTATTCGCCCAAACTGTGACTCTGTGAAGTTCCTGCTTGTTCCAGGGGCCATTTTGTGTGAAGTCCAGCTGCTTCTGCATTGTGTAGTAGTCAGTTGTGTAGCTTTTGTGTTTGTGTGTAAAGTGTGATAGTTGTTGTTGAGCTCTCTGTGACTCTGTGAGGTTCCTGCTTGTTGCAGGGGCCATTTTGTGTGAAGTCAGCTGCTTCTGCATTGTGTGTGAGTCAGTTGTGTAGCTTTTGTGTTGTTTGTGTGAAAGTTGTTTTTTGAGCTCTTTGTGGCTCGGTGAGGTTCCTGCTTGTTCTTGCAGGGGCCATTTTGTGTATTTTTCCATTGTGTATGAGTCAGTTGTGTGGCTTTTGTGTTGTTTGTGTGTGAAGTACGAAAGTTGGTTTTTGAGCTCACCCAGTCACATGACCATCAAACCACGCCCACCCAGTCACATGACAACCAAGAACAGGTTGGGAAAATTTTTAGATTTCACCACTGCACTGTGTCCAATGTTTTTAATGTTTGCTTAATAAAAAAACTGTAAAAAAAAAACTCCTCGCTTGCCAGGAGAAAAACATGTCAATAACAGAAATCAAGTGTTACGTCAAGGGTGAAGGAGATGAGCGCTTACCAATTATTAAAAATATATAAAGTTTTCTTTAAATGTCCCAAATCTGCTAGCAGAAAATTACAGGCAGCAGTTTTAAATCCTGCATTCATCTTAATGGGTTAGTTTTATTATTATTGTTTAAAAAATGGCTGCAGAACATGTGAAAGCAACAACAAAAAAACCCACCGTGTGTATTCATGAAAAAAAATGTCTGGTTTCACCTCTAAAATTAATTATGATTCATTTGGGACATAGAGGGCTAGCAAGATCCAAGATCAAATATCGACTCAATCGTAAGATTCTCTTTTTGGGTTGGGTAAATCACTCCTACATGCACGCATATGAGCACATAAATACAAACCTATCAATTTATGTATGTCTTATAGACCATGGGTCCTCAACTGCGTCCCGCCGAAGCCATTAATCTGCCCTGCGCAGCACAATGAGGCTGCCCCGCCCACATCGCCCTGCCCACCCTTCGGCTGAGCGTAGGACTTACCTCTGCGAGCCGTGCGTGCTGGAACTGAAAGGTAAGGCCAACAATTTTGGCCTGCAGACACTCTCTGGAGGCGGGGTAGGTGAAAAGCAGGGCGCACAGAGGCCCCAGGAGGCCAAAAATTGGGGGACAACCTCCTGTTTTTCACCTCCCCCGCCTCCAGAAGATAGAGAAAGAGAGAGAGAGAGAGAGAGGGAGAGAGAAACAGAAAGAGAGGGAGAAGAGAGACAGAGAGATTTCTCAAGCTCCTTGGGGCTGAGTTTTCTGCAGTGGACCACTAGACTGCTAAACAACTGGGGAAAAAATGATCTAATAAAAAGAAAAGTCCTTTCTTTTTAGCATTCGCTCAAATTGTTTGATCTAAGTTTAGAAAGGGGGGGGAGGGGACACCAATAGATGAAATGGTGCCCAACAACTATTCAAGATATAAAGCATCCGTGTTGCCCATGAAGCTCCTCGCTTCCCAGGAAAACCACCTGTCAATAAAATCACACAAATCAACAGGTACGTGAAAGCTGCTTTTTAAGATGGGTGTTTAAGAAATAGGAAATAAATACATTTTTAAATCTCCCAGCAGAAAATCACAGGCAGCAGTTTTAAATGGTGCAGCCCCAGAGGAATAAAATTTGGGAAGGGGAATAATATGTAGCAGCAGCCAACACGATTCACCCTCGCTGCTTCCTCTGCATCTACGCCGTGGAGGACCCCAAAGGGCCCGACTTGCTCCCGGCTTCTCCTCCGACCTTCCCTCCACTCACCTCCGGGGATCCGCTTCCACCCTTGAAACAGCACAAGAGGCTCCGCCGATGCCATCCTCCTCCCGTGGGTGAGCTGGAAGAGGAAGTAACTCTGCCCTTCGCCTCGTCTCTCTACAGCCGCTCTAGCAATCAACTACTCCATCGTTTCAACCCGTTCAATCTCAGCCTCTGACTCTTCCCTATAATAGCTCAGTCGCCGCTGTACCGTGTTGTTTCTCTATAGCGCGCCATCTAGCGACACATGGCGGAAGAACATGCTCGTTCTACCCTAAAGATATTCTCATTGATTCCGTGCTTCTTTGCGTGCCATTAAGTCCTATTGGACTCCTATCAATAGCTTTTCTCCCTGAGGCTCCATCCCAAACCTTTTCTTTCAGGTCCCCAAGAGGGCATTCCTTGTCCCTGGAGTTGAGCCCGAAGCTTCTTTTGCCAGAAACGGCCACTAAACCAAAGGAAAACGCCCTTTTGGCGGGGGAGGGGGACTAGAAATGACGTGCAAATAGGAAAAGAAAGAGTACAACCCCCCCCCCCCCGTTTCCGATACCTTTCCTTCTTGGAGTGTGTCTGTGTCTGTGTGTGCGCAGGATGACTCTTCAAAACTTGCCTCTGCAACTTAGAGAAGCTAAGACTGAAGCTTGACCCCTGGTCTCTTCTGTGATTTTAGTTTCTTTTAGATTTAGATTTAGATTTATTATTAGAGTTGGAAGGGACCTTGTAGGTCATCTAGTCCAACCCCCTGCTCAAGCAGGAGTTCCTACACCATTTGAGACAGATGGCAGTCCAGTCTCCTCTTGAAGGTCGCAAGTGTTGGGGCTCTCACAACCTCCGCTGGCAAGCTGTTCCACTGGTTGATCGCTCTCACCGTCAGAAAGTTTCTCCCCACTTCCAGGTTGACTCTCTCCTTGGTCAGCTTCCATCCATTATTCCTTGTTTGGCTTTCTGGTGCCATAGAGAACAGCTTGACCCCCTCCTCTCTGTGGCATCCCCTCAAGTATTGGAACACTGCTATCATGTCACCCCTGGTCCTTCTCTTCGCCAGACTGGCCAAGCTCAGTTCCTGCAACCGCTCTTTGTATGTTTTATTTTCCAGACCCTTTATCATCCTGGTTGCTCTCTTCTGCACTTTCTCTAGGGTTTCAATGTCTTTTTTGTAGTGTGGTGACCAAAACTGGATGCTTCCATGTTCAGCTAACTTCCATGTTCAGCTAACTTCCATGTTCAGCTAACTTCCATGTTCAGCTAACTTCCATGTTCAGCTAACTTCCATGTTCAGCTAACTTCCATGTTCAGCTAACTTCCATGTTCAGCTAACCAGCATGGTATATCCTATTGGTGCTCCATCCCTTCTTAGCAATGGAAAGTCTGGCACCAATTCTCTATGGCGGGGTCCCCAAACTTGGCAACTTTAAGACTTATGGACTTCAGCTCCCAGAATTCTCCAGCCAGCTATGCTATGCTATGCTGGCTGGAGAATTCTGGGAGTTGAAGTCCACAAGTCTTAAAGTTGCCAAGTTTGAAGACCTGTGGTCAATGGAGATTCTCAGTTAGCCAGGTCATGATATCAATGGATTTCCAGAAAAATTAAAGGAACTGCTTTGGTCGCGCTGATGGATGATCTCTGGCGAGCCCGAGATGGGTGTTTTTCCTCCATCTTGGTGCTACTTGACCTCTCAGCTGCTTTCGATACCGTTGACCATGGTATCCTGTGCCGACTAAGGGAGTTGAGAGTGGGTGGCACCATTCTACGGTGGTTCTCCTATCTCTCTGGTCGGTCAGTCGGTGTTGGCAAGGGGACAGAGATCAACCCCTAGGCCCCTGTGTCTGTGGGGTGCCTCAGGGTTCGGTTCTCTCCCACCTCTTATTTAACATCTACATGAAACCACTGGGTGAGATCATCCGACGACATGGGGTGAGGTTCCAGCAGTATGCTGATACCCATCTCCACCCCATGTCAATTCAGTGAAGCAGTGGACGTAATGGGTCAGTGCCTGGAAGATGTAAGGATCTGGATGGGAGTCAACAGGCTCAAACTAAACCCAGACAAGACCGAGTGGATGTGGATATTGCCTCCAAAGGACCAGGTAGATCGTCCTTCCATTGTTCTGGGGGGAGAAAATTTAATCCCCACATAACGGGTTCGCAATTTGGGTGTCCTCTTAGACCCACAGCTGAGATTAGACCACCACCTGACAGCTGTGGCTAGGGGGACCTTCGCACAGGTTCGCCTACTGCACCAATTGTGGACCTATTTGGATCAAGAGGCTCTACTCACAGTCACTCATGCTCTTATCACCTCACGGCTTGATTACTGCAATGCACTCTACATGGGGCTACCCTTGAAGAGTGTTCGGAGACTACAGTTAGTCCAGAATGCAGCTGCACGAGCTGTTGTGGGTGCCTCAAGATACACTTACACTAAGCCCATCCTTCGCCAGCTGCACTGGCTTCCGATTGGTCTCCAGATGCAATTTAAGGTGTTGGTTCTTACCTTTAAAGCCCTATATGGCTCAGGACCAGTTTATCTGTGTGACCGTCTTCTACTGCATTCCTCCCAGCGCCTAGTGAGATCGCACAGGGTCGGCCTTTTCCAGGTCCCGTCAGCTAGACAATGTCGGCTGGCGGGTCCGCGGGGGAGGGCCTTCTCTGTAGCGGCTCCGACTCTTTGGAACCAACTACCTCCCGAGATCCGTACTACTCCCACCTTACTGGCCTTCCGGAAAGCGGTTAAGACCTGGCTTTTCCGGCAGGCCTGCGGCCAATGACCCTAAGATGTGGTCTTGTTAGATCGGCCCACGTATGCATGAGTGAGTGAAAGTTCTTTTAAATATTGATAGTATTTTAACATGTTTTTTAAATTGCTTTTATTGATTGTATGTTTCTATACCTGCTGTTAGCCGCCCAGAGTCCCCTGGGAGTTGGGCGGCATAGAAATTTTAATAAATAAATAAATAAATACGCATTTCACTTCAATTTGAGATGCAGACAACATCTCCAGCAGTCTGCACCTGTCTTGAAGAGTAAAAGGGACACAGGACAGAAAACATCCTGCGGCCACGAAGACTCCACACCCATTCGCACTACTCATGTGACCCTGAGGATACAGATAAACCTCCAGGTGTCCTCAAAGACTCTCTGAAAGAAGGCAAATGACCAGTTGTCTGCAAGGACTAGGAATCCTTCCATCCCCCACCATCCAGTCAGAGCTGAAGAAGCTTCTTGGATGAGAAGCAAAACGTTTTCAAAGAAAAACCAGTTGCCTCCTGATAAAGCAGCTCTTGTCAGGGTTCCAAGTAACAGACCCAATGCAATCAAAACTCCGAGGCCAAACTGCTCCTCAAAATCCAGATTTATTAGGCAGGTCATATTGGTACATCTGGTGAAAACACGACTCTGAAGGTCCCCGAGGTTTTCCCCACCCAAATTAAAAATCAAAGTTCTTCCCCCCCCAGTCCACAGGTCCATCACATGGTCCAACCAGGTCACAGTCCCAACTCCAGCTGGTTTCAGTCCATGCCTCCCCAGCACCTGGTGAGAACGTCCCTGGTTCCCAGGATAATGAATTTTATTTTTTGCTACAGATCCCCAGCTATCCCTATTCCCCCCCCTCCCGTTCCCACAGTTCCAACCAGCCTTGCTAAGGCAGCCCTGAAGACTTTCCAAAATGGCTTCAGGGTTGACAGCACTAGCACTAATTAGCAATAGCAATAGCACTTAGACTTATATACCGCTTCATAGTGCTTTACAGCTCTCTCTAAGCGGTTTACAGAGTTCAGCATATTTCCCCCAACAATCTGGGTCCTCATTTTACCGACCTCAGAAGGATGGAAGGCTGAGTCAACCTTGAGCCGGTGAGATTTGAACAGCTGAACTGCTGAACTAGCAGTAGCCTGCAGTGCTGCATTTAACCACTGCACCATCTCGGCTCTTAATTGCTGTTGCAACCCGAGAACCACCCATATTTCTTTGCCATGTCAGGAGAGGGCTGGAAGAGTAATTTCCCCCCTTCCGGACAGTTTGCATCCTGGTAGGCTTTATACCTTCAACAGCAGTTTTCTATGCTGAAAACTGAAGAGGGCAATGCAATGTTGGAAGCCTGGGACTTCACCTCACCCTCTGCTTGCAGCTCTGATTTTGCTACCCGGAGAAAGGGCTGTGGAGGAGGAAGACACCTGGGCCCTTATCAGTCCTTTTATATTGGAAGACCCATTAGAAACCGGAGGTAAACTGATTCAAAAAGTAGAAGAATTTGGCGAGGTAGCGGGACTTATGATCAATAAAAATAAATCCAAACTAATAACTAAAAATCTTACAAAGAGACACAAAATTGAATTGGAAGAGAAAATAAAAATACAAATAACTAAGAAAATAAAATATTTAGGGATTTGGCTTGCAGCGAAGTGCTCCTCAATTAAGGAGGATAATTATGATAAAATACTACAGCAAATAAAAACAGATCTAGAAAATTGGAAAACTTTACAGATTTCATTTTTAGGGAGGATTGCTACAGTCAAAATGAAAATATTGCCAAAAATATTATTTTTGTGTCAAGTGATTCCAATTAAATTAGGGAAAACATTCTTTGAAGATTTAAATACATTAGTTACCAAATTCATATGGCAAGGGAAAAAGCCTAGTATTAAGTTAAAACTTTTGCAAGATACGAAAGATAAAGGAGGTTTGGCACTACCTGACTGGGAAATATATCTGCATCTATCTTAACTTGGTTAAAAGATTGAATGGAATTAAGAAACAAAAGGATTTTAGTTATAGAAGGACACAACCTGCAAGCGGGATGGCACGCATTCCAATGGGATGAAAAGTATAAAACGCATAGCTATTTCCAAAGGCATATAGTAAGGAATGCACTCTTACAGATTTGAGGCATGAGCATGATACAAAAATCCCAATGTGGTTATCCACAATAGAAGCATTGAAGCATCCAAATTTAATTGATATAGAAAATTAGATATAAGGATTTGTTAAACGAACAGGGAAACTTGAAAACAAAACAAGAATTGGAACATGACTTAGGTAGAGTGATTGATTGGTGGACATATATACATATCCAGTTTAAATACAAAGAGGATAAAAAACTATATGAAATGCAAAAGGATTGGCAAGAATTGGACAAAAGTATACAAGGAACAGAGGAAAAATTAATTAGCAAAATATATATTTATTGAGATACAAAATGGAAGACGAGGTCGTCAAAGAAACAATGATTAAATGGGCAAAATTTCTTAGATATAATATAGAAGTGGAGAATTGGAGAAAAAATGTGGGAAATAAATATAAAATTGACTATGTCGTCGGCATTCAAGGAAAACCAGTTGAAGATGTTTTACAGATGGCATCTTCCACCAGCAAGGCTGGCGGAAGTACCTCACCAACGTGCTGGAAGTGTAAAAAAAGTAATACGGAACGTATTACTATCTATGGTGGACATGTCCATCTGCAAAAAAAATATTGGGCCAAATAGTTGGAGGACATAATCGACCAACCCATAGATTGGAAACCAGAGACATTTTTGTTGGGAATACTTAATAGAAAATACATTAAAGAAATACAATATCTAATTTTACATATAATTACGGCTGCAAAAATAGCATAGGCACAGAACTGGAAAAATGATAACATACCAAGTGAGGAAGAACTGATAAGAAAAATTCTGGACTGTGCAGAGATGGATAAGATAATGAAGCAGATAAAGGAAAAGGAAGATACAGATTATTATGCAGTATCCATAAATGGTATAACTTTCTGGAGATTAGAAATAGTAAACAAGAATGAATGGGGAAATGAGATAAAAGGTATGATGTTTGTAATAATGTAAAGCTATAACTAATATGCATGAAGAAATATATATAGAAACAAGGGATAATGGGACAATAAGGATAAATATATTTAAAGATGATTAGGGGGGGAAATGTAAATAATAGAATACTACCGTTACGAAACTGCTGTAAAAAAGGAATATATGTTCAGTGTCGGTGTTTGTCATGTTTTGTTGTTTTAAAAAGAAAAAAAAATTAGATGTAGAAATAACTCAAGGTGGCAAATATACCTCACAGAGATTATAATAATAATAATAATAATAATAATAACAACAGGGTTGGAAGGGACCTTGGAGGTCTTCTAGTCCAACCCCCTTCCTAGGCAGGAAACCCTACACTACTTCAGACAAATGGTTATCCAACATCTTCTTAAAAACTTCCAGTGTTGGAGCATTCACAACTTCTGGAGGCAGGCTGTTCCACTGATTATTTGTTCTAACTGTCAGGAAATTTCTCCTTAGTTCTAAGTTACTTCTCTACTTGTTTATTTTCCACCCATTGCTTCTTGTTCTACCCTCAGGTGCTTTGGAGAATAGTTTGACTCCCCCTTCTTTGTGGCAACCCCTGAGATATTGGAACACTGCTATCATGTCTCCCCTGGTCCTTCTTTTCATTAAACTAGACATACCCAGTTCCTGCAACCGTTCTTCATGTTTTAGCCTCCAGTCCCCTAATCATCTTTGTTGCTCTTCTCTGCACTTTTTCCAGAGTCTCAACATCCCTTTTACATCGTGGTGACCAAAACTGAATGCAGTATTCCAAGTGTGGCCTTACCAAGGCATTATAAAGTGGTATTATCACTTCGCGTGATCTTGATTCTATCCCTCTGTTAATGCAGCCTAGAACTGTGTTGGCTTTTTTGGTAGCTGTTGCACACTGCTGGCTCATATTTAAATGGTTGTCCACTAGGACTCCAAGATCCCTCTTGCAGTTACTACTGTTGAGCAAGGTACCACATATACTGTACCTGTGCATTTTGTTTTTCTTGCCTAAATGTAGAACCTTACTTTTTTCACCATTGAATTTCATTTTGTTTGATAGCGCCCAATGTTCAAGTCTGTCAAGATCCTTCTGTATCTTGAGCCTATCTTCTGGAGAGTTGGCTATTCCTGCCAGTTTGGTGTCATCTGCAAATTTGATGAATTCTCCATCTATCCCCTCGTCCAAGTCATTGATGAAGATGTTGAAGAGTACTGGGCCTAAAACAGAGACTTTTATTTATTTATTTATTTGTGAGATTTATATACCGCCTCACAGTGCAAGCACTCTCTAAGCGGTTTACACCAGTAAGCAATGTATATTTATATTGCCCCCAACAATCTGGGTCCTCATTTTACCGACCTCGGAAGGATGGAAGGCTGAGTCAACCTTGAGCTGGTGAGTTTTGAACCGCTGAACTGCGGATCACAGTCAGTTAAAGTGGCCTGCAGTACTGCGCTCTAACTGCTGCGCCACTTCGGCTCTTGGGGTACTTCACTGCATACTTCCCTCCATGTAGATGCAGTTCCATTGAGCATTACACATTGAGTGCGGTTGGTTAGCCAGTATTGAATCCATCTGGTGGTGTTACTGTCTATCCCACATTTTTCTACTTTATCTAGTAGTAGGTTATGGTCTACTTTATCAAAAGCCTTACTAAAGTCCAAGTAAACCACATGCCTTTTCTCTGGCCTACCATGGCAATTCCCCTGGACACTGTGAAAAGGAACAGCCACACAACTCCAGAGAAAGGAAGCTCAGATTTCCCTCATGTTTGATACCAAGACATATTTGACTAAAAAGAATAAGGCAATAAATTAAATGGTTAATTTCTCAACTGGGCTTCCAAAGTGAAGAGAAATGAAATTCAAGATTCCTCTATGCATGTCGAATTTTGCTTTATATGGAATTTCTTGTGTGCGATAAGAGAGGAATTTTGTGTGAAACTTTTCCCACAATCCTGGCACTCATATGGTTTCTCTCCCGTGTGAGTCCTCTGGTGTATCACAAGCTTAGAATTCTGCTGGAAACTTTTCCCACAATCCAGACACTGATACGGTTTTTCTCCAGTGTGAGTTCTCTGGTGTATCATCAGGTTGGAATTCTGACTGAAACTTTTCCCACAATCCGGACATTGAAATGGTTTTACTCCTGTGTGAGTTCTCTGGTGTATCACAAGCTTAGAACGCTGCTTGAAAGCTTTTCCACAATCACTACATTTATATGGTTTCTCTCCTGTGTGTGTCCTGTGGTGTTCCACCAGGTTGGAATTCCAACGGAAACTTTTCCCACAATCCAGGCACTGATATGGTTTTTCTCCTGTGTGAGTTCTCTGGTGTATCACAAGGTGGGAATTCCGAATGAAACTCTTCCCACAATCCAGGCACTCATACAGTTTTTCTCCTCTGTGAGTCCTCTGGTGTTTCACTAGGTAGGAACTCAGGATGAAACATTTCCCACAATCCAGGCACTCGTACGGTTTTTCTCCTGTGTGAGTCCTCTGGTGTTTCATGAGGTCGGAATTCTGATTGAATTGTTTCCCACAATCCAGGCACCCATACGGTTTTTCTCCTGTGTGAGTCCTCTGGTGTATCACAAGGTGGGAATTCCGAATGAAACTTTTGCCACAATCCAGGCATTCATACGGTTTTTCTCCTGTGTGTGTCCTCTGGTGTTCCACTAGGTCGGAACTCTGAATGAAACATTTCCCACAATCCAGGCACTCATACGGTTTTTCTCCTGTGTGAGTCCTCTGGTGTTTCACTAGGTAGGAACTCTGAATGAAACGTTTACCACAATCCAGGCATTCATACGGTTTTTCTCCTGTGTGTGTCCTCTTGTGTACCACAAGGTGGGAATTTTCACTGAAACCTTTCCCACAATCCGGACATTGAAATGGTTTTACTCCGGTGTGAGTCCTCTGGTGTACCACCAGGTGGGAATTCTGACTGAAACATTTCCCACAATCCAGGCACTGATACGGTTTTTCTCCTGTGTGAGTCCTCTGGTGTATCACCAGGTGGGAATTTCGACTGAAACTTTTCCCACAAACAGGACATTCAAAGAGTTTCTCCCCAGTGTGAGTCCTCTTGTGCCTCACCAGATTCCAATGCATGCTAAATGTTTTGCCACATTGGGAGCACTGATAGAGCTTCTCACCGGTATGGGTCCTTCCATGAATCACAAGGAAGCTTTTCCGAGTAAAGCATTTGCCGCACTGTAAACATTTGTATGGCTTTTCATTGGATGGATCCCGTTGTGCAGAATCAGATGTCATCTGCAATCTGTGTTTGTCCCACGTTAGGCAGTCTGTGGGAGTTCTCTAAGACTGATATTCTTGGATTCTTGAGGCAAAAAATATTTCTGACCTCTTACCTGGTGGTTGTTTGATTCAAGCCACTCTTTCCTTCCTCAAAGGCCTGCCAGTTTTGGCTATCCACGGAACATATTTCAGGTATTCTCCATTTTTTCTTTACTTAGAAATTATCCTCCTTGACTTTTCATGTATTGTTTTCTTCAGTTCCATATACTCTATTTTTTCCAGGTCAAAACTGTGTTCTTTTATTCTTTCCCTTGTCTCTCATCTGTGGAGGAAGAAGAGTTTTCACACTTTGCAGAGGAATTGAAAAAGATTTTGATTGATGGATTATTTTGCACTTTAATGCTGTTTCTCATTCTCTGTTGTCCAGAGTGCTCTTCTTGGCATACTCTTTGTCTGTAAGGTTAATATAAATGGATTAGTTTAATTATTGTTGAAAAATGGCTGCAGGACATGTGAAAGCAGCAAAAAAAAATCCCCATCCCATATATTACCATGAAAATACAAACACCAAAATTCTATTTTAATCTCTAATATTACTTATGATTGATTTGGAATATAGAAAGAAGACTAACAAGATCCAAGTTCAAATATCGACTCAATCATAAGCTTCCATCCACGCACGTCTCACAGTGGGGCGCAATTTGGGGGTGGCAGGTTGGGCGGGATGGAGTGGGCTGCGAGACGCGCGTCCTACCTGCGACTTGTAGCTCCGTCGCGTTCCTCGCCGTTGTGTCCAGGGAAGCACGTTGTAAAAAAAAAAAACCTCGAGAGTTCCAGAAGTTTGATTGAACTTGCGAGTTTTTTTTTTTAGCAATGTGCTTCCCTGGAAACCACGGTGAGGAATGCGACGGAGCTGAAAGTCTCCGGTAGGAGGCGTTTCTCGTAGCCCAACACATCCCACCCCAACCCAATTGCAACAGCAGCCTGGCTGCTTCCCTTCCCTTCGCCAGCCTCCCTTGCATGAAATTTGCCAGCCAAATACCAGGGAGGGGCTGTAGTATCCCTGCCACCGCTTAGGCAGAGATGCCGAAGCTTTTCCTAAAAATAGGGAGCAAGCCAACTGCGGGTGGCATCAGCTGCAAGGCGTACCTGCCACAAACGCAAATATTCTGAGGTTAAAAGCCGGGGCAGCAAAGCAGCAAACCTTTCAGCGGCGGGATCCCTGTCCCCTGGAACCGCGCCTCAGCCACAGGTTTGCAGGCGCACGAAGCCCCCCCGGACTCAGAACTGCCCAACTTTGCGACCTTGAGGGCAACAGCGGCCAGAGTCACCCTTCTCCACCCTGCCTGTGCCGCAACATTGACCCCAAGCTGACGCTCCCTATTTTTAGGAAACGCTTCGGTGTCTCCGCCTAAGTGGTCGTGGGGATACTACAGCCCCTCCCAGGTATTTGGCTGGCAAACTTTGCGCAACAGAGGCTGGGCAGCGGAGAAAAAAAAAGCCAAGTGGCTCTTCTTGCTTTTCTGGGCTGTCGTGCAGAATTAATTTTAGTGGGGGAGTGCACCGTCACTGCCGAGTTTCCCCTTTTCTCTCTGGGGACCCTGCTCAGCTTTGTGCTTCAGAGGACGCGCGACGCGCGAGCCTCTTTAGAAGCCCCCTCCTTCTAAACTTTGCAAGGATAATCCCGCTGCTTGGTTTGGGGCGGACGGTGCCTGGCAGGCCCAGGTGCGGTGGGTGGGCAGGCGGATGGAGCAGCTGCGTGGCTTGCTTGGGTTGAGAGGATTTGGGCAGCATTTACACGGTTGGGATGCCTGCACGATCCCTGGCTTCTGAGGCAGGTGAGGCCCAGAGAGGAGGCGCTGCGAGGGAGCCCATTTCTCACATTGCCCTGCGAGACGTCACCTTGAGCAGGCAAGGAGCTGGAGGCAGGGGAGGGTCAGTCTCCTTACCCAGTTGCCTGCCCTCCGCTGTTTTCATCAAGGTGCGTGTGTGTGTGTGTGTGTGTGTGTGTGTGTGTGTGTGTGTGTGTGTGAGAGAGAGAGAGAGAGAGAGAGAGAGAGAGAGAGAGAGAGAGAGAGAGAGGGAGGGAGGGAGAGAGAGAGAGAAACGGCAGAGAGGAAACTCTTTCAAACAGCGTTGCCTGCAATTCTTGTTACTCCCATCCATCATTTCTCTCTCTCTCTCTCTCTCTCTCTCTCTCTCTCTCTCTCTCTCTCTCTCTCTCTCTCTCTCTCTCTCTCATTCTCTCTCACACACGCAGAAATTTGATCGCTGAAAGGGACACGTTGCCCATTGCTTCTATTGTAAGCATGCGCTTCCCACAATCGCCTGTCCTTTTCTCAAGCAGCAGCAGCCGGGTAGAGGAGGGGGGGTGATTCCAACGGGCCACATGGCTTTCTGCCTCATTGTAGCAGGAGCCTAAGCAACACCCACGGAGCACAAGGTGAGCTGCGGAACAGAGAGGCCCTCGGCTGCAAGGTTGCCTAGCGCTGTGGGCCAAGCTGGGGCTCGCAATAGTATTTATTTATTTATTAGTGACATTTATATACCGCCTCACAGTGCAAGCATTCTCTAAGCAGTTTACATCAGTAAGCAATGTATATTTATATTGCCCCCAACAATCTGGGTCCTAGTTTTACCTACCTCGGAAGGAAGGAAGGCTGAGTTAACCTTGAGCCGGTGAGATTTGAACCGCTGACCTGAGGATCACAGTCAGCTAAAGTGGCCTGCAGTACCCCACTCTAACCACTACGCCACCTCAGCTCTCCAGGCGCTGAAATATCTCCAGGCGCCCGGAGAGACAGAACTTCCGGCCCTCGCTGGATCAGCTGATCCGCGGGCCGAGGTTAAGGGCCCAGCAGCCTTGAGGTGACCAGGGAAGAGAAGGGCTGCCTCCTGTGCTGGCCACGCCGACCCCTTCACTAGGCCTTATTTTCGGGGGAGTATATTTAAACCCTCCCCAAAAATCAGGCTTGATCTTATTTTCAGGACATGTCCTATTTTCGGGGAAACACGGTATTCGTCTGAACTGTGACTCTGTGAGGTTCCTGCTTGTTGCAGGGGCTATTTTGTGTGAAGTCAGCTGCTTCTGCATTGCGTGTGAGTCAGTTGTGTAGGTTTTGTGTTGTTTGTATGTGAAGTACGAAAGTTGGGTTTTTGAGCTCTTTGTGGCTCTGTGAGGTTCCTGCTTGTTGTTGCAGGGGCCATTTTGTGCGCTTTTCCATTGTGTGTGAGTTGTGTGGTTTTTGTATTGTTTGTGTGTGACATGTGAAAGTTGGTTTTTGAGCTCACCCGGTCACATGACCATGACCACCAAGCCACGCCCACCCAGTCACATGACCAAGCCACGCCCACAGAACCGGTAGGGAAAATTTTTAGATTTCACCACTGCACTTGTCCAATGTTTTTAATGTTTGTTTAATAAAAGAAACTTACCGTATTTTTCGGAGTATAAGACACACCTTTTTACCCCGCAAAAGAGGGTGAAAACTTGGGTGTGTCTTATACACCGAATGTAGACCCAGCCACCCCTACCCTTTAGCCTCTGTCTTCCAGCAGTTTACCTGCTTGTAGCAAACAGGGAAGAGCTTGTTAAGACAAGCAAGTCCTTAGCAGCTTCCCGACCCTCAGCTGATTTGCCACATGCTAAAATGAAACTGAAACTTGATGCAAAGAGGCAAATAGTTGGGAGAGACACGCATATTTTTATTTTCTGCTTAACAGGATGCAAGGGTGTAAGTGAATAACTATAAATGTCTGCAGAATGTTTAAATTATTAGACTTATTTTTTAAAGACTGCTTTATTATTTGCTTTGCTGACTGCTTTATTATTTGCTTTGCTGGCTGTGGAATTCTGGGAGTTGAAGTCCACAAGTCTTAAAGTTGCCAAGGTTAGAGACCCCTGTTCTAGACAACTTAACAAAACAAAGAAGCTTTTTAAAATAAATGCTTGCTCTGAAGAGTCACCAGGCCTCTTGCTATTGTATCTTCTTTTAAATAATAGAGAATAATGTATACTGCCAGAAATTTTAATTAATTTTAACAGCTCTGTACAAGTATAGTCTGAAATGTAACAGTGTCCTGTTTAGTATTAGAGTTAAATCCTGACTTACCTTGGAGTAGATCTATTTAAATAATTGGGAAGAGTTAGTGTGATTACATTTAAGAAAACTTTCTGGCATAATGTACATTTCTCCAATTTTTTGCTATTTCTATGGGTCAGGCACACATGCACAGAAATACACAGCAAGCAGTGTATATCATCTGTGCTGTTTGCTGTTTGGCAAATTGCTTGGAGGCAGAGGCCTTTTTTCCTTGTTTCCTCCCCCAAAACTAAGGTGCGTCTTATACTCCGGTGCGTCTTATACTCCAAAAAATACGGTAAAAAAAACCCCTCCTCGCTTGCCAGGAGAAAAACATGTCAATAACAGAAATCAAAAGTGTTACATGAAGGCTGAAGGAGATGGGCGCTTACCAATTATTAAAAATATATAAAGTTTTCTTGAAATGTCCCAAATCTGTTAGCAGAAAATTACAGGCAGCAGTTTTAAATCCTGCATTCATCTTAATGGGTTAGTTTTATTATTATTGTTTAAAAAATGGCTGCAGAACATGTGAAAGCAACAACAAAAAAAAACCACCGTGTGTATTCATGAAAAAAAATGTCTGGTTTCTCCTGTAAAATTAATTATGATTCATTTGGGACAGAGGGCTAGCAAGATCAAAGATCGACTCAATCGTAAGATTCTCTTTTTGGGTTGGGTAAATCACTCCTACATGCACGCATATGAGCACATAAATACAAACCTATCAATTTATGTATGTAGACTATGGGTCCTCAAACTATGGCGCGCAGGTCGCATGCGTCCCGCTGAAGCCATTAATCCGGCCCACGCTGCCCTGCCCACATCGCCCTGCCCACCCTTCGGCCGAGCACAGGACTTACCTCTGCGAGCTGCGTGGGCTGGAACTGAAAGGTAAGGCCAACAATTTTGGCCTGCAGAGATGTTCTGGAGGAGGGGGAGGTGAAAAGCCGGCTTCACGGATGCCCCAGGAGGCCAAAAATTGGGGGGAAACGGCCCGTTTTTCACCTCCCCCGCCTCCAGAACGTCTCTGCAGGGAGAGAGAGAAACAGAAAGAGAGGGAGGAGACAGAGAGAGATTTCTCCAGCTCCTTGGGGCTGAGTTTTCTGAAGTGGACCACTAGACTGCTAAACAACTGAAAAAAATGATCTAATAAAAAGAAAAGTCAATCAAAAGAGCAACATGCAAACAAAAGCAAATAAAACACCCCCAGGAGCAAAACAAATTAAACTTTAATTTGTGTGCATTGTTTAATGGATTGTTAAATTGGCCATGACCACCTAGTCACATGACCATCTAGCCACACCCAGCCAGCCAGGCTCTCCAACAGTCTGAGGGATTGTGAATTCTCCCCCCCCCACTTTAAAAAGTTTGAGGACCCCTGATGTAGACAATATATGTGTATTTCAGTGTGCAAAATGTTCCAGATGCACCGGCTCTCTGGAATAAACTAACCCCCCCCCCGGCATTATTCCCACCCTGCCAGCCTTCAGAAAAGCAGTAAAAACATGGCTTTGTCGACAGGCCTGGGGCCAATGATTTTAATACACCGATCACTCTTGGCCCCATGAATGATTTATTGTATGGGTTTTTAAATTGTGGTTTTTAATGTTTTTAAATGTTTTAATATCTATTGTTTTTAATGCTTTTTATATTTGTTGTTGCATGTGAATCTTGACTGTTGTGAGCCGCCCAGAGTTTCTGCGGAGTGGGCGGCATACAAATGCAACTAATAAATAAATAAATAAATAACAAATTTGCTCAAATTTTTTGATCTTAAAGCATCCCTTTTGCCCATGAAGCTCCTCACTTGCCATCAAAACAACATGTCAATAAAATCTCAAGGAATCAAGTGTTTCGTGAAGCGTGAGGGAGATGGGCGGTTAAGAAATATGAAAAATAAGGACTTTTTAAATGTCCCAAAACTCCCAGCAGAAAATCACAGGCAGCAGTTTTAAATCATGCGGCATAACGTTTGGGAAGAATATGCAGCAGTAGCCACCATGTTCCACCCTCGTTGCTTCCTCTGCATCTACCCCGTGCAGGAACCCAAAGGGCCCGACTTATTCCCGGCTTCTCCTCCGACCTGCCCTCCACTCACCTCCCGGGAGCCGCTTCCACCCTTGAAATTGCACAAGAGGCTCCGCCGACGCCATCCTCCTCCCGTGGGTGAGCCGGAAGAGGAAGTTATTCTGCCCTTCGCCTCCTCTAGCAATCCACTACTCTATCGTTTCAACCCGTTCAATCACAGCCTCTGACCTTTCCCTAGAATAGCTCAATCACCGCTGTACCGAGTATTGTTTCTCTATAGCGCGCCATCTAGCGGCACATGGCGGAAGAACATGCTCGTTCTACCCTAAAGATGTTCTCATTGATTCTGTGCTTCCTTAAGTGTCATCAAGTCCTATTCTTCGCCTATCCAACTCATCGATCGCTTTTCTCCCTGAGGCTCCATCCCAAACCTTTCCTTTCAGGTCCCCCAAGAGGGCACTCCTTGTTCCTGGAGCTGAGCCCGAAGCTTCGTTTGCCAGAAGCGGCAACTAAACGAAAGGAAAGCTCCATTTTGCAGGGGGACTAGAAATGACGTGCAAATAGGAAGAGAGAATGCACCCCGCCCCGTTTCCGATGGCTTTTCTTCTTGGTCTGTGTGTGCGTGCAGGATGGCTCCTCAAAACCTGCCTCTGCAACTTAGAGAAGCTAAGACTGAAGCTTGACCCCTGGTCTCTTCTGTGATTTTAGTTTCTTTTACTCCCATATTCAGCTAACCAGCATGGTATATCCCCGTGGTGGCGAACCTATGGCACGCGTGCCACAGGTGGCACGCGGAGCCATAGCGGAGGGCACGCGAGCGTTGCCCACCGGCAAACCGGAAGTGTGGAAAAACGCACTTCCGGTTTGCCGGTGAGCTGTTTTTTGCACTCCGGAGGGTTCAGGGAAGGTCCCTGAAGCCCCGAATGCAAAAAACTACAAAACAGACAAACCGGAAGTGCATTTCTCTGCACTTCCGGTTTGTCCGTTTTGTAGTTTTTTGCATTCCGGGGCTTCAGGGACCTTCCCTGAACCCTCCGGAGTGCAAAAAACAGCTCACCGGCAAACCGGAAGTGCGTTTTTCCGCACTTCCAGTTTGCCGGTTTCGTCGTCCCAGGCTCCGGTAAGGCCTTTGCGCAGAGGTGGGGGGGGGTGCGCATGCGCAGGGGCCTGCGTGGGGGGGTGTTGTGTGCATGCGTGGGGGGGAGGGAATGGGTGTGGGTATGCGAGCGCGCGCTAGCGCGCACACACCCCCTTTTTGGCACGCGAACCTAAAAAGGTTCGCCACCACTGCTATATCCTATTGGTGCTCCATCCCTTCTTAGCAATGGAAAGTCTGGCACCAATTGTCTAAGCAGGGGTCTTCAAACTTGGCAACTTTAAGACTTATGGACTTCAACTCCCAGAATTCTCCAGGCGGCTATGCTATGCTATGCTGGCTGGAGAATTCTGGGAGTTGAAGTCCACAAGTCTTAAAGTTGCCAAGTTTGAAGACCGCTGGTCTATGGAGATTCTCAGTCAGCCAGGTTATGATATCAATGGATTTCCAGAAAAATTAAAGGAAGCATTTCACTTCAATTTGAGGTGCGGATAACATCTCCAGCAGGCTGCACCTGTCTTGAAGAGAAAAAGGGACACAGGAGAGAAAACATCCTGTGGCCACGAAGGCTCTACACCCATTCGCACTACTCATGTGACCGAGGACACAGATAAACCTCCAGGTGGCCTCAAAGACTATCTGAAAGAATGCAAATGACCAGCTGCCTGCAAGGAATAGCAATCCTTCCATCCCCCACCATCCAGTCAGGCTGAAGAAGCTTCTTGGATGAGAAGTGAAACGTCTTCAAAGAAAAACCAGAAAGTCCAGTTGCCTCCTGATAAAGCAGCTCTTGTCAGGGTTCCAAGTAACAGACCCAATGCAATCAAAACTCCGAGGCCAAACTGCTCCTCAAAATCCAGATTTATTAGGCTGGTCATATTGGTACATCTGATAAAAACCCAACTCTGAAGGTCCCGAGGTTTTCCCCACCCAAATTAAAAATCAAAATTCTTCCCACCAGTCCGCATGTCCATCACATGGTCCAACCAAGTCACAGTCCCAACTCCAGCTGGTTTCAGTCCACGCCTCCCCAGCACCTGCTGAGAACGTCCTTGGTTCCCAGGAGAATGAATTTTATTTTGGCTACAGATCCCCAGCTATCCCTATTCCCCCCCTCCCATTCCCACAGCTCCAACCAGCCTTGCTACGACAGCCCTGAAGACTTTCCAAAATGGCTTCCGGTGATTTCAGCACTAGCACTAATTGCTGTTGCAACCCGAGAACCACCCATATTTCTTTGCCATGTCAGGAGAGGGCTGGAAGAGTAATTTCCCCCCTTCCGGACGGTTGCCATCCTGGGAGGCTTTATACCTTCAACAGCAGTTTTCTATGTTGAAAACTGAAGAGGGCAATTAGAAACCAGAGCTAAACTGATTCAAAAAGTAGAAGAATTTGGCGAGGTAGCGGGACTTATGATCAATAAAAATAAGTCCAAATTAATAACTAAAAATCTTACAAAGAGAAAGGAAATTGAATTGGAAGAGAAAATAAAAATACAAAATAAAATATTTAGGGATTTGACTTTCAGCGAAGTGCTCCTCAATTAAGGAGGATAATTATGATAAAATACTACAGGAAATAAAAAAAGACCTAGAAAATTGGAAAAAATTACAGATTTCATTTTTAGGGAGGATTGCTACGGTCAAAATGAAAATATTGCCAAAAATATTATTTTTGTTTCAAGTCATTCCAATTAAATTAGGGAAAACATTCTTTGAAGATTTAAATACATTAGTTACCAAATTTATATGGCAAGGGAAGAAGCCTAGGATTAAATTAAAACTTTTGCAAGATAAAGGGGGTTTGGCACTACCTGACTGGGAAATATATTATTGTGCATCTATCTTAACTTGGTTAAAAGATTGGATGGAATTAAGAAACAAAAGGATTTTAGTTATAGAAGGACACGACCTGCAAGCGGGATGGCATGCATTCTTACGGGATGAAAAGTATAAAACGCATAGCTATTTCCAACGGCATAGGTGGCGCAGTGGTTAAAGTGCAGCACTGCAGGCTACTTCAGCTGACTGCTACTTCAGCTGTTCAAATCTCACCGGCTCAAGGTTGACTCAGCCTTCCATCCTTCTGAGGTCGGTAAAATGAGGACCCAGATTGTTGGGGGCAATGATGAACTCTGTAAACCGCTTAGAGAGGGCTGTAAAGCACTATGAAGCGGTATATAAGTCTAAGTGCTATTGCTATTGCTACATAGTAAGGAATGCACTCTTACAGATTTCAGGAGCATGATACAAAAATCCCAACGTGGTTATCCACAATAGAAGCATTGAAGCATCCAAATTTAATTGATATAGATAAGATAATTAGATATAAAGATTTGTTAACCGAACAGGGAAACATGAAAACAAAACAAGGATTGGAACATGACTTAGGTAGGGGGATTGATTTGTGGACATATACACAAATGCAGTCTAAATACAAAGAGGATAAAAAACTATATGAAATGCAAAAGGATCAACAAGAGTTGGACAAAATTATACAAGGAACAGAGGAAAAATTATATTAGCAAAATATATAAATATTTATTGAGATACAAAATGGAAGATGAGGTCATCAAAGAAACAATGATTAAATGGGCAAAATTTCTTAGATATAATATAGAAGTGGAGAATTGGAGAAAAAATGTGGGAAATAAATATAAAATTGACTATGTCGTTGGCATTCAAGGAAAACCAGTTGAAGATGTTTTACAGATGGAATCTTCCACCAGCAAGGCTGGCGGAAGTACCTCACCAACGTGCTGGAAGTGTAAAAAAAGTAATACGGAACGTATTACTATCTATGGTGGACATGTCCATCTGCAAAAAAAATATTGGGCCAAATAGTTGGGAGGACATAATCGACCAACCCATAGATTGGAAACCGGAGACATTTTTGTTGGGAATACTTAATAGAAAATACATTAAAGAAATACAATATCTAATTTTACATATAATTACGGCTGCAAGAATAGCATAAGCACAGAAATGGAAAAATGATAACATACCAACTGAGGAAGAACTGATAAGAAAAATTCTGCACTGTGCAGAGATGGATAAGATAAGGAAGGAAATAAAGAAAAAGGAAGATACAGATTATTATGCAGTATGGGATAAATGGTAAACAAGAATGAATGGGGAAATGACATAAAAGGTATAATGTTTGTAAAATAATGTAAAGCTATAACTAATATGCGTGAAGAAATATATATAGAAATAAGGGGTAATGGGACAATAAGGATAAATATATTTAAAGATTAGGCGGGGAAATGCAAATAATAGAATGCTACTGTTTAGAAACTGCTGTAAAACGGGAATATATGTTGTGTGTTGGTGTTTGTCATGTTTTGTTGTTTTAAAAAGAAAAAAAATTAGATGTAGAAATAACTCAAGGTGGCAAATATACCTCACAGAGATCTGAGAGCCTTTTCTCTGGCCTAGCATGGCAATTCCCCTCAACGCTGTGAAAAGGAACCACCACACAACTCCAGAGAGGAAGCTCAGATTTCCCTCATGTTTGATACCAAGACATATTTGACTAAAAAGAATAAGGCAAGAAATTAAATGGTTAATTTCTCAATTGGGCATCCAAAGAGAAGAGAAATGAAATTCAAGATTCCTCTACGCACGTCATTTTTTGCTTTATATGGAATTTCTTGTGTGCGATAAGAGAGGAATTTTGTGTGAAACTTTTCCCACAATCCTGGCACTCGTATGGTTTCTCTCCCGTGTGAGTCCTCTGGTGTATCACAAGCTTAGAATTCTGCTGGAAACTTTTCCCACAATCCAGACACTGATACGGTTTTTCTCCTGTGTGAGATCTCTGGTGTATCATCAGGTTGGAATTCTGACTGAAACTTTTCCCACAATCCGGACATTGAAATGGTTTTACTCCTGTGTGAGTTCTCTGGTGTATCACAAGTTTAGAACGTTGCTTGAAAGCTTTTCCACAATCACTACATTTATACGGTTTCTCTCCTGTGTGTATCCTGAGGTGTTCCACCAGGTTGGAATTCCAACGGAAACTTTTCCCACAATCCAGGCACTGATATGGTTTTTCTCCTGTGTGAGTTCTCTGGTGTATCACAAGGTGGGAATTCCGAATGAAACTTTTCCCACAATCCAGGCACTCATACAATTTTTCTCCTCTGTGAGTCCTCTGGTGTTTCACTAGGTAGGAACTCAGGATGAAACTTTTCCCACAATCCAGGCACTCGTATGGTTTTTCTCCTGTGTGAGTCCTCTGGTGTTTCACTAGATCGGAATTCTGACTAAATCGTTTTCCACAATCCAGGCACCCATATGGTTTTTCTCCTGTGTGAGTCCTCTGGTGTTTCACTAGGTAGGAACTCAGGATGAAACATTTCCCACAATCCAGGCACTCATACGGTTTTTCTCCTTTGTGAGTCCTCTGGTGTTTCACTAGATCGGAACTCTGAATGAAACTTTTCCCACAATCCAGGCACTCATACGGTTTTTCTCCTGTGTGAGTCCTCTGGTGTTTCACTAGGTAGGAACTCTGAATGAAACGTTTACCACAATCCAGGCATTCATACGGTTTTTCTCCTGTGTGTGTCCTCTGGTGTACCACCAGGTAGGAATTTTCACTGAAACCTTTCCCACAATCCGGACATTGAAATGGTTTTACTCCGGTGTGAGTCCTCTGGTGTTTTACTAGGCAGGAGTTCTGCCTGAAATGTTTCCCACAATCCAGGCACTGATACGGTTTTTCTCCTGTGTGAGTCCTCTGGTGTATCACCAGGTGGGAATTTTGACTGAAACTTTTCCCACAAACAGGACATTCAAAGAGTTTCTCCCCAGTGTGAGTCCTCTTGTGTCTCACCAGATTCCAATGCAAGCTAAATGTTTTGTCACACTGGGAGCACTGATAGAGCTTCTCTCCGGTATGGGTCCTTCCATGAATCACAAGGAAGCTTTTCCGAGTAAAGCATTTGCCACACTGCAAACATTTGTATGGCTTTTCACTGGATGGATCCCGTTGTGTAGAATCAGATGTCATCTGCAATCTGTGTTTGTCCCACGTTAGGCAGTCTGTGGGGGTTCTCTAAGACTGATATTCTGGGATTCTTGAGGCAAAAAATTTTCTAACCCCTTACCTGGTGGTTGTTTGATTCAAGCCACTCTTTCCTTCCTCAAAGGCCTGCCAGTTTTGGCTATCCACAGAACATATTTCAGGTATTCTCCCTTTTTTCTTTACTTAGAAATTATCCTCCTTGACTTTTCATGTATTGTTTTCTTCAGTTCGATATACTCTATTTTTTCTAGGTCAAAACTGTGTTCTTTTATTCTTTCTCTTTTCTCTCATCTGCTGAGGAAGAAGAGTTTTTACACTTTGCAGAGGAATTGAAAAAGATTTTGATTGATGGGTTATTTTGCATTTTAATGCTACTTCTCATTCTCTGTTGTCCGGAGTGCTCTTCTTGGCATCCTCTTTGTCTGTAAGGTTAATATAAATGGATTAGTTTAATTATTGTTGAAAAATGGCTGCAGGACATGTGAAAGAAGCAAAAAAAAATCCCCATCCCATATATTACCATGAAAATACAAACAGCAAAATTCTATTTTAATCTCTAATATTACTTATGATTGATTTGGAATATAGAAAACTAACAAGATCCTAGTTCAAATATCGACTCAATCATAAGCATCCATTTTGCCCATGAAAGCCCATTATCGCCGCTATTGTTTATATTAACTCTAGAACTATTGACAAGAATATACGGAAGGATAAACAAATTAGAGGACTGGAAATTAAGAAAGAAATTTACAAACTGCAAGCTTTTGCAAATGATCTCGTATTTATAATAGAAGAGCCAGTACAACCTTATGGAAGTACTGGGAGAATATGGGGAAGCAGCTGGATTGAGAGTAAATAAGGAAAAAACTAAAATGATAGTCAAAAATATGTCCAAAATACAGAAAAAAGAATTGATGGAGAGAATAAGTCTCCAAATAACAAAAAAAGTGAAATATTTGGAAATATTATTAATGGAAAGATGTACAGTATAACAATTAAAGAAAATAACTATAGCAATTTAAACAATCAAATAAAGGCAGATTTGGAGAAATGGGGAAAGTTGCAACTCTCCCTTATGGGGAGAATTGCAACTGTAAAAATGAACATCCTACCAAAAATCCTTTTCCTATTCCAGAACATACTTATAAAATTGGATAAAGAATATTTCAGAAATTTGAACAAAATGATATCTAAATTTATTTGGCAAGAGAAAAGACCTAGAATTAAATTAAAACTATTACAAGAAGCTAAAGAAAAAGGAGGATTCGGCCTACTGGATTGGGAAAGATACTATCAAGCTACCGCACATGCATGGGTGAGAGAATGGATAAATTTAAAAAATAAGAGGTTATTAACATTGGAAGGACATGATATCCATATAGGATGGCACACATTTTTGTGGGATGGCAGACACAAAGCTCACCAGTACTTCCAAAAGCATCGTGTTAGACGAGCTATTTTTGAAGTATGGATAAAAATCAAACAGTAGAATAGAATAGAATAGAATTCTTTATTTGCCAAGTGTGATTGGACACACAAGGAATTTGTCTTTGGTGCATATGCTGTCAGTGTACATAAAAGAAAAGATAAATTTGTCAAGAATCATGAGGTACAACACTTAATGATTGTTATAGGGCAGTGGTGGCGAACCTTTTTAGGCTCGCGTGCCAAAAAAGGGGGGGCGCGCTCGCGTGCCCACACCCATTCCCTCCCCCCCACGCATGCGCACACACCCCATCCCCCCACCTCCGCCTTACCGGAGCCTGGGACGACAAAACGGGCAAACCGGAAGTGCGGAAAAATGCACTTCCGGTTTGCCGGTGAGCTGTTTTTTGCACTCCGGAGGGTTCAGGGAAGCTCCCTGAAGCCCCGGAATGCAAAAAACTACAAAACGGACAAACCGGAAGTGCGGAAAAATGCACTTCCGGTTTGTCCGTTTTGTAGTTTTTTGAATTCTGGAGCTTCAGGGAGCTTCCCTGAACCCTCCGGAGTGCAAAAAACAGCTCACCGGCAAACCGGAAGTGCGTTTTTCCGCACTTCCGGTTTGCCGGTGGGCAACCCTCGCGTGCCGGCCGCTATGGCTCTGCGTGCCACCTGTGGCACGCGTGCCATAGGTTCGCCACCATGGTCATAGGGTATAAATAAACAATCAGGAAACTATCAATATTGATATAAATCGTAAGGATACAAGCAACAAGTTATAAGAGGGAGGAGATGGGTGATAAGAACAATGAGAAGGCTAATAGTAATAGTAATGCAGCCTTAGTGAATAGTTAGACAGTGTGAGGGAATTATTTGTTTAGCAGAGTGATGGCATTCAGGAAAAAAACTGTTCTTGTGTCTAGTTGTCTTGGTGTGCAGTGCTCTATAGCGTCGTTTTGAGGGTAGGAGTTGAAACAGTTTATGTCCAAGATGCGAGGGGTTAGTAAATATTTTCACGGCCCTCTTTTTGACCCGTGCAGTATACAGGTCCTCACTAGAAGGCAGGTTGGCAGTAATTGTTTTTTCTGCATTTCTGATTATCCTCTGAAGTCTGTGTCTGTCTTGTTGGGTTGCAGAACCGAACTAGACAGTTATAGAGGTGCAGGTGACAGACTCAATAATTCCTCTGTAGAACTGTATCAGGAGCTCCTTGGGCAGTTTGAGCTTCCTGAGTTGGCGCAGAAAGAACATTCTTTGTTGTGCTTTTTTGATGATGTTTTTGATGTTGGGTGACCATTTTAGGTCTTGAGATATGATAGAACCTAGAAATTTGAAGGTCTCTGCTGTTGATACTGTGTTGTCTAGTATTGTAAGAGGTGGTAGAATGGGAGGATTTCTCCTAAAGTCTACCACCATTTCTATGGTTTTGAGTGTGTTCAGTTCCAGATTGTTCCGGTCGCACCACAAGGCTAGTTGTTCAACCTCCCATCTGTATGCGGTTTCATCGTTGTCTCAAATGAGACCAATCATTGTTGAATCATCTGCAAACTTCAGCTGTTTAACAGATGGATCATTTGAGATGCAGTCATTGGTATATAGAGAGAAGTGGTGAGAGCACACAGCCTTGGGGGGAGGCTGTGCTAATTGTACAGATATCTGATGTGATTTTGCCTAGCTTCACCTGTTGCTTCCTATCTGTTAGGAAGCTTGTGATCCACTTACAAGTGTGTTCAGGTACCGCTGATTTAGTTTAGTTAGAAGAATGTCCGGTATGATGGTATTGAATGCTGAACTAAAGTCTACAAAGAGGACCCTTGCGTAGGTGTTTGGAGATTCAAAATGTTGTAGGATGTAGTGCAGAGCTATATTAACAACATCATCTGTTGATCTATTTCAGAGGTTCCCAAACTTGGCAACTTTAAGACTTGTGGACTTCAGCTGGCTGGAGAACTCTGGGAGTTGAAGTCCAGAAGTCTTAAAGTTGCCAAGTTTGGGAACCTCTGATCTATTTGCTCAGTATGCAAATTGCAGAGGGTCTAACAGTGGATCCGTGATGGTTTTCAAGTGGGACCTCACTAGCCTTTCAAAGGTTTTCATAACTACAGATGTTAGAACAACTGATCTGTAGTCATTCAGTTCCTTGATGGAGGGCTTCTTCGGCACTGGGATGATAGTGGAGCATTTGAAACAAGAAGGAACATGGCATATCTCTAGTGATTTGTTGAAGATTTGAGTGAAGATGGGGGCCAATTGGTCAGCACAGACTTTTAAGCAAGGAGTTATCTTGTCTGGACCTGGTGCTTTTCCTGGCTTCTGTCTATGAAATAGATCTTGCACAACAGATCTACATGGAAATTCCTTGGCTTGGCTCTCTACATTAGAGGTGTTGGTGCATCCAAATTTTATGAACATGGGGAAAGTAGTTACGTATAAGGACATTCTAAACGAAGAAGGGGATTTAAAATCCAGAAAGGGGCTACAAGAGAAAGGGGTAGAACTGGAATGGTGAGCATATCTGCAGATTAAATCACGATATATAAAAGATAGAAAAAAATGGGGTATTAAGAAAGAATCAACAGCGCTAGACAAAATTTTGCTAGGAGCGGACGAAAAGGTGATAAAGAAAATCTATCAATATTTATTGGCATATAGAATGGCGGAAGAACAAGTGAAGGAAACCATGGTAGCGTGGGCTCAAAATTTTGGCTATAATATTGATCTGGACAAATGTCAAGAACTATGGGAGAGAAACAGGAAACTAACCTTGGCTACTGCTTATAAAGAAAATTTATATAACATGTTCTATAGGTGGCATCTTCCGCCTACAAGATTAGCAAAAATGGACAGGAAATTCTCACCGCAATGTTGGAAAATGCAGGCTAGCAAAAGGATCTTTTTATCATATGTGCTGGTTATGTATAAAAGCAAGGAAATTTTGGCACCAGATCAAGACATGGCTGGAAGAGATATTAAATAAAAGCATAGATATGAAACCGGAACTGTTTCTACTAGGAATCACAAGAGAGAAATATGACAAAAGGACAGATATACCTAATGCTGCATATTATAACTGCAGCAAGACTGGTTTATGCGTAATACTGGAAAAGTTTTAAAAAAAACCTCCAGAAGAAGAAATAATAAAGAAAATCTTGGCATGCGCAGAACTGGACAGGCTAACATTAGAACTTAAAAATAAGGGTGTTATGTCCCTAGATTTACATCTTAGCCCTCCACTCACCTGCCAGGAGCCCTTCGACCCTTGAAACGGCACAAGAGGCTACGCAGACGGCATTATCCTCCCTGTGGCTCAGCCGGAAGAGGAAGTTGCACTGCCCTTCGCCTCCTCATCTCTCTACATCCGCTCTAGCAATCCACTACTCTAATGTTTCAACCCGTTCAATCTCAGCCTCTCCCCCTTCCGTAAAATAGCTCAGTCGCCGCTGTACCGAGTGTTGCTTCTCTGTAGCCCGCCATCTAGCGACATATGGTGGAAGAACATGCTCTTTCTACCTTAAGCCGTTTGAAATGGTTCTCGCTTGATTCCGTGCTTCCTTAAGTGCCATCAAGTCCTATTCGACTCCCATCCAGCTCATCGATCGCTTTTCTCCCTGAGGCTCCATCCCCAAACCTTTTCTTTCAGGTCCCCCCCAAAAGGGCACTCCTTGTTCCTGGAGATGAGCCCGAAGCTTCTTTTACCAGAAGCGGCAACTAAACAACAGGAAACCGCCCTTTTGGAGCGTTTGGGGGCTGGAAATGACGTGCAATTAAGAAAAGAGAAAGTGTACCTCCTTTGGTTCCAGCCACATTTTTCTCTGGGGGATGGGGGATGTGCAGGATAACTCCTGAAAACTTGTCTCTGCAAAGTAGCAAACCTGTTAAGACTGTAGCTTGTCTCTTCTGGGATTTTATTTTCTCTTACTTCCCAATTTAGTTTGAAGCCCGGTATTTCTTATTGGTGCCCCATCCTTGCTTAGCAATGGATATTCAATTGGCCAATTGGTGTTGCAACCTGAGAACCACCCCTATTTCTTTTCCAAGCTCAAGAGGGGGCTGGAAGAGTAATTCCCCTCCCTTCTGAACAGTTAGCATCCTGGCCGGCTTTATGCCTTCCACAGCAGTTTGTAATGCATAAGAAAATGATGAGAGGTTTTCCTGGCAGAGCAGTTCAAGGCATTGCTGCAGATGATCACTTATAAGTTCAGCTTTAGTGGGCAATGAAAGGTTGGCAGCCTGGCACTTCAACTCACCCTCTGCTTGCAGCTCTGACTTTGCTACCCAGAGAAAGGGCTGTGCAGGAGGAAAGACACTGGGCCCTTCTCAGTCTGGCTTCAGGCCGGAGCACATCACCAAAACGGCATTGGTTGCAATTCTCATGGAGTTTTGGAAGGTTTGAGATAGAAGGGATAGTGTCACTATGTCCCTCCTAGACCTCTCATCAGGTTTCAATAACAATGACCATGACATCCTCCTGGACAGGCTTTGGAGACAGGAAATGGGAGCAGCTTTATTAAGGTCATTCTACTTCTACCTCTATGCCCAGTTCCAGTCTGTGTGGATAGAAGGGCTGAATCTTGACCCCTGCAATTTGTGGTGCCTCAGGGTTCAGGCCTTTCGCTTGTTAACATCTACCTGATTGTTAACATCTACCTGAAACCGCTAGGCTAGGAGAAGCCATCCATACCATGATACCCAAATATGTTTAGGTAAGTCTTGGACATAACATCTCATTTAGTGACCATTTGAAGTTAGAACAGCACTGAAAAGGTGACATGACCATTTTTCACACTTACCACCATGGCAGCATCCTGATGGTCACATGATCAAAATAGGAATACTTGGCAATTGACTCACATTTATGACCGTTGCACTGTCGAGTCATTTTATCACCTTTTTTGACTTGAGCTGGAGTACAAACTGGGGGTCCTCCTGCTTGAGGAGGCCATGGCTGGGGAGGGGCTTTGCACAGTGGGTCATTCATTCCTTGGTCACCACCTATTTGGATTACCATCCTGCGTCCCCCAAAAACCTCAACTGGTCCAGAACGCAGCAGTCCACACAGTAAGGGGTGTCCCTATATTGCCCGTATAACATCTCTGTAGTGCACTGGATTCTTTTCCTTAAGATGCAATTGAAGATGCTGGCCATAACATTTACAGTTATTTATTATAACAATAGCACTTAGCATTATATACCACCCACAGTGCTTTAGAGCATTCTCGGTTTGTAGTGTAAGTATATTGTCCCCCAAAATATGGGTCCTCATTTTACCAATCTCAGAAGGATGTAAGAATCAACATGCCAAGGTACACCCACGTTACACCTATACTCCGCCAGCTGCATTGGTTGCCCATCGGTCTCCGGGTACAATTCAAGGTGTTGATTATCATCTTTAAAGCCCTACATGGCTTAGGACCAGGTTACCTTCGGGACTGCATTCTGCCTCATGCTTCCCTTCAACCAGTTAGGGCCCACAGAGTGGGCCTCCTCCAGGTCCCGTCAGCCAAACAATGCCGGCTGGCGGGCCCTAGGGGGAGGGCCTTCTCTGTGGGGGGGCCCGCACTCTGAAACCAACTTCCCCCAGAGACCCGAACGATCCCCACCCTGCTGGCCTTCCGAAAAGCTGTCAAGACATGGCTCTTCCTGCAGGCAGGGGGGAGAGACTAAATCCATCTGAGCTCCCCCCCCCGGTACGGCTGATGGTGAATATTTTTTAACTTTTTGTAAATTTTTAACTGTTGTTTATTATTAGTGTTCTCATAAAATTGCTGTACGCCGCCCTGAGTCCCTCGGGAGTAGGGCGGCATAGAAGAACCAATAATAAATAAATAAAAATAAATAAACATTAAGCCCTGTCAGGATCGAACTCCAGGCTGTGGGCAGAGTCAGCCAGCAATACTGCATTCTAACCACTGAGCCAAAGGGCACCTGTCACTATTGTCCCACCTGTATTATTCTTGTATCCATCTCTTCTGTCAGGTCAGGTAGGATAGCCACACTACTAGCCCCTTCCTTTAAATATTGCCATGTGATAGGAGCTAGGAAGTCTTTTCCATTGCAGACTCTCCCCTATGAAACACTCTTCCCCCTGAAATTTGGCAGGCATTTATCCTCCTGGTCTTCCGTAAAACAAGATCTAGCTGCTCCCCTAAGCACTGGGATAAGAAGAGATGTCTGCACATCAGAAGCTTGATTTGGTATCTGGTTTTTGTTTATATGTATTTGGCTTTAATACAGTTTTAAGGCAATTATTGATTGGGAGCCAGCCAGTGTTTGTTATAACATGGATGGTTACATAAATATTTTAAATAAGAGGGGAAAAAAGATGAATCCCAAAAGTGGCCATGCTTTGGATGTCCTTGTGCAACTTGCTCGAGGCACTCTATACATTTAATAATCAAATTTATTTGCCGCTAATCCTGCGCTTAACCTCTCCAATTTAACTCCTTTCAAGGCCTGGTTAACTTCTAATTTGAACAAAAGCAAGAATCACCTTTTTGGAATTCCCAGATGATCCAAATGCCATCGACCTTGATAGAAGTTTGCTGCATTTGCAGGGCAAGTACATGCTAAATGTCGAGGTTTTGCATTTTGCAATATATGGTGTTTATTGGGGTTTGTATTAAGGTTTTATTGCTGCAAACCATGCAGTCACCATTAGTTGGGCCGCCATATACATTTTCATGCTAAGTAAAAATACGAAACAGAACAGAATAACAGAGTTGGAATTGATCTTGGAGGTCTTCTAGTCCAACCCCCTGCTCAAGCAGGAGAACCTATCCTATTGTGGTATATACATACATACTGTACATACATGTTTATATCCCTCTGTATTACATGTAGAAATAGGTCAAGGCGGCAAACTCACTTTTTCTGGCCTAGTAAACCAGTTTGCCTTGACTCCGTGAAAGGAACCTACTGCAGTGCGCCAAGAAAGGAAGCTCAGATGAGATTAAAGAAAAAGGAAGAAGAGAAAGGAAACTCAGATGAGATTAGAGAAAGGAAAGAAAAAGGAAGAAGAGAAAGGAAGCTCAGATGAGATTAGAGAAAGGAAAGAAAAAGGAAGAGAAAGGAAACTCAGATGAGATTAGAGAAAGGAAAGAAAAAGGAAGGAGAAAGGAAGCCGAGACCAAAGGCTCGTAAGTTAAAACTGATGAAGAATGATTACAAGAATTCGATATTCCAATATTTGAGAGGCTGTCAAAAAGGGAGGGGACAAACTATTTTCCAAAGCACCTGAAGGCCAGAGAAGAAACTATGGGTGCACACCAGGGTGGATAAAAATTGATTTTTATTTTTTTAAAATCAGATTTTTTTTAAAAAAAATTAAATCGGATTTCTTAAATTTAAATCAGATTTTTTTATTTTTATCAAATTTATTTTAATAAAATGCTTTTGGAGTAAAAATCCATCAAAAGATAGTTTTCTGCTTAAGATGAATTAATCAGTTAGTTTATTCAGAATGAAACGGGGGCCAGTTATGTAGCATAAGGCTGTATATTCTACAATATTGGGACTGTCGGTGAGTCAACAGCGGGTTAGAGGAGGAGCTGCTGAGATGACATTTGCTCTTTAAAAATTATTTAAATGGAGTTGATTTAAATCAAGCCTTTTTACTAGTGATTTAAATCATGATTTGAATCGACTTGATTTAAATCGACTTGATTTAAATCAAACCCACCGTGGTGCACACTGATCAAGGAAAGATTCAAACTAGAAATAAGGAGAATTTTAAGACAGTCAGAAAGATCAACCAATGGAACAGCTTGCCTTAAAAAGTGGTGTGAATTTTGTATGAATAGTGTCTGCAATCTGGCTGTTTGAATGATTACTCCACTATGTGTAACCTTACATGCTTTATAAGGCTAGACCTATAACTGAAATCTTTCCCACAATCGGGACATTCATATGGTTTCTCTCCGGTGTGAGTCCTCCGGTGTCTCATCAAATGGGAATTCCGATTGAAATTTTTCCCACATTCAAGACACTCATATGGTTTTTCTCCTGTGTGAGTCTTCCAGTGCTTCCCCAGGTCAGACTTGCAACTGAAACCTTTCCCACATTCTGAACACTCATATGGTTTTTCTCCTGTGTGAGTCCTCTGATGTATAACCAGGTGGGAATTCTGACTGAAACCTTTCCCACAACCCAGACACTGATATGGTTTTTCTCCTGTGTGTGTTCTCTGGTGTATCACCAAATAGGAATTCTGAATGAAACTTTTCCCACAATACAGACACTCATATGGTTTCTCTCCAGTGTTAGTCTTCTGGTGCTTCACCACTTCAGACTTACAGCTGAAACCTTTCCCACATTCTGAACACTCATATGGTTTTTCTCCTGTGTGAATCCTCTGGTGTACTTCCAACTCGGAATTCCAATTGAAACCTTTCCCACAATCTGGACACTTATATGGTTTCTCTCCTGTGTGAGTTCTCTGGTGTATCACAAGCTTAGAATTGTGCTGAAAACGTTTCCCACAATCCGGGCACTCATATGGTTTTTCTCCAGTGTGAGTCCTCCAATGTATCACCAGGTTCGAATTATGACTGAACCTTTTCCCACAATCCAGACACTCATATGGCTTCTCTCCTGTGTGAGTCCTCTGGTGCATCACAAGCTTAGAATTCTGCTTGAAACTTTTCCCACAATCCGGGCACTCATATGGTTTTTCTCCACTGTGAGTCCTCCGGTGCACTTCCAACCCAGAAATCCAATTGAAACGTTTCCCACAATCCTGGCACTCATATGGCTTTTCTCCAATGTGAGTCCTCTGGTGTATCACAAGCTTAGAATTCTGCTGGAAACTTTTCCCACAATCCAGACACTGATACGGTTTTTCTCCAGTGTGAGTTCTCTGGTGTATCATCAGGTTGGAATTCTGACTGAAACTTTTCCCACAATCCGGACATTGAAATGGTTTTACTCCTGTGTGCGTTCTCTGGTGTCTCACAAGCTGAGAACTCTGCTTGAAACTTTTTCCACAATCACTACATTTATACGGTTTCTCTCCTGTGTGTATCCTGAGGTGTTCCACCAGGTGGGAATTCCAACGGAAACTTTTCCCACAAACAAAACATTCAAAGGGTTTCTCCCCAGTGTGAGTCCTCTTGTGTCTCACCAGATTGGAATGAATGCTAAATCTTTTGCCACATTGGGAGCATTGGTACGGCTTCTCTCCAGTATGGGTTCTTCCATGAATCATGAGGAAGCTTTTCTGAGAAAAGCTTTTGCCGCACTCCAAACATTTGTATGGCATTTCACTGGATGGATCCTGTTGTGCAGAATCAGATGTGATCTGCAATCTGTGTTTTTCCCACATTAGGCAGTCTGCCTAACAGTTTTCCAACAGTTTTCCAACACTGATATGCTTGGATTCTTGAGGCGGATAAAAATATTTCTGACTTCTTGCCTGATGGATTTTTGGTTCAGGCCATGCTTCCCTTCCTGAAAGGCCTGCCAATTTTGGCTATACATGGAATCTTTTTCTTCCTACTGATTTCAAGTTGTTCCTCACTTTTTCTTTATTTAAATATTATCCTCCTTGATTTCTCATTTAATTTCCCCCCCCAGTTCCGTGTGCTCCCTTTTTTCCAGCTCAAAACTTTGTTCTTGTTATTCTTTCCGTCGTCTCTCATCTGCTGAGAAAGAAGAGTTTTTAAACTTTCCAGAGGAATTGGAAGATATTTTGAATGATGGCTTATTTTGCACTTTAAGGCTGCTTCTCATTCTCTGTTGTCCAGCGTGCTCTTCTTAGCATCCTCTCTCTCTGTAAGATTAATATAAATGGGTTAGTTTCATTATTGTTTAAAAATGGCTTCAGGACAAAACAAACCCCACCCCATCCCATATATTAGTATGAAAAAACAAACACTAAAATTCTATTTTACAATCGGTCAATCAGAATAGAGTTGAAAGGGACCTTGGAGATCTTCTAGTCCAGCTCCCTCTTCAAGCAGATATATGGTAGAATATTACACTTAAATTTTTGGTTTGGTAAAATACACTCAGCACATAAAAGAGCACAGAAAAGACTATCTATGCGTATCTCGGTGTGCAAAATGTCCCAAAGTGCATTCGGTCAAATTGTTTGATCTAAGTTTAGAAAGGGGGATGAAATGGTGCCCTACTCCTATTCAAGATATAAAGCATCCATTTTTCCCATGAAACTCCTCGCTTCCCAGGAAAACCACCTGTCAATAAAATCACAAGGAATCAGCAGGTACGTGAAAGTGGGTGTTTAAGATGGGAGTTTAAGAAATAGGAAATATTTTTTAAAATCTCCCAGCAGAAAATCACAGGCAGCAGTTTAAAAATCGAGCAGCCCCAGAGGAACAAAATTTGGGAAGGGAAAGAATATGTAGCAGCAGCCAACACGTTTCAACTTTCACCGTCGTCGCTTCCTCTACATCTACGCCGTGGAGGAAAGCAAAGGGCCCGACTTGCTCCCGGCTTCTCCTCCGACCTTCCCTCCACTCACCTCCCGGGAGCCGCTTCCACCCTTTAAACGGTACAAGAGGCTCCGTCGACGCCATCATCCTCCAGTGGCTGAGCCGGAAGAGGAAGTTCCTCTTTCCTTCGCCTCCTCGTCTCTCTACATCCGCTCTCGCAATTCACAACTCTATCGTTTCAACCCGTTCAATCTCAGCCTCTCCCCATTCCCGCTGTACCGAGTGTTGTTTCTCTGTAGCCCGCCATCTAGCGACATAAGGCGGAGGAATATGCTCGTTCTACCCCAAGGCGTTTGAAGATGTTCTCTGAAGATTCCGTGATTCCTGAAGTGCCATCAAGTCCGACTCCCACCGAGCTCATCGATAGCTTTTCTCCCTGAGGCTCCATCCCAAACCTTTTCTTTCAGGTCTCCCAAGAAAGCATCCATTGTCCCTGGAGCTGAGCCAGAAGCTTCCTTTGCCAGAAGCGGCCACTAAACCAAAGGAAAGCGCCCTTTTCGGGGAGGCAGGGGTCTAGAAATGAGGTGCAAATATAAGGTGACCAGATGTCCCGCTTTTGGCGGGACAGTCCCGCTTTTCAGTAATTTGTCCCGCGTCCCACGTCGTTTCCCAAAAGTCCCACTTTTTAAATTTGAATTTGCCCTGCAGGGTGAAATCCTGCAGGTTCGACCGGGCCAGTCGTTAGGCGTAGAGACGATGGAACTGGCGGCAGTCGCGGCGCGGGGCTTCTCCCGCCCGCTTCCCTCGCCCGGCTGGACGCCGCCATTCGGGTTATTTTGTCCTCTGCGCATGCGCAGAACTGGCGGCGGTCGCGGGGCTTCTCCCGCCCGCTTCCCTCGCCCGGCTGGACGCCGCCATTTGGGTTATTTTGTCCTCTGCGCATGCGCAGAACTGGCGGCGGTCGTGGCCCGGGGCTTCTCCCGCCCGCTTCCCTCGCCCGGCTGGACTGCCGCATGCGTAGAGGACAAAATAACCAGAATGGCGACATCCAGCCCGGCGAGGGAAGCGGGCGGGAGAAGCCCCGCGCCGTGACCGCCGCCAGTTCTGCGCATGCGCAGACGACAAAATAACCCGAATGGTGTCCCGCTTTACAAAAAACAAAATCTGGTCACCTTATGCAAATAGGAAAAGAGAAAGTGCACCTCCCTTGATTTCCGATAGCTTTTATTCTTGGGATGTGTGTGCAGGATAACTCCTGAAAACTTGCCTCTGCAAAGCAGCAAACTTCTTAGGACTGTAGCTTGTCCCGTCTGGGGTTTTATTTTCTCTTACTTCCCAATTTAGTAATCAAGCCCGGTATTTCTTATTGGTGCCCCATCCTTGCTTAGCAATGGATATTCCAGGGGTCAATTGGTGTTGCAACCTGAGAACCACCCCTATTTCTTTTCCAAGCTCAAGAGGGGGCTGGAAGAGTAATTCCTCTCCCTTCTGAACAGTTAGCATCCTGGCCGGCTTTATGCCTTCAACAGCAGTTTGTAATGCATAAGAAAATCAAAGGAATTTCTGCAGATGAAGATCACTTATAAGTTCAACTTTAGTGGGCAATGAAAGGTTGGCAGCCTGCAACTTCAACTCAACCCTTTGCTTGCAGCTCTGACTTTGCCACCCAGAGAAAGGGCCGTGAAGGAGGAAAGACACTGGGCCCTTCTCAGTCTGGCTTCAGGCCAGAGCACATCACCAAAACAGCATTGATTGCAATTCTCATGGACTTTTGAAGGGTTTGAGATAGGAGTACAGTCATTATGTCCCTCCTAGACCTCTCATCAGGTTTCAATAACAATGACTATGACATCCTCCTGGACAGGCTTTGGAGCAGGGGCGGGTTGCTCGCTTACCTATGCTGGTGCGCTCCAAGTTTCGGGCGCACGTGCGCTCACTATGCAAGCGCACCCCCTTGCGCGCTTTTGCGCATGCGTGGAAGCAAAATCGCACCGAAATCTCACGAGGGGACGCACATGCGTGCTAGATTTCAGCGCATCTTGCTTCTGCGCATGCGCGGAAGCAAAATCGCACCAAAATCTCACGAGGGGACGCACACGCACGTGTCCCGAGATTTCAGTGCAATTTTGCTTCCACACATGCGCAGAAGCAAAATCACCCAACAGTTCTCAGGAAAAGATGGCAACGCGCCCGACAGACCGGCGGAGAGGGCTCCGGAGCGGTCGCACGTAAATTGCGCAATCGGCCACTCCCTACTGGAGCTACGTACCGGACAGCTCCGGCAGGAACCCACCTCTGCTTTGGAGACAAGAAATGGGAGGAGCTTTATTAGTGTGGTTCTACTTCCTCTATGCCTGGTTCTAATCCATTGTGGGAAGAAGTGGGGCCGAATCTTGACCCCTGCAATTTTGGGTGCCTCTGTGCTCACCTTTCGCTGCTTGCTTTATTTATTTATTTGGCAAGCATATATAAACTTACAGAAAAAGTATAAACATGATTGTGAATATGTAAAACGTATAAACTTGGTTATATATACATGAGATGGTTACGAATACATGGGGACATTAGGACAGGGATGGTAGGCACTTATACATTTATCTGAAACCGCTAGGAGAAGCCATCCATACTATGATACCCAATTATGTACAGGTAGTCTTGGACATAACATTTCATTTAATGATCATTTGAAGTTAGACAGCACTGAAAAGGTGACTTATGACCGTTTTTCACACTTACCACCATTGCAATATCCCCATTTAATTTGTCTTTTTTTTCCCGGTTCCGTGTGCTATTTTTTCCAGCTCAAAACATTGTTCTTGTTATTCTTTCCCTCGTCTCTCATCTGCTGAGGAAGAAGTTTTTAAACTTTCCAGAGGAATTGGAAGATATTTTGAATGCATTTTAATGCTGCTTCTCATTCTCTGTTGTCCAGGTAACAGACCCAATGCACTTTAATGCTGCTTCTCATTTTGCACTTTAATGCTGCTTCTCATTCTCTGTTGTCCAGGTAACAGACCCAATGCAATCAAAACTCTGAGGCCAAGGTGTCCTCAAAATCCAGATTTATTAGGCATGTCATAGAAGAAAGAGGTGGATTTGAGCTTCCAAACTGGCAATTATATTATCAAGCAGCAGCATTAGTATGGATCAAGGAATGGATGGAACTAAAAAATAAGAGAATATTGACAATAGAGGGACATGATTTTCAATTAGGATGGCATGCGTTCATATGGGATGAGAAATATAAATCTCATACATATTTTAAGAGACATCTGTTTAGGAAAGCATTATTGCAAATTTGGCTGACTATTAAAAAACAACACTACACGAAGATTCCAAATTGGATTTCTACAATTAAAGCCAATAAAACATCCAAGTTCCAATACATTTGATAAAATTATACAATACAAAGACTTATTAGATGAATAAGGAAATTTGATGACGAGATTTGACTGAACAAGGGATTAACCTAGACTGGTGGACTTACACACAAGTGCAAGCAAAATATTTTATTTATTTGTGAGATTTATATACCGCCTCATAGTGCAAGCACTCTCTAAGCGGTTTACACCATTAAGCAATGTATATATTTACATTGCCCCCAACAATCTGGGTCCTCATTTTACCTACCTCGGAAGGATGGAAGGCTGAGTCAACCCTGAGCCAGTGAGATTTGAACAGCTGAACTGCTGATCATAGTCAGCTAAAGTAGCCTGCAGTACTGCTCTCTAACCGCTGCGCCACCTCGGCTCATATTTCTCATAGAGATATTAAAATTTATGAATTCAAGAAAAAAATATAACGACTTTGATAAGATATTATTCGGTACTGACAAAAAACTAATTGGTAAAATCTATAAGTTTCTAATAAGATACAAAATGGCAGAGGTGGTGGTTAATGACATGATGATTAGATGGGTGAAAAACTTTGGTCACACTATTGATTTGGAGAAATGGAAAAAATTTGGACAATTAATTGGAAACTAATAATGTCGGTGGCATACAAGGAAAACCAGTACAAGATGTTCTACAGGTGGCATCTGCCACCGGTAAAAATTGCCAAGATGTTCCCAAACTCATCACCAATATGCTGGAAATGCAAGAAGGAAAATGGAACTTATTACCATCTATGGTGGACTTGTTTAAAGGCAAAAAAAGTACTGGAATAAAATTAGATCATGGTTGAAAGAGATAATAAAAGAAGATATAGAATAGGAAACCCGAGTTATTTCTATTGGGCATAATTGATAAAAAATATAAAAAGGAATTACAGTATTTGATTATGCACATTATTATGGGGGCAACAATAACATATGCGCAATTCTGGAAAAAATGAGAAAATACCAAAAGATGAGGACATAATTAGAAAAATATTGGATTGTGCCAAAATGGACAAATTAACAAAGAAAATAAAAGAAAAAGAAGAAACCGAATATTACTTAGTATGGAATAAATTATATGAATGGCTGGAAGAGAGAAAGAATAAGTAAGAGGAATTTGAACTGTCAATATTTGAATGACCAATATGAAATATTTAAGATAAATTAGTATAGAAGAATGTAAGACTATTGTACACAATGTAAAGGAAGTAATAAAAATTAAAGAAGTAATTTATAAAATGTAAACATATATAACTATAACTATTGATATTGACTGATGTAAGCTTATCGTATATATGGGGAAATTGTACCCCTAACTGCTTTTTTTTTATATGTGTGTTTTATGTGTATTAAATAATTTTTTTAAAAAAAAAGGTATGTCATATTGGCACATCTGGTGAAAACTCTGAAAGTCCACAAGGATTTCCCCACCCAAATTAAAAATCAAAATTCTTTGCCACAATCCACAGGTCCATCACATGGTCCAACTAGGTCAGTCCCAACTCCAGCTGGTTTCAATCCATGCCTTCCCAGCACCTGGTGAGACCGTCCTTGGTTCCCAGGAAAATGAATTTTATTTTGGCTACAGATCCACAGCTATCCCTATTCCCCCCTCCCGTTCCCGCAGCTCCAACCAGCCTTGCTGCGGCATCCCTGAAGACTTTCCAAAATGGCTTCAGGTTTGACAGCCCTAGCACTAATTGCTGTTGCAACCCGAGAACCACCCACATTTCTTTGCCATGTCAGGAGAGGGCTGGAAAAGTAATTTCGCCCCTTCCGGACGGTTGGCATCCTGGTAGGCTTTATACCTTCAACAGCAGTTTTCGATGCATAATAAAATCATGAGGTTTCCCTAGCAGAGGAGTTCATGGCATTGCTGCAGATTCAGATCTTTATAATTGCAGCTGAAGAGGGCAATGAAAGGTTGGCAGCCTGGAACTTCAACTCACCCTCTACTTGCAGCTATGACTTTGCTACCTGGAGCAAGGGCTATGCAGGTGGAAAGACACCTGGGCCCTTTTCAGTCTGGTGGGGAATGCAATGGTATGGGAGTATGTCAAATGTCAAGGTCTTGTATTTTGCTATTTGTTATATATAGGGTTGATTGGTTTCTGTATTTTATTGCTGTAAGCCGTCTGGAGTCACATTGCGTTGGGTTGCCATACACAATTTCTTAATAAAAATACAAACATACACACATATCTATATCACACCTTAATTAGATGTATAAGTAACTCAAGGTGGCAAATATACCTCACAGAGATCTAAGAGCCTTTTCTCTTGCCTAGCATGGCAATTCCCCTCGACGCTGTGAAAAGGAACCACCACACAACTCCAGAGGAAGGAAGCTCAGATCTCCTCCCACATGTTTGATACCAAGACATGTTTGACCAAAAAGAATAAGGCAAGAAAAAAAATGGTTAATTTCTCAACTGGGCTTCCAAAGAGAGAAGAGAAATGAAATTCAAGATTCCTCTACACACATCAAATTTTGCTTCATATGGAATTTCTTGTGTGCCTTGAGAGAAGAATTTTGTGTGAAACACTTCCCACAATCTGGACACTTGAATGGTTTCTCCCCCGTGTGTAACCTTACATGATTTATAAGGCTAGACCTGACACTGAAAGCTTTCCCACAATCCGGACACTCATATGGTTTCTCCCCTGTGTGAGTCCTCTGGTGTATCACAAGCTTAGAATTCTGCTGGAAACTTTTCCCACAATCTGGGCACTCATGTGGTTTTTCTCCAGTGTGAGTCCTCCGGTGTATCACCAGGCTCGAATTATGAATAAACCTTTCCCCACAATCTAGACACTCATATGGTTTCTCTCCTGTGTGTATCCTTACATGATTTATAAGGCTAGACTTACTACTGAAATCTTTCCCACAATCTGGACACTCATATGGTTTCTCCCCTGTGTGAGTCCTCTGGTGTAACACAAGATTAGAATTCTGAGGGAAACCTTTCCCACAATCCGGGCACTCATATGGTTTTTCTCCAGTGTGAGTCCTCCGGTGTATCACCAGCTTCGAATTATGAATGAACCTTTTCCCACAATCTAGACACTCATATGGTTTCTCCCCTGTGTGTAACCTTACATGATTTATAAGGCTAGGCTTACTACTGAAATCTTTCCCACAATCTGGACACTCATACGGTTTTTCTCCAGTGTGAGTCCTCCGGTGTAATTCCAACTCAGAATTCCAATTGAAACCTTTCCCACAATCTGGACACTTATGTGGTTTCTCTCCTGTGTGCGTTCTCTGGTGTATCACAAGCTTAGAATAATGCTGGAAACTTTTCCCACAATCAAGACACTGATATGGTTTCTCTTCCGTGTGAGTCCTCTGGTGCATCACAAGTTTAGAATTATGCTGGAAACTTTTCCCACAATCCAGAAACCGATACAGTTTTTCTCCAGTGTGAGTTCTCTGGTGTATCACCAGGTTAGAATTCTGACTGAAACTTTTCCCACAATCCAGGCACTGATATGGTTTTTCTCTTGTGTGAGTTCTCTGGTGTATCACCAGGTGGGAATTCCGAATGAAACTTTTCCCACAAATAGGACATTTATACGGTTTCTCCCCTGTGTGTGTCCTCTGGTGTTCCACCAGCTGGGAATTTTCACGGAAACTTTTCCCACAATCCAGACATTGAAATGGTTTTTCTCCTGTGTGAGTTCTCTGGTGTATCACCAGGTGGGAATTCCGAATGAAACTTTTTCCACAAACAGGACATTTATATGGTTTCTGTCCTGTGTGTATCCTGTGGTGTTCAACAAGCTGGGAATTCAAACAGAAACTTTTCCCACAATCCAGGCACTCATACGGTTTTTCTCCTGTGTGAGTCCTCTGGTGTTTCACTAGGCAGGAACTCTGAACGAAATGTTTCCCACAATCCAGGCACTCATATGGTTTTTCTCCTGTGTGTGTCCTGTGGTGTTCCACCAGGTTGGAATTCCAACGGAAACTTTTCCCACAATACAGGCACTCATACGGTTTTTCTCCTGTGTGAGTCCTCTTGTGTCTCACCAGATTGGAATGAATGCTAAATCTTTTGTCACATTGGGAGCACTGGTAGGGCTTCTCTCCAGTATGGGTTCTTCCATGAATCATGAGGAAGCTTTTCCGAGAAAAGCTTTTGCCGCACTCCAAACAATTGTATGGCATTTCACTGGACGGATCCTGTTGTGCTGAATCAGATGTGATCTGCAATCTGTTTTTTTCCCACATTAGGCAGTCTGTGGGGGTTTTCCAACACTGATATGCTTGGATTCTTGAGGCGGAGAAAAATATTTCTGACCTCTTGCCTTGATGTTGTTTGGTTGACCTTTTTCTTCCTACTGACTTCCAGTTGTTCCTCACTCTTTCTTTATTTAAATATTATCCTCCTTAATTTGTCATTTAATAGTTTTTTTTCAGTTCTGTGTGCTCTATTTATTCCAGCTCAAAAGTTTGTTCCTGTTATTCTTTCCCTCATCTCTCATCTGTTGAGGAAGAAGAGTTTTTAAACTTTATAGACAAATTGGAGAATATTTTGAATGGTGGTTTATTTCGCACTTTAATGCTGCTTCTCATTCTCTGTTGTCCAGAGTGCTCTTCTTGGCATCCTCTCTGTAATATTAATATAAAGGGATTAATTTCATTATTGTTTAAAAATGGCTGCAGGACATGTGAAAGCAGCAAAAAGCAAACAAACCCCATCCCATATATTAGCATGAAAAAACAAACACTACAATTTTCTTTTACAATCAATCTGGATAAGAAAAAGTATGAACAAACCTGCAAACTACAAAAGGCTGTGAAACATATTGTATGCAGCTGAATGAATGGTAGAAAACATTTGATCTCTGAATCTGAGACATGGAGATTAGTGAATACTGAGAATTAATGGCATCCCTGAATGAATTGATTAAAGATTGAAATTTGACTAAAGATTGAATCTACTTAAGCTTTGGACTTAAGAACTGTGGTTGTGAGGCCCCTCCTCAAGAAGCGATCTTTGGATCCGACAGATTTGAAAAACTTTCATCCGGTCTCCAACCTCCCCTTTGTGGGGAATGTTGTGGAGAAAGCGGTGGCGCTCCAACTCCTACAGCTATTGGAGGATACGGATTATCTAGATCCTTTTCAGTCAGGTTTCAGGCCCGGTTACAGCACGGAAACCGCCTTGGTCACGCTGAGCCCGAGATGGGGCTCGCAGGCCACTTTAGCTGACTGTGATCCGCAGGTCAGCGGTTCAAATCTCACCGGCTCAAGGTTGACTCAGCCTTCCATCCTTCCGAGGTAGGTAAAATGAGGACCCAGATTGTTGGGGGAAATGTATACATTGCTTACTGGTGTAAACCGCTTAGAGAGTGCTTGCACTATGAGGCGGTATATAAATGTCATAAATGTCATAAATGTCATAAATGTCATAAATGTCATAAATAAATAAATAAATAAATAAATAAATAAATAAATAAATAAATAAATAAATAAATAAATAAATAAATAAATAATACACTTAAGTTTTTGGCTTGGGTAAATACACTCATGTATGCACGCATATGAGCACAGAAATACACACCTATGGATGGATGTAGATAATCTATACTATCTTGGTGTGCAAAATGTCCCGAAGTGCATTCGCTCAAATTGTTTGATCTAAGTTTAGAAATGGGGGGAGGGGACACCAATAGATGAAATGGTGCCCAACTCCTATTCAAGATATAAAGCATCCGTTTTGCCCATGAAGCTCCTCGCTTCCCAGGAAAACCACCTGTCAATAAAATCACAAGAAATCAACAGGTACGTGAAAGCTGCTGTTTAAGATGGGTGTTTAAGAAACATGAAATAAATACATTTTTAAATCTCCCAGCAGAAAATCACAGGCAGCAGTTTTAAATAGTGCAGCCTCAGAGGAATAAAATTTGGGAAGGGAAAGAATTTGTAGCAGCAGCCGACATGTTTAACCCTCGTTGCTTCCTCTGCATCTACCCCGTGGAGGAACGCAAAGGGCCCGACTTGCTCCCGGCTTCCCCTCCGACCTGCCCGTCACTCACCTCCCGGGAGCCGCTTCCACCCTTTGAACAGCACAAAAGGCTCCGCCGACGCCATCATCCTCCAGTGGCTGACCCGGAAGAGAACGTTCCTCTGCCCTTCGCCTCCTCCTCTCTCTACATCCGCTCTCGCAATCCACTACTCTATCGTTTCAACCAGTTCAATCTCAGCCTCTGACCCTTCCCTAGCTCAGTCGCCTGTGTAACTGAGTGTTGTTTTTATGTATCGCGCCATCTAGCGACATAAGGCGGAAGAACATGCTCGTTCTACCATATGGCGTTTGAAGATGTTCTCATTGATTCCGTGCTTCCTAGAAATTTCGTGGCAAATGGGAAAAAGAGAAAGTGCACCACCCTTGTTTCCAGCCACTTTTTCCTCGGGGGGGGGGGAGTGTGCAGGATAACTCCTGAAAACTTGCCTCTGCAATGATGTAGCAAACCTGTTAAGCCTGTAGCTTGTCTCTTCTGGAATTTTGTTTTCTCTTACTTCCCAATTTAGTAATCAAGCCCGGTATTTTTTATTGGTGCCCCATCCTTGCTTAGAAATGGATATTCCAGGGGCCAATTGGTGTTGCAACCTGAGACCCACCCCTATTTCTTTTCCAAGCTCAAGAGGGGACTGGAAGAGTAATTCCCCTCCCTTCTGAACAGTTAGCATCCTGGCCAGCTTTATGCCTTCAACAGCAGTTTGTAATGCAGATTAAGATAATTTATAAGTTCAGCTGAAGTGGGCAATGAAAGGTTGGCAGCCTGGAACTTCAACTCACCCTCTGCTTGCAGCTGTGACTTTGCCACCCAGAGAAAGGGCTGTGCAGGAGGAAAGACACTGGGCCCTTCTCAGTCTGGCTTCAGGCCGGAGCACATCACCAAAATGGCATTGGTTGCAATTCTCATGGACTGTTGGAGGATTTGAATGTAGTTAGTAAGGATAGGAGGCCTGGTTAACTTTTCATTTAAACAAAAGCAAGAATCACCTTTTTGGAATTCCCAGAGGATCCAAATGCCATCAACCTTGATAGAAAGTGTGTTACATTTGCATATAAGAACAGCAAAATAAAATAAATAAATAAAACAAGTGCATGTTAAATGTGGAGGTTTTGCATTTTGCAATATATGGTGTTTATTGGGTTTTGTATTAAGGTTTTATTGCTGTAAACCGTTCAGAGTCACCATTAGTTGGGTGGCCATATACATTTTCATGCTAAGTAAAAATACAGAACAGAACAGAATAACTGATAAGATGAGAATAACTCTCATTAGAGGCGAAAATAGATCTTTTCCCGGAATTCTGACATTAGAAATGAAACCGCAGTTTAAAGTTCTAAGTAAAAAATATTTATTTCGGTACAAAAACAAATCTTCATTAATTACATCTCTGATATAAAAAGGCACGTCTTGCTTCGACAGAAGCTAGGAACAGAAGGAATGGACGAAGAAAGGAATGTACACATGCGTACTAGAAACATATCAATCACATGCTCAGGAATAAACCATTATATTAGATAGGGATGCAGCTCCCTGCATATACATGTAACAGGCAATATAAAAATCACTGCCTGACAATAACAGAGTTGGAAGGGATCTTGGAGGTCTTCTAGTCCAACCCACTGCTCAAGCAGGAGACCGTATACCAGTGATGGTTAACCTTTTTGTTATTGTGTGCCGAAAGCAATGCAGTGTGCAACCCCCCGCGCCCCATTTTGGGCCTAGAAAGCCTCCTGCACCAACTTGGAAGCCAAAAGGGGGCGCAGGGATGCCGTGTAAGGGCAAATTTTTCGCAGAGGGCAAAAGAACGCAAATGCCGGCATCCAGGTGGGCGGGGGAAGCGGGTGGAGGAAGCCCCGCGCCGCGAACGCCACCAGCTTCTTCGGCTGTGCGGCGACCAACAGGTAAGAGCGAACCGGGAGGATTTCACCCCTGACACACACACACACACATACACCTCTTCTAAAACTACATATTCACCTCACTGCATTTGGAAAAACACAGAGTCCACTTTCTGCCACACATTTAACCATAACTTCTGTACATTAGAACATTACACATGCCTTCAGATGTTCTTCCCTAGCTTGCACATGACTGTTAGAGCCAGGAAATGTCATGGATTGAGTAAAATGTGGTGAAACTTAACAACACTCTTGCTTAGCAACCAACATTTTGGGCTCAATTGTGGTCATAAGTCAAGGACTATCTCTGCCTTCCTCTGCATGGCAGCCTTGTCCTAGTAAACTCCTTCTCCTTTCTGGCAATTTTCCTCTCTGTTAGAGGCACCAAAATAATCCAGACAATTTAAGTTTTCCTGCTACAGCACGGGGTTGGACTAGATGACCTCCGAGATATCTTCCAGCCCTAAATTGCTGTGCTTTTTCAAAATGTCTTCTGAAGCCACGTCTAGTGGCAGGGTTTGTGGTGCTTTCTCTTTCTCTCTCTTCTCTCCCTTCCTCTTTCTTTTTCTTTCTCTTTCCTGTCTCTCTCTCTTCCTTCCTTTTTTTTCCCTTTCTTTCTTTCTTTCTTTCTCTCTCTTTCTTGTCGAGCCGAGAGCCGAGATGGCGCAGTGGTTAAAGGCAGCACTGCAGGCTACTGCTAGTTCAGCAGTTCAGCTGTTCAAATCTCACCGGCTCAAGGTTGACTCAGCCTTCCATCCTTCTGAGGTCGGTAAAATGAGGACCCAGATTGTTGGGGGAAATATGCTGAACTCTGTAAACCGCTTAGAGAGGGCTGTAAAGCACTATGAAGCGGTATATAAGTCTAAGTGCTATAAGTGCTATTGCTATTGTCTCTCTCTCTTTCTTTCTTAATACCCTATATGAGCCCTACTGATTGATATAAGTGGATTCTATTCATATGTATCTTCATGTGATCTGCTACCTCTGCTATAAGGAGTATGCCAGCAAAGGAATTAGAAGTCTTGGATACCTTAACAATTGAATGGTTAATATCATGGAGGTAATAAAAATGATGCAGGAGGCACATTAAATCATTTGTGGGGTTTTTTTGTTAGTTTAGGTCAGGAATCAGCAACCTTAAACATTTAAAGAGCCATTTGGACCCATTTTCCACAGAAAACTCCCACTCAGTCACATGAACCCCCTTCACACCCTTATTTTCCTTCCTTCCATCCTTCCTCCTGATTTTACCTTCCTTTCTTTCTTTCTTTCTCCCTTCCTCTTTTTGTCTCTCTCTCTCTCTCTCTCTCTCTCTCTCTCTCTCTCTCTCTCTCTCTCTCTCTCTCTCTCTCTCTCTCTCTCTCTCTCTCTCTCTCTCACACACACACACACACACACACACACACACACACACACACACACACAGCCTGATTGCAGGCAGGCAGCTAGCTCCGTTGTTTAATAGGCTCTAAGTAAAATTTCTACATTAACAAAATTTATACCTGAACAACAGAATATAGGAGCAAAAAATCATAGCACTAGTGTGAGCTATCCTTCTTCACTCCTCCCCCCACCCTTGCTTCCTTTTGCTTTCAGGGTGGGAGAGAAAACCAAATAAAAACAGGAAGGACAGAAAATGGTGCCTGGCTGCAAAATAGGAGAAAGGTATTTTTCAGCTGAAAAATGCCCTTCTCCTATTTTGCAGCCATGCACCATTGCTGGGATTGAGAAGTTGAGGGGACCCAAGCAAGAGTGGGTTCTAACTTGCCTCTCTGCTGGCTTGCTTCCTCAAGAAGCAAGTCTTAGTCCTGTTATTTGGGAGGAGTTTGAGCCTATCACTCCTGAGGATGTGGACAAGGCCATAGGAGCGATGAGCGCCTCCACTTGTTTATTGGACCCGTGTCCCTCCTGGCTGGTTTCGGCCAGCAGGGAGGTGACACGCGGCTGGCTCCAGGCTGTTGTGATCGCATCTTTGAGAGAGGGGTCCGTCCCGCAGCCCTTAAAAGCTGCGGTGGTGAGGCCCCTCCTCAAGAAGCCTTCCCTGGACCCAGCGGATTTAAAGAACTTCCGTCCAGTCTCCAACTTACCCTTCTTGGGTAAAGTTGTAGAGAAAGTGGTGTCGCTCCAACTCCTGCGGCTATTGGAGGATACTGATTATCTGGATCCCTTTCAATCGGGTTTCAGGCGCGGCTACAGTACGGAGACTGCTTTGGTCGCACTGATGGATGATCTCTGGCGAGCACGGGATGGGGGTCATTCCTCCATCCTGGTGTTACTTGACCTCTCAGCGGCTTTCGATACCATCGACCATGGTATCCTTCTGCGTCGTCTTGGGGAGGTGGGAGTGGGAGGCACTGTTTTACGGTGGTTCTCCTCCTACCTCTCTGACAGGACGCAGTCGGTGTTGACAGGAGGGCAGAGGTCGGCCCCTAGGCCCCTGGTTTGCGGGGTGCCACAGGGTTCGGTCCTCTCGCCCATCCTGTTTAACATTTATATGAAACCGCTGGGTGAGATCATCCGACGACATGGGGTGAGGTATCAGCAGTATGCTGACGATACCCAGTTGTACATCTCCACCCCGTGTCAGTTCAGTGAAGCAGTTGATGTAATGTGCCGCTGCCTGGACGATGTGAGGGTCTGGATGGGAGTGAACAGACTCAGGCTCAACCCAGACAAGACTGAGTGGCTCTGGATTTTGCCTCCCAAGGATTATGTCGACTGTCCCTCCTTGGTTCTCGGGGGAGAAAAATTGACTCCCTCGGAACAGGTCCGCAATTTGGGTGTCCTCCTAGATCCACAGCTAAAATTGGAGCAACATCTTTCAGCTGTGGCTAGGGGGACCTTTGCACAGATTCGTCTTGTGCACCAATTGCGACCTTACTTGGAGAGGGAGGCTTTGCTCACAGTCACTCATGCCCTTGTCACCTCACGGCTAGACTACTGTAACGCGCTCTACATGGGGCTACCCTCAAAGAGCATCCGGAGACTCCAACTGGTACAGAATGCAGCTGCGCGAGCTGTAGTGGGTGTACCGAGATACACCCACGTAACACCTATTCTTCGCCAGCTGCATTGGCTGCCAATTAGTCTCCGGTCGCAATTTAAGGTGTTGGTCGTTACCTTTAAAGCCCTACATGGCTCAGGGCCAGGTTACCTTCGGGACCGCATCCTACCACATACCTCCCTACGACCGGTTAGGTCCCATAGAGAGGGCCTCCTCCGGGTCCCATCGGCCAAACAATGTCGGTTGGCGGGGCCACGGGGGAGGGCCTTCTCTGTGGGAGCCCCGTCCCTCTGGAACCAACTCCCACCAGAGATCCGGACTATCCCCACCCTGCTGGCCTTCCGTAAAGCCATAAAAACTTGGCTCTTCCGGCAGGCGGGGTGAATAGGAAGATCAGATTCCCCCCTTGAATGTTGTTTTTATAATTGTTTTAACTATGCCTTTAATTTTAAATTATGATAATTGTTTTTATTGTACGCTTCTTATTCTGTTGTACGCCGCCCTGAGTCCCACGGGATTGGGCGGCCTATAAGAACGTCTATTAAATTAAATTAAATTAAATTAAGATGGCAACCGCATGCACAGTGCCGGAAACTCGGCTTCTGCACATGCTCAGAAGAATTTTTTTAAATTTTTTTTTTAAAAGATGGCGGTACTCATGGACTGGCACCGACCGATCCGGTTCTGTGATGTCATTGTGACATCACCAGCGGGTCGCTAACCGGTTCTATAGAACCGGTCCGAACTGGGAGGAACCCACCCCTGTTATTAGCAATGGAAAGTCTGGCAGCAATTGTCTATGGAGATTCTCAGTCAGCCAGGTCATGATATCAATGGATTTCCAGAAAAATTAAAGGAAGCATTTTGCTTCAATTTGAGGTGCGGACAACACAGACTTACCTCAAACAGGCTGCACCTGTCTTGAACGATGAAGGGACACAGGACAGACAACATCCTGCGGCCACAAAGGCACCACACCCATTCGCACTACAAATGTGACCCTGAGGACACAGATAAACCTCCAGGTGGCCTCAAAGACTCTCCGAAAGAATGCAAATGACCAGCTGCCTGCAAGGAATAGCAATCCTTCCATCCCCCACCATTCAGTCAGAGCTGAAGAAGCTTCTTGGATGAGAAGCGAAAAGTCTTCAAAGAAAAACCAGAAAGTCCTGTTGCCTCCTGATAAAGCAGCTCTTGTCAGGGTTCCAAGTAACAGACCCAATGCAATCAAAACTCCTGAGGCCAAACTGCTTCTCAAAATCCAGATTTATTAGGCAGGTCATATTGGTACATCTGGTGAAAACCTGACTCTGAAGGTCCCGAAGTTTTCCCCATCCAAATTAAAAATAAAAATTCTCCCCCCCCCAGTCCACATATCCATCACATGGTTCAAGCAGGTCACATTCCCAACTCCAGCTGGTTTCAGTCCATACCTCCCCAGCACCTGGTGAGAACGTCCCTGGTTCCCAGGAGAATGAATTTTATTTTTTGCTACAGATCCCCAGCTATCCCTATTCCCCCCCCTCCCGTTCCCACAGCTCCAACCAGCCTTGCTGCGGCAGCCCTGAAGACTTTTCAAAATGGCTTCAGGGTTGACAGCACAAGCACTAATTGCTGTTGCAACCCGAGAACCACCCATATTTCTTTGCCATGTCAGGAGAGGGCTGGAAGAGTAATTTCCCCCCTTCTGGACGGTTGCCATCCTGGGAGGCTTTATACCTCCAACAGCAGTTTTCTATGGATAATAAAATCATGAGAGGTTTTCCTAGAAGAGGAGTTTAAGGCATTGCTGCAGATTCAACTATTTTCTAATTGCAGCTGAAGAAGGCAATGAAAGGTTGGCAGCTTGGGACTTCAACTCACCGTCTCTTTGCAGCACTGACTTTGCCACCCGGAGAAAGGTTTTTAGCAGAAAGACACCCAGGCCCTTTTCAGTCTGGAAATCCAGGCACTCATACGGTTTTGAATTTGAGTGAAACTTTTCCCACAAACAGGACATTTGTATGGTTCCTCTCATGGAAATTCCCCTCAACGGTGTGAATATGAACAACCACACAACTCCAGAGAAAGGAAGCTCAGATCTCCTCCCTCGTGTTTGATACTACTGTGTTTCCCCGAAAATAATAATGTCCCCATAATAAGGCCAATCCGGCTTTTCAACGCATGCGCTGAAATAAGCCCCCCCCCCAAATAAGCCCCCCAACTACTTTCCGGGGAAAGGAGGGGACATGCCGGGAGACGCTCTTTTCGCGGCAGGCACTCATTTGGCCGGGAGAGCGAGAGCGAGAGCAAGCGAAAGGTGGGTCCGTGCACACCCTGCGGGACTACCTCGGCTCCTTTGGGCACTGCCTACGGCAATTTGGAATGCACTCCTGCCTGTGAGGAAGAGGCGAGCATCAATCCCTATCTCGCCGCCTCTTCGCAGGCAGGAGCGCGTTTCAAAATGCTACCGGAGGTGTGCATGTACCCACCTCTCGCTTGCTCTCTCTCTCTCTCCTGGCCAAAACCGAGGGCCCACCGCAGAAAGAGCAGCTTCCGGCCGGGAGAGCGAGAGCAAGTGAGAGATGGTTGCGCACCCCCCCCCCCGCGGGACTGACTCGGCTCCTCTGGGCTGCCTCTGGCAGCGTATGGAAAGGCGCTCCCGCCTGCGAGGAGGCGGGGTGGCCGGTCGGGTACAGCGAGCCCACAAGCGCAGGGCTTGAGCAGCAGATGTGTGCATTCAGCCCGTCCCTGTCGCTGCGTATGCAGCGGCTGAGGCTTTCCATGCACCTGCCGGGGGAGCCATGTGCCGGCCTGGAGCTGCTGCCGCTATTCCCCGCAGTGGAGGTGCTGGTGCGCCATGACTCTCGGGCACTCGCTGCTTGTGCCTCTGCTGCTACTGACGTTGCAGAGCCCTGCAGTCAGCTAGAGAGCGCCGGGCCACGGGTCGGCCTCGCCGCCCCTTCGGCTCTGCCTCCCGCCTATGCCTCCCTCGCTCGCTCGGGCAACTCATCCTCCACCTGCCCCCCCGCGTCCTTCAGACAGGGGATGCAGGCGAGGACGGTGCATGGGAATCCCCTGCAGGAACAGCCACCCATTCCTCAGTGTTGTGTCCACTGACCCTCCTCCGCCTCGAGCAAAGCGGGAGGAGGAAGAAACTCTTGCGGGCTGCCTGAGGCAAAGCACCTGCCTTTCCTCCTTCCTTCCCTTCCCTCTCTCTCGGCAGGAACCTTTTGGCTGTATGCTGCACGCAAGAAATCTTTCTCTCTTTCAAACTCCGCTAGAAATGAGTCTTCGTGAGACTCTTCGCACCTGCGCAGCCTCTTGGAGCGAAAGGGGAGAAAGATTTCTTGCATTCAGTATGCAGCCAAAAGGTTCCTTCTCCTGGTGCTGTGTCTTAAGTGCACTCTTTCCACCCCCCTCCGCCCCGAGAGAGAGGGGCGAGTTTGGAAGAGACAAGGAAGCGTGTGCCCGGCTGCTTCTGCCGCTGAGCCCGGCTAGAAGTTTGGCAGTCAGCTCGGCTTCCTCAGGCAGCCCGCGAGAGTTTCTTCCCCCTCCCGCTTTGCTCGAGAGCCGGAGGCAGGGGAGGGTCAGTGGACACAAGACCGAGGAATGCGACGAAGCTACAAGTCCCAGGTAGGACGCACGTCTCACAGCCCACCCCACACCGCCCGACCTGCCACCCCCAAATTGCGCCCCACTGCAAGATGCGCATCCTACCTGAAACGTGTAGCTCCGTCGTGTTCCTCGGTGATCTCCAGAGAAGCCCATTGTAAGAGAAAACGTCTCATGAGTTCGAGATTAAACTCGTGAGAAGTTTTCTTTTACAATGGGCTTCTCTGGACACAACGCCGAGGAACGTGACGAAGCTATAAGTGTCAGGTAGGATCTCGCGGCCCAACATGTCTCACCTGCCAGAAATGAGTCTCTGTGAGACTTGTCACACCACCGCTGCTGCCTTGTGGAGCAGGACTCTGCAAGGCTTGTGCCGTTGCATGCACAAATGGCAGCAGGACCCCAGCTGTGCTGTATGATGAAGCTCGCGGCAGTCCTGTTGTTCGTGCATGCAATGGCACAACAAGCCTTGCAGAATCCTGCTCCACGAGGCAGTGGTGGCGGGCCAACCGCTCGGCCGGCGCCAATAACATGGAGGGCAGGAGACGGCGATGGGACATCCAGTCCCACGCTCGCCACCTACTGCACCCCCAAAATTATAACCCCCCGTCATGGTACGAGAGCTGAACTCCGTCCAGAAAGTTAAACTCAGCAAACGGGTTATCACAAATTAGTTTATTACAGGTATCTCCAATCATAACTTACGATTACGTAGAGGAATTCTTCTGTAGTCTAATCTTTTCCCATTGTTTGCAGGTAAAAGGACGTTGCTTTTTCCCCATGTTACATGTTGACTTGCTTGTTTAAGGACAAAGGCTGAATGAATGCTTTCTCCCAATCACTCCTCCTCCCAGATCAGAACCAATAAGAATACATAGAAGTGGTCACATGTGTAACTATAATACCCAGAGTGCCATGTAAACTACAATTCCCTTAATGCAAAGTCTTAAAGAGACATATCCTAAATTAAGCTAACTATTCTGTCATCTGTGACAGCACACCCCCTGATAAGGCCAAGGCCATATTCTGGGATTCAAAAAATATATAAGGCCCTGTCTTATTTTCGGGACAACACGGTAAGACATGTTTGACTAAAAAGAATAAGGCAAGAAATTAAATGATTAATTTTCAACTGGGCTTCCAAAGAGAGAAGAGATATGAAATTCAAGATTCCTCTACACACATCAAATTTTGCTTCATATGCAATTTCTTGTGTGCGATAAGAGAGGAATTTTGTGTGAAACACTTCCCACAATCTGGACACTTGAATGGTTTCTCCCCTGTGTGTAACCTTACATGATTTACAAGGCTAGACCTACTACTGAAATCTTTCCCACAATCTGGACACTTGAATGGTTTCTCCCCTGTGTGTAACCTTACATGATTTATAAGGCTAGACTTACTACTGAAATCTTTCCCACAATCTGGACACTCATATGGTTTCTCTCCTGTGTGTAATCTTACATGATTTATAAGGCTAGACCTCATACTGAAATCTTTCCCACAATCTGGACACTCATATGGTTTCTCTCCTGTGTGAGTTCTCTGGTGTATCATCAAGTCGGAATTCTGACTGAACCTTTTCCCACATTCAGGACACTCATATGGTTTCTCTCCTGTGTGAGTCCTCTTGTGCACAACAAACTTAGAATTCTGCTTGAAACTTTTCCCACAATCCAGGCACTCATGTGGTTTTTCTCCAGTGTGAGTCCTCCGGTGTATCAGGAGGTTCGAATTATAACTGAACCTTTTCCCACAATCTGGACACTCATATGGTTTCTCTCCCGTGTGAGTCCTCTGGTGCATCACAAGCTTAGAATTCTGCTGGAAACTTTTCCCACAATCTTGACATTCATATGGTTTCTCTCCCGTGTGAGTCCTCTTGTGTTTCACCAGCTGGGATTTCCAACGGAAACCTTTCCCACAATCCAGACACTCATACGGTTTTTCGCCTGTGTGAGTCCTCTGGTGTTTCAGTACGTACGAACTCTGACTGAAACTTTTCCCACAATCCAGACACTGATACGGTTTCTCTCCAGTGTGAGTTTTCTGGTGTTCCACCAGGTGGGAATTCTGACTGAAACTTTTCCCACAATCCGGACATTGAAATGGTTTTACTCCTGTGTGAGTTCTCTGGTGTATCACCAGCACAGAACTCTGCTTGAAACCTTTTCCACAATCACTACATTTATATGGGTTCTCTCCTGTGTGTGTCCTCTGGTGTACCATCAGGCTGGAATTCCAACGGAAACTTTTCCCACAATCCAAGCACTCATACGGTTTTTCTCCTGTGTGAGTCCTCTGGTGTTTCACTAGGTCGGAACGCTGAATGAAACATTTTCCACATTCCAGGCACTGATATGGTTTTTCTCCTGTGTGTGTTCTCTGGTGTATCACCAGGTGGGAATTCTGAATAAAACTTTTCCCACAAACAGGACATTTATATGGTTTTTCTCCAGTATGTGTTGTCTGGTGTTCCACCAGGTAGGACTTTTCACGGAAACCTTTCCCACAATCCGGGCACTGAAATGGTTTTTCTCCTGTGTGTGTCATGTGGTGTTCTACCAGGCAGGAATTTTGACTGAAACTTTTCCTACAAACAGGACATTCAAAGAGTTTCTCCCCAGTGTGAGTCCTCTGGTGTTTCACTAGGTAGGAACTCTGACTGAAATGTTTCCCACAATCCAGGCACTCATACGGTTTTTCTCCTGTGTGAGTTCTCTGGTGTATCACCAGGCGGGAATTCCGAATGAAACTTTTCCCACAAATAGGACATTTATACGGTTTCTCTCCTGTGTGTGTCCTGTGGTGTACCACCAAGTTGGAATTCCTACGGAAACCTTTTCCACAATCACTACATTTATATGGTTTTTCTCCGGTGTGAGTCCTCTGGTGTACCACCAGGTTGGAATTCAGACTGAAACTTTTCCCACAAACAGGACATTCAAAGGGTTTCTCCCCAGTGTGAGTCCTCTTGTGTCTCACCAGATTGGAATGACTGCTAAATCTTTTGTCACATTGGGAGCACTGATAGATCTTCTCTCCAGTATGGGTTCTTCCATGAATCATGAGGAAGCTTTTCCGAGAAAAGCTTTTACCGCACTCCAAACATTTATATGGCTTTTCACTGGATGGATCCTGTTGTGCAGAATCAGATGTGATCTGCACTCTGTGTTTTTCCCACATTAGGCAGTCTGCGGGGGTTTCCAACACTGATATGCTTGGATTCTTGATGAGGTGAAAAATATTTTTGACCTCTTGCCTGGTGGTTGATTGGTTCAAGTCATTCTTTCCTTCCTCAATGGCTTTAATTAATGCCTGCCAATCTTGGCTATACGTGGAACCTTCTTCTTCCTACTGATTTCAAGTTGTTCCTCACTTTTTCTGTATTTAAATATTATCCTCCTTGATTTGTCATTGAATTGGTTTTTTTTCAGTTCCGTGTGCTCTATTTTTTCCAGCTCAAAACTGTTGTTCTTGTTATTCTTTCCCTCGTCTCTCATCTGCTGAGGAAGTAGAGTTTTTAAACTTTCCAGAGGAATTGGAAAATATTTTGAATGATGGCCTATTTTGCACTTTAATGCTGCTTCTCATTCTCTGTTATCCAGAGTGCTCTTCTTGGCATCCTCTCTCTGTAAGATTAATATAAATGGGTTAGTTTCATTATTGTTCAAAAATGGCTGCAGCACATGTGAAAGCAGAAAAAAAAACCCCAAATAACCCATCCCATATATTAGCATGAAAAAACAAACACTAAAATTCTATTTTAACTTCTAATATTAATTATGATTGATTTGGCATACAGATGCCTAACCAGATCCAAGTTCAAATATCGATACCATCATAAAATTCTCTTTTTCAATCAATCAGTCAATCAGAGTAGAGTTGAAAGGGACCTTGGAGGTCTTCTAATCTAGCTCCCTCCTCAAGCAGGTGTATGGTAGAATATCACACTTACATTTTTGTCTTGGGTAAATACACTCATGTATGCACGCATATGAGCACAGAAATGCACACCTATGGATATATGTAGACAATGTATATTTATCTCGGTGTGCAAAATGCCAAAATGTGCATACGCTCAAATTGTTTGATCTAAGTTTAGAAATTGGGGGAGGGGACATTAACAGTTGAAATGGTGCCCAACTCCTATTCAAGATATAAAGCATCCGTTTTGCCCATGAAGCTCCTCGCTTCCCAGGAAAACCACGTGTCAATAAAATCACAAGAAATCAACAGGTACATGAAAGCTGCTGTTTAAGATGGGTGTTTAAGAAACATGAAATAAATATTTTTTTAAATCTCCCAGCAGAAAATCACAGGCAACAGTTTTAAATCATGCAGTTCCAGAGGAATAAAATTTGGGAAGGGGAATAATACGTAGCAGCAGCCAACACGGTTCACCCTCGTTGCTTCCTCTGCATCTACGCCGTGGAGGAACCGAAAGGGCCCGACTTGCTCCCGGCTTCTCCTCCGACCAGCCCGCCACTCACCTCACAGGAGCCGCTTCCACCCTTGAAACAGGACAAAAGGCTCCGCCGACGCCATCCTGCTCCCGTGGCTGAGCCGGAAGAGGAAGTCCCTTCGCCTCCTCGTCTCTCTCTACATCTGCTCTAGCAATCCACTACTCTATCGTTTCAACCGGATCAATCTCAGTATCTCCCACTTCCCTAGAATAGCTCAGTCGCCGCTGTACCGAGTGTTGTTTCTTGGTAGTGCGCCATCTAGCGACAGATGGCGGAAGAACATGCTCGTTCTATCCTAAGGCATTTAAAGATGTTCTCACGGATTCCGTGCTTGCTTAAGTGCCATCAAGTCCCATTTGACTCCCATCGAGCTCATCGATAGCTTTTCTCTCTGAGGCTCCATCCCAAACCTTTTCATTCAGGTCTCCCAAGAGGGCTCTCCTTGTCCCTGGAGCTGAGCCCGAAGCTTCGTTTGCCAGAACGAAAGGAATGCGCCCTTTTGGGGGGGGGGGTGTGCTAGAAATGACGTGCAAATAGGAAAAGAGAGCGTGCACCTCCCTTGGTTTCCGATAGCTTTTCTTCTTGGAGTGTTTGTGTGTCTGTGTGTGTGCAGGATGACTCCTGAAAACCTGTCTCTGCAACTTACAGAAGCTAAGACTGAAGCTTGACCCCTGGTCTCTTCTGTGATTTTAGTTTCTTTTACTCCATGTTCAGCTAACCTGCATGGTATATCTATATCCTATTGGTGCTCCATCCCTTCTTAGCAATGGAAAGTGTGGCACCAATTGTCTATGGGGATTCTCACTCCCCCAGGTCATGATATCAATGGATTTCTAGAAAAATTAAAGGAAGCATTTCGCTTCGATGTGTGGACAACACAGACTCACCTTTGTGATAAACAGTTCACGTCATATATGAAACTACCCGAACCAATAATTTGAAAGTAGCAAAGAGTTTCATTAACGTATTTGCAAACATGAGCTCAGTAAAAGTAAACACAGAACAAGACATTGATCAGCTTTTTATCCCCCTCACACACCCCCATTTCCTCCCTCTCCCCTTTTCCTGTTTAACACATGCAACTTATTTCTCTCCCTTTAAGCCCCCAAAAGCACCCCTTCCTGTTGAAGCTCTCAGTCTATCTCCCCCCTCCCCTTTCCCTGTTTCTTCACAGTTCTAACCTACTTAGCTTTTATTGCCCCTTTTGTCCCTGCTTGAGGTTACAGCTGGCACTTTTGTGGTTTGACATTTAGCTTATGTTTTTAAAAACAGCTTATACTTTTTGTGGTTACATGCATTTTATGCTAAGCATTTTAGAAACAATAGATACTCCATTTTGTTTTACATATATTGATTATATTGATTATATATTGATATGAATTCCCCCTTTTTCAATTTTCTTTATAATGATTTCTAAATATTTTGATTTATTCGATAGTTTCATAATGTTGCTCAAATTTCTGCAATAACGCTTGACTTCTCTGTTCATTCTCCTCATTTAAATACATAATATCTCCATCTTTGTATGGTTGTGGATTTTCTAATGGTATTCTTTTAGTTATTGCAGTTTCTATTAATCTTTGAGTTAACCCCCTACAATATGGAATTATACAACATCCTAATGCTATAAAAACTCCAAATACAGTCACAAAGGATGTCAAAAGATATACTATCACACCTTTCCACTTTCCAAACCAGGACTCTAAGACTCGTGTAAACGAAGTGTCTATTCCAGAGTTTTCAGCTAACTCCTCTAATAAGGTGGTTAATCCTTTTAATGCTCTGGTAATAGTTCCATCAGGAGCAGTATTATTAGGGATGTAAATACAGCATCCTTTGTCTCCCAGCATTACACATACTCCTCCTTTTTCTGCCAGTAATATATCTAAAGTCATTCTATTTTCCCAAGCCATCCGGCTAGTGGCATCCAATTGCGTCCGCTGACTCCCGCCCAGCCGCCCTGTTTAGGGTGACCCGCTCCCTCCTAGCCAAGGAGGGCAGCGAAGATCCCTTGCAGGGCAGAGCTGAGGAATTTTCTCGGTTTCTGGAGGATAAAGTCACTCAGATTCGGACAGACCTGGACTCCGATTGGGCAGTACAGGCCGAGGTGACAGGGGCAGGCCTTAGTCCTGTTATATGGGAGGAGTTTGAACCGGTGACTCCTGATGATGTAGACAAGGCCATAGGAGCGATGAGTTCCGCCACTTGTTCATTGGACCCGTGTCCCTCCTGGCTGGTTTCGGCCACCAGGGAAGTTTCACGCTGCTGGCTCCAGGCGTTGGTCAATGCTTCTCTGAGAGAGGGGTCCGTCCCGCGGCCCTTAAAAGTTGCCGTGGTGAGGTCCCTCCTCAAGAAGCCTTCCCTAGACCCGGCGGATTTAAAGAACTTCCGTCCGGTCTCCAACCTTCCCTTCGCGGGGAAGGTTGTAGAGAAAGTGATGGCACTCCAACTCCTACGGCTGTTGGATGACACTGATTTTCTGGATCCCTTTCAATTGGGTTTCAGGCGTGGCTACAGTACGGAAACGGCTTTGGTCACCCTGATGGATGACCTCTGGCGAGCCCGGGATGGTGGTTATTCCTCCATCCTGGTGCTACTTGACCTCTCAGCGGCTTTCGATACCATTGACCATGGTATCCTTCTGCGTCGTCTCGGCGAGGTGGGAGTGGGTGGCACTGTGCTACAGTGGTTCTCCTCCTACCTCTCTGACAGGACGCAGTCGGTGTTGACAGGGGGGCAGATGTCGAGCCCTAGGCCCCTACTTTGTGGGGTGCCGCAGGGCTCGGTCCTCTCGCCCATCCTGTTTAACATCTACATGAAACCACTGGGTGAGATCATCCGACGACACGGGGTGAGGTATCAGCAATATGCTGATGATACCCAGTTGTACATCTCCACCCCGTCTCAATTCAGGGAAGCCGTCGACGTAATGTGCCGCTGCCTGGACGATGTTAGGGTCTGGATGGGGAAGAACCGGCTAAAGCTCAACCCTGACAAGACCGAGTGGCTATGGATATTGCCTCCCAAGGATTCTGTCAATTGTCCCTCCTTGGTTCTTGGGGGAGAGAAATTAACTCCCTCAGAATGGGTTCGCAATTTGGGTGTCCTCCTAGACCCACAGCTAAAATTGGAGCAACATCTTTCAGCTGTGGCTAGGGGGACCTTTGCACAGGTTCGCCTAGTGCACCAATTGCGACCCTTCTTGGAGAGGGAGGTGCTACTCACAGTCACCCACGCCCTTATCACCTCCCGGCTGGATTACTGCAATGCGCTCTACATGGGGCTACCCTTGAAGAGTATCCGGAGACTACAATTGGTGCAAAATGCAGCTGCGCGAGCCATGGTGGGTGTGCCCAGGTACACCCACGTAACACCTGTCCTCCGCCAGCTGCATTGGCTGCCCATTAGTCTCCGGATCCAATTTAAGGTATTGGTCGTTACCTTTAAAGCCCTACATGGCTCAGGGCCAGGCTACCTTTGGGACCGCATCCTGCCGCATACCTCCCTACGACCGGTTAGGTCCCACAGAGTTGGTCTCCTCCAGGTCCCATCGACCAATGTCGGTTGGCGGGGCCTAGGGGGAGAGCCTTCTCTGTGGGAGCTCCCTCCCTATGGAACCAACTCCCTCCGGAGATCAGGGCCATCCCCACCCTGCTGGCCTTCCGTAAAGCAATAAAAACTTGGCTCTTCCGGCAGGCGGGGTGAAAGTGAGACCGAGTAGATTATCCCGGGGTCTCCCCCCTTTAGTTATGAATGTTGGAGATTTTCTTTTAATTCTTATATTTTTTAATTGTTATATGTTTTATTGTAATGGATTTGGACATGCTGTGAGCCGCCCAGAGTCCCCCGGGAGTTGGGCGGCATACAAATCTATTAAATTAAATTAAATTGCTCAGATATTCCTTTAATTGCATCTCTAGTATAGTTTATGAACCTTTGTTGGTTATAATAGATATAATTAATCCAATCTACATTTTTATTAATTGTTCAGTGGCTAAGATGCTGAGTTTGTCGATCAGAAAGGTCGGTAATTCGGCTGTTCTAATCCCTAGCGCCGCATAAGGGAGTGAGCTCCCGTTACTTGTCCAGCTTTTGCCAACCTAGCAGTTCAAAAGCATGTAAAAATGCAAGTAGAAAAATAGGGACCATCTTTGGTGGGAAGGTAACAGTAGGCAATTCGACAGTAGGTAAATCCACCCCTTGTCTGAGTCCATATATGCCATCACATGGACCATATAAGCCAGGGGTCAGCAACCCATGGCTCTGGAGCCGCATGTGGCTCTTTCATCCGTCTGCTGTGGCTCCCTGTCGCTGGTCGACTCAATTGTTAGGGCTTTCAGTTAGGAGAGGTAGAGGAAAAAGGATGCCACACTAGGAGGAGACTCTATGGTGGGGTAACTGGACTTCCGGTTGGCTCCAGAATTGAATGGGGGGCTTCCAGTTAGGACCTTTGTGGCTCTTTGAGTGTTTAAGGTTGCCGACCCCTGATATAGGTAAACACAGTCTGTTTGTACTGGCCCACAATCAGGACATGGTAACAACAGCAACAGTAGGGTATGTCATCACATATACAATCACAAAACTTACACATCCAGATAGCTAAACGGTATGGTTGCGGGTTCAGGTCTAGCAATCCCACTATAGTTTTTTATTTGTCCAACAATAAAACCATAAACCCAAGATACACAATATGCTCCACAAAGCCCACCCCCACAATTCAAACATCAATTAGGCTTGTCCTTGTTGTTTTTATTTACTCAGCCAAAGTCAGTCTTAGGATGAAGGGATGGGGTCAGTCCCTCTATTCTTCCTTAGGATCACTCGTACAGGATTCACAGGATCTGGCACTACTGTCCACTGAGAGTCTGGTGCATTCACGAGTCCTTTGACTCTGGTGTAATGCATCCAGCCCTTCTCGTACAGCAGTCTCAGTTGTCAGCAACACCTGGAACGTTTGTCCCAATTTGGCTGGAGCTTTTCGCTCCTCCACGTCTTTATCAGGACACAATCTCCTATTTTATAGCTGTGAGCTGCAAACTCCAATGGTGGCGTTTGTGCTAACAATCCTTTCCTCCTGAGGGTAGAAAGAACAGAAGACAACCCCAGAATATAGTTCTTCAGAAATTTATATTTAATCTCAAAACTTGGAACTCCTTTCTGGTTTTCCAAGGGTGGGATTCCAAACAACATTTCATAAGGGGAAACGCCCAAGTCTTTTCTCGGTTGGGTTTTTATTCTTAAAAAGAGCCAAGGGCAAACATTTGGTTCATAGCAAATGAGTTTCCAACATTAGTTTAATTAAGGTTATTTTTAGGATTTGGTTCTTACGTTCCATTTTTCCACAAGATTGTGGTGACCAAGGAACTTGACATTCCCATTTTATTCCCACTCCTTCCATTACTCCCTGAAGCACTCTGGAAGTAAAATGAGTGCCTTGATCACTATCAATTACACTAACCATCCCATATTTAGGAATAATTTGCTCTAATATTATTTTGGACACTGCTGATGCAGTAGTTTTGGGAGTTGGGAATGCTTCTATCCATCCAGTTAAATGATCCACTAAGACTAAAATATATGTGAAACTGCAGATCGGGACTCCTCTCTCACTTGGTACTTCAAATACCTCTTATACACTCATCAATCAGGTCTCACAGACACAGAGAAATTTCCCAACCGTCAGGGTAAAACTTAAAAGCCCTCTGGGTCTTACCCTGGTCCATGCACGGAGTTTACCCAGTTGAATTATAAGCTTGTCTAAGAGTCCACCTCTTAAGAGAATTTATTGCCTTTGCTGCTTGGAAGTCTCATCTGTCACCCACGGGCGAAGGAAACGGAGGCCCCAGAGTTCTTGGAGGACCCCTGAACTCAACAGGACATGTCTTCCTCACTTGATCCTGATGCCTCCTTGGATACTAGAGCCGTTTTTATCCCAGATGAGCCCCCAAGACTCATGATAAACAGTTCGTGTTGTATATGAAACTACCCGAGACAATAACTTGAAAATAGCAAGAGTTTTATTAATGTATTTGCAAACACGGGCTCAGCAAAAGTGAACACAGAACAAGACATTCATCAGCTTTTTATCCCCCCCACATACCCATTTCCTCCCCCTCCCCTTTTCCTGTTCAACATTTGCAGCTTATTTCTCTCCATTTAAGTCCCCAAAAGCACCCCTTCCTGTTTCTTCACAGTTCTAACCTACTTAGCTTTTATTGCCCCTTTTGTCCCTGCTTGCGGTTACAGCTGACACTTCTGTGGTTTGACATTTTAGTTTACGTTTTTTTTCAAAACAGCTTATACTTTTTCTGGTTACATACATTTTATGCTAAGCATTTTAGAAACAATAGATACTCCAGTTTATTTACATACATTGATTTGATTATATATTGATATCACCTCCAAAAGGCGGCACCTGTCTTGAACAGTTAAGGGACACCGGACAGAAAACATCCTGCGACCACGAAGGCTCTGATAAAATACCCAACAGGAATATCTCTGGTTTCAACTCTATACATAGTTTCAATATTTTTTCTATCCATATTTGAATTGAACTCCAATACACTTTGGCTTCAACACATGTCCACCACATATGATAAAAAGAACCCGATATTTGTTGGCATTTCCAGCATTTAGTAGATTTGTCTTTAAACATTTTAGCTATTCTTTCCGGTGACATGTGCCATCTATAAAACATTTTGTACATATTTTCTTTGTATGCTGTTGCCATTGTCAATTTATAGTTTCTTTCCCAAAGCTGTTGCCATTTATCCAGTTCTATAGTATGTCCAAAATTCCTTGCCCATTTAATCGTTTCCTGTTCTTTATGGCACCAGAAAACCAAACAAGGAATAACGGATGGAAGCTGACCAAGGAGATTCAACCTGGAAGTGAGGAGAAACTTTCTGATGGTGAGAGCGATCAACCAGTGGATCAGCTTGCCTGCGGAGGTTGTGAGAGCCCCAACACTTGCGACCTTCAAGGAGAGACTGGACTGCCATCTGTCTCAAATGGTGTAGGAACTCCTGCTTGAGCAGGGGGTTGGACTGGATGAGTTACAAGGTCCCTTCCAACTCTAATAATAAATCTAAAATCTAAAATCTAAACTTGTTCTTGCTCTAAATCTATATATAATAATTATACAATTTTTAATTAGTCTTTTATCTGTTCCTGTATTTCATCTAATTGTCTTTTCTAAATAAATCTTCCATTTTATTATGCTTATCATATCTTGATTGCAGTTGCATTTTCATATACCAGTCTATCTTTATTCCTTTATTCTCCAATTCTTGTACAGATTTCAATTCCCCCTTATCTGTTAGAATATCCTTATACCGTCCAATGTTCCCCCAGTTAAATCTACTCAGGTGATTTAGTGCTTCTATTATTGATAACCAATATGGTATTTTCAGATAGTGCTTCTCTCTTATCTTTTCCCACACTACATACAAAGTGTTCCTCATACAATATCTCTGGAAATAGCTATCTATTTTACTTCTCCCATACCCTATCTTTTAACCCTGTCCCTCCAAAGCCAAAAGTCTTTTATTTCTTAACAAAATCCATTCTCTCATCCATGTCAATACTGCGGCATCATAATATAGCTCCCAATTTGGAAGTCCAAATCCACGTAAGTCTTGCATCTTGTAACATTTTTATATTAGTCCTCGCCTTTTTCCCTTGCCAGACGAACTTCAAAATCATTTTTTTTACTTCTTTGAAAAAAAAAATTCTCTAGTCTTATTGGTATAGTTGAAAATGAAAACATAAATATTTTCTTTTGACCTTTCCAGGTAGTTGTAATCGGATTGTGATCTGCCCACATACCAGTTTCAATGCTTATATTTTGTATATTTGCTAACAAATCTACTGACATCCACAACATATCTATTCCTGACCAAGACATATGCCTATTCGAGTAAAATGTATATTGTTTCTTTGATGGAAATGTCCCCCTCCATGCATCAAATATATTCAGTTCGTCTACCATAGTAAAAAATGATTTTGGTAATAATTTCCTTAGTTTCTTATTCTTTTTCGTCATCTTATAGTCCAATTCCACCTCTACTATAGCATTAAAATCTCCCATCATGCAGATATTTTCATAATCTAATTCAATTATTTTAGCATGTAGTTTAGAATAAAACTTCTCTTGGCATTTGTTTGGTGCATATATCGCAATTAATAATGTTCAATATTATTTCAACCATCAATATCCTTCCATCTTCATCTGTATATATACATTTTGGATTCATTTTTTTCTGTATGTCTAATACAACTCTTTTATTTTGATCTGCTAATGCTGAATATAAATTTCCCAGTTTTGTGCATTCTAATAATTTTTTATGTTGTCTTCTAATATGTACTTCTTGTAAACATATTATATCCATTTTAATATCCCCAATTTATTAAGTATTTTTTCCTTTTTATAGCCGAATTCAGTCCATTTATATTTATCGAAATCATCTTAGTCTCTTCTTCCATGTTCATTTCAGTGCTTTAGCTGATCTCGTCAGTCTCATGTTTCTTTGTGTCACTGCATTTTTTTGTATTTGTCAGCTGTGCTTCCAGTCTGCAGTCTGGTCATACTCTTATCAAAAATGTAAACAATTGTCTCGTGATGCCTGATTTACTGCGCATGTTTAGTTTCTGTTCTTTGTTCATTCTCTTACTTGCTTTCACTTCGTCCGGCTGGACGTATTTCTACCGGTAAGGATGTAATCACATATCTTTTGTATTTTTATAATAAAAGTGCCTTATTTTAGAATTTAAGCTTCGGTTTAATTTTAATGAGTTAGCAGCCATGGAGAAACACGAGCTATTCACCTCTAATTTACAGCCTCTCAAGAAGGGGGGGGCTGCGGAACTTTTTTACGTTCCAACATATGGTAGCAGAGGATGGTTTGATTTTTTTCTTGGCTGCTACTCAAACTGATAAGATGCATAAGGCAGATTTATTAGCACTGAGGAACGCTAATTAACTGCTGTAAATATGCCAAAAAAGAAAAGAAAGAAGATGAAAGCCAGGGCTCTCTCTTTTGAAAAAATATCTCATCTCAATGGGGAAGAGAAAAGGTGGCTTTTGGCCAGATTCTCACTTCTTCAATCGCCAACCGCTTCTGTGAGCAGACTTGAGGAAGACATTGAGGGCACAATGGGAGGCCGTGTTTTGGACGACGCCGTGACTGAGGTCAATGAATATGTCGCTCCAAGCACAGTTAATTACTGAAAAATGTTATACAGATGCCCAGGAATATGAAATATTAGGTGCCAGGCCAAAAGGTCCAAAAATGGCTGAGCAGTTTATTCCCTTAGAGAGAGAGAGAGAGAGATGAGCTTCTCAGAGGGAGAGAGCAAATGCCATTTCCAGTAAATCCTGCAGAAACAGATTGGAATGCAACAATGCGGAGCTATCATGAGAAAATTACTTTTATGGAGGGTGAATTGCAAAGAGCAAAAGATGTTTATTCTAAGCTTCAGGCAGATGGGCATGGCTCTTGTCTGTTTCAAATACCAGAATCCGCCATGTTCCCTTCTTCTCCGAAGCCAAGGCCACACCCTCAAGAGGTTTTGTGTCAGGCCAAGCAGAAGAGAGGGCTGTACACACGTCACTTCCTATGTCACATAATATCCCTCCTCAGAGTTCTGAAAGAGGGGAAAGTTTTTATGCACTGCCTGAAACTAATGTTGCAACACCATCTGCTGGCAGAAGAGCAAAAATGCATTCCACAGAATTACCAAAGCTCTTTGAAACTTTGCAACGAGGCTTCTCAACAATATCATTAACCCAAGAAAGTCTGCAGGCTGCCCTGCCACATGTGTTTCCACAGGCTCCATCATTAGCATCCCCTGATGGTGCAGATGACTTCTTTAGCCAAACTCCTAATTTAGATGAGGCACAAATATGCATAATGCAGCAAAGGCAGGTGCCAATCCCTGCAGTAGGCCAGATTCGTATGGCAACTCATGCACCAGTGACACACACAGTGCAGCCGCCACAGGTTCGCTTACAGCAACCTCAGCTGCAATCACAGCCTCATCCACAGGTGCAGTAACCACTACCACAGCCTCATCCACAGGTGCAGCAACCACAATCACAGCCCCAGCCACAAGCCCAGCAACCACAAGTGCCCTTACCTCCACAGCCAGCATCTCAGGTGTACATCCCTCAACAGACACATTCTATTGTTCCAGTGGATGGTGATTCAAAATTAAAGCATTCAGGACAGAATTATAAGACCTGGGTCAGTGAGATTGGTCTGTTACTTCGCAGAGAAGGGACACATTCCATGGTCTTTAACCCTCCTGCCCAGCCTTGGGCTCCTGCCATAAGAGACCTGGATACGAAAGCATGCACAACATTATTGCTGTCTATGGATATTGAACTACAGATTACATTTCCACCTGATGCAACTGCCCAACAAATTTGGGCCCAATTGGAAACATGCTACCGGCCTGTTTCAATTGAATCTACATGTTTGCTTTTGTCTCATTTCCATGGTTCAAAATTAAAGCCTGGTGAATATATTGGAGAATTTAACTAAAATGAAAGGAATGAGGAAGGATTTGGGCGAAAGAGGCTATGTTATTGATGATTTTCAAATGATCAGCATTATTATTAACTCATTAAATTACGAATGGAAAGATGCCATTACAAAGATTAATCAAGTGCCAATAGCTCAACGCACAGTGGATCATGTATGCAGAATTTTAACAGAAGAAGAAGCATTTATGCTTGCCACTCCACATTTGAGAGGGCCACCCGCATCAAGAGCTCCAGCGCGGCGCGTTTTCCGAGAAAGAGCCTAAGTTCCAAGGATGCCAAGATGCTATATCTGTAATCGTGTGGGACATACCACCCGGGATTGTCCTCAACGGTTTCTAGCTCCTGTCCAGTACCAGCCCAGGGGAACAGACTCCGGAGGCGGCAGAGGCGGATGACAAGATCGTCGTGGTCCTAGGCCTGATCCACAAGCTCCACTTGGAACTTATTTTAAAGTCACTATCTCCTTTTCTCTATACTTAATAGTAGTATTTCTTAACTTTTGTAAGATTTCTGTTCTGAGTGATTTTTTTGTAAATCATATATGAACCTCTCTAGGAAGCTTATTTCTCATCGCGTATCTGGTATGCACTCTGTATATTTCATCAATATCATTAAGTATCTTTTCTTTGCTTTCCTGCCAAGTCTTCTGTCAAGACTTCTGCCATTATCTCTGCCAGGTTTTCTCCCTTCTCCTCTACCACATTTTGAAACCGTAAATAATATTCCACTTTACCAATACTTTATTTAATGGTATCTTTAAGACCTGCTTGCATGGCTTGCATCATGATCTTCAATTCCATAGTATTAGACTTGTCTACTTGTGCTGAAGTACCTGTTGCTTTCTGTGCTGGACTTTGTGTTGTTGACATAGTTGCTGCTGACGAATGTGATGGTATCTTCGTCATCTTTATTGATTCTTATATTCCAAGTATTTGTAATCCAATAAAAATGCAAAAAGTAAAAAACATAAAGAGAAAAAAGAAAAAAGAGCAAAAATTACTAAAATAAATTCCAATATGTTTTGATGAGAAAAAAACCAGAAAAAAAGGAAAAAAATGAAAAATCAAAAAATAAGGGGAATCAAAAAATTAAAAAAAATTGAACTCCTTGAAACAAGAAAAAACAGATTTAAAAAATCCAAACCTTCAGTGATCCAATCATGAAAAAACAACAGCCTCCATAACAATGCCCCCAAAAAGAAAAAAAATCCAAAGAAAAATTATTTCCAGAACTCCAATCCAAAAAATTAAATGATATATACAGTATATCCAAAAGAGAAAGGTATTCAGAATTCCATGTAAGAGTGAAAAAAAGAAAAATCACAGAATTACTGAATAATAAATTGCCTCCAAGGAAGGTCAAAAGAAAATAAATACTATTCCTTCAGGCCTTTCCTGCCTTAATCCATCAAGCCAGATCAAAGAAAAAAGAGTAGTTTGTTCCAAAACAAAGAATGTGCCAAGTCAAAACACCACTTTCCCACAGAAGACACTCAATATTGTTCTTACAGTGGGGCAGGTCTACAATTTTGTTTCTGGTGTCCTTTGACAGCTCTTTGGTCTTCATCATAGTGGAGTTTGGAGTGTGACTGTTTGAGGTTGTGGACAGGTGTCTTTTATACTGATAACAAGTTCAAACAGGTGCCATTAATACAGGTAATGAGTGGAGGACAGAGGAGCCTCTTAAAGACGAAGTTACAGGTCTGTGAGAGCCAGAAATCTTGCTTGTTTGTAGGTGACCAAATACTTATTTTCCACCATAATTTGCAAATAAATACTTTCCAAATCAGACAATGAGATTGTCTGGATTTGTTTTCTCATTTTGTCTCTCATAGTTGAGGTCTACCTATGATGTCAATTACAGGCCTCTCTCATCTTTTTAAGTGGGAGAACTTGCACAATTGGTGGCTGACTAAATACTTTTTTGCCCCACTGTATATATCTTGTCTTATCAGCAAAAAAAAAAAAGTCCACAGCTGTACTTTCAAAGCTATTATATACCAACTTTGGTCACGGTGGCACTGTGACCTAGCCAATAAGTCCAATAGCTTGGCTGACTTTAATACAAACATAAAAACCAGTAAAAATGCAAAACAATACGAGACAGTAATTATATATTAACAAAAATACTTTCACAGGCACTTAAGTTCTGTAAATCCAAATCTATATCAATATAAGGGTCTATGGCTCATTTCTTGCCTGTTTATTCAAGCTTCTTTTTCCGCTCTTCCCCGCCGATAAAATCCAGCCAGGGAGCAAAACCGCTCCCCCCTCTCAGTGTCTAACCTTCAAAAGCTTTTTAACTTTAACACATTTTTCCAGCTATTTCCTCTCTCCATAAACCTCCAAAACAATCACTTTAAAATATCATCTCACCCAGGTGACTTCACTTCCTTACTTCAATTCAAGTGATGGCCGTCCCAGCTAATGGCGACTGAGTCGCCTCTCCTCAGCTGAAGGTTGGGAGGCTGCTGTTGGCTCCCTGGGCAGTCTGCAATTCCCCCCGGCCACCGATTCATACCTCTCCTCTTCACCTCTCCTACAGAGAGGCTCTGGCTCAATTTCTTTCGATTTCAAGCCCCCTATGGCTGGAAGTTTCGGAGTGTCCCTGAGAGCGGGGAAACACCCGTGGAGCTGCGATGCTTGGCCACGCCCCTCCACCTCTATTTGCTATATATTGGGTTGATTGGTTTCTGTATTTTAATGCTGTAAGCCATCTGGAGTCACATTTGTTGGACTGCCATACACAATTTCTCAATAAAAATACATACATAAATCTATATAAATAAAAATGTAACTGTTCATTTGGGAATGATCTAAGATCTCCGAAAGTACTTCACCGATTGCTTTGAAATTTTGACACAATGTTGCATTCGAATAAGAGAGTGTTTTTATATACCTATATTATATAGATGTCACACCTGTGACAGGTAAAAACATGATTTTCTTGAGAAACAGGTAAAAACATAATTTTGTTGAAAGCCAGCACCCTCTGCTGGACACACGCTGTACTAATTGACTATTCCCTTCCAATGTTTCTGAGCCAAGCTGAGGGAAATAAGGGAATAGAATAGCAGAGGCTTTTATAGGGAAACCCATGTATGCCTGCTGAGAGGAGGCTGACCACCACCTCCATTGCGTGACCCTGGCAAGTACCTCAGATAAATAAAGGGATAAGATAGCAGAGGTTTAAACACAATTTAAACCTCCAAGATCCTGGCAAGTACCTCAGACAAATAAAGGGATAAGATAGCAGAAGTTTAAACACAATTTAAACCTCCAAAAATAAAGGGGAGAAAAATTAACATCAATGTTAACCATAATTCTGAGATGTTAATGAGCATAAGGTTGCCTGAATAATACCACCCACCATGACATGCCTGCTGAGAGACATTGTGACATTAAACATATTAGAAAAGTGCCCTTTCTCTTTTCTTTCTTTCCAATTTAAGCAGACTGAGCCACAGCAACGCGTGGCCGGGTACGCTAGTACATACATAAATACATATCTATATTGCACCTTAATTAGATGTAGAAATAACTCAAGGTGGCAAATATACCTCACAGAGATCTAAGAAACTTTTCTCTGGCCTAGCGTGGCAATTCCCCTCGATGCTGTGAAAAGGAAAACCACACAACTCCAGAGAAAGGAAGATCAGATCGCCTTCCTCATGTATGACACCAAGACATGTTTGACTAAAAAGAATAAGGCAAGAAATGAAATGGTTAATTTCTCAACTGGGCTTCCAAAGGGAGAAGAAAAATGAAATTCAAGAATCCTCTACACACATCAAATTTTGCTTCATATGGAATTTCTTGTGTGCGACAAGAGAGGAATTTTGTGTGAAACACCTCCCACAATCTGGACACTTGAATGGTTTCTCCCCTGTGTGTAACCTTACATGATTTACAAGGCTAGACCTACTGCTAAAATCTTTCCCACAAACTGGACACTCATATGGTTTCTCCCCTGTGTGAGTCCTCTGGTGTACTTCCAATTCGGAATTCCAATTGAAACCTTTCCCACAATCTGGACACTTATATGGTTTCTCTCCCGTGTGAGTCCTCTGGTGTATCACAAGCTTAGAATTCTGCTTGAAACTTTTCCCACAATCTGGGCACTCATATGGTGTTTCTCCAGTGTGAGTCCTCCGGTGTATCACCAGGGTCGAATTATGACTGAACCTTTTCCCACAATCTGGACACACATATGGTTTCTCTCCCGTGTGAGTCCTCTGGTGCCTCACAAGCTTAGAATTCTGCTTGAAACTTTTCCCACAATCCAGGCACTCATATGGTTTTTCTCCAGTGTGAGTCCTCCGGTGTACTTCCAACTCAGAAATCCAATTGAAACCTTTCCCACAATCCAGACACTCAAATGGTTTCTCTCCCGTGTGAGTCCTCTGGTGTATCAAAAGCTTAGAACTCTGCTGGAAACCTTTTCCACAATCCAGACACTGATACGGTTTTTCTCCAGTGTGAGTTCTCTGGTGTATCATCAGGTTGGAATTCTGACTGAAACTTTTCCCACAATCCGGACATTGAAATGGTTTTACTCCTGTGTGCGTTCTCTGGTGTATCACAAGCTTAGAACGCTGCTTGAAACCTTTTCCACAATCACTACATTTATATGGTTTCTCTCCTGTGTGAGTCCTGTGGTGTTCCACCAAGTTGGAATTCCAACGGAAACTTTTCCCACAATCCAAGCACTGATATGTTTTTCTGCTGTGTGAGTTCTCTGGTGTATCACCAGGTGGGAATTCCGAATGAAACTTTTCCCACAAACAGGACATTTATATGGTTTTTCTCCTGTGTGTGTCCTGTGGCGTTCCACTAGCTGGGAATTTTGACTGAAGCTTTTCCCACAAACAGGACATTCAAAGAGTTTCTCCCCAGTGTGAGTTCTCTTGTGTTTCACCAGATTGGAATGAATGCTAAATCTTTTGCCACATTGGGAGCACTGGTAGGGCTTCTCTCCAGTATGGGTTCTTCATGAGGAAGCTTTTCCGAGAAAAGCTTTTGCCGCACTCCAAACATTTGTATGGCTTTTCACTGCATGGATCCTGTTGTGCATAATCACATGTAATCGGCAATGTTTTTCCCCCCTACATTAGGCAGTATGCGGGGTTTTTCCAACACTGATATGCTTGGATTCTTGAGGCAGAGACAAATATTTCTGATCTCTTACTGGTGGTTGTTTGGTTCAACCATTCTTTCTTTCCTCAAAGGCTTTCATTAATGCCTGCCAATTTTGGCTATACATAGAACCTTTTTCTTCCCATTGACTTCAAGTTGTTCCTCACTTTTTCTTTATTTAAATATTATCCTCCTTGATTTCTTATTTAATTGGTTTTTTTTCCAGTTCCGTGTTCTCTATTTTTTCCAGCTCAAAACTGTGGTTCTTGTTAATCTTTCCCTCATCTCTCATCTGCTGAGGAAGAAGAGTTTTTAAACTTTCCAGAGGAATTGGAAAATATTTTGAATGATGGCTTATTTTGCACTTTAATGCTGCTTCTCATTCTCTGTTGTCCGGAGTGCTCTTCTTGGCATCCTCTCTCTCTGTAAGATTAATATAAATGGGTTAGTTTTATTATTGTTTAAAAATGGCTGCAGTACATGTGAAAGCAGCAAAAAGAAAGAAAAAGAAAAGAAAAGAAAACCCACATCCCATGCATTAGCATGCAAAAACAAACACTAAAAATCTATTTTAACCTCTAATACTAATTATGATTGATTTGGCATACAGAAGCCTAACAAGATCCAAGTTCAAATATTGACACCATCATAAATTCTCACTTTTTTTTTGGACTTCCAGTTGTACTTCCAACACTTTCGGAAGCGTGGACCGCAAGCTCCACGTCCCCGCACTGACCTCTCCTCGTCGGAGGGCTCTAACTGAGCCATAGCCACCCTGGAGAGGTGGTGAAGTAAAGGGGGACTGCATTGCAGGTTGAGGAGAGCCACATCTCTCCTCCCTGACTCAGAAAGGCCCCTCATCTGAAGATAAGGAGCAGCGACAGCAGTAGTGGGCTGCTACCGGTTCACACCGGTTTGTGCGAATATTTCATAGCGGAAATTTGGCCAGGGTCGCAGAACCGGTAGTGACCGCTGGCTGCCCACATCCAAAAACCGGTCCCCGCTCAGACGCTCGCCCTGCCTCGCCTTCACCATGCGCATCCAACTGCCTCCTGCCTACACACAGGTAAGCATTCGTGCTAGCCTAACCACCCTCCCCACCGGCCAGCGCTTCCCGAAGCCACCAGTGTTGCAACCGCGGGAGGGGGGGCAGCTCGATAAGCTTTGGAGCCGTGTGGCTACAAAGCTTGCTGAGCCGCCTTGCCCTGTTCCCGCTGGCCAGCGCGGCTCGCCTTGCCCTGTTCCCGCTGGCCAGTGTTTCCCGAAGCTGCCGGTGTTGCAACCACAGGGGGGCAAGCTCAGCAAGCTTTGGAGCCACGTGGCTACAAAGCTTGCTGAGCCGCCTTGCCCTGTTCCTGCCAGCCAGCGTTTCCCGAAGCCGCCAGTGTTGCAACTGCCGGGGGGGGAGCTCGGCAAGCTTTGGACCCTTGTGGCTACAAAGCTTGCCAAGCTGCCTTGCCCTATTCCCGCCGCCCACTGCCCTCTCCTGCTGCCGCCCTCTTTTTCCACTGCCACCACCACTGTCAGCTCCAGTGGAACAGCTGTGTCTCCCCGAAGGGCGCTCTGCCTTCAGCCTTACCTTTGGAGGTGTGTAGAAGGTAAGGCAGACGCTGGTGGCGGGGGAGGGACTCTGCACTCGGGCGAAGAGCTGCCTCAGGGGAACATGGGAAGGCTAGCTCGCCTTTTGGGCCTGTCGGGGGCACACACTGCTTTCTTCCTTCTCCCACCGCTGCTGCTCTGGAGTTCACCGGATCACTTCATGGTCCAGGTGCGTGTGTGTATGGAAAGCGCAGGTCATGGCTGCTACATTTCGCTGTGCAGCACAAAGCACTTTCCCAGCAAACTCAGCAAAGGGGAGAAACAGCAAGTGGAGAGCACATGGACCGGCTCCACATGTTCTCCGGATCAGCGGCTGTTTCTCTCTCTCTCTCGCTGTTTTTGCTGAGAAAGCGCTTTGTACAGCACAGCTAAATTAAGTACCCATGAGCCGCGCTTTCCTCTAAGACTCATCCAGAAAGCGCTGCGGGCTGCAGAGGGAAACAGCATTCAACCTATGTGCACAGCGCTTTCTCTTTCCTTGTCTCTTTCTTTCTTCTCTCTCACACACATGCCCTGCATCCCTCTGCCCAGTTGGGCTTCGTGGGCGTGCTGCTCCTGGGCTCGTCAGTCTCTGGACAGACGTCAGATTCCCACCCTCCAGCACCAGTTCAGGGGTTCCTCCCCCCCCCAGGGGAGAGAGAGAGATGGAGGGAAAGGCAGCGCATCCCAACACAGGCAGCTCTGCCAGAAAAGGCATCCGGGAGGCGAGAGGCCTCCATTCCTCCTCCTTACCTTATTCCCCCTCCCCTGATCCTTTCCCAATTGGTTTGTCCATCTTGGGTCCTTGAGAGGAGCCTGCTTTCTACCAAGGATGGGCTCATTTTAGGGTGGGAGGGGGAGCATGCATGGTGACAAAGAGACACGATTTAAAGAGTCAGGTGAGCTGGGGTAGGGGAGGGAAGCTTCTCTGTCGTCATGGGCTCCAGGAGGAGGAGGGGACCCGTCTCCCCCATTGGGAAGAGGGCTAAATTTCACTTAAAGGCTGTTTCGCATGGCTTTTTTAGGCCCACGAATGATTGCGAGAAACGCAATGGAGCTGGGCTGGGGTGACCCCACCAAAGAAAGAGAGGGGGTGGGAGGGAAAGAGAAAGAGAGAAAGAGGGAGGAAGGGGAAAAAAGAAAGAGTGGGGAAGAGAAAGGGGAGAAGAGAGAGAAGGGAAGGAAAGAGAGGGTTGGAAAGAGTGAGAGGAGAGGGGGAAAAGAAAGAGGAGGGGAAAGAGAGAGGGAAAGAGAGAGGAGGGGACAGAGAGAAAGGGGGGAAGAGAAAGAGAAAGGGGAGGGAGGGAAAGAGAGAAAGAGGGAGGAAGGGGGAAAGAGAAAGAGGAAAGGAGAAAGAAGAGAAAGAAAGAGGAAGGGAGAGAGAGAGAGAGAGAGAGACAGAGTGAGAAATTTTTAATTGTTCCATTATTTATCATGTGTTAATATTTTACACTATCCCTACACCTAGTGTGATTTTACTGCCTTTCTTTTGCCCAGGACTACCACATATTTTTCAGGCATTTACATGCTTTCAATGTCTATAGTCCAGAGCATAAATGTGTGTTTATTTTGTACATCAGATTGCATAAGTCCAGCTTAATATGCTGATATGTGAAGTTTGTATACATACAGAGAAAGAAGCACTCTTGTGATCTTTGACTTTTAGGCTTGCTGTCAAACATCAGCCATAATACTAATTACTGTTTTGAACAATATGCAGGTTGTATTACACGAATGGCTATTTTATATGTGAAATTATGACTGAAATATTTCTGCACCTATATTGGTTCTCACTGTCAAGTAGTTTCTCCTTAGTTTTAGGTTGCTTCTCTCTCTGTTCAGTTTCCATCCATTGCTTCTTGTTTTGCCTTCTGGTGCTTTGGAAAATACATTGCCCCCCCTTTTTTTTCTGGCAGCCCCTTAAAAGCCTGTTGCCTATCACACTCTTGAGCAAAGCATGCGAGTCATTTTCTCCTTTCAGTGGTCCATGAAAGTACATCTATAGTATGTAGATAATAAAGTTGAAAAAATGTGAACATTTTTACAGAACTATAGATACATTGAGGCTGGGTGTGACAAGGAATGGCTGAGAGGGGAGGGGCCAGGCGAGGCACCCCTTGATGTGACATTGAGTTGGCCACGCCCATCCAGTCACATGACCATGAAGCCACACCTTCCGAGTCACATGACCATGAAGCAACGTCTGCCCAGTCATATGACCATCAACCAACATCCACAAAATAAGCCCACAGAACCAGTAGTAAAAATTTTTTAGAAACCACCCCTGTGCTGCCACTCAAACATGGCTGCCATTAAGCCGGGGACAATCTGAACAACTAAGACAGTGCTGGAGCGGAGAAAGTGAATGATGTGTGAACTGGGTGAGAAAATACTTTTCTTTGAAACTTGACCCCAAGAAATCTAAGGGGAAAGCATAATTTGTTACAGTGGCGACCAAGTACTTGGAAAAAGTACCAGAGAATTTAAGAAGGAAAAAATCTTTTAAAAAAAATAATAAAAAGAAAATTGAGCTCTCAAAGTAAAAAGACGTGGTATTGAAAAGGCATTTCAAAATGCTGGAATTAGATCTTAAACTCTTTTTTTTATTAAAATTGCCCTCTTATTAGATTTAGAACTTAAAATAATTAAAATCGGATTTGTCAACAACAACGCAGAGAGGCTGCAGCAAGTTGAAGCTAGAGCACCATCTACTGCTAAAAGGAGAACTGTGCAATCTTGGGAATAACCATTATAAGTACATACTTTAAAACCATTGGAGATTTATACATTAAACAAGAACCTTAGCCAAGAGACCCCTGAGCATTTGCTGAATATATAAAAGTGACTGGAAGAGGCATGGATACTGCAGGCTACTTCAGCTGACTGCTAGCTGCAGTTCAGCTGTTCAAATCTCGCCGGCTCAAAGTTGACTCAGCCTTCCATCCTTCCGAGGTGAGTAAAATGAGGACCCAGATTGTTGGGCGCAATATGCTGACTCTGTAAACCGCTTAGAGAGGGCTGTAAAGCACTATGAAGCGGTATATAAATCTAAGTGCTATTGCTATTTAAATTGGATTGACTGCTTGTTGATGAGACATTTAAAATTGTGATTTGGAAGCTCTGTTTTGAGTCAACAATTTCTGGACAATTGGCCTAAAAGGAGACCTATTAAGCAAAGATGGAACACAAGATGGAAGTAAGTGGAGATAACGGAATGGAACTGATGTATCAAAACATTAAGGATTTTATAAAGGAACGACATAAGGAGATGATGGAAATATTTGACCACATAGACCAAAAATTTGAAAATATAATGCAGGGAACAATGAGCAAAGACCAGGAAAATGAGGAAAGAATGGAGCTACCAGAAGAAATGGAGGAGACAGCAGAACCGAGAAACCAGCAAGAAAAAGACAACAATGAGGAGACATTATTAAAATCAATAGTGACTAAGGAATTAAAACAGGGAGGAAAATAATTTAAAAGATTTAAAAAGGGAATGGGAAAAACAGAAAGATACATGGAGGAAAAGGGATAGGGGTTAGAACAGACAGCTTTAGACAGTGGGAAAAGGTAGAGAGGGGAGAAAAAGCTAGAATGCATAGTCAAAATATAGACTTAAACGTAGATGAAATAAAAGACTTAAAAGAAGAATATGGGAGGCAACCCTCCCCCAAAAGAAGACTAAAAATTTTGACGCGAGCAAGAGATGATGGATAAAGGAAAAAGAAAGGAAAAGTAAAGGAAAAGATATCTCATGAAAGTATTTTAATAATGTGTATTATTAGAATTATATGAGTTTGTTAACTACTTTGTATGTAGTGAGTTAGTTAAATATGTATAAAAATATGGTTAACAGTGAAATGCCAGAATTAAACAATAGGTGATGAAATAATGAAAGAATATATTTTAACGTTAAATTTTATGGATTGGAGGATTGGAAATAACATGAACAGAGGAATGAAGAAGAATTAAGTTTTAATTGGAAAATCAGAATTGAAATGATAGTATTATCAAATAAGCATAAAAATATGCTAGAATTAAATAATGTGTGATTAGATAATGAAAGAATGTATTGTAAGAAAAATATATGTGGTAATAATAGGGAACAGAAAAAAAATGTAAGTGGAGATAACAGAATGGAACTGATGTATCAAAACATTAAGGATTTTATAAAGGAACGACATAAGGAGATGATGGAAATATTTGACCACATAGACCAAAAATTTGAAAATATAATGCAGGGAACAATGAGCAAAGATTAAATATTATAGTGACAGGAGGGGAAAAAGTTAAGAGGTAGAAATAAGAGGGGAACTATAGTATATATGTGGCACGCGGTGGCTCAGTGGCTAAGATGCTGAACTTGTCGATCAGAAGGTTGGCAGTTCAGCAGTTCGTATCCAATGTTCCCTCTAAGCTGCGCGGCAGCGCACGTAATGAGAGAAGGGCGTGCAGCATTTTCCAACTGCCACGCACCGTTTTCTAATATCAGAGGCTGCACAACTACGCGCCCATGACTACAGAATGGCACGCAGCAGTTTTTCTAACGTTAGAGGGACCATTGTTCATATCCCTAGCATTGCGTAATGGAGTGAGCTCCCATTACTTGTCCCAGTTTCTGCCAACCTAGCAGAAAAATGCACGTAAAATGCAAGTAGTAAAATAGTAACCACTTTGGTGGGAAAGTAACAGCACTCCATGCGCCTTTGGCGTTTAGTCATGCCAGCCACATGACCATGGAGACATCTTCGGACAGCGCTGGCTCTTCGGCTTAGAAACGGAGATGACCACCGCCCCTAGAGCCGGAAACGACTAGCACACATGTGCGGGGGAACCTTTACCTTTACTCATAGTATGTGTATATATATATATATATATATATATATATATATATATATATATATATATATATATATATATATATATATATATATATATATATATATATATATATATATATATATATATATATATATATATATATAATCAATATATTAAAATATATGAAAGAATAAGAAGGTTTAGAACTGAAGGGTGGCAGCAAAGGATATGTGCAAATAATATGAAACAATGAAAATAAAATGCAATAATTGTGAGTAATAATATGTCTATTTTTATTGAAATGTATGATACTAAGGTCTTACATCATTCACGCATTGATATGTATAAATAATATAAAATTTAAAAAATGACAAAAAATAAAATAAAATAATTCTCTTTTTCAACTAGTCCATCAGAGTAGAGTTGAAAGGGACCTTGGAGGTCTTCTAGTCCAGCTCTCTCCTCAAGCAGATGTATGGTAGAATATTACAACTTAACTTTTTGTCTTGGGTAAATACACTCATGTATGCAAGTATATGAGCACAGAAATACACACCTATGGATATACGAAGACAATCTATACATATCTCGGTGTGGAAAATGTCCCAAAGTGCATTCACTCAAATTGTTTGATCTAAGTTTAGAAAGGGGGGGGGCACTAATAGATGAAATGGTGCCCAATTCCTATTCAAGATATAAAGCATCCGTTTTGCCCATGAAGTTCCTCGCTTTTCAGGAAAACCACCTGTCAATAAAATCACACAAATCAACAGGTACGTGAAAGCTGCTGTTTAAGATGGGTGTTTAAGAAACATGAATTATATAAAGGAAAGATATTTAGTGGAATAAATTAGCAGCCTGAGATATTGAAATGATGTTTGATTAACAATATGCTTGATTCTTAGATTATGCTTAAAAAGTTTTGAACAGGGAGTTAAAGATTTAAAGAAATGTGGAAATTAAGAATTTTTAGTATAATTTAAATTTATTTTAATGAATAATATGCCCTGTGCTTTTTCTGGGAAGTCGGGGGGGGGGAGTGAGAGGGGGGGGAGGGGGGAAGGGGGGGAGAAAAAGAGAAAAATGTCTGTACTTAGTACTAATAAAACTTTTTGAATAAAAAAGAAAAAAGAAACATGAAATAAATATTTTTTTAAATCTCCCAGCAGAAAATCACAGGCAGCAGTTTTAAATGGTGCAGCCTCAGAGGAATAAAATTTGGGAAGGGAAAGAATACGTGGCAGCAGCCAACACATTTCACCCTCGTTGCTTCCTCTGCATCTACCCCGTGGAGGAACCCAAAGGGCCCGACTTGCTCCCGGCTTCTCCTCCGACCTTCCCTCCACTCACCTCCGGGGATCCGCTTCCACCCTTGAAACTGCACAAGAGGCTCCGCCGACGCCATCCTCCTCCCGTGGGTGAGCCGGAAGAGGAAGTTCCTCTTTCCTTCGCCTCCTCGTCTCTCTACATCCGCTCTCGCAATCCACTACTCTATCGTTTAAATCCGATCAACCTCAGCCTCTCCCCCTTCCCTAATCGCCGCTGTACCGAGTGTTGTATCTTTGTAGCGCGCCATCTAGCGACATAAGGCGGAAGAACATACTCGTTCTACCCTAAGGCGTTGAAGACGTTTTCACTGATTCCGTGCTTGTGTGCCATTAGGTCCTATTACGCTCACATCGAGCTCATCGGTAGCTTTTCTCCCTGAGGCTCCATCCCAAACCTTCTCTTTCAGGTCCCCCAAGAGGGCACTTGTCCCTGGAGCTGAGCCCGCAGCTTCGTTTGCTAGTAACGGCCACAAAACCGAAGGAAAGCGCCCTTTTGGGGGTGGGTGGGGAGTTGGAAATGAGGTGCAAATAGGAAAAGAGTAAGTGCAGCTCCCTTGGTTCCAGCCACTTTTTCCTGGGGGGGGGGGGGGAGTGTGCAGGAAACTCCTGAAAACCTGCCTCTGCAAAGTAGCAAATCTGTTAAGACTGTAGCTTGTCTCTTCTGGGATTTTATTTTCTCTTACTTCCCAATTTAACTATAAAGCCCGGTATTTCTTATTGGTGCCCAATCCTTGCTTAGCAATGGATAATTTCCAGGGGACAATTGGTGTTGCAACCTGAGAACCACCCCTATTTCTTTTCAAGCTCAAGAGAGGGCTGGAAGAGTAATTCCCCTCCCTTCTGAACAGTTAGCATCCTGGCCGGCTTTATGCATTCAACAGCAGTTTGTAATGCAGTTAAGCAATACCAATAGCAATAGCACTTAGACTTATATACCTCTTCATAGTGCTTTACAGCCCTCTCTAAGCGGTTTACAGAGTTCAGCATATTGCCCCCAACAATCTGGGTCCTCATTTTACCCACCTCGGAAGGATGGAAGGCTGAGTCAACCTTGAGCCGGTGAGATTTGAACTGCTGAACTGCAGTGCTGCATTTTAACCACTGGGCCACCAAGTACTGCAAGGAGCCGAGGTGGTGCAGTGGTTAAAAGCAGCACTGCAACTTCAGCTGACTGCTAGTTCAGCAGTTCAGCTGTTCAAATCTCACCGGCTCAAGGTTGACTCAGCCTTCCATCCTTCTGAGGTCGGTAAAATGAGGACCCAGATTGTTGGGGGCAATATGCTGAACTCTGTAAACCGCTTAGAGAGGGCTGTAAAGCACTATGAAGCGGTATATAAGTCTAAGTGCTACTGCTATTGCTATTGCATCCAGTTTTGGTCACCACACTACAAAAAAGACTTGAAACTCTAGAGAAAGTGCAGAAGAGAGCAACCAGGATGATAAAAGGTCTGGAAAATAAAACATACAAAGAGCGGTTGCAGGAACTGAGCTTGGCCAGTCTGGCGAAGAGAAGGACCAGGGGTGACATGATATCAGTGTTCCAATACTTGAGGGGATGCCACAGAGAGGAGGGGAATCAGGCTGTTCTCTATGGCACCAGAAAGCCAAACAAGGAATAAAGGATGGAAGCTGACCAAGGAGAGATTCAACATGGAAATGAGGAGAAACTTTCTGACGGTGAGAGCGATCAACCAGTGGAACAGCTTGCCAGTGAAGGTTGTGAGAACCCCAACACTTGCGACCTTCAAGGAGAGACTGGACTGCCATCTGTCTCAAATGGTGTAGGAACTCCTGCTTGAGCAGGGGGTTGGACTAGATGACCTACAAGGTCCCTTCCAACTCTAATAATAAATCTAAAATCTAAATCTAAATGACCATACCCTTCTAGACAGGCTTTGAAGATAGGAAATGGGAGGAGCTTTATTAAGGTCATTCTACTTCTACCTCTATGTCTTGTTACAGTCCGTGTGGGTAGAAGGGCCGAATCTTGACCCCTGCAATTTGGGGTGCCTCAGAGCTCTGCTTGTTAACATCTACATGAAACTGCTAGGAGAAGCCATCCATACTATGATACCCAATTACAGGTAGTATTGGACATATTTCATTTAGTGACCATTTGAAGTTAGAACAGCACTGAAAAGGTGTCTTATGACTGTTTTTCCCACCTACTACCATTGCATCCCCATGATCACGTGATCAAAATAGGGACGCTTGGCAATTGACTCACATGTGACCGTTGCAGTATCCTGGGGTCATGTGATCAACTTTTGTGACTTGAGCTGGTGGACAAACGGGGGGGGGGGTCTTCCTGCACTCACGCCTCCTGCTTGAGGAGGGCATGGCTGGGGAGGGGCTTTGCACAGATTCACCTGGTGCACCAATTGTTCCCTTTCTTGGACCGGGAGGCCTTGCACAGTGGGTCACCTCCTGTTTGGATTACTACCCTGGGTCCCCCAGAAACTTCCAACTGGTCCAGAACGCAATAGTCCACACAGTAATGGGAGTCCCTGGATTGCCTGTGTAACATCTTTGTAGTCCGAGTTGCACTGGATTCTTTTCTTTAAGGTGCAACTGAAGATGCTGGTCATCACATTTACAGTTATTTATTATAACAATAGCACTTAGAATTATATATCACCCATAGAGCAGGGGTCACCAATTTGTCAGACCTCAGGGAGCACTAAATTCATAATTTTAAATCCCACTAATATGAATCCAGCACACCACTTGCTGAAATGCCTGGAATCCCAGTGACGGGATGGGGTCCTTCAGGCACTCACCACTCCCTCTTTCTCTCTCCTCTCCCCCCCTCTCTCGCTCTCATCTCTCTCCCCACTCTCCCCATCTCTCCCCATTTCTCTCATGTCATCTCTCCCCCCTTTCTCTCTTCCCCTCATCTCCCTCCCCCTTGTCTGTCTCACCCCATCTCTTTCTCTCCCCTTCCCCTCTCATCTTTTTCTCCCCATTCTCCCATCTCTCCCCCTTTCTCTCATGTCTCTCCCCCTCTCATCTCTTTCTCTCTCTCCACTCCCCCCTCTCTTCGTCTGTCTCTCTCTCATTCTGATTCTCCAGCGCTCTCTGGGTCTCGCGGGCACTTCTTTGGCCTTTGTTGGTGCTGGACGCACCTCAGTCACTCGGGGAGACGCATGACCTCCTCTCCGCCCCAACACTCACCCGACCTGGCTGCAGCCGATACTCCACGTGGTAATGGGCTCCAGGAGGAGAAAAGGATGGCGTCTCTCCCTTTGTGAAGCGCACTAAATTTAAGAGTGCTTCAGAGGGGAGGCCATGGAGGCACCAACAGCAGAGGCAGAGAGAAATGGCTGGGTCTGTGTCTGGGGCTGAGGAAGTTGTGCATCTCCCTGAGAGACTGAGGTGAACGTAGCACCAAGGGCTTGAAGAAATTCTGCGAGACCCAGCAAGAGATGAAGCAACTACAGGGGAGCTTTGCTCCCGCTCTGCAATATGGAGTGAATCTCCATCCCCAGCCACTGGGGGGGTTTCAGCCGACAGGAAGCCACAGCAAGGTGAAGAAAGAGCTGCAGGTTGCTTCAGCCCGCCTACGCCGCCACCCCCCCCTTGCACCATTACCTCTTTCTGGCTGGTGAGGGCTGCGCTGCAAAGTTGCAAGTTACACATACCTCCCTCTACAGCGGAGACTTCCAGCCCCACTATCAGCTCCCTGGCCGGTCCCAAATTCGAGAGCTCTAGTCACAGGAATGGCCATTGGTCATCCCAGAGCAGCTCCTCCACCCGGGTGCACCACGGACCACCAGTTGGTGACCTCTTCTTTAGAGCAATAGCAATAGCACTAGCACTTTACTTATATACCGCTTCATAGTGCTTTACAGCCCTCTCTAAGCGGTTTACAGAGTTCAGCATATTGCCCCCAACAATCTGGGTACTCATTTTACCGACCTCGGAAGGATGGAAGGCTGAGTCAACCTTGAGCCTGGTGAGATTTGAACAGCTGAACTAGCAGTCAGCCTGCAGTCGTAGCATTTAACCACTGCACCACTTCAGCTCTTCTGTAAGAGCTCTTCTGTAAGAGCACTCTGTTTACAGTGTCAGAATATTATCCCCCAAAATATGGGCCCTCATTTTACCGAACTCAGACGAATGGAAGACTGAGTCAACCTCAAGCCCCGTCAGGATCAAACTCCTGGCTGTGGGCAGAGTCAGCCAGCAATATTGCATTCTAACCACTGAGCCACCAGGGCCCTGTCACTATTGTCCCACCTTTATTATTCTTGCCTCCATCTGTTCTACCAGGTCAGGTAGGGTGGGCACGCTCCTAGCTCCTTCCTCTAAATATTGCCATGTGATAGGAGCTAGGAAGTGAGCCTTTTCCATTGCAGACTCTTTCCTATGAAACACTCTTCCCCCTGAAGTTTGGCAGGCATTTATCTTCCTAGTCTTCCGTATAACAAGGAAGATCTAGCTTTCCCCCTAAGCACTGGGATAAGAAGAGATGCCTGCACATCAGAAGCTTGATTTGGTATCTGGTTTTTGTTTATACGTATTTGGTTTTAATAAAGTTTTTAAGTTAATTATTGATTGGGAGCCAGCCAATGTTTGTTATAACATGGATGGCTACATAAATATTTTAAATAAATCAGAGGAAAAAAAGATGAATCCCAAAATGGCCGCGCTTTGGCTGTCCTTGTGCAACTTGCTTGAGGCACTCTACACATTTCATTATCAAATTAGTACATGTTAAAGGTGGAGGTTTTGCATTTTGCAACAGAATAGAATTTTTTATTGTCCAAGTGTGATTGGACACACAAGGAATTTGTCTTGGTGCATATGCTCTCAGTGTACATAAAAGATACTTTCATCAAGAATCATAAGGTACAACACTTAATGATAGTCCAGGTACAAATAAGCAATCAAATCATATTAGGAACCAGTCAATATAAATCGTAAGGATACAAGCAACAAAGTTACAGTCATACAGTCATTAGTGGGAGGAGATGGGTGATGGGAAGGATGAGAAGATTAATAGTAGTGCAGACTTAGTAAATAGTTTGACAGTGTTGGGGGAATTATTTGTTTAGCAGAGTGATGGCATTCGGGGAAAAACTGTTCTTGTGTCTAGTTGTTCTGGTGTGCAGTGCTCTATAGCGTCATTTTGAGGGTAGGAGTTGAAAGAGTTTATATCCAGGATGCGAGGGGTCTGTAAATATTTTCACAGCCCTCTTTTTAACTCGTGCAGTATACAGGTCCTCAATGGAAGGCAGGTTGGTAGCAATTGTTTTTTCTGCACTTCTAATTATCCTCCGAAGTCTGTGTCTGTCTTGTTGGGTTACAGAACCAAACCAGACAGTTATAGAGGTGCAGATGACAGACTCAATAATTCCTCTGTAGAACTGTATCATCAGCTCCTTGGGCAGTTTGAGCTTTCTGAGTTAGCGCAAAAAGAACATTCTTTGTTGTGCTTTTTTGATGACGCTTTCGATGTTAGGTGTCCATTTTAGATCTTGCGATATGGTAGAACCTAGAAATTTAAAGGTTTCTACTGTTGATACTGTGTTGTCTAGTATTGTAAGAGGTGGAAGTATGGGCGGGTTTCTCCTATAATTGTTTATTGGGTTTTATATTAAGGTTTTATTGCTGTAAACCGTGCAGAGCCACCATTAGTTGGGCTGCCATATACATTTTCATGCTAAGTAAAAATACAGAACAGAACAGAATAACAGAGTTGGAAGGGATCTTGGAGGTCTTTTAGTCCAACCCTCTGCACAAGTAGGAGACCCTATACTATTGTGGTACATACATACATTCTACATATTCTACATGTATGTAGAAATAAGTCAAGGCGGCAAACATACCTAATAGACATCCAAAATGGCTTCCTCCGGCCCAGCAAAGCAGTTACTCTCGACTCCATGAAAGGGAACTATCTCACTGGGACAGAGAAAGGAAGCTCAGATGACATTAGAGAAAGGAAAGAAAAAGGAAGAAGGAAGCTGAGATCAAAGGCTTGTAGGCTAAAACATAAGAACAGTTAGAAGAATTCGGCATGGCTAGTCTAGAGAAGACAAGAATCAGGTGTGACATGATAGCAGTCTTCCAATATTTGAGAGGATGTCACAAAGTGCAGGTGGGGGAAAAACTATTTTGTAAAGCACCCGAAGGCCAGAGAAGAAACTATGGGTGGACACTGATCAAGGAAAGATTCAAACTAGAAATAAGTGAATTTTAAGACAGTCAGAACAATCAACCAATGGAACAGCTTGCCTTAAAAAGTGTTGTGAACTTTGTATGAATAGTGTCTGCAATCTGGGTGTTTGAATGATTACTCCCCTATGTGTAACCTTACATGCTTTATAAGGCTAGACCTATAACTGAAATATTTCCCACAATCGGGGGACATTCATATGGTTTCTCTCCTGTGTGAGTCCTCCAGTGTCTCATCAAATGGGAATTCTGATTGAAACTTTTCCCACATTCAAGACACTGATATGGTTTTTCTCCTGTGTGAGTTTTCCGGTGTCTCACCAAGTAGGAATTCTGACTGAAACTTTTCCCACAATCCCAGCACTGATATGGTTTTTCTCCTGTGTGAGTCCTCCTGTGTCTAACCAGGTAGGAATTCAGACTGAAAGTTTTCCCACAATCATGACATTTATACGGTTTCTCTCCGGTATGTGTCATCTGGTGTTCCACCAGGTGGGAATTCTGACTGAAACTTTTCCCACAAACAGGACATTCAAAGAGTTTCTCCCCTGTGTGAGTACTCTTGTGTTTCACCAGATTGGAATGCATGCTAAATCTTTTTCCACAATACAGACAATGATATGGTTTCTCTCCTGTGTGAGTCCTCCAGTGCTTCCCCAGGTCAGACTTGCAACTGAAACCTTTCCCACATTTTGAACACTCATACGGTTTTTCTCCTGTGTGAGTCCTCTGGTGTATAACCAGGTGGGAATTCTGACTGAAACCTTTCCCACAATCCAGACACCGATATGGTTTTTCTCCTGTGTGTGTTCTCAGGTGTATCACCAAATTGGAATTCTGAATGAAATTTTTCCCACAATACAGACACTCGTATGGTTTCTCTCCAGTGTGAGTCTTCTGGTGCTTCACCAGTTCAGACTTACAACTGAAACCTTTCCCACATTCTGAACACTCATACGGTTTTACTCCTGTGTGAGTCCTCTGGTGAATCACCAAGTTGGAATTCTGCTTGAAACTTTTCCCACAATCCAGACACTCATAGGGTTTGTCTCCCGTATGAGTCCTCTGGTGAATCACCAAGTTGGAATTCTGCTTGAAACGTTTACCACAAACCAGACACTGATACTGTTTGTTCCCTGTGTGAGTTTTCTGGTGCACCACCAGGTGAGAATTCCATCTAAATCTTTTCCCACAATCTAGGCACTCATATGGTTTTTCTCTTGTGTGAATACTCTGATGTTCCACCAGATGGGAATTCTGCCTGAAACTTTTCCCACAATACAGACACCCATAGGGCTTTTCTCCTGTGTGAATCCTCCGATGATTCACCAGGTTGGAATTATCTTGGAAACATTTTCCACAATCCGAACATTCATATGGTTTTTCTCCTGTGTGAGTCCTCCGATGTCTCACCAGATTGGAATTCTGTCTGAAACATTTCCCACATTCTGCACACTCATATGGTTTCTCTCCTGTGTGAGTCCTCTGGTGTATCTCTAGATTGCAATTCTGACTGAAACTTTTCCCACAATCAGGACATTCAAAGGGTTTCTCCCCCGTGTGAGTCCTCTTGTGTCTCACCAGATTGCAATGCATGCTAAATCTTTTGCCACATTGGGAGCACTGATAGAGCTTCTCTCCGGTATGGGTCCTTCCATGAATCACAAGGAAGCTTTTCCGAGTAAAGCTTTTGCCACACTCCAAACATTTGTATGGCTTTTCATTGGGTGTATCCTCTCGTGCATAATCAGCTGTGATCTGCATTCTGTGTTTGTCCCACATTAGGTAGTCTGGGATTTTTCTAATGCTGATATTCTTAGATTCTTGAGGCGAAAAATATTTCTGATCTCTTACCTGGTGATTGTATGATTCAAGCGAGTCTTTCCTTCATCAAAGGCCTGCCAGTTTTGGCTATCCACGGAATATATTTCTTCCCACTCACTTCCAGGTGTTCTCCATTTTTTCTTTATTTAGAAATTATCTTCCTTGACTGTTTATGTACTTTTCTTCAGTTCCATATACTCTATTTTTCCCACATCAAAACTTGTTATTCTTTCCCTTGTCTCTCATCTGCTGAGGAAGAAGAGTTTTTACATTTTACAGAGGAATTGAAAAATATTTTGATTGATGGGTTATTTTACACTTTAATGCTGTTTCTCATTCTCTGTTGTCCGGAGTGCTCTTCTTGGCATCCTCTTTGTCTGTAAGGTTAATATAAATGGATTAGTTTAATTGTTGTTGAAAAATGGCTGCAGGACATGTGAAAGAAGCAAAACACAAAACAAAAAAAATCCCCACCCCATATATTAGCATGAAAATTCTATTTTAATCTCTAATATTACTTATGATTGATTTGGCATATAGAAAACTAACAAGATCCAAGTTCAAATATCGACTCAATCATAAGCATCTCTTTTGCCCATGAAACTCCTCACTTGCCAGGAAAAAAACATGTCAATAACAGAAATCTAGTGTTACATGAAGGCTGAAGGAGATGGACAGTTACCAATTATGAAAAATATATAAAGATTTCTTTAAATGTCCCAAACCTGCCAGTAGAAAATTACAGGCAGCAGTTTTAAATTGTGCATTCATCTTAATGGGTTAGTTTTATTATTGTTTAAAAAATGGTTGCAGAACATGTGAAAGCAGCAAAAAAGCACTGTATGCATTCATGAAAAAAGATACACCAAGATTCTGGTTGTCGCTCTAAAATTAATTATGATTCATTTAGGAAATAGACTAGCAAGATCCAAGATCAAATATCAACTCAATCATAAGATTCTCTTTTTGGCTTGGGTAAGTCACTCCTACATGCACGCATATGAGCACATAAATAGAAACCTATCAATTTATGTATGTACACAATATATGTGTATTTCTGAAGCAGGACGTAAAATAAAGCAAAGTCATTATGTGAAACAATAGGCTATAAACGGGGTTGGACTAGATGATCTGTAAGAGACCCTTTCTAGCACTAACATTAAAGAAGTAAAAAGGTCCTTTGCTCTGGAAAAACATAAAGAGGAAGTTGCTAGGCTTTCCTAAGATTCGGCTGGCCACAGGCTGACCACAAATAGACACAGGAAACATGGAGAAATTTAAAGGTGTTAACATAAAACTTATGGAGAAAAACGTGTCATACGTGCATACGTGTCAATAAGAGAAAGACGTGTAACTCTCTAGCCAATCACTGAAGTTTTTGTGTCTTTGTAACTGTGGAAAAAGTATAAAGATGTTCATTTGTCTGCTAAAAAATTCATTCAGTTCAGAATTTCAAAATGTCTGAACCTTATCTGTGCAGATAATAACAGGCTTATCTTACTCCTCTCTGGCTGGTATCACTTCCTGTTCTGCAACATTTCAGTGTGCAAAATGTTCCAGAAGTGCATTTGCTCAAATTTTTTGATCTAATTTTAGAAAGATGGGGACACTAACAGATGATGCAAGATTTAAAGTATCCCTTTTGCCCATGAAGCTCCTCATTTGCCATCAAAGCAATATTTTATTATTATTAATTATTAATTATTAATTATTTATTAATTATTATTAATTATTATTAATTAATTATTAATTATTATTATTATTATTTATTATGGTTCTTCTATGCCGCCCTACTCTTTAAGGACTCAGGGCGGCGTAATATATAAATGAAATCTCAAGGAATCAAGTGTTTCGTGAAGTGTGAGGGAGATGGGTGGTTAAGAAATATAAAAAATATATATAGATTTCTTTAAATCTCCCAAATCTGCCATCTCCGGGAAGAAAATCACAGGCGGAAGTTTTAAATCTTGCAGAGGAATACAATTTGGGGGGAGAAATAATAGGCAGCAGGAACCCACATTTTTCATTCTTGTCCTTTCGCTGCTTCCACGCAGTGGAAGAACCCAAAGGCCCCAGTTGCTCCCGGTTTCTCCCCCCAACTGCCCGCCACTCACCTCCCAGAAGCAGCTTCGTCTCATGAAACTGCACAAGAGGTTCCGCCGGCGCCATCCTCTTCCCGTGGGTGACCCGGAAGAGGAAGTTACTCTACCCTTGGCATCGTCTCCACATCCGCTCTAGCAATCTACTACTCTATCGTTTCAACCCTTTCAATCTCAGCCTCTCCCCGTTCCCTGGAATTGCTCAGCCGCCTCTGTACCGAGTGTTGTTTCTCTGTAGCGCCATCTAGATGTTCTCATTGGTTCCCTGCTTCCTTAAGTGCCATCAAGTCCTATTCAACTCCTATCGGGCTCATCGATAGCTTTTCTTCCTAAAAATCCATCCCAAACCTTTTCTTTCAGGTCCCCCAAGACGGGCACTCCTTGTCCTTGGACCTGAGCCCGAAGCTTCGTTTGCCAGAAGCGGCGACTAAACCAAAGGAAAGCTCCATTTTGGGAGGGCTAGAAATGACGTGGAAATAGGAAGAGAGAGTGCACCTCCCTTGGTTTACGATAGCTTTTCTTCTTGGGTTTGTGAGTGCGTGTGCAGGATAACTCCTGAAAACCTGCCTCTGCAACTTAGAGAAGCTGTAAGAATGAAGCTTGACCTTATCTCTGCTGGGATTTTAGTTTCTTTTACTTCCATGTTCAGCTAACCAGTATGGTATATCCTCCATACCAGGGGCGGGTTCCTAATTTTTTTACTACCACTCTGTGGGCGTGGCTTATTTTGTGGGTGTGGCTGACGGGAGAGGAACTGAGATAGGTCCTGCCGCCCATTCCCCTCGCCTCAGCAGCTCGAGAAGCCTCAAACGTGCGAAAATGCCTAGGATCATCACCGCACGTTCGTGGCTTCTCAGACTGTTGAAGGGAGGGGAATGGAGATAGCTCCTGTGGCCCGTTATTTCAGTGTCTCACGCGCTCCCTCAGCCATCCTCCCCTGCTTGGACTCACTGTGGGGTACGAAGGCAACGCATGAGCAGTGCCGGAAACTCGGCTTCTGGGCAGAAGAAAATTTAAAAATAAATAAATAATTTTTTAAAAATGGCAGCACCCAGGCACCGGCAACCGACCCGCACTGGTACTGTGACATCACCAGCAGCCGCTACCGGTGCTATAGAGTGGACCGCACTGGTAGGAACCCACCACTGCTCCATACCTTCTTAGCAATGGAAAGTCTGGCAGCAATTGTCTACGGAGAGTCTCAGTCCCCAAGGTCATATCAATGGATTTCCAGAAAAATTAAAGGAAGCATTTCGGTTCAAGGTGCGGACAACACAGACTCACCTCCAACAGTCTGCGCCTGACTTGAACAGTGAAGGGACACAGGACAGAAAACATCCTGCAGCCAGGAAGGCTCCACACCTATTTACACTACTCAAGGGACCCTGAGGACACAGATAAACCTCCAGGTGGCCTCAGAGACTCTCTGAAAGAATGTAAATGACCAGTTGTCTGCAAAGACTAGGAATCCTTCCACCCCCCACCATCCCGTCAGACCTCAAGAAGCTTCTTGGATGAGAAGCGAAACGTCTTCAAAGAAAAACCAGAAAGTCCAGTTGCCTCCTGATAAAGCAGCTCTTGTCAGGGTTCCAAGTAACAGACCCAATGCAATGAAAACTCAGAGGCCAAGCTGCTCCTCAAAATCCAGATTTATTAGGCAGGTCATATTGGTACATCTGGTGAAAACCCGACTCTGAAGGTCACGAGGTTTTCCCCACCCAAATTAAAAATCAAAATTCTTCCCCCCCCCCCAGTCCACAGGTCCATCACATGGTCCAACTAGGTCACAGTCCCAACTCCAGCTGGTTTCAGTCCACGCCTCCCCAGCACCTGGTGAGAACGTCCTTGGTTCCCAGGAGAATGAAGTTTATTTTGGCTACACATCCCCAGCTATCCCTATTTCCTCCCCTCCCGTTCCCACAGCTCCAACCAGCTTTGTTACGGCAGCCCTGAAGACTTTCCAAAATGGTTTCAGGGTTGACCGCACTAGCACTAATTACTGTTGCAACCCGAGAACCACCTATATTTCTTTGCCATGTCAGGAGAGGGCTGGAAGAGTAATTTCCCCCCTTCTGGACACTTGGCATCCTGGACAGATTTATACCTCCAACGGCAGTTTTCTATGGATAATAAAATCATGTGAGGTTTCCCGAGCAGAGGAGTTCAAGGCATTGCTGCAGATACAAATCTTTTATAATTGAAGCTGAAGAAGGCAATGAAAGGTTGGAAGCCTGGAACTTCAACTCACCCTCTACTTGCAGCTATCACTTTGCCATCCGGAGAAAGAGCCATGCAGGAGGAAAGACACCTGGGCCCTTTTCAGTCTGGTGGGGAATGCAATGGTATGGGAGTATGTCAAATGTCAAGGTCTTGTATTTTGCTATTTGCTATATATGGGGTTGATTGGTTTCTGTATTTTATTGCTGTAAGCCGTCTGGAGTCACATTGCGTTGGGCTGCCATACACAATTTCTTAATAAAAATACAAACAAACACACATATCTATATCACACCTTAATTAGATGTATAAGTAACTCAAGGTGGCAAATATACCTCACAGAGATCTAAGAAACTTTTCTCTTGCCTAGCATGGCAATTCCCCTCGACGCTGTGAAAAGGAACCACCACACAACTCCAGAGGAAGGAAGCTCAGATCTCCTCCCTCATGTTTGATACCAAGACATGTTTGACTAAAAAGAATAAGGCAAGAAATTTAATGGTAAATTTCTCAACTGGGCTTCAAAAGAGAAGAGAAATGAAATTCAAGATTCCTCTACACACATCAAATTTTGCTTTGTATGGAATTTCTTGTGTGCGGTAAGAGAGGAATTTTGTGTGAAACACTTCCCACAATCTGGACACTTGAATGGTTTCTCCCCCGTGTGTAACCTTACATGATTTATAAGGCTAGACCTGATACTGAAATCTTTCCCACAATCCGGACACTCATATGGTTTCTCTCCAGTGTGAGTCCTCCAGTGTATCACCAAGCCGGAATTCCGAATGAAACTTTTCCCACATTCAGGACACTCATATGGTTTTTCACCTGTGTGAATTCTCTGGTGTTTAAACAGATAGGAATTCTGACTGAAACCTTTCCCACAAAACAGACACTCATATGGTTTCTCTCCTGTGTGAGACCTCTGGTGTAACATCAGATGAGAATTCTGACTGAAACTTTTTCCACAATCGGGACACTCATACAGTTTCTCTCCTGTGTGAATCCTCTGATGTATCACCAAGTCAGAATTTCGAATAAAACTTTTCCCACACTCGAGACACTCATATGGTTTTTCTCCCGTGTGAGTCCTCTGGTGTATCACTAGGGTAGAATTCCAATTGAAACTTTTACCACAATCCAGACACTCATATGGTTTGTCCCCTGTGTGAGATCTCTGGTGTACTACCAGGTGAGAATTCCGATAGAAACCTTTCCCACAATCTGTACACTTATATGGTTTCTCTCCTGTGTGAGTCCTGCGGTGTTGAACAAGGTGGGAATTTCGAATGAAAGTTTTCCCACACTCCAGACACTCAAACGGTTTTTCTCCAGTGTGAATCCTCTGGTGTATCACCAGATCAGAATTCCAATTGAAACCTTTTCCACAATCAGGACATTCAAATGGTTTCTCTCCCGTGTGAGTCCTCTGGTGCATGAGCAGTTTGGAATTCCTACTAAAAAGTTTCCCACAATCAAGACACTCATATGGTATCTCTCCAGTGTGAGTCCTCTGGTGTATCACCAGGTTGGCATTCTGACTGAAACTTTTCCCACAATCAGGACACTCATATGGTTTCTCTCCTGTGTGAGTCCTCTGGTGTATCACCAGCTTGGAATTCTGCTTGAAACTTTTCCCACAATCGGGACACTCATATGGTTTCTCTCCTGTGTGAATCCTCTGGTGTATCACCAACTTGGAATTCTGCTGGAAACCTTTCCCACAATCTGGACACTCATATGGTTTCTCTCCTGTGTGAGTCCTCTGGTGTTCCACCAGGTGGGAATTCCGACTGAAACTTTTCCCACAATCCGGACACTCATATGGTTTTTCTCCAGTGTGAGTCCTCCGGTGTACTTCCAACTCGGAATTCCAATTGAAACCTTTCCCACAATCTGGACACTTATATGGTCTCTCTCCCGTGTGAGTCCTCTGGTGTATCACAAGCTTAGAATTCTGCTGGAAACTTTTCCCACAATCCCGACACTCGTATGGTTTTTCTCCAGTGTGAGTCTTCCGGTGTATCACCAGGTTCGAATTCTGACTGAACCTTTTCCCACAATCTGGACACTCATATGGTTTCTCTCCTGTGTGAGTCCTCTGGTGTATTGCCAGCTTGGAATTATGCAGAAAACTTTTCCCACAATACAGACACTCATATGGTTTTTCCCCAATGTGAGTTCTTTTGTGTATCAGAAGATTGGTGTGCATGCTAAATCTTTTGTCACAATGGGAGGAATGGTAGAGTTTCTCTTCGCTATGGGTCCTTCCACGAATCACGAGAGAACTGTTCTGAGTAAAGTTTCCATGGCATTCCAAACATTTATACGGCTTTTCATGGTGTGGTCCGGCTTATGCCTCAATCAGATGTGATCTGCAATCTTTGTCTTTGTTTTTTCCAAAATAAGCAGTCTGTGTGGGTTTTCCAACACTGATATTTTTGGATTTTTGCAGAGGTGAAAAATATTCCTGATCTCGTGCCTGGTGGTTGTTTGTTTCAAGCCATTCTTTTCTTCCTGAAAGGCTTTCATTAATGCCTGCCAATTTTGGCTATACAGGGAATCTTTTTCTTCCTACTGACTTCAAGTTGTGCCTCACTTTTTCTTTATTTAAATATTATCTCCCATGATTTCTCACTTAATTTTTTTTTTAGTTCTGTGTGTTCTATTTTTTCCAGTTCAAAACTTTGTTCTTGTTATTCTTTCCCTCGTCTCTCATCTGCTGAGGAAGAATCGTTTTTAAACTTTTCAGAGGAATTAAAATATATTTTGAATGATGGCTTATTCTGCACTTTAATGCTCCTTCTCATTCTCTGTTGTCCGGAGTGCTCTTCTTGGCATCCTCTGTCTCTGTAAATTTATTATAAAGGGGTTAGTTTCATTAGTGTTTAAAAATAGCTGCAGGACAATTACAAATTGACTATGGCAACAGCATACAGAGAGAATATGTATAAAATGTTTTACAGATGGCACATGTCACCGAAAGAATTGCTAAAACGTTTAAAGACAAGACTATGAAATGCTGGAAATGTCAACAAATACCAGGTTCGTTTTACCACATGTGGTAGACATGTGCAGAAGCAAAAGAATTTTGGACTCGAATCCAGACATGGAGAGGAAAAATGGTGAAGCAGAATATAGAGTTAAAACCAGAGACATTTTTGTTGGGCATTTTGCCAGAGAAATTCAACAAAGAAGACACATATTTAATTATACATGTAATAACAGCAGCGAGAATTGCATTTGCACAAAAATGGAAAGGAGTCAAGATTCCATCCGAAGAAGATGTACTTAAGAAAATTTTGGATTGTGCCGAGATGAACAGATTGACAATGAAACTTAAAGACAAAGAAGAATTTGAATACTATAATGTTTGGATGAAGTTTTATGATTGGATAGAAAGTGAATATAGTTAGAAATATACAGTAGTTAGAAATGGAAACAGAATGACTATAAAAGTAAAGGACCAGGAGTGATGAATAAATGGAGTAATCCAGATGACAAAATTAGAAATTTAAGGTGGTAGCATTAATGTTAAAGTGTATACCTAACATTAAAGGATAATGATTATAAATATGGCATAAAATATTAAAAACTAGATCTGACACCGACAGGTTATAAATAATTAGTAATACACTATCAGTCTGTTAAACATAAGAGATATTAGAATTGAAATCACTCAAGGGAAGGTTTAGACTAGAGAGAGAAGGAGGAAGTAGTAAGAGAGAGGAGAAGGGGTGGAGATAAGAAGGAAGGGAGGAGAGAAGGGTAAGAAGGTTGATGGAAGAGATGGAGATAATGAGAGGGGAGTGAAAAGGCAAAACAGAAATACAGACTGATAAATAAAAAGCATGATACAGGTGCAGAATAGGATATTGAATTATAATAGATTAGACAGAATTATATAATTACATATGTTATTTCTATTTTCTTTTAAGGTATATGTATTGATATGTGTATGGATGTGGAGAGAAAATAAAAAACTTTTTGAAAAAAAAATAGCTGCAGGACATGTAAAAGCAGCAAAAAAACCCCCAACCAAATCCCATATATTAGCATGAAAAAAGAAACACTAAAATTCTATTTTAACCTCTGATATTATGATTGCTTTGACATACAGAAGCCTAACAAGATCCAAGTTCAAATATCGATGCCATCATAAAATTCTCTTTTTCAATCAATCAATCAGAGTAGAGTTGAAAGAGACCTTGGAGGTCTTCTAGTCCTGCTCCCTCCTAAAGCAGATGTTATGGTTATAATATTACACTTAAATTTTTATCTTGGGTTAATACACTCATGTATGCAGTATGCACACATATGAGCACAGAAATACACACTTATGGATGAATGTAGACAATCTATGCGTATCTCGGTGTGCAAAATGTCTCAAAATGCATTTGCTCAAATTGTTTGATCTAAATCTAGAAAGGGGGGAGGGGGCACTAATAGATGAAATGGTGCCCAACTCCTATTCAAGATATAAAGCATCTGTTTTGCCCATGAAGCTCCTCGCTTCCCAGGAAAACCACAGGTCAATAAAATCACACAAATCAACAGGTACGTGAAAGCTGGTGTTTAAGATGGGTGTTTAACAAATAGGAAATAAATATATTTTTTTAATCTCCCAGCAGAAAATCACAGGCAACAGTTTAAAATCTTGCAGCAACAGAGGAGTAAAATTTGGGAAGGGAAATAATAGGTAGCAGCAGCCAACATGTTTCACCCTCGATGCTTCCTCCGCATCTACCCCGTGGAGGAAAGCAAAGGGCCCGACTTGCTCCCGGCTTCTCCTCCGACCTGCCCTCCACTCACCTCCCAGGAGCCGCTCCGACCCTTGAAACTGCACAAAAGGTTCCGCCGACGCCATCACCCTCCAGTGGCTGAGCCGGAATAGGAAGTTCCTCTGCTCTTCGCCTCCTCTCCTCCCCATCCTCTCTAGGAATGCAATTCTCCATCGTTTCAACTCGTTGCAGCAGCCCTCCCTAGAATAGCTCTGTCGCCCTTGCTCCGTACCTGCTTTTTACGCGCAAGGGTTGCTTTTCTGTAGATCGCCATCTAGCGGCGTAAAGCGGAGGAACAGGTTCGTTCTGTCCTGAGGCGTTCTCATTGATTCCGTGCTTCCTTAAGTGCCATCAAGTCCCATCGAGTTCAACGATAGCTTTCTTCCTGAGAGGCTCCATCCCAAACCTTTTCTTTCAGGTGTCCCAAGAAGGCACTCCTTGTCCTGGAGCTGAGCCCGCAGCTTCGTTTGCCAGAAACCGCCACAAAACCGAAGGAAAGCGCCCTTTCTAGACAGTGTGCTAGAAATGAGGTGCAAACAGGAAACGAGAAAGTGCTGCTCCCTTGGTTCCAGCCACATTTTCCTCTTGGGGGGGGGAATGGGGAGTGTGCATGATAACTCCTGAAAACTTGTCTCTGCAAAGCAGCAAACCTGTTAAGACAGTAACTTGTCTCTTCTGGAATTTTATTTTCTCTTACTTCCCAATTTAGCTATAAAGCCGGGTATTTCTTATTGGTGCTCCATCCTTGCTTAGCAATGCCACATCATATGCATAACAAGTATATTGTTATGCATAATTATAACTGCATAATGTACATTCCTCTTTCTCTTCCTCTCTCTCTCTTCCTCTGTCTCTCACACAGAAACACACTGTAGGAAGTTAGCACCCACCCCTCTCCTAGAAAAATGAAATATCCTAGGAAATATTAAAAGTCAGAATATATTCTATAGAATATCCCTGGAAACATGCTTTTAAGCAGACAAAAGACTCCTCTTAGAAACCCCCACCCTTTGCCAATGGGCCATTAAGGACTGAGCCCAGCTCACACATTCCTCTCACCTGGCCTGGAAGTCTTCTGCATAATAGAACCACAATAGGATTTGCCCAAGGCCCTTTCATTCAGCCGAAGCTGGGACAGACAAAAGCCTATAGAGTTGCCACTGCATGGCCTTATGGGAGCCTGACCACCAATCAGTTGCATTATATACACAAGGAACAGGAAACTAAGAGGTGGGACCCAACAGAGTATAAAACAAGGAACTCAGCATCTCTTTTGCCCTTTTTCTCTTCACCCACATTTAAAAGCATGTAATCTACCTTTTCTGTACAGGGGCCTATGCCATGTGCTCCTGTCCACCATATTAAAACCTTCTTTCCAAGCAACTTCCATGAATCCAGTGTCTTTTTCCCCACTTGGAAATGAACCCAGAAGGATATTCCTTACAACAACACTTTTCCTCTGTCTCTCACACACAAACACACTTTTCCTCTTTCTTCCTCTTCCTTTCTCTCTCTTTCTTCTCTCTCTGGGGCTGCCAGCTTGCGGCTGGGATTCTGGAGGAGAATCCTCCAGTTACAGCATGCAGGTAGAGGAGAAGCTCGGAGGTCTCTCAGCGGGACCCGAGGCGGATGTGGGTGGCTGCAGCAGACACCCAAAAACCTCCCATGTGTGGCTCCCAGTCTTCGCCTGCATCTCCATGCTGTTTTCGGGCACCCAGCTTACCAGCCTTCTCCTCCCCCATCCTTGTCGTGGCTCCAACAGGGGCGGCGGCTTCGGGAGATGCTGGAAGCGCGGGCGAAGGTCGGGAGGGGGGGGTGCAACACACGGGAGGGTCCCCGCAGTTCCTTTCTCTTTCTCTCTCTCTCTCCCCCTCTCTCTCTCACACACACATATACACTCTTCCTCTTTCTCTTCCTCTCTCTCTAACACACACATAACTTCCTTTTTTCTTTTTTTCTCTTTCTCTCTCTCTCTCTCTCTCTCTCTCTCACACACACACACACACACACACACACACTCTTCTTCTCTCTCTTTCTCTCTCTGTTGAGTTCCAATACTGAAGAGGCAGGAGACCGGTCAAGTGACTACAGCTCGTTATTGGTTATAGTGAGCAAACATCAGCCAAGCCCTAGATGTGAGGGGGGGGGTTAAATAGGGAGCCCTGCTGGCAATAGCACTTAGCAATAGCACTTAGACTTATATACCGCTTCATAGTGCTTTACAGCCCACTCTAAGCGGTTTACAGAGTTCAGCATATTGCCCCCAACAATCTGGGTCCTCATTTTACCCACCTAGGAAGGATGGAAGGCTGAGTCAACCTTGAGCAGGTGAGATTTGAACAGCTGAACTGCTGAACTGCAGTGCTGCACTTTAACCACTTCACCACCTCAGCTCTTGGCAAGGAGCCAGTCAGACTTTACCCCTTGTGCAATGCATCCCGGTCCAGAAAAGGGCACAATTGGTGCACGAGATGAATCTGCAAACCCCCTCCCCCAGCCATGGCCGCCTCAAGCAGGAGTTGTGAGTTCAGGAAGATCCCCAAGTTGTGCACCTGTTCAGTCAACAAAGGGGATCACATGACCCCAGAACACTGCAACTGTCAGAAAGATAAGTGAATTACCCAGTCTGAATTTTGATCACGTGACAATGCTGCAGTGGCCTTTTAAGTGTGAAAAATGGTCAAGTCGCTTTTTTCAATGACCTTGTAACTTTAAATGGTCACTAAATGAAGTAAATTGAGGACTACCTGTACATAATTGGATATCACAGGATGGATAGCCTCTCCTAGCAGTTCCATGATTGTAGGTGTTAAACCACGTTGCTTACTGAGGGTATTCTGGGCAGTTGCAGCTGCAAGAATGCAGAGGGAAAAATAATATCTCCTATCTAGATGAGTTTGAAAGCAATGTGGGTGGGCACTTCAAGGTTTTGTCCCCCATTTCATTCTTCTATTAAAGGGATATGAAGCTGGCAATCGTTTAAGGCTGCACATACAAGACCTTTATCAACTTCTATGATGCAGTACCTGGGTAATCTTGTGAAGGTAAGTAGGGTCAGACTTCCCTCTGTCGCAAATATAGTTTTAGGGAGTTATCCTGCACCCCCAAGAGAAAGAAGTGCCTGGAATAGTCTTCAGTGATCCACAAGGGAGATGCTTTTTGTCCCTGCCTGATGGTGCATTGTGTTCCCCCCCACGGATGCTTTCCCTTGGTTTAGTTTATGTAAAATAAGCCCCTGGCTCAGTTGCAGTGACAATGAGGGCTTCCCTACCAGACCCCAAAGGAGAGACTAGGGCTACAGCTTTCCATTCAACAGCTTAACTATTACAGCCAAGGCAGGTTTCTAGTAGTTCTCCTTCACCCCAGCCCAGACTAAAAACTGAGTGGAACAATCTTCACCAGCCCCCAAAGGAGGTGCGCTTTCAGGTTGGCTGTTATATGTCATCCTCCACCCCTCGACGCTCTCCTTTGGTTTAGTTCGAGCAAGAGGGAACATGAGTGTGCACTCTTCTTGGGAGACCTGAAAGAAAAGGTATAGGATAGATTGTCATGGACGAAAGTTATTCCTGTGCTCGAATACGACTTGATGGCACCGAAGGAACCACGGAGTCCATGAAAACCTCTCAGCAAACGCTTTAGGGGAGAAGTAGGACGAGTTTGGTTTTCAAACCTATGACGCTAGATGGCGCTGTATAAAGAAGCAACTCTCGCCCCCAGGAAGCAGTGAATAGAGTTACAGCAGCTGCATCGCTACTATTGACATTATACCGGAGGGAGAGAGGCCGAGCTTGAACAAATTGAAACGATAGAGTATTAGATTGCTAGAGGGGACGTGGAGGAAGGGAGATCAGAGGAACGTCCTCTTCCTGCTCACCCACGGGAGGTTAATGGTGTCGCCGGAGCCTCTTGTGCTGCTTGGAGGGTGGAAGCGGCTCCTGGGAGGTGAGTGGAGGGCAGGTCGGAGGAGAAGCCGGGAGCAAATCGGGTCCTTTGCTTTCCTCCACGGCCTGGAAGCAGCGAAGGGACAAGAATGAAACATGTCGGCTGCTGCAGCATATTCTTTCTCTCCCCAAATGATGTTATCCTTTTACTGCATGATTTCAGTGTTTTTCTGCTTGGAGATTTGGGAGATTTAAAGAAATCTTCATATGTTTTTCCTATTTCTTAACCACTCACCTCCCTCACCTTCACGAAACGGTTGATTTCTTGTGATTTTATTGACATGTTGCTTTCCTGGCAAGCGAGGAGTTTCATAGGCTAAACAGATGCTTTAAATCAGGGGTCACCAACCTTTCGGACCTCAGGGACCACTAAATTCATCATTTTTTATCCCGCGGACCACTAATATGAATCCAACACTCTGTCTCTCTCTTATCTCTCTTTCTCCCTCTCTCTGTCTCTCTCTCTCCCTCCCTCCCTCCCTTTCTCTCCCTCTGTGTCTCTCTCCTCTTTTTTCTCCCTCTCTCACTCCCCCCCTCTCCCTCTCCCTCTCCTTCTCTGTCTCTTTCACTATCTTCCCCTCCCTCTCTCTGTGTGTGTGTCTTTCTCTCTCTCTCATCCGTCTCTTATCTCTCTCTCATCTGTCTCTTTGTCTCTGTCTCTTGTCTCATCTCTCTTTGACACTCTCTCTGTCACTCTCTCTGTCTCGCCCTCCCTCTTTCTTTCTCTCCCTCTCCGTCTCTTTCTCTCACTATCTTCCCCTCCCTCTCTCTGTGTGTCTCTTTCTGTCTCTCTCATTGCTCTTTCTCCCTCTCTCTGTATCTGCCTCCCTCTCCCTCCCTCTCTTTCTCTCCCTTTCTTTCTCCTCTCTCTCTCCCTCTGTTTCTTCCCCTCCCTCTTTCTGTGTGTGTGTCTCTCTCAGTCTCTCTCACCTCTTTCTCTCTGTCTCTCTCATCTCTCCCTCTCTCTCTCATCTCTGTCTGTCTCCCCATTTCTCATCACTCTGTCTCTCTCTTTTTCTCTCTGTCCCTTTCTCTCTGTCTCATCCATCTCTCATCCGTCTCTGTCTCCTCTCTCTTTCTCTTTCTGATTCTCCAGTGCTCTCTGAGTCTCGTGGGTGCTTCTTTAGCCTTTGTTGATGCTGGACGCACCTCAGTCGCTCAGGGAGACGCATGACCTGCTCTCCGGCCCGAGACACTTGCCTGACCCGGCTGCGGCCAGTGATCTGCGTTGTAATGGGCTCCAGGAGGAGGAGGGGATGCCGTCTCCCCCATTGTGAAGCACGCTAAATTTAACTGTGCTGTGCAAGGTGCTGCGAGAGCAGCGGGCAGGCCATGGAGGTGCCAACAGCAGCAGCAGAGAGAAACGGCTGGGCCAATGTCTCAGGGCGGAGAGGAAGTCACGCGTCTCCCTGAACGACCGAGGTGCGCACAGCACCAAAAAGGGCTGGAAGAAGGGCCCGCAAGACCCAGTAAGAGATGAAACAAATATAGGAGCGCTTTGTTCCCACTCTTGAATATGTAGCAAGTCTCCATCCCCTGCCCTCACTTTCTCAAGCCAGGCGAGGAATGACTGGGAAGGGAGGGCGAGGGGCGGGGTCAGCCACTGATGGGTTCAGCCGAAGGGAGCCATAACAGGGGGACGAAACACCTGCGGTTTGCTGACACACATTGCTTCGGCCCACCTGCGCCGCTAACCCCCCCCCAATTCCAAAACATCAACATTACCTCATTCTGGCCAGTGAGGGCTGCGCTATTCCTTGCACGTTGCACCACTTGCAAAGCTGCACGTTGCAAGTACCACCCTCTATGGTGGAGATTTCCAGCCCCACCATGAGCTGCCTGGCCGGTCCCATATCCCATAGCTCTAGTCACAGGACTGGCTCATTGGTCATCCTGGACCAGCTCCTCCACCAAATTTCTTGTGGACCACCAGTTAGTGACAGCATTTCGTCTGTTAATACCCCCTCCCCCATTTCTAAAATCGGATCAAAAAATTTGAGTCAATGCACTTCTGGAGCATTTTGCAGACTGAAATACACATAATTGTTTACATAAGTAAATTCTTAGGAGTGTATTTCTCTGCAAATAGGAACACATATTCAGTGCATTCAGAAATTATTCAGAACCCCTTCTGTTCTATCACTTTTGTTATGCTGTTGATCAATTCTATAGTTGTTGACATTCATTTTTTCTCATTCATCTACATCAATATTGCAAAGTTGAAAATTTTTTTTAGAAATGTCTGTAAATGTATTAAAAATAAAAAAAACTGAAGTACCACATTGGCATAAGTATTCAGACCCTTCACTCAGTACTTTGTTGAAGCACCTTTGGCAGTAATTACAGCCTCAAGTCTTTTTGGCTATGAGGCGATAAGCTTTGTGCATCTGGATTGGGGAATTTTCTGCCATTCTTCCTTGCAAGTCCTTTTAAGCTCAGTCAGGGATGGTGACCATCGCTGGGAAGCCATTTTCAGGTGCTTCTAGAAACGTTCAATAGGGTTCAAGTCAGGGCTCTGGCTGGGCCACTCTAGGACATTCACAGAATTGTCCCTAAGCCACTCCTGTGTTGTCTTGGCTGTGTGCTTAGGATTGTTGTCATCTTGGAAAGTGAATCTTTGTCCCAGTCTGAGGTCCTGAGCGCTGTGGAACGGGTTTTCATTGATGATATCTCTCTACTTTGCTCCATTCAGCTTTCCCTGAACCCTGACCAGTCTCCCCATCCCTGCTGCTGAAAAACACCCCACAGCATGATGCTGCCACCACCATGCTTCACTGTTGGGATGACATTGGGCAGGTGATGAGAAGTACCTGGTTTCTTCCAGACGTAACATTTACCATAGAATTGAGGCCAATCAGTTCAATCTTGGTTTCATCAGAGTAGAAAATCTTCTTCCTCACAGTCCGAGACTCCTTCAGGTGCAACTCCAAGAGGGTTTTCATGTGTTTTGCAGCAAGGAGAGGCTTCCCCCTAGATACTCTGCCATAATACCGAGATGGGTGGAGGGCTGTAGTGATGATTGTCCTTCTGGAACTTTGTCCTATCGCCACAGAGGATCTCTGGGTCTCAGCCACAGCCAAGACAACACATGAGTGGCTTAGGGACAACTCTGTGAATGTCCTACAGTGGCCTAGCAAGAGCCCTGACTTTAACCCTATTGAACATTTCTGGAGGGACCTGAAAATGGTTGTCCACCTATGGTTGCCATCCAAGCTGACTGAGCTGGAGAGGACTTGCAAGGAAGAATGGCAGAAAATCCCCCAATCCAGGTGTGCAAAGCTTCTCATGTCATACCCCAAAAAACTCGAGGCTGTAATCGCTGCCAAAGGTGCTTCAACAAAGTACTGAGTGAAGGGTCTGAATACTTATTCTGATGTGATATTTCAGTTTTTTTCTTTTTAATAAATTTAAAGACATTTCTAAAATTCTGTTTTCACTTTGTCATTATGAGTGGAGATTTATGAGAAAAAATGGATTTTAACAACTGTCGAATAGGGCAACAGCGTAACAAAACTGATAGAAGTGAAGGGGATCAGAATACTTTGAATATATTCTGAATGAACTGTGTGATTTACTCAAGGCAAACAGAATTTTGTGATTGAGTTGATATTTGGATATGCTAGCCTTCTGCATGCCAAATTAATCATAATGTTAGAGATCAAACTAGAATTTTGATGTTTGTTTTTTCATGGTAACATATAGGATATTTCTGCTGCTTTCACATACCATGCAGTCATTTTTGAACAATAATGAAACTAACTTCTTAATATGAATTTTACAGATAAAGAGGATGCCAAGAAGACAACAGACAATGAGAAGCAGCCTTAAAATGCAAAAGAAGCCATCAATCAAAATCTTCCACTTCCTCCAGAAAGACTAAAAACTTTTCTCCTTCTTCAGCTGATGAGAGACAATGGAGAGAATTATAAGAGAAAAGCTTTCAGCTGGAATAAAAGAGTATCTGGAACTCAAGGAAACGTTACATGAGAAGTCAAGGAGGATAATTTCTCAGTAAACAACACCTGGAAGTCAGTGGGAATAAAAAGATTCCATGGTTAGGCAAAACTGGCAGGAATTAACGAAAGCCTTTGTGGAAGGAAAAGGTAGCTTGAATCAAAGAACCACCAGGTAAGAGATCAGAAACATTGTTGGCCTCCTCAAGAATCCAAGGATATCAGTGTTGGAACATCCCTACCAACTGCCTGTATTTGGAAAAACACAGATTGCAGATCATATGTGATTGATGCATAAGTCGAACCAGTCTGTGAAAAGCCATATAGATGTTTGGGTTGAGTCAGAAACTTTACTCAGAACAAGTCTCTTGGGATTCGTGGAAGGACCTGAAGAGAAACTCTACCAGTGCTCCCATTGGGACAAAAGATTTACCATGCACACCAATCTCGTAATACAGAAGAGGACTCACACAGGAGACAAACCATATGAGTGTCCGGATTGTAGGAAAAGTTTTGATCGGAATTCCAACCTGGTGAAACACCAGAGGATTCACACAGGAGAGAAACCATATGAGTGTTCGGATTGTGGGAAACGTTTCAGTCAGAATTCCAACCTAGTGGCACACCGGAGGACTCACACTGGAGAAAAACTATATGAGTGTTCGGATTGTGGGAAAAGTTTCGGTCGGAATTTCCAGCTGGTGGAACACCAGAGGACTCACACAGGAGAGAAACCATATAAATGTCCTGATTGCGAGAAAGATTTCCGTAGACATTCCGACTTGGTGAAACACAAGAGGACTCACACAGGAGAAAAACCATTTGAGTGTCTGTATTGTGGGAAAAGGTTCAGTGACAGTTCCACCCTGGCGAAACACAAGAGGACTCACACAGGAGAAAAACCATATAAATGTCCTGATTGTGGGAAAAGGTTCAGTTGCAGTTCCATCCTGGTGATACACGAGAGGACTCACAGAGGAGACAAACCGTATGAGTGTCCGGATTGTGGGAAAAGTTTCCATCGGAATTCCAATCTGGTGACACACCAGAGGACTCACACTGGAGAAAAACCATATGAGTGTCTGTATTGTGGGAAAAGTTTCAGTAATAATTGGACCCTGGTGACACACCAGAGGACTCACACAGGAGAGAAACCATATGAGTGTCTGTATTGTGGGAAAAGTTTCAGTCAGAATTCCAGCCTAGTGTCACACCGGAGGACTCACACTGGAGAAAAACAATATGAGTGTTTGGATTGTGGGAAATGTTTCTGTCGGAATTCCCAGCTGGTGATACACCAGAGGACTCACACAGGAGAGAAACCATATAAATGTCCTGATTGTGAGAAAGATTTCCGTAGACATTCTGACTTGGTGAAACACAAGAGGACTCACACAGGAGAAAAACCATATGAGTGTCTGTATTGTGGGAAAAGGTTTAGTGAGAGTTCCACCCTGGCAAAACACAAGAGGACTCACACAGGAGAAAAACCATATAAATGTCCTGATTGTGGGAAAGGGTTCAGTTGCAGTTCCACTCTGGTGATACACAAGAGGTCTCATACAGGAGAGAAACCGTATGAGTGTCTGGATTGTGGGAAAAAGTTCAGTTGGCGTTCCAACCTAGTGATACACAAGAGGACTCACACTGGAGAAAAACCGTATGAGTGTCCCGATTGTGGGAAAGATTTCAGTAGTAGGTCTACGCTTATAAATCATGTAAGGTTACACATAGGAGAGTAACCATTCAAATGCCCAGATTGTGGACAGTGTTTCGCACAAAATTCCTCCCTTATGACAGAAGAAATTCTACATGAGGAAAAATTTGATTTATTTAGAGGAATTTTGAATTTTTTTTCTTGTCTCTTACTGAAAGCCCCACTAAGAAATTGATAACTTTATTTCTTTTGTGATTCTGCTTAATCAAGCATGTCCTATTATTAAACACGAGGGAGGAGATCTGAGCTTCCTTAGTTTGACACAGTGCGGTCTTTCATGGAGTCAAGGGGAAATGCCATTGCTGGGCCACAAAAAGCAAGTTTGAATCTCTATTAGACATGTTTGTTGCCGTGAGTTATTTCCACACAGAATACTGGGGGATATAAACTTGTATGTATGTATTTTTACTTAGCATGTATGTCAGCCGAACGTATGATACCTCCACGTGGTTTATAGCAATAAAACCTTAATACAGAAACTAATCCACCCCACATATATACCAAATGGCAAAATGCAAAGGCTCCACATTTAACATGCATTTGGCCTACAACCCTACAGGAGAGTTAACCATTCAAGTGCCCAAATTGTGGAAAGTGTTTTGCACAAAATTCCTCCCAACACAGAAGAAATTCCACATGAGGAAAAATTTGATCTGTTTAGAGTAATTTGTCTTGGTGAAACCCCAGCTGAGAAAGTGATAACTTTATTTCTTGCATGATTCTTTTTAGTCAACCATGTCTTGTTATTAAACATGAGGGAGGAGATCTGAGCTTCCTTTCTCTGGCCCAGTGCGGTCGTTCCCTTTCACGTAGTCAAGAGAGACTGCTGTGCTGGGCTAGAGAAAGCAAATTTGGATCTGTATTGGGTATGTTTGTGGCCTTCAGTTATTTCTACATATAATACAGGAGGATATAAACATGTAAGTATGTCTTTTTTTCTTAGCATGAAAATGTATATGGCATCCCAACTCATGGTGACTCCACACGGTTTCAGCAATAAAGCCTTAATACAGAATCCAATAAACCCCATATATATATAGCAAATGACAAAATGCAAAGCCTCCACGTTTAACATGTGCTTGCCCTCCAAATATAGGGCACGTCTAGCAAGGTTGATGGCATTTGGATGGTCTGGGAATCCCAAAAGGACAACTCTTGCTTTTGTTCAATTTAGAAGTTAACCAGGCCGCCTGGCTTTACTAATTATATTTATCTGTTGTGCTATTCTTGCTGAAAAGTGATAATCTTTCTCCTTGCGAAGAGGTAAGTTGGAGAAGTTAACCTCCTCAGGATTAGCAGAATATAAATTTGATAATTAAATAAATGCAAAGACCTTCAAAGCCTCAAGCAACTTGCAGATGGGCAGCATCATTTGGGCCATTTTTTTTATCTGTTTTCCCCCTGATTTATTTAAAATATTTACCATATTTTTCTTAGTATAAGACGCACCGGAGTATAAGACACACCTTAGTTTTGGGGGAGGAAGGGGGAAAAAATCTGCCTCTGCCTCCCAGCAATTTGCCTTACAGCAAACAGTACAGATAATATACACTGTTTGCTATGTATTTCTGTGCATGTGTGCCTGACCCATAGAAATAGCAAAGAATTGGAGAAATGTACATTATGGCAGTATAGTAATGCCAGAAAGTTTTCTTAAATGTAGTCACACTAACTCCTCCCAATTATTTAAATAGATCTACTCCAAACATGACTAAGTCAGGATTTAACTCAGCTGCCTTATCTTAATACTAACCAGGACACTGTTACATTTTAGATTATACTTGTACAGATGCTGTTAAAATTGATGTGGCATTCTTGAAGTGTACATTATTCTCTGCTATTTAAAAGAAGAAACAATAGCACTGGACCTCTTCATATCAAGCATTTATTTTAAAAAGCTTCTTCATTTTCTTAAGTTGCCTAGAACAATAATAAAGCGGTCTTTAAAAATAAGTCTAATAATTTGAACATTCTATAGACATTTATAATTATTGACTTACCTCCTTGCATCCAGTTTCAGCAACTGATTAGCACAAGAAAATAAAATTCTGCCTCTCCCTCCCAGCAATTTGCCTCCTTGCAGTTTTAGTTTCACTTTCATTTTAGCACGTGGGCTTTCCTGAAGCCTCAATTAGCTGCTGGTCGGGAGACCGATAATCAGTTGCTTGTGCTAATCAGGCTTTGTGCTGTTTGCTGCAAGGAGGTAAATTGCTGGGAGGCAGAGGCCAAAGGGTGGGGGTGGTTGGGTGGGGCTATATTCTGTGTATAAGATACACCCAAGTTTTCACCCTCTTTTGGGGTGTTAAAAAGGTGCGTCTTATACTCTGAAAAATACGGTACGTAGCCATCCATTTTATAACGAACTGGCCAACTCCCAATCAATAATCAACTTAAAAACCATAAAATGCATAAAAACAAAACCATATTTCAATTCAAGCTTCTGATATGCAGTCCTCTCTTCTTATTAACCCAGTGCTTAGTGGAAAAGCTAGATCTTCTATGGAAATGCTGTAATGAGTGAAAATTTGTGTTTTGTTTTTTAATGTTTTGTTTTTTAATGTTGAAAAATTATTTTAAAAAAGATGGATGCAAAACTAATAAAGGTGGGAAAATAGTAACAGATGCCCTGGTGCCTCAGTGGTTAGAATATAGTATTGTCTCTGCCCACAGCCTGGAATTCGATCCTGACAGGGCTCAAGGTTGACTCAGTCTTCCGTCCTTCTGAGATTGGTAAAATGAGCCAAATTGTTGGGGACAATAAACCGAAAGTGCTATAACTGTGCCATACATACCACTATGGGTGGTATATAATTCTAAGCGCTATTGCTATAATAAATAACTTTATAGTTGAGGACCAGCATCTTCAGTTGCACTTGCAGAGAAACTAATCCAGTGGAGCTCGCACAACCAAGGTGTTACATGGAAAATCTAGGGACTCCCATTACTGTGTGCGCTGCTGTGTTCTGGACCAGTTGAAGTTTCTGGGTGGTCCTGTGCAGTGATCCAAACATGATGTGACAAAGGCATGAGTGACCCATGTACAAGGCCTCCCACTTGCCAAGCATCTCCATTTTGAACATAGGACCAGGCGCAGGCTGCAGTGGTCTTTGACTGTGAAAAATGCTGGGGGGAGGGGTTCAATGCTGTTGTAACTTCAAACAGTCACTAAGTGAAGTAAATCGAGCACTACCTGTACCTCATTGCATATCACAAGATGGATGGCCTCCCCTAGCGGTTTCATGTGGATGTTACACCACCTTGCTTAGTGAGGGCAACCGTGGCAGTTCCAGGGAATCAATGAAAACACCTTGCAAGCGCTTTAGGGTGAAAATAGAAGGAGCGTGTTATTCAGCCTTATGTCACTAGATGGCGGTCTAGAAATGAGCGACACTCGTGGCCTAAAAAGCAGTGAATACAGTACAATAGCGGCATTGCTCGTGTACTGGAGGGGTAGGCTGCATAAACAGAGGGATAGAATCAAGATCACGTGAAGTGTTCATACCACTTTATAATGCCTTGGTAAGGCCACACTTGGAATACTGCATCCAGATTGGTTGCCACGATGTAAAAAAAATGTTGAGACTCTAGAACAGTGGTTCCCAACCTTTCTAATGCCGCGACCCCTTAATATAGTTCCTCATGTTGTGGTGACCCCCAACCATAAAATTATTTTTGTTGCTACTTCATAACTGTAATTTTGCTGCTGTTATGAATCGTAATGTAAATATCTAATATGCAGGATGTATTTTCATTGTTACAAATTGAACATAATTAAAGCATAGCGATTAATCACAAAAACAATATGTAATTATGCCAGATCAGAAATTCTCGGGCCAGTCTTTGCAAGAGCACATGGAATATCATCTTCCACAACAAGTCTACTTCTGTATTTAGACTTGATAACCAACAAGTGTACAGCAATATTTCTCAATCTCAGCAACTTTTAAGGTGCCTGGACTTCAACTCCCAGAATTAAGCAAAGCTGGCTAGGGAATTTTGGGAGTTGAAGTCCAGGTATATTCAAATTGTTGAGGTTGAGAAATTGTAGCCTGCAGTGTCGAAAAACTAGAAATCAGATAAGCTTCCAGCAAAGTAATCCCTGTTTAGTAGCTTTCTCCCAAGACTCCAAAGTTTCAGGAGGCAAACAGGGGGCAAAAAAACCCATGATTGGTCCAAAAACATTGCCAGGGTCCCCAAAGCCAATTTCCTCTTTTAAGCTCGCTCTTCTTAAAACAGCCCCATATTCCTTCCACCCACATGGGGCCTGCTCACCCACCCTTTCCAAAACCCCTGCAAAGACAACAATTTTAATTTGCAAGGCTCTTCTTTCAACAGGGAGGGAGGGAAGAGAGAGACTGAGAGACATTAGCACAGGGCTAGCCTGATCATAAGGAGCAGGGCAGCGGCGATGGACCATGCTCTGGCACCACCTCCTTCTCCAGTTCCCTCCATCTTAGCTCCTCCTGCCCCCGGTAGTGGCTCCCTCAGCACCGAGGCTGTAGGATCAGGCTAGCCCTGCGCTAATATCTTTCAGTCTCTCTCTTCCCTCCCTCCCTGTTTGCCTCTTTGTTCGCTGGGTCTCTGCACCAGCCGAGGGCAAGAGGGCAGACAGACAAGCCCGACCCAGCTGTCCTCCTTCCCGCCGTCGTGAGCTGTTAAACTTAAGTGGTCGTTGGCTGGCCGTTCCCTCCCGTGACTCCCTTTCCCTTCGACACCAGTGGGAAGAAACTGTCGCTGTGAGCAGGAGACAGGGGCGGCCACAGATGTCTTAAGAAAGTTCCTTGCACTCTTTAGCGCGCAATCTTGTGATGCCCCGCCCCTTAGCTGATGCCTTCAAAGCTCGGCCGCCAGGCATCACAAACGCCTCTCGCCGAATGGCACCTCTCCCGACCAATCGGAGGGCTCGGGCGAGTTGAGCCAATATGGTCAGGCTTGTGGCAGGGGGGGGGCTGAGGATGCCGGGGCGACCCCTGGGAAATGGTCATTCGACCCCCAAAGGGGTCCCGACCCCCAGGTTGGGAACCGCTGCTCTAGAAGGAGTGCAGAGAAGAGCAACAAAGATGATTAGGGGACTGGAGGCTAAAACATATAAAGAACGGTTGCAGGAACTGGGTATGTCTAGTTTAATGAAAAGAAGGACTAGGGGAGACATGATAGCACTGTTCCAATATCTCAGGGGCTGCCACAAAGAAGAGGGAGTCAAACTATTCTCCAAAGCACGAGTTCAGGACAAGAAGCAATGGATGGAAACTACCGTATTTTTCGGAGTATAGGACGCACCGGAATATAGGACGCACCTAGATTTTAGAGGAGGAAAACAAGGAAAAAAGTATTCTGAACCAAATGGTGTAGTAATATATTATTTAATAAAATACCAGTGTAGCAGAATACTTTTTACAACCATGTACACTTTTTACAACCATGTACACTTTTTATAAACTTCAAACTTGACAGCTTTAAGACTTGTGGACTTCAACTCCCAGAATTCCTCCTCCAGTCATGCTAGCTCAGGAATGGGATTTGAAGTCCACAAGTCTTAAACTTTCCAAGTTTGAAGACCCTTGCACCCCTAACCCCTAACCCAGGGGGTCTTCAAACTTGACAGCTTTAAGACTTGTGGACTTCAACTCCAATTCCTGTGCTAGCATGATTGCAGGAGGAATTCTGGGAGCTGAAGTCCACAAGTCTTAAATTTGCCAAGGGGGTGCAAGGGTCTTCAAACTTGTGGACTTCAACTCCCAGAATTTCTCTTCCACTTGGCAACCTTTAAAAAAACCATTTTGAAAAAAAGTTCTAACCTGTCGGCTCTCTTTGGACAGCAACGGCAGTGGCAGCTCCTCAGGTGCCTCGGGAGCAGGCTTCAGGCGGTGGGGGGGGTTTGGGCAGTAGCGGCGATGGTAGCTCGCTTCGGGTAGCGGCGGAGGGGATGGCGGCGGGGACAGTGGTGGCAGTGGCGGCAGGGACAGCGGGGACGGCGGCGGCGGGGATAGTGGCGGCAGGGACAGTGGCGGCAGGGACAGCGGCGGCGGGGACGGCGGTGGCGGGGACGGCGGCGGCTGAGGCAGCGGGACAGCGGCGGCAGCAGGGACAGCGGCAGCGGGGACAGAGGTGGCTGGGGCAGCGGCGGGGGCCGAAAACCTCCGAAGGGTGGGGGCTGGGTTACATTCGGTGTATAAGACGCACCCAAATTTTCTCCCTCTTTTTGGGGGTAAAAAGGTGCGTCTTATACTCTGAAACATACGGTAATCAACTTAGAACTGTGAGAAAAATATTTTCCGGCAAAAAAGGAAACACAGGTAAACATCAAACAATAACTCTTACTTTGAGATTCAGAGGTTTATTCATGAACAATTGGGAATCATGAAAAAAGCAATCATTAAAGATAAAACTTACATCAACAACTCATTGCAATGAGGTCCACAAACATAGCTAAATCCAGCAAGAATTAGCTACAGGCCAGAGGCCATGAACTCATCCCAAGACATTCTTTTTATACTTTTCTGCATGTATTTCACAACTTACTTCCTTGTTCTATCTTAGTGACAGACAGTCTCCACATATACCCGTGTACATCTCAAACCTCTGCCTTCGTCTAGTTTCAGTTCCCCATTTCTCACAGTTTCAAAGTTCTAATTCCAAATATATCTCAAAACTACATACTTCGCAAAATCACATTTCACAGCAACAGCTGAGCAAAATTACAAATAGTTCTGATACACTTTGCGATCTTTCTGTCTAAAACTTTGGTTCATGTAACTTTAGGGCCTACTATCCTTCTGAGACCTATATAATCAGACCTCAGTTTTCCTCCCTCACAAGGAAAAATTTCCTCCCCTCACTAAGGAGAAATTTCCTGATAGTTAGAACAATTAATCAGTGGAACAGTTTGCCTCCAGAAGTTGTGGGTGCTCTAACACTGGAAGTTTTTAAGAAGATGTTGGATAACCATTTGCCTGAAGTGGTGGTGTAGGGTTCCCTGCCTAAGCAGGGGGTTGGACTAGAAGACCTCCAAGGTCCCTTCCAACTCTGTTATTTCTGTATTTCTACATGAAACCGCTAGGGAGGTCATCCATCCCATGATACCCAATTATGTAGAGGTAGTTCTGTACATAACTGAAGTTTCAATCAGGATACAAGTTGAAATATTGACTCAATCATAACCTTCTCTTTTTGGCTTGGAGAGATCACACATATGAAAGTCCTAAAGAGAAAAACAACTCAAAAAGCTCGGGAAACTCTGAAAAACACGATTAAAAAAGCCCAAAACAGCACAATACCGATGAGAAAGAAAAACAAGAAATCCACAAAGAAACCAGCATGGCTGCACAAAATCCTCACTGACAAATTGAATGAAAAAAAGGACAAATAAAAAAAATGGAAAGAGGGACACATAACTAAGGCAGAGTATCAACAGATGGCCAGAATCTGTAAAGAAAAAATCAGGACAGCAAAGGCCCAGAATGAACAAAGACTTGCAACAAAAGTCAAAGATAATTTTAAAAAAGTTTCTTCCAACACAAATAACAAGAAAAAAAATCAAGGAAACAGTTGGTCCACTAAAGAGAGAAGACGGCAAAGAAGTAACAGGCAACACAGAGAAAGCAGAGCTGCTTAACTCATTCTTTGCATCGGTCTTCACGCAAAAAGAAACTGCAGCCCAACTAACCAGAAACACAACTGCAAAAAACAGACTGGAAACAAAAGTTAACATAAGCAAAAAAAACCAGTAAGAGATCACCTGTCTGAACTTGACGAATACAAATCACCAGGACCAGACGGATTACATCCCAGAGTCCTAAAGGAGGTAGCAGATATCGTCTCAGAACCACTGCACCACATCTTCCAAAAATCCTGGAACACAGGGGAACTATCTGAGGACTGGAAAAGAGCTGATGTGGTTCCCATCTTCAAAAAAGGAAAAAAAAACCAGAGCCAGGAAACTACAGACCAATCAGCCTAACATCAATACCCGGGAAAATACTGGAAAAGATAATTAAAAAACAGATCTGCCATCACCTAGAAACAAGCAAAATAATAACCAGCAGCCAACATGGGTTTGTTAAGAAGAAATCATGCCAAACCAATCTCATTTCATTCTTCAACACTGTGACTAAATTAGTAGACCAGCAAAATACTGTGGACATAATATACTTAGACTTCAGCAAAGCATTCGACAAAGTAGACCACAACCTACTTCTTCGTAAGCTAGAAAAAAGTGGGATAGACAGCTACACCACCAGATGGATTCACAACTGGCTGACCAACTGTACTAAATGAGTAGTCCTCAATGGGTCTAAGTCTACATGGAGAGAAGTAAGCAGTAGGGTACCACAAGGTTCTGTCTTAGGCCCAGTACTCTTTAATATCTTCATAAATGACCTAGATGAGGGAATAGAAGGGGAACTAACCAAATTTGCAAATAATACTAAGCTGGCAGGAATAGCTAACACCCCAGAGGACAGGCTCAAGATCCATATAGATCTTGACAGACTTGAACACTGGTCCCTATGTAATAAAATGAAATTCAATGCAGAGAAAAGTAAACTGGGTGAAACCACACTCAATAGCAGTGACTGTGAGAGGGATCTTGGAGTTTTAGTAGACAACAAGCTAAACGTGAGCCAACAGTGCAGCGGCAGCCAAAAAAGCCAATACAATCCTAAACTGCATTAATAGAGGGATACAATCTAGGTCTAGAGAGGTACTAATACCACTCTATAAAGCCTTAGTTAGACCACACCTAGAGTACTGCATCCAGTTTTGATCACACTACAAAAAAGACATTGAAACTCTAGAGAAAGTGCATAGGAGAGCAACCAGGATTATTAGGGGACTGGAAACTATATAACATACGAAGATCGGTTGCCAGAACTGGGCATGGCTAATCTAGCGAAGAGAAGGACCAGGGGTGACATGATAGCAGTGTTCCAATACTTGAGGGGCTGCCACAGAGAGGAGGGGGTCAGGCTATTTTCCAAGGCACCAGAAGGCCAGACAAGGAACAATGGATGGAAACTGACCAAGGAGAGAGTCCACCTGGAAATAAGGAGAAACTTTCTGACGGTGAGAGCGATCAACCAGTGGAACAGCTTGCCTACGGAAGTTGTGAGAGCTTCAACACTTGAGACTTTCAAGAGGAAATTGGACTGCCATTTGTCTGAAATGGTGTAGGGACTCCTGCTTGAGTGGGGGGGTTGAACTAGATGACCTACATGGTCCCCTCCAACTCTGTTAATCTGTAATATGTGCAGATATATGCCCATAGAAATACCTAAGAATTTATGTATGTAGAAAATCAATGTGTATTTTAGTGTGCAAAATATCCTTTCTCTATTTTTTGGATCTAATTTTACAAAGGTGGGGACACTAACAAATGAAATGGTGCCTGTGATATTTCTCACTTGCCAGGAAAATAACACACCAATAAAAACCACAAGGAATGAAGTGTTACGTGAAGAGTGAGGGAGCCGAGGTGGTGCAGTGGTTAAAGTATAGCACAGCAGTTCAGCTGCTCAAATCTCACCGGCTCAAGGTTGACTCAGCCTTCCATCCTTCTGAGGTCGGTAAAATGAGGACCCAGATTGTTGGGGGCAATATGCTGAACTCTATAAACCACTTAGAGAGGGCTGTAAAGCACTATGAAGCGGTATATAAGTCTAAGTGCTATTGCTAATACAAAATACAAAATATAAAGATTTTTTAAGTCTCCAAAATCACAAATTCAGAATAGATCTGGAAGGGTGCTTGTAGGTCTTGTAGCTCAACCCCCTGCTCAAGCAAGAGACCCCTATAACAGGCTTGTCAAACTGGCGGCCCGCAGGTCAGATATGTCACGTGCGGGCCACGCCCGCCCTCGCTTTGCAAAGGCAAAAAACCGTCATGATACATCACGATCCAGCCCCTGAAACTATAGAGTTTGACACCTCTGCCCTATACCATTTCAGACAGGTGACTGTTCATGTCAGTTTGTTGCAGAAATCACATCCAGAAAGCACACACAGGTAACTGATTCAGCAGGATTCATTAACTTCTTTATATACATAACACATGAAGTAATATACACAATACTGTTGTAAGGAATATTCTTCTGGGTTCAGTTCCAAGTGGGGAAAAAGACATTGGACTCATGGAAGTTGCTTGGAAAGAAGGTTTATGGGAGAACAGAGAGCACATGGCATGAGCTCCTGAACAGAAAAGGTGAATCACATGTTTCCAGGTGTTGGGTCCAGAGAAAGAAGGAGATGCTGAAATTTCCTTGCTTTATGCCCTCTCTTGGGCCCCACCTCTTAGTTTCCTGTTCCTGTGTATGTAATGCACTCCGATTGGTGGTCAGGGGCGGGTTCTTAGCTAGCCTTTTAGGCTGTCTCCCAAGTTTGTTTGAGTGCTGGTAATTTTCCAGGCGGTAGAGGGCTAATCCTATCATGTCCTAAGGGTGAAGGTCTTAATCCCATCACCCTGGAGCTGAAGGAGGGGAGCAGGGAGCTGCAGGAAGCTGCTTTGTATTTAAAACATGTTTCTCCTTTCCTCATTCAGGGAAACATATTCTTTCCTTTTTCAATATTTCCTAGGATTTTTCATTTTCCTAGGAGACGGGTGGGTGCTAACTTTCTACAATACCAAGAGTGGTTCTTCAAACGTGGTAGAAGTTACAAGCAAATCACAGGCAGAGGAGAGAAGAGTTTTCAGTTAGTTCAGCAGACAGACAAGACCAGACTTGTTTAGTTCTCAGCACAGATCTTAGAGCTGCAGAGCCACGCCCAGGCTCCTTCCAGTTTCAGTTTCCAATTCAGCTCCCATTGGCTGATCTGTTGCCATGCCTATTCATTGGCTGACCTTTTTACTGTCTTCCCAGTCATGAATATTTTGACAGTCCAGTCTTTTCTTAAAAACTTCCAGGGATGAAGCATCTACAACTTGTGAAGGGAAAGTTGTTCCACAGGTTACTTGTTCTCATGGTTTTTTTTTCTTGTTTCTAGGTTGGTTCTCAACTTGATTAGTTTCCATCCATTGTTTCAAATCTTTCCTTCTGGTGCTTTGGAAAACAAGTTTGAGGCAGCCCCTCAAATACTGGAATACTGCAGTGGTGGGTTCCTACCGGTGCGGTCCACTCTATAGCACTGATAGTGGTCCGCTGGTGACATCACAGGCCCGGTGCGGTCGGTTGCCAGTGCCAGGGCGCCGCCATTTAAAAAAAATTTTTTTTTAATTTTTTTTTTAAAAAATTTCTTCTGCGCATGCCCACAAGCCTAGCTTCCGGCACTGCGCATGCACTCCCTTCCTACCCCACAGTGAGTCCAAGCAGGGGAGGATGGCTGAAGGAGCGCCTGAAACGCTGAAAGAATGGGCAGCAGGACCTATCTCAGTTCCCCTCCCTTCAGCAGTCCGAGAAGCCACGAATGCGCAGTGATGATCCTAGGCATTTTTCACGTTCGAGGCTTCTCAAGCTGCTGAGGGGAGGGGGAATGGGCGGCAGGACCTATCTCAGTTCCCCTCCCTTCAGCAGAGAAGCCACGAATGCGCGGTGATGATCCTAGGCATTTTTGCAGGTTCGAGGCTTCTTGAGCTGCTGAGGGGAGGGGGAATGGGTGGCAGGACCTATCTCAGTTCCCCTCCCTTCAGCTGCTGCGTTCTTGCTGCTTCTGCTGTGGGGGGCTGCGTTGCAGGTGGGCAATATCCCCCCGCTTCTCCGGCCGCCACCATCCGGCTCCTCCCACCCCTTCCCCACCATGAGCCCAGGGTGGGAGAAGACCCCGGGCTCGCTCGCGATGGGCTCCAGGCCTGTCCCTGCGGAGCGGCGTTGGCGGCACCGCCGTCAATACTGCCAGGAGCTTCCCTCCTCTGCTGCAGCCGCCGCTTCCGGCCGGGGGACTGAGCACAGTGGATGAAGGCGACTCTCTCGATGGGCCCAAGTATGAAGAAGAGGAGGTGGCCATCCCACTGAATGAGCCCCCCACGAACCAGTGAGTATGCCCCCTGCCGACCCTCACCCCATCCAGGCTAAGGATTCAGATGAGGAATAAGTCCCGGTTTCTAGCAACGCATCCAGTGGAAGTGTGTTGTACTGAGCAAGTCCTGAAAGTTTCTTTGTGCCTCCTCTTTCTCTTCCCGCATCTCGTTGGAAGCTGCTTAGTCAACTGCTTGCTTGCCTGGAAAAACTGAAAACCTGACAATTAAGTCTTTCTCCGTCCCTTCGCTTGAAAATAATAAGCTCGCATTTGACACTTTTCCTTCACTTTTGCCTAAAGCTTCCCAAAGTGGGCATTTTCCAAAAGCTTAACCTTTTATACTGTTAATTTTATACAGTTTTATACTGTTATTCTTTAGACGAAAACATTGAGGACTGTTAAAAGATACTGTTCTTTTAACAATCCTCAATATTTTTGTCTAAGGAATCCATGACTGAAACCAAAAATGCTGTATGAGACTTGCTTGCCTTTTAACTATAGCATTTTCTGCATATAAAGGTTGCTGTGCTGCCATGGTGTAACACACACTTTCTATGCAAAGCTCAGAAAGCCAAACAAGGAATAATGGATGGAAGCTGACCAAGGAGAGATTCAACCTGGAAGTGAGGAGAAACTTTCTGACAGTGAGAGCGATCAACCAGTGGAACAGCTTGCCAGCGGAGGTTGTGAGAGCCCCAACACTTGCGACCTTCAAGGGGAGACTGGACTGCCATCTGTCTCAAATGGTGGTAGGAACTCCTGCTTGAGCAGGGGGTTGGACTAGATGACCTACAAGGTCCCTTCCAACTCTAATAATAAATCTAAATCTTTTCATGTAAGTTATAAAATAGCAAAAATAGTAGTAACATCTCTCTGAATAATTAATATGACCGGCAAGCCACGCCCACCCGGTCACATGGCCAGCAAGCCACACCCACAAAATAGGCCACGCCCACAGAGTGGTAGTAAAAAAATTAGGAACCCGCCCCTGGAATACTGCTATCATGTCACCTCTAGCTTTCTTTTCTCTAGACTGGTCCTTCAACCGTCCTTCATATGTTTTAGTGTCAAGGCCTTTAAATTTTAGTCTTGCCCATTTCCCAGCAGAAAATTACAGGCAGCATTTTAAAACCATGCAGCATAATTTTAAAAGCATTTGGGAAGAGAAAGAATATGCACCGGCAGCCGACAACATTCAGCCTATTTGCTTCTCTGCTTTTACGACGTGGAGCAAACCAAACAGCCCTACTTGCTCTTGGATTCTCCTCTGACCTATGCTCAATTCGCCTTCCAGCTGCTGCTTTGGACCTGGGAAGAGCACCACTGCCACACTCCACCCCTCCATCACCCTGTGGGTAAGCTGGAAGGGGAAGTTCCTCTGCCCTTCTCCTTTCTGGCAATATTCGGTTATAACTCCTTTCCCCTCAGCTGCTCTCCCTCCATTTGGATGTTGGATTTCAGCCACCACTGGTGCTGCTATTAGATTGGTGATTTTCTAGTCACGCGTGTCATTATAGAGCTCTACCTAGTGACGTAACGCTGAAAATAGGCTCATTATCTCTATCTGATGTTTTTAAGATTTTTTTTAATGAAGTGCCGTTTTCCACTCCCATAAATTTTCCCCAGGATGATCTAGCCCTAGTCTGTCCTTTGGGGTCTAGTAGGGACACCCTCGTCGTCACTGCAACTGAGCCAGGAGCTTCTTTTGCAGGAACTAAACCAAGGGAAAGAATCCATGGGGGAACACAATGTGCCATCAGGCAACAAGAAAGCGCACCTCCCTTGTGGATCACTGACGAACATTCCAGCCAGTTCTCCGTCTTGGGGGTGCAGGGTAACTCCCCAAAACTACCTTTGCAATTGAGGGAAGCTTAAAGAGTGAAGCCTACTTACCTTCACAAGATTAGCCAGGTGCTGCATCATAAAAGTTGATAAAGGTCTTGTTTGTATGTGCAGCCTTAAATGATTGCCAGTTATTTATTCCATTAGAAGAATAAAATGCGGGACAAAACCTTGAAGGGCCCACCAACGTTGCTTCCAAACAAATCTAGATAGGAGATATTATTTTTCCATCTGCATTCTTGCAGGGCATAACTAAAAGGCAGAATTCCTCTGAGCAGCCTTCCTAATTTCCAGAGGAGTTTATTTATTTATTTATTTATAATTAAATTTATATATCGCCCTTCTCCAGGGGACTCAGGGCGGTGAACAGCCAAGTAAAAACACAATATAAACATTAAAATATGTATACATTTAAAAGAAAATATTAAGATGTGGCCCTGATTTAAGACAATGCAATTAAAATTTGGTAAAATCTTAAAAACCCCAAAAACTTTTTCACGCCAACCCGGCTTGATAAAAATAGTACGTCTTGAGGGCACGGCGGAAGGTGGCCAGGTCATGAATAGTTCTTAAATCTGGAGGGAGCTGGTTCCAGAGGGTGGGTGCTCCCACAGAGAAGGCCCTCCCCCTGGTCGTCACCAGCCTACACTGCTTGGCTGATGGCACCCCGAGGAGGCCCTCTCTGTGGGAGCACACTGGTCGATGGGAGGCAGTTTGTGGCAGCAGGCGGTCTCGGAGATACCTAGGTCCAATACCATGGAGCGCTTTAAAGGTAGTAACTAGCACCTTGAAGCGCACCCGGTAGACCACCGGAAGCCAGTGCAGCTCACGCAGGAGGGGTGTTATATGGGAGCGCCAATTAGCCCCCGAAACCACCCGCGCGGCTGCATTCTGGACCAACTGGAGCCTCCGGGGGCTCTTCATGGGGAGCCCCATGTAGAGAGCATTGTAGTAGTCCAGACGCGAGTTAAGATTGCATGTACCCAGGCAGCTTGGGCAAAATATTTGCAGGGTGCTAATTTGTAGAAAGCTGATCTAAAGCATCATGTGCTTTAGTCGTTTGCTCTCAGTCGCCCGCCAAACCTCTCTACATAGCAACATTTTATGACTGATTTCCTTTGGCTCCCAAAGATTTAGGAGATGGAAGCACCAGCAGGCCAGAGGCTCCAAGGGAACTAGCTTCACTCCTGGCCAGGGCTGCGTCTAGGATTTTAAGTGTGCAAATTACCATGTGCTTCTGTAATTTCATTAGCATGGAAATCTCCATTAAGTCAAAGTGAGTGAGACACCTGTAATGTCCTGGGGCTCCACCAGGGGGCTCCAAAAGGAGCGGGAGTTCTAAGCGTTGTGATTGGTTGATGTTATGTTGTGTTCAGTATAAATACAGAGCTGTCAGATCGGGGGCTGCTCCTGTCAGACAACTCTAGTTAGGAGGTTCAGAAGTTAATAAAGCATTAGTCCGACTCACGCCTCAGCGTCGTTCCTCACGAATATAATAACACCTACATAGCAGGGCTAGAAAAAGGGAACTCAGAAAAGGGCTGTCTATATTTGGTAAACAAAACTAACGCACTTTTCAAAGACACATTTGAAAGCATTGTAAAAAGAATGGCAGTATGCAGGTGCACCCAAAAATGTTTCTGCTTGACACGTATTTTTTAAATTAGAAATTTAATATTCAAAACACATACAAACAATAGAATATAAGCAATACATAAGAAATTGGGAAAAATACCTCATAGTTATGCCTTCCCTCCTTTTTTCTACCAAGAGATTCTTATACACATTCCTGTTTTGGAATTGTGTCCCCTCAGCTAACCAGAAGAAAACCACCTTAAAAATGGATCCTGGCCTGACGTCCATTCCTCAGAGAAATCCAAACCAACATTTCCCTTCCGCATTGCTCACATCTGTGCAGAAGAACAGGGAAATTCTATGGTATTTCACTAGAGATGTAAAATTTCCAGAAATTTTGAAGCTCGGAAAAAAACCCGGGTTTTTTCCAGTTTTTTCGGGGGGGAAACGGAAATTTTTCGGAAAAATTGAAAAAAATGCTACATTAGCACTTTTTTGTCTTTTTAAGATTGAAAGTCATTCTGTTACTTTAGGAATATAAAATATGACTATGGACAATTTGACTTGGCATAAAATTATCACAACTAGCATATTAAAAATATAGTGTAGCCAAACAATTATCACAAACAGAATTTACTTTTTTATATTTATTTGTAACAAAGGGAGCAACAATCTCCTGAACTGCTTACTAGTTTACTTTCAGGTCCTTTTTGTTGCTCTGAATTTTCTTCCAATGCTTTTGAGGCCTAGTGAAGAGGACAGAACAAACCAAACACACCCACTAACATGCAAAAGCAAAACTGAAGCCTTTTTCTTGTTACAATAGCAGCACCTCCTAAAGGAAGAAATGCATACTGTTCTTGCATTGGAGGGTTCAGTTTGTTACCTAGGACTTGCTTGTCCTCACTCAGTGCACAGAAATTAGAATAATCTGATATCATACATTTTTTTTAGAAATGATTTGGAAAATATTTGAACACCCTGTCTTAAAATATTTTATTCATCATGTTAAAATATTCCACAATGTTTTTTTTTTCTTTTTTCAATTTTTCCATTTTTTTGGAAAAAAAACAAAAAAGCCTTCAGGAAAAAAATGAAAAAAAAAAAACCAGGTTTCCCCCCGAATTTTTCTGGTTTTTTTCCGGGTCTTCACATCTCTATATTTCACCAGGCTCAAGATTGACTCATCCTTCCACCCTTCCAAGATGGATAAAATGAGGATCCAAATTGTTGGGGGCAATATGCTGACTCTGTAAAATGCTTAGAGGGGGCTGTAAAAGCATTGTGAAGCGGTATATAAGTCTAAATGCTATTGCTATTGCTGGAGCAGATAGAGAGGAAAGATAAGACACACAGAATGTTATAGGAAATGGATGGATATAGCTACTAACTAGAGGATGGGGAGGGAGAGAGGGACAGAGTGTAGACTAGGTACATATGGAGATTAGGATTAGAGAAATGTAGAGGTTCTGAATATAGAAAGATGGAAAAATAGTTTAAAGTCTATGGAGATTCTCAGGCATCCAGGTCATGGTTGTCCCAAAGGTACTTTTTCCAAGAGGCAACTGGACTTTGTTTTTTCTTTGGAGACGTTTCGCTTCTCATTCAAGAAGCTTCTCCAGCCCTGACTGGATGGTGGGGAATGCAATGCTGTGAGAGGCTTTGTATTTTGCTATTTGCCATATATGTGGTTTATTGGTTTTTGTATTAAGGTTTTATTGCTATAAGCCATCTGGAGTTACATTGGGTTGGGCTGCCATACACAATTTCTTAATAAATAAAAATACATGCATGCATACATACATATCTATATCCTGCCTTTATTATATGTAGAAATAACTCAAGGTGGCAAGCATACCTAATAAGATCTAAGCACCTTTTCTCTGGCCCAGAGTGGCAATTCCCCTCGACGTTGTGAAAGGGAATGAGAGAAATGGTGAATTATTCTTGTAATAAGTGAGCAGGGGCACAGGCATATTGTATGACATATTGCATTGTATAATCAATAAGACATCTGTATGTCAGCTATGTACCAAATATAAAGGAAATAACAACGCACTTAACATTGCTTCTAGGTCAGGCTGACATTAGAAAGGAAGGGATGTTCCAGATAGGACAGGCTGACATCAGAAAGGAAAGTGCAATTGTTAATTGTTAAGAGCCGAGGTGGCACAGTGGTTAGAGTGCAGCACTGCAGGCTACTTTAGCTGACTGCTAGTTCAGCTGTTCAAATCTCACTAGGCTCAAGGTTGACTCAGCCTTCCATCCTTCCGAGGTGGGTAAAATGAGGACCCAGATTGTTGGGGGCAATATGCTGAACTCTGTAAACCGCTTAGAGAGGGCTGTAAAGCACTATGAAGCGGTATATAAGTCTAAGCGCTATTGCTATTATGAGAAAATTATCGGGGCATTTTCACGTCCGGAAACCACCGGTTAGGTTGCCAAAATGTTACATAACATGGACTGACAATTGAGTAGGAGGGGTGAGAAAGTTTTTCGTCTGCAATGTAAGAAATGTATTTAAACTCTGTATCCAGATGTATACTTTGCTTATCTTGGGTCTTCTGGGCCCAGGCTAAGTCCTTTTGCAAAAGTTTTTACCTTCATTAAATGCTCTGTGTATTGTTCAGTGGTCTCCTGCTGCTTTCTTTGAGCATGTTTCTCTCAGGGAACAACCACACAACTCCAGAGAAAGGAAGCCCAGATCTCCTTCCTCATGTTTGATACCAAGCCATGTTTGACTAAAAAGAATAAGGCAAGAAATTTAATGGTAAATTTCTTAACTGGACTTCCAAAGAGAGAAGAGAAACGAAATTCAAGATTCCTCTACACACATCAAATTTTGCTTCATATGGAATTTCTTGTGTGCGATAAGAGAGGAATTTTGTGTGAAACACTTCCCACAATCTGGACACTTGAATGGTTTCTCCCCTGTGTGTAACCTTACATGATTTATAAGACTAGACCGGATACTGAAAGCTTTCCCACAATCTGGACACTCATATGGTTTCTCCCCTGTGTGAGTCCTCCAGTGTATCACCAAGTCGGAATTCCGACTGAACCTTTTCCCACATTGAGGACACTCATATGGTTTTTCTCCTGTGTGAATTCTCTGGTGATTAACCAGATAGGAATTCTGACTGAAACCTTTCCCACAAAACAGACACTCATATGGTTTCTCTCCCGTGTGAGACCTCTGGTGTACTACCACATGGGAATTCCGATAGAAACCTTTCCCACAATCTGGACACTTATATGGTTTCTCTCCTGTGTGAGTCTTGCGGTGTTCCACAAGATGGGAATTTTGAATGAAAGTTTTCCCACACTCCACACACTCAAAGGGTTTTTCTCCTGTGTGAATCCTCTGGTGTACCATCAGGTCAGAATTGCAATTGAAACCTTTTCCACAATCAGGACATTCCAATGGTTTCTCTCCCGTGTGAGTCCTTTGGTGCATGAGCAGTTTAGAATTCCTACTAAAAATTTTCCCACAATCCAGACACTCATATGGTATCTCTCCTGTATGAATCCTCTGGTGTATCACCAGGTAGGAATTCTGACTGAAACATTTCCCACAATCTGGACACTCATATGGTTTCTCTCCTGTGTGACTCCTCTGGTGTATCACAAGCTTGGAATTCTCTTTGAAACTTTTCCCACAGTCTGGACACTTATATGGTTTCTCTCCCGTGTGAGTCCTCTGGTGTATCACCAGCTTGGAATTCTGCTGGAAACTTTTCCCACAATCCGGACACTCATATGGTTTCTCTCCTGTGTGAGTCATCTGGTGTTCCACCAGGTGGGAATTCCGACTGAAACTTTTCCCACAATCCGGACATTCATATGGTTTTTCTCCTGTGTGAGTCCTCTGGTGTCTCCCCAGGTAGGAATTCTGACTGAACATTTTACCACAATCTGGACACTTATATGGTTTCTCTCCTGTGTGAGTCCTCTGGTGTATCACCAGCTTGGAATTATGCAGAAAACCTTTCCCACAATCCAGACACTCATATGGTTTCTCCCCAGTGTGAGTCCTCTGGTGTATCGCCAAATTGGTGTGCATGCTAAATCTTTTGTCACAATTTTTGTCACAATGGAAGCTGATAAGAGTTTCTCTTCGGTATGGGTCCTTCCATGAATCACGAGACCCCTGTTCTGAGTAAAGCTTCTGACGCACCCCAAATATTTGTAGGGCTTTTCACGGGGCGGTTTGACTTATGCATCAATCAGATGTGATCTGCAATCTCTGTTTTTCCCAAACCATGCAGTCTGCAGGGATTTTCCAGCACTGACATTCTTGGATTCTTGAGGAGGCCAACAATATTTCTGATATCTTACCTGGTGGTTCTTTGATTCAAGCTACTCTTTCCTTCCTCTTTCGTTAATGCCTGCCAGTTTTGGCTATCCACGGAATCTTTTTCTTCCCACTGACTTACAGGTGTTCTTTACTGAGAAATTATCCTCCTTGACTTCTCATGTAACGTTTCCTTGAGTTCCAGATACTCTTTTTTTCCAGCTGAAAGCTTTTCTCTTATAATGCTCTCCATTGCCTCTCATCAGCTGAGGAAGGAGAAAAGTTTTTAGTCTTTCTGGAGGAAGTGGAAGATTTTGATTGATGGCTTCTTTTGCATTTTAAGGCTGCTTCTCATTGTCTGTTGTCCAGAGTGCTCTTCTTGGCATCCTCTTTGTCTGTAAGATTCATATGAATGGGTTAGTTTCATCATTGTTTAAAAATGGCTGCATGATATGTGAAAGCAGCAGCAATACTCCATATATTACCATGAAAAAACAAACATCAAAATTCTAGTTTAATCTCTACCATTAATTATGATTCATTTGGCATTTAATAGGGTAGCTGATCCAAATATCAACCGAATCACAAAATTATCCTTTTGGCTTGAGTAAATCACACAGAGTGCACTCAGAAACTATTCAAAGTATTTTGATCCCGTTCACTTCTATCAGTTTTGTTACGCTGTTGCCCTATTCTACAGTTATTAAAATTCATTTTTTGTCATAAATCTCCACCAATAGTGAGATTATAAAAGCCCAATCTAGTACAATACCAATGAAGAAGAAAAATAACAGCTTTCAAAAGAAACCAAAATGGCTGCATAAAGAATTCTCTGACAAATTGAAAGACAAAAAGGACAAGTATAAAAATTGGAAAGTGGCACATAACTAAGGCAGAATACCAGCAAATAACCCGAGCCTGCAAAAATGAAATTAGGAAAACTAAGGCTCACAATGAACAAAGGCTTGCGACAAAAGTAAAAAAATAACAAAAAAGGCTTCTCACAACATGGTAGAAACAAGAAAAAAGTCAAGGAAAAAATTGGTTCACTGCTGGGAGAAGGTGACAAGCAAAAGGGAGAAAGCAGAATTACTTAACTTGTTTTTTGCATCTGTGTTTACACAAAGGGAAAAAACAGTCCAATCTATCAAACACAGCACCACAAAAAACAGATTAGGAACACAAGGTAAAATAGGGAAGAAAATGTAAGTGAGCACCTGTCTACCCTAGACGAATTCAAATCACCAGGACCAGATGGAATACACCCCAAGGTTCTGAAGGAACTGACAGACGAGATCTCAGAACCACTGAACTACATCTTTCAAAGATCCTGGAGCACAACAGAACTGCCAGAAGACTGGAAAAGAGCTGATGTAGTTCCCATCTTCAAAAAGGAAAATAGATCCAGAAAACTACAGATCTATCAGCCTGACCTGAATACCAGGGAACATTCTGGAAAAGATAATCAAGCAACGAATCAGCGAACACCTAGAAGCAAACAAAGTAATAAACAAAAGCCAACATGGGTTTGTCAAAAACAGATCATGCCAGACTAATCTTATTGCATTCTTTGATAAAGTGACAAAATTAATGGACCAGAGGAATGCTGTCGATGTGGTTTACTTGGACTTCAGTAAGGCATTTGACAAAGTAGACCATAACCTACTACTTGATAAAATAGAAAAATGTGGGGTAGACAGCATCACCACCAGATGGATTCGCAACTGGCTGACTAACCACACTTAACGTGTAGTCCTCAATGGAACTGCATCTACATGGAGGGAAGTATGTAGTGGAGTACCCCAAGGCTCTGTTTTAGGCCCAGTACTCTTCAACATCTTCATCAATGATTTGGACAAGGGAATAGTTAGGGAACGCATCAATTTTGCAGATGACACCAATCTAGCAGGAATAGCCAAAATCCAGAAGATAGGCTTAAGATACAGAATGATTTTGAGAAATTTGAACATTGGGCGCTATCTAACAAAATGAAATTCAATGGTGAAAAAAGTAAGGTTAAAGTTAGGCAAGAAAAACTAAATGTACAGGTACAGTATATATGTGGTACCCTGCTCAATAGTAGTAACTGTGAGAAGGATCTTGGAGTCCTAGTGGACAATCACTTAAATATGAGCCAGCAATTTGCTGCAGTTGGCAAAAAAAAGCCAACACAGTTCTAGGCTGCATAAACAGAGGGATAGAATCAAGATCACGTGAAGTGTTAATACCACTGTATAATGCCTTGGTAAGGCCACATTTGGAACACTGCATCCAGATTGATTGCCACGATGTAAAAAAGATGTGAAGACTCTAGTCTAGAATGAGTGCAGAGAAGAGCAACATAGATTATTAGGGGACTGGAGGCTAAAACATATAAAGAACGGTTGCTGGAACTGGGTATGTCTACTCCGATGAAAAGAAGGACTAGGGGAGACATGATAGCACTGTTCAAATATCTCAGGGGTTGCCACAAAGAAGAGGGAGTCAAGCTATTCTCCAAAGCACCTGAGGGTAGAACAAGAAGCAATGGGTGGAAACTAATCAAGGAGAGAAGTAACTTAGAACTAAGGAGAAATTTCCTGACAGAACAATTAATCAGTGGAACGACATGCCTCCAGAAGTTGTAAATATTCTAAGACTGGAAGTTTTTAAGAAGAGATTAGATAACCATTTGTCTGAAGTAGTGTAGGGTACCCTGATTAAGCAAGGGATTGGACTAGAAGACCTCCAAGGTCCCTTCCAATTCTGTTATTCTATTCAATGACAAAGTTGGTCAACAGCATAACAAAACTGACAGAAGTGAAAGGGGTCTGAAATACTTTCTGAATGCATTGAATATGGGTTCCTATTCACACAAAAATACACTCCTAAGAATTTATTTATGTAAACAATTATGTGTATTTCAGTCTGCAGAATGCTCCAGAAGTGGATTCATTTAATTATTTTGATCTGATTTCAGAGACGTTGGGACATTCACAGATGAAATGGTGCCCAAATCCTAGACAAGATTTAAAGCATCCGTTTTGCTGTTGAAACTCCTCGCTTGCCAAGAAAACAACATGTCACTAAAATCACAAGGAATGAAGTGTTACGTGAAGAGAGAGAGAGGTGGGTGGTTAAGAAATTTGAAAATTATATGAAGATTTCTTTAAATCTCCCAAATCTCCCAGCAGAAAATCACTTACATCATGCATAGGCTAACATTTGGGGAGAGAAAGAATATGCTGCAGCCGCCCCCATGTTTCAGCCTTGCCCGTTCGCTGCTTCCAGGCTGTGGAGGAAAGCAAAGGGCCCGACTTTATTCCGGCTTCTCCTCCGACTTGCCCTTCACTCACCTCCCAGGAGCCGCTTCGACCCTCCAAACAGCACAAAAGGCTCCGTCGACACCATTAACCTCCCGTGGGTGAGCAGGAAGAGGACGTTCCTCTGATCTCCCTTCCTCCACGTCCTCTCTAGCAATCTAATACTCTATCATTTCAATTCGTTCTAGCTCGGCCTCTCTCCCTGCGGTATAATGTCAATAGTAGCGATGCCGCTGCTGTACTCTATTCACTGCTTTCTGGAGGCGAGTGTTATTTCTTTATACAGCGCCATCTAGCGACATAAGGTTGAAAATCACCCTCGTCCTAGCTTTCCCTTTAGCGTTTGCGAGAGGTTTTCATGGACTCCGTGCTTCCTTGTTTCATCAAGTTGTATTCGACTCCCACCGAGTACAGTAATAGCTTTCGTCCATGACAATCTATCCTATACCTTTTCTTTCAGGTCTCCCAAGAGTTCAATTATTGTACCTCTTTTTCCTATAACAGCCAACATGGAAGTCTCCTCACTTGAGGGCTTGTGAAGATTGTTCCACCCAATTTTTAGTCTAAGCCTAAGGAGGTGGAGGAGCAGGAGGACCCCTCGAAACCTGCCTTGGCAAATGGTTTAAGCTGTAATAGTTAAGCTGATGAATGGAAGGCTCCAGCCCTAGTCTGTCCTTTGGGGTCTGGAAGGGACGCCCTCATCTTCACTGCAACTGAGCCAGGGGCTTATTTCACATCAACTAACTAAACCAAGGGAAAGCACCTGTGGGGGAGGGGGACACAATGTACCATAAGGCAGGGAGAAAAAAACACCTCCCTTGTGGATCAGTGAAGACTATTTTATCCAGTTCTTTATCTTGGGGGTGCAGGATAAATCCCCAAAACTATATTTGCAACTGAGGGAAGCTTGAAGAGTGAAGCCTGACCCTCTTAGCTTCACAATATTAGCCAGGTGCTGCCTCTTATAAAAGTTGATAAAAGTTGTTTGTATGTGGAGCGTTAAACGATTGTCAGCTTCATATCCCTTTAATAGAAGAATGAAATACAGGATGAAACTTTGAAGTGACCACCCACGTTGCTTCCAAACCCATCTAGATAGGAGATATTATTTTTCCTTCTGCATTCTTGCAGCTGGAACTGCCAGGATTACCCTCTGCAAGCAACATGGTTTAACACCTATAATCATGGAACTGCTAGGGGAGGCCATCCATCCTGTGATATCCAATTATGTACAGATATTACGGTACTTGATTTATTTGACAGCAAGCAATCTCTGGGGTGGCCCAGAGGTGGAGCTCTTGCCTCACAATAAGGAGGTTGTGAGTTTGATTATGGTGCTCATTCGCAAGTTTGGTGCCAAGACTTCACAGTGCTCCCCTCTCTTTCCCCAACCGCCTTGAAGTTTTTATTTTTATTTATTCTTGTCAAGTACGTCTTGATAATATACATAGATATAACATTGTTTATATACATAAGATGGGTACTGATAAGAGGGAACATTAGGACAGGGACGGTAGGCACACTGGTGCACTTATGCACGCCCCTTACTGACCTCTTAGGAATTGGGTGAGGTCAACAGTGGACAGTCTAAGGGTAAAGTTTTGGGGGTTTTGTGACGAAACCACAATGTCAGGTAGTGAGTTCCAGGCATTTACCACTCTGTTGCTAAAGTCGTATTTTCTACAGTCAAGTTTGGAGCGGTTCACTTTGAGTTTGTATCTGTTGTGTGCTCATGTATTGTTGTGGTTGAAGCTGAAGTAGTCGTTGACAGGAACGACGTTGTAGCAGATAATAACTAGCTGGCCGGCATGCCAGAACTTGGAAGAGCAACGGGCAACAGCTCCGCATGCCAGGAGAGATGGCTCCGTGTGCCACTTCTGGCACGCATGCCATAGGTTCGCCATCATGAGTATAGACCTGTGGCAATGTCATTCCCCCCCCTTTGATATTGACCCAAATTCATTCAAGATAATTTTCATCATTGTACTCTATTTCTGTAGAGATGTAGTTATTTCTTAGATATAGTGCAACTTCACCTCCTCTTTTATTTGGTCTATTTCTTTTAAATAATTTAAATCCCTCTAGCTGTATGTTCCATTTGTGGGTTTCATCCCACCAAGTTTCCGTAATGGCAACAATATCATATCTGCCCTCATTTACTTTAATTTCTAATTCACCGTTTATTCCTCATACTCTTTGCATTGGTATATAGACATTTGAGTCCATTTTGATTGACCCTATGTTTACTATCTACATAACCTGTGTTGTGCCCCTGTGACTGCTCCTACTTTCTTGCCACCTGTTTGATTAGTGCACATGGTATGGCGCTCACTATTAAATGCTTGGTTTTGCTTGACAGCAAGGCTGATAATCTTACCTGTACAAACATCTATGTTACATGCACCGATAACCCTATTAAGTTTAGATTGCTGGGGACAGAAATGCTCTGTATCAATTAATTCTCTGTCCTCGCTGTTCAGTTTAAATTTTTATCCAGAAAATCTGTGAATATAATGCCAAGTAACTCAGTCCCTTTCTTTGATGGATGCAAACCATCTCTTTTGTACAGAGTTTTTTTTTGTAAAGCTGAATACTACTTGAGATTCCAGAACACTGAGGAGGGAAAAGGGGGAAATCTTGCAGAGATAATGGCAGAAATGTTGGCGGAAGCCATGGAGGGGGGACAAGTAAGAAGTACTTGCAGGAATGGATGAAATGTTTAGAGTATATACAAGATAGGCGGTAAGAAATAAACTACCTAGAGAGGTACATGTGAGATTTACCACTAAAAACAGAGATACTTCAAGAGCAAGAGATAACTCACTGAAATACAAAGGAAGAGAAATAATAGTTCTGAAACAAGTTCCTAGAAGAGTACGAGACACAAGAAGACAATACCAATTTCAGACAAGACAATTAATTAAACAGAAAGTTAACTTCAGATGGCTGATACCTGAGGGAATCTTGGTGACCTGGATGGACCAAAGACATAGATTGGATATCATAGAGAAAGCAGAGCAATTCTAGATTGAGCAAATTGGATCATATGAGGAAAAGGAAAAGAGAGAGGAGATAGAGGATAAGAAACAAGAAGAAACATCAGGAGGAGGAAATATACAACAAAAAGATGAAATAGAATTAAAGGAGAGAGCAGAACGAGGTGGTGAAGGATAAAAGAACAAAGAGAAATAAGAGTGACTAGCACAAGACCTATCAGACTTCCTGTGGATGTTGCAGCAGGATCACACACGTGGGGTGGGTCTCTACGCTCCCGTGCCGAGTTCTCTCTGTTGGTGGACTCCGAAAGGAGCCAAAGCCGCCCTGTAGGGGCAATGAAGCAAAGAGGGGTGCCCTGTGAGGTCGCGGAGAGCTACAACTCTCCTGCCTGACCCAGGGTTTTTCTTTCCCTCTCAGCCACGACAAGAAGAGGCAGCCTAAACATGGCTGCCATGAAGCTGGGACAGCTGAGGAACACCTAAGACTGGTGCTGGAGTGGAGTTAGTGAACAGTGATTGGACCTGGGTGAGAAGATTCTTTTTTTTTTTTTTTGCATTTAGTCCCTAAACTTAAAGGAAAAAAGAAAAAAATCCAGAGAAGAAAAGACTCTTAGAATTACCTTTTTAAAAGCAGCGAACAAGCATAGAGAGAAAAATCCTAGACCCCAATGAAAGGAACTGAGGGGAGAAAAGCTAAACACCTTTTAATCAAAGAAAATTGGATTTTAAACTGGGTAGGCGTTATTATGGAAAGGTATTATAATATGCTGGAACTATGTACCTGAATTCATTCGAGTATTTAATTTTGTCTCTATAAACTGAATTAAAGTTGGATTTTAATTTACTACGTTTGAAATGTTGAAACCTCTGACAGAAGAAACAAGCAACATCTTTTTGAAGGATTGTGGTGATACTAACTGTCCTATAATTAATTATTTTACTATTGTGAGAATAAGGAAGACTTTTAAGTGAAGTAAAGTGACTTTTGTTGTGCAGAAACTGTCTGGACTATTTAAATGGAATTTATTAATAACCCTGAGATGTAAAGAGCTATGATCATGGAACTCTTTGATGAATAAAACTGGAACTAAATATATTGTTTGTGGCCCTAATTAAAAGTGGACATTAAACTAAGACAAGATGCCCTTTCAGGGGGAAATGAGTGAGATTTCAAGAGAAATGACATGTATGGTTCAAAGCATTAGGGATACCGTGACAAAGAATCAGAGAGAGATAAAAGACTTCATCCAAGGCCTAAGTGACAAAGTAGAAAATATGATACAACTGGCAATGAATGAAGATCAAATAGTCCAGGAAAGAGAGGTGGCAGAAAGAATGGAGGAAAAGATAGAACAGACAAATCACCAAATAAAACAAGAGGATGAGAAAAAGTTTTTGAGAGATATAAAAAGGGAATTGGATAATCTGGAAGATGTTTTTGAAAGGGAAATAGGAGTATGGGTGGATATTCTGGAGATTTGGCAGTTTAGGAGGATAGAGATGGCAGAAATATTTAGATGGAACAATGAAGTTACAGATGCTGACAGAGACAAAGATCCAAGAGAGGAGTATGGAAGTATTAAAACGGGCAAGAGATGATGGATAGAATAGAGCTATTTTTTCCCCTTTTCTTTCTTTCTTTTTTCTAATATAATGATGGCCTAATTAAAAACTAGAAATAGAGGTAGAAATAAGAATATACACCTTTATATAAAGGATCCAATTTCATTGTACACATGTTGCGCATTGTCAATAAAGGTTGGAATTGACTATGTATTAACATAAATATGTGTATTAACATTAGGATTAATAAGAGTGACCTGACTAGAATAGAGGTAGAAATAAGAATTAGGAGCCGCGGTGGCACAGTGGTTAGATTGCAGTACTGCAGGCTACTTTTGCTGATCACCGGTTGCCTGCAATTTGGCAGTTCTAATCTCACCAGGCTCACCAGGTTGACTTAGCCTTCCATCCTTCCGAGGTGGGTAAAATGAGGACCCAGATTGTTGGAGGCAATATGCTGACTCTGTAAACTACTTAGAGAGGGCTGTAAAGCACTGTGAAGCGGTATATAAGTCTAAGTGCTATTGCTACATTAGTAGTTATAATTTTTATATAAATTAAATATAAGTAATTAGATGGAAAGATGAGAGGTTGAAAGATGGCATTACTATGTATGTTCAAGATGATTATTGGCATTAGAATGGAACACTGAAATATTGAATAACTATTTATTTATTAAAATTAAAATAAATTAACTAAAATAATCAACTACATTAATATTAGGATTATATAAGTTTGATTATGGAATTGGTATATGAAACTATTTGTGTGGTGGTAGATTTCAATGCGATTGTATTGCATTGGATTATAAAAATAGTAAAGTAAATGAATTGAGATTATAAAAGTAGTAAAGTAAATGAAAAAGCTAGAAAAAATGTTTCCAAATATGATTTTTTAAATGGCGGAAGAGTTAGGTATCCAAGATGTATGGAGAGAAATAAATCCTAAAAGAAATCAATTCTGATTTTATTCAAATAGACATATGTCCCGGTCAAGAATAGATATAATATGGATGTCACCGGAGTTGAAGTCAAATGTGCAGGAAATAGAAATTGAAGCAAGCACTAGGGCAGACCATAATCCAATTGGAGTTAAGTGGAAAGGACAAGAGAAAGTGGAGATGGACATTGAATCAATCAACACTAAAAGACAAGGAATTTATATAAAGTATGGAAAAAGAAATGCATTTTTTTTCAAAGAGAACAGAAAAGAAGAAACTTCATTACAAAATGTATGGGACACCGGTAAGGCATACATTCGGGGACTAGCTATAACATACATAGGAAAAAAACAAGAAAAAGAAACAAAATCAAAAGATGTTAGCAGAACACAAGAGACTGGAACTGGAGTTACAGAAAGAACTAAAGAAGATCTTTAAAAATGGAACTAATAAAACATAAACTTACTAGATAAAGAAGAATTGGCACAAAAAAGCTAAACAGAACTTTTTTAAAAATGCAAATAAGCCAGGAAGATGGTTGGCACATAAATTGAAAACAGAGAAAGAGAAGAAATTGATACATAGACTGGTAGATAAGAAAGGAACTTTATATTACCAAAATGAAGATAAAAATAATAATAACTCAAGACTATTATAAAAAGCTGTATAAGCAAGAGGAAGTTTCAGAAGAGAAACTTAAACATTATTTGGGAAAAGTGGGACTACCTAAAATACCAGAAAAAGTGAAAGTCATGTTAAATCAATGAATATCAATGACGGAATTATTAGAAGCGATTAAGAGACAAAAGAGCAATAAAACACCAGGACCAGATGGGCTGCCGGCAGAATTTTACAAACATTTACAAGATATTCTAGGCCAGTGATGGTGAACCTTTTTTGGTTTGCGTGGCAAAAGGGGGGGAGTGCGGGGGGGGGTCATGTGCATGTGCCCACACCCATAATTCCATACGCCCCCGCGCATGCACGTGTGACTCCCCCTGCTCCCGGCACACGATGGCACGCCCGTTTTTTGCTCTCTCCAGGCTTCAGAGCCTTTCTAGGAGCCTGGGGAGGGCAAATATGGCCTTCCCCACCCCCACCCCCGGAGTGCCATAGATTCGCCATCACGGCTCTAGGCCCATCAATGTTGGAAGTCTATAATGAAGTATTGATTGATGCGAAGGTACAAAATTCGTGGATGGAAGCAAATATTACTTTGATTCCAAAAGAAGACTCAGATTCAATATAGATGAAAAAAACTACGGTACAGGCCAATATCTTTACTGAATGCTGATTATAAAATATACGTTTCAATAATGGCAGAGAGACTAAAAAGATTTCTAAATGAATTTATAAATTCAGATCAAAATGGCTTCTTACCTAAGACAGATTAAAAACAATATGAGAATGATTTTAAATACATTGGAATATTATGAAGCACATCCTGGAAAACAAATGGCACTGATCTTCTTAGACGCATAGAAAACATTTGATAATGTGAATTGGCAATTTATGTTGTTACAACTAAAATATATGGACAATTTATTAACATGATAAAGGCTACATACCATAAACAAATGGCAAAGGTGATGGTAAATGGAGATACGACGGAGAATTTTAATATAAAAAATGGCACAAGATATTAGCTCCTTTACTATGTATATTGACATTGGAAGTGTTAAATATAAATATTAGGCGAGATAAAGAAATTAAAGGTATGGAAATGAAAAAGGAACAATATAAATTACAGGCATTTGCAGATGACTTGGTTTTTATCCTGCAAGACTAAGGTGACCAGACGTCCCGCTTTTGGCGGGAAGACACGCTTTTCAAGCGTGTGTCCCGCGTCCCGCATTCTTTCCAAAAAGTCCCGCTTTTTTGGAAAGAATGCCAAAACAGCGGGACGTCTGGTCACCTTAGCCGGGAAGCACAAAAGAGAGGTACCGGAAGCAAGTCGGGCAAAGCGGAATTTCAGCGAGGCGGCTGCCTGCTGGGGAGAGGGGGAAGGGGGCCTGCTCCTCCTCTCCTTCCCGCGCCCCATCCCTAGCCCTGCCCTCGGAGGCGCCGCTGCTGTTGGGATGCGTGTGGAGGGGTGAGGGACAAGGAGCCGTCGCTGGTTTGAGCTCACGAGCGGCCCCTCCGGCGGCGCAAACAGCCCTTCCTCGTTCCCCTCACCTTCTTTCCCCCCGTCGCCTCGCTGCCGCCGTTGCCCTGGGGCCGGGCGGGCGACCGGGAGACTGCGGCGCTTGGATGCCTGGAGCTCGCGACAGGTAAGCTGCCGGCTGCCTCCTTTCCCCGTCTCCCGCCTCCCGTTCGTCGCTTGCCAACCCGGCCCCAGGGCAGCTCCCGAAGGGGAGGCGGGAGGCGAGGAAAGGCCTCCCGAAGGGGAGGTGGGCTCCCGAAGGGCTGCCGGCTCCCGAAGGGGAGGCGGGAGGCGAGGAAAGGCCTCCCGCCTCCCCCCCACCTGGACGCCGACATTTGCTGTGTTTTGCCCTCTGCGCATGCGCGGCGTTCTGCACATGCGCGGCGTTCTGCGCATGCGCAGAGGGCAAAACTCAAATGGCGGCGCCCAGGCGGGCCCGCCCCCCCATCCCGCTTAAAAAAAAAACTGATTCGGAAAATAGAAGAATATGGTGAAGTAGCAGGACTGAAAATAAATAAAGATAAAAGTAAAATAATAGTTAAAAATATCACAGACACTCAGAAAAAAGAACTAATGAGGAAAATAGGTATACAGATAGTCAAGAAAGTTAAATACTTAGGAATGCAATGAATGGCAAGATGTGTAACAATCAAAGAAGATAACTATTATAAATTGGAGCAACAAATTAAAATGGATTTAGAGAAGTGGAAAAATTTACAATTATCATTGCTGGGAGGAGTAGCCATTATAAAAATGAATATTTTGCCAAGATTATTATATTTATTTCAAGCAATACCAATTAAGCTGGAAAAAATATGTTAAAGAATTAAATAGAACAATATTACAATATATCTGGCAAGGGAAAAAAAGCAAGGATGTTTGAAATGTTGCAAGATTCTAAAAGTAGGTGTAGTTTTGGCCTACCAGATTGAGAATTGTATTATCAGGCTTCGGTACTTACTTGGGTGAAAGAATGGATAGGTTTGAGGAATAAAAGAGTACTGAAATTGGCGGGACATGATTTTGAAATAGGTTGGCATGCCTTTTTATGATACAGGGAAAAAATACATAACTATTTCCAAAGACACTATGCACTATTATTACCATATTTTTTGGAGTATAAGACGCATCTTTTTACCCCCCAAAAGTAGGTGAAAACTTGGGTGCGTCTTATACACCGAATGCAGCCCCACCCACCCAGCCACCCCCACCCTTTGGTCTCTGTCTTCCAGCAATTTACCTGCTTGCAGGAAAGAGGGAAGAGCCTGTAAAGCCAAGCAAGTCAGTAGCAGTTTCCTGATCTACAGTTGATTAGGTTTGCCACGTGGGAAAATGAAAGTGAAACTAACTGCAAAGAGGCAAATAGCTGGGAGAGATAGGCAGATTTTTATTTTCTGCTGGATGCAAGGGGGTAAGTGAATAACTATAAATGTCTGTAGAATGTTCAAATTATTAGACATTTTTTAAAGACTGCTTTATTATTGTTCTAGCCAGGTGTCTCCAACCTTGGCAATTTTAAGACTTGTGGACTTCAACTCCCAGAATTCCACAGCCAGCTTTGTTAGCTTTGCTGGCTGTGGAATTCTGGGAGTTGAAGTCCACAAGTCTTAAAGTTGCCAAGGTTGGAGACCTCTAGACAACTTAACAAAATAAAGAAGCTTTTTAAAATAAATGCTTGCTCTGAAGAGGTCCAGTGCTATTGTATCTTCTTTTAAATAATAGAGAATAATGTATACTTCCAGAAATTTTAATTAATTTTAACAGCTCTGTACAAGTATAGTCTGAAATGTAACAGTGTCCTGTTTAGTATTAGAGTTAAATCCTTACTTACCTTGGAGTAGATCTATTTAAATAATTGGGAGGAGTTAGTGTGACTACATTTAAGAAAACTTTCTGGCATAATGTACATTTCTCCAATTCTTTGCTATTTCTATGGGTCAGGCACACATACACAGAAATACACAGCAAACAGTGTATATCATCTGTGCTGTTTGCTGTTTGGCAAATTGCTTGGAGGCAGAGGCCTTTTTTCCTTGTTTTCCTCCCCCAAAACTAAGATGCGTCCTATACTCCGGTGCGTCTTATACTCCGAAAAATACGGTAGTTTGGGAGAAAATTAAAGAACAACTCTATTTGAAAATACCGATCTGGCTTTCAACAATGGAGGCATTGATTTATCAAAATGTTATAGACATAGAGAGTGTTACCAGATATAAAGGTATTTTAAATGAAAAAGGGGAACTTAAAAGAAAACAGGAAATGAATGATCAAGGGATTGAGATAACATGGTGGTCATACGTGCAGATACAATCTAGATATGAAAAGGATGTTAAAATGTATGGTTTAAGTAAAGAATTAGCAGAATTAGATCAGATATTAACAGGGACAGATGAAAGAATGAAGTACAAGTGGGGAAAAAATGGAAAAGATAACAGAAGAAGAAAAGAAGACTGATGAAAATACTATAAATGATGATAAAAAGGGAAAGAATGTTGAAAATGAAATACTGATCAATGATTATGTTGATGAATATAACAGCTGCTGTGGCCTAGAGGTGGAGCTCTTGCCTCACAATCAGGAGGTTGTGAGTTCTATCCTAGGTAGAGGCAGATGTAGGGTCTCCTGCTTGGGCAGGGGATTGGACTAGATGACCTACAAGGTCCCTTCCAACTCTGTTAATATGTTCAAAAATTAATAAAGAAAATATATAGCTATTTGTTAAGCATTAAGATGGAAGATGAACAAGTAAAAGAGACAATGATAGTATGAGCTCAGAATTTTGGCCACTCAACTGAGTTAGACCAATGGCAGAAATTATGGAACAGAAACTATAAATTAACAATGTCTACTGCAGTGATAGCGAACCTTTTTTGGTTCGCATGCCAAAAGGGTGTGTGTGTGCATGCTAGCGCCTGCACACGTGCCCACACACATTCCCTTCCACCCGTGCATGCGCACACACACCCGTGCTGCCCCGTGCATGCGCACAACACCCCCGGCCCCGCGCATGCGATATTGTTGTAAACATTTTGAATATTACTTCTTTAAATGATTTGTACCCAGACAACACACTGTTCTATTGAAGTTGGAATTTTATATACCAGTGATGGCGAACCTATGGCACGGGTGCCACAGGTGGCACGCGGAGCCATATCTGCCGGCACGCGAGCCATTGCCGTAGCTCAGCTCCAGTGCGCATGTTCGTGCTCGCCAGCTGATTTTTGGCTCGCGCGGAGGCTCTGGGAGGGCAATTTTGGCCTCTGGAAGGCCTCCAGGGTGGTGGGGGAGCATTTTCACCCTCCACAAGCTTCAAAAAAGCCTCTGGAGCCTGGGGAGGGCGAAAAATGGGCCTACCAGGCCCACTGGAAGTCGGGAAACAGGGGACTGGGGGGTCGTGCACGCATGCGCAGGGGGGTGGGGCGAGTGAGGGGCTTTGAATTATGGGTGTGGGCACACACGCATGTGCGATAGCGCACGCATGCACTATTTCGGCACCCAAGGGAAAAAAGGTTCGCCATCACTGTTATATACTATAAAATAAACACTTATAGGGAATAAAAGATGCTAAGTAAAAATAAATACATGTTTATATCCCCCTGCATTATATGTAGAAATTACTCAAGGCAACAAACATATCTAATAGAGAAACAAACTCGCTTTCTCTGGCCCAGCAATGGCAGTTCCCCTTGGCTCGGTGAAAGGGAACGATGGCACTGGGCCAAACTAAGGAAGCTCAGATCTCCCTCATGTTTAATAAGACATGCTTCACTAAAAAGAATCACACAAGAAATTAAATGATCAATTTCTCAGTTGGGCTTTCAGTAAGAGACAAGAAACAAAATTCAAGATTCCTCTAAAGAGATCAAATTTATCCTCATGTGGAATTTCTTCTGTGATAAGGGAGGAATTTTGTACAAAACATTTTCCACAAACTGGACATTTGAATGGTTACTCCCCTATGTGCACCCTTACATGATTTATAAGGCTAGACCTACATCTGAAATCTTTCCCACAATCTGGACACTCATATGGTTTTTCTCCTGTGTGTGTCCTCTTGTGTATCACCAGGCTGGAACTATGACTGAACCTTTTCCCACAATCCGGACACCAAAATGGTTTTTCTCCTGTGTGCGTCATCTGGTGTCTCACCAGGTGGGATTTGTAATTGAAACTTTTCCCACATTCCGGGCACTCGGTTTTTCTCCTGTGTGACTCCTCAGGTGTACCAACAGGTTCCAATTCCTACTGAAACATTTCCCACAATACAGACATTCATATGGTTTCTCTCCTTTGTGAGTTCTCTGATGTTTCACCAGATCTGAATTCTTTTCTTTAAAATAAATTTTTTATTTTTTATCCATAATTATATGCAATTCAATACACATACACCTTGAAATGTTACAATAAAATAGTTTTACATTGTAATCAATTATTCAAAAATCAATATCTTATTCAACGCTTACATCAACTGTCATCAGTCTGTCTACTTTTTTTCATTATACTCCCCTCTCTATCTCCCGCTTCTCCTACTTTCTTACTCCTTCACTCCTCCTCTACTTCTCTCTACTCCTTCTCTTCCTCCACTTCTACTTCCTCTTTCACCCTCTTTTACCTTTCCCTGAGTACTCTTTCTACTAACACATCTTGTATTTGACAGACTGATGATATAGTCTCAAATTTAAACTAGTCATAACTCTTCTGAAAAAAGAAGTATTTTTCTATTATTATTATATTTTTTATATATAATACTTTATTTTAGGTATATGCTGAAAAATCATTCCTCCATGCTAAGAAAAGAAAAAAAGAAAAGAAAAAAGAAAAAAATAGAATCTAATTTTGTCATCTGGGATATACACCAATTAATTCCAAATTTCCCTTCCAAATTAATTGCTATTAGCTTAACTTCCAAAAATAATTATTGTTTCTTCTGCTTCTTAATGTTAAGCCATAGTGCTTCCCTCATTTCTTTAGTCTCTTTATTCATCGTTTATATTTATTATCCTCTATTCTATCAAAAAAACTAAATGCCCAATTATACATTTCAAATTCTCACAACAATCATCAAGCTTCTTTCTAAATTATTTCAGCTCAATTAAATATTCAACTCTTAAAAATGATAAATTTTTCAATTTTACACTTAAACAAATATCATACATAATCATCATATTCCTTCTTTATCTTTAACAATTAAATTCATTTCCAATATTTCAAATTTTTACTTCCTACATCAATACAAATGTTTAATTGAATAAAATCAAAAAATTAATCTAACCATTATTTCATCCTCTTATATTTAAACAAATGAAAAAAGGGAAGAAAAAGAAAAAAAAAGAAAGAGAAAAAGAAAAAAGAAAGAAAAAATCCAAATCATTTAATTTTTCAATTTTCAGCTTAATAAATTTAAAAATAACAGACAACAATATGCCTTTTTTAAACATTTCCCTTAAACTCTAATAGTCATATTTATCATTCAAATTAATTATTGTTTTATCTACATTAATCCAAATAATTCTTAAACAATGTTAACCTATAAAAAAGAGAGAGGAAAAAAAGTTTCTTAACTCCTAATAAAATAATTATAACTAATATAATTATATATTTAAAAAATAAAAATAAAAGAGAGAATTATCTCTATCATATTTTAACACCCTCATCCATTTCCTTTTGATTTCCCAACTACTTCCCTTTTGTATTTATATTTCCTCTAACCCCATTTCCTTAACTTCTTAACTTTATGTATCTCAAAATCACCATCTGAACATGATAATTTTTAATATCTTTAATGCCTTTAGTATCTTTATCTCTATTATCACTGTTAACCCCAGTGGAATCATTATAAGTTTCAACATAATCATTAATCAACATTACATTTTCAATATTCTTTCCTTTTTCATCATCATGAATAATATTTTCATCAATCCTCATTTCTTCATCTGTTACCCTTTCCATTTCCACTTTCTCCTCCATTTGTGTTTCATTCTCTCCTTTCTCAGGTATTCCAATCCCCAAAAATCTTCTAAGATCTTTGAAAAGGTCTTTCAAAAATCCAGCCAATTCTTCGTAGTCTATTTCCTCCATATCTTTAAAGTCACAGTTCTCAAGTCCAAAGCTTAAGCAGATTCAATCTGTCATCAAAATTCATTCAAAGATGCCACCAATCTTACTGATCACGAATCTCCATATCTCAAAGTCACAGATCACTGGTTTTCACAATCCAGTCAGTCGTTAATAAAGATATATTTCACAGCCTTTTATGAGTTGCAAGTTATTTTAGTGGTTAAAAAACCAATTTCTTCTGTTCTTTTGTTGTTAACATCTGTTCATGTACATTCTTATCCAAATGAGACCAAACACTTTCTTTCAAAAAATAACCAATATGCAGTCTGTTTTAGGTTTCTTCAACTTTCGGAAAAGTTTTTCTTGTTCAAGGCCACAGCTGTCCAAACAACCATAAGAGTATTCCCATAACAGTAATTCTTCCAGCCACCAGATGGCACTCTCCAATCAAATTTCTCTGCTCTGTCCTTCCTGTTTTAATTTTCCATTTTTAATCAGTTCCAATTTTCAAATTATTTCTTCCAAGTTTATTATCCAAATTTCTTACACCTTTATCAAATCTTTGAAGCAAAATTCCAAGTCTTTAGTAGTTGGGCTTTAGTTACAGACCCCTTTAATTTTGTTCCACCATTGTATCCGCATATTAGCAGCCGCTCCTTAATTTCCGGGTCTTTTCTCCCCCTTTTGAATTAGAACGTTTCTTTTAGCATTTTCTTTTAGCAATGTGACTCACCAGCCTCCGTCTTCTTCAACTTCTCCAGCACATAACTTAAAATCTTCCTTCCCAGATGTCTCCAATCGCCACTTCAACCTTAACGATGTGACCGCAGGGAGCGGCTAGGGACGACATTTAAAAGTCATCTTCCGGTCGCCACCGGTCGAGGAGACAAAGCCAGCTCCCTGGGGGGTTTGCAACCCTCCAAGTACACCAGCAGGTGCTCCTCTTCTTCACCACCCCTCCAGGGTGGTCCTGATTGGACCAGGTCCCCGGACGGCGCAGATTCGGGGCTTCCACACTCATATGGTTTTTCTCCTGTGTGAGTCCTATTGTGTATCACCAGGGCTGAACTGTTACTGAACCTTTTCCCACAATCCGGACACTCATACGGTTTTTCACCTGTGTGAGTCCCCTTGTGTCTCACCAAGCCAGATTTTCGATGGAAATCTTTTCCACAATCAGGACACTTATATGGTTTTTCTTCTGAGTGAGTCCTCTGGTGTGTTACTAGGTTGGCATTTTGACTGAACCTTTTCCCACAATCCGGACACTCATATGGTTTCTCTCCTGTGTGAGTCCTCTGGTGTTCCACCAGCAGGAAATTCCGACAGAAACTTTTCCCACAATACAGACACTCATATGGTTTTTCTCCAGTGTGAGTCCTCTGGTGTATCACCAGGTTCGAATTCTGACTGAACCTTTTCCCACAATCCGGACACTCATATGGTTTCTCTCCTGTGTGAGTCCTCTGATGTTCCACCAGCAGGAAATTCCGACAGAAACTTTTCCCACAATACAGACACTCATATGGTTTTTCTCCAGTGTGAGTCCTCTGGTGTATCACCAGGTTCGAATTCTGACTGAAACTTTTCCCACAATCCGGACACTCATATGGTTTCTCTCCTGTGTGAGTCCTCTGGTGTTCCACCAGCTGGGAATTCCGACAGAAACTTTTCCCACAATACAGACACTCAAATGGTTTTTCTCCAGTGTGTGTCCTCTGGTGTATCACCAGGTTCGAATTTTGACTGAACGTTTTCCCACAATCTGGACACTCATATGGTTTCTCTCCTGTGTGAGTCCTCTGGTGTTCCACCAGCTGGGAATTCCGACAGAAACTTTTCCCACAATACAGACACCCATATGGTTTTTCTCCAGTGTGAGTCCTCTGGTGTGTCACTAGGTTGGCATTCTGACTGAACCTTTTCCCACAATCTGGACACTCATATGGTTTCTCTCCTGTGTGAGTCCTCTGGTGTTCCACCAGCTGGGAATTCTGACTGAAACATTTCCCACAATACAGACACTCATATGGTTTCTCTCCTGTATGAGTCCTCTTGTGTCTCACCAAGTCGGCATTTCGATGGAAAGCTTTCCCGCAATCAGGACATTTATATGGTTTTTCTCCAGTGTGAGTGCTCTGGTGTATCACCAGGTTTGAATTCTGACTGAAACTTTTCCCACAATCTGGACACTCATATGGTTTCTCTCCTGTGTGAGTCCTCTGGTGTATTACCAGGTTTGAATTCTTACTGAAATTTTTCCCACAATCTGGACACTCGTATGGTTTCTCCCCAGTGTGAGTCCTCTTCTGTATCGCCACATTGGTATGCATGGTAAATATTTTGTCACAATGGGAGCACTGGTAGAGTTTCTCTTTGGTATGGGTCCTTCCACGAATCACGAGAGACCTGTTCTGAGTAAAGCTTCTGACGCACCCCAAACATCTGTATGGCTTTTCACAGACTGGTTCGACTTATGCATCAATCAGATGTGATCTGCAACCTGGGTTTTTCCCAATATAGGCAGTCTGTGGGGATTTTCCAACACTGATATTCTTGGATTCTTGAGGAGGCCAACAATGTTTCTGATCTCTTACCTGGTGGTTCTTTGATTCAAGCTACCTTTTCCTTCCACAAAGGATTTCATGCCTGCTAGTTTTGCCTATCCACGGAATCTTTTTCTTCCCACTGACTTCCAGGTGTTCTTTACTGACAAATTATCCTCCTTGACTTCTCATGTAACGTTTCCTTGAGTTCCAGATACTCTTTCATTCCAGCTGAAAGCTTTGTTCTTATAATTCTCTCCATTGTCTTTCATCAGCTGAAGAAGGAGAAAAGTTTTTAGACTTTGTGGAGGAAGTGGAAGATTTTGATTGATGGCTTATTTTGCATTTTAAGGCTGCTTCTCATTGTCTGTTGTCCAGAGTACTCTTGTTGGCATCCTCTTTGTCTGTAAAATTCATATTAATGAGTTAGTTTCATTATTGTTTAAAAATGACTGCATGATTTGTGAAACCAGCAGAAATACCCCATATGTTATCAGGAGAAACATCAAAATTCTAATTTGATCTCTAATATTAATTATGATTCATTTGGCATATAGAAGGTACCATATCCAAATATCACCTCAATCAGAAAATTCTCTGTTTGGCTTGATTGAATCACACATACAGTACACTCAGAAAGTATTCAAAGTATTCTGATCCCCTTCACTTCTATCAGTTTTGTTATGCTGTTGCCCTATTCTACAGTTGTTAAAATTCTTTTTTTCTCATAAATCTCCACTCATAATGACAAAGTGAAAACAGAATTTTAGAAATGTCTGTAAATTTATTAAAAAGAAAAAACCTGAAATATCACATTGGCCTAATTTTTCAGATGCTTCACTCAGGACTTTGTTGAAGCACCTTTGGCAGCAATTACAGCCTCGAGTTTTTTGGGGTATGAAATGAGAAGCTTTGCAGACCTGGATTGGGGGATTTTCTGCCATTCTTCCTTGCAAGTCCTCTCCAGCTCAGTCAGCTTGGATGGCAACCATAGGTGGACAACCATTTTCAGGTCCCGCCAGAAATGTTCAATAGGGTTCAAGTCAGGGCTCTTGCTAGGCCACTGTAGGACATTCACAGAGTTGTCCCTAAGCCACTCATGTGTTGCCTTGGGTGTGGCTGAAACCCAGAGATCCTCTGTAGAGATAGGACAAAATTCCAGAAGGACAATCATAACTGCAGCCCTCCACCGATCTCGGCATTATGGCAGAGTATCTAGGGGGAAGCCTCTCCTTGGTGCAAAACATATGAAAACCCGCTTGGAGTTGCACCTGAAGGAGTCTCGGACTGTGAGGAACAAGATTTTCTAGTCTGATGAAACCAAAATTGAACTGTTTGGCCTCAATTCTATGGTAAATGTTCCGTCTGGAGGAAACCAGGCACTTATCATCTGCCCAATGTCAACCCAACAGTGAAGCATGGTGGCAGCAGCATCATGCTGTGGGGTGTTTTTCAGCAGCAGGGATGGGGAGACTGGTCAGGGTTGAGGGAAAACTGAATGGAGCAAACTACAGAGATATCCTCAATGAAAACCTGTTCCACAGCCCTCAGGACCTCAGAGTGGGACCAAGATTCACTTTGCAAGATGACAACAATCCTAAGCACACAGCCAAGACAACACAGGAGTGGCTTAGGGACAACTCTGTGAATGTCCTACAGTGAGCTAGACCGAGCCCTGACTTGAACTCTATTCAATGACTCTGAAGGGACCTGAAAATGGCTGCCCACTGAGCTAGAGAGGACTTGCAAGGAAGAATGGCAGAAAATTCCCCAATCCAGGTTCACCAAGCTTATCACCTCATAACCAAAAAGACTTGAGGCTGTAATCACGGCCAAAGGTGCTTCAACAAAGTACTGAGTGAAGGGTCTGAATACTTATGCCAATATGGTACTTCAGGTTAAATTTTAATATATTCAGAAATATTTGTAAAATTCTGTTTCCACTTTGTCATTATTTATGTAGATGAATGAGAAAAAGTGAATTTCAACAGTTGTAGAATTGGTCAACAGCATAACAAAACTGACAGAAGTGAAAGGGGTCTGAATACTTTCTGAATGCACTGAATATGGGTTCCTATTCACATAAAAATACACTCCTAAGAATTTATTTATGTAAACAATTATGTGTATTTCAGTCTGCAGAATGCTCCAGAAGTGGATTCATTTAATTATTTTGATCTGATTTCAGAGACGTGGGGACATTCACAGATGAAATGGTGTCCAAATCCTAGACAAGATTTAAAGCATCCGTTTTGCTGTTGAAACTCCTCGCTTGCCAGGAAAGCAACATGTCACTAAAATCACAAGGAATGAAGTGTTACGTGAAGAGAGAGGGAGGTGGGTGGTCAAGAAATATGAAAATTATAGGAAGATTTCTTTAAATCTCCCAAATCTCCCAGCAGAAAATCACTTAAATCATGCAGTAAAAGGCTAACATTTGGGGAGAGAAAGAATATGCTGCAGCCGCCCCCATGTTTCAGCCTTGCCCCTTCGCTGCTTCCAGGCTATGGAGGAAAGCAAAGGGCCCGACTTGATTCCGGCTTCTCCTCCGACCTGCCCTCCACTCACCTCCCAGGAGCCGCTTCGACCCTTCAAACGGCACAAGAGGCTCCGCCGACACCATTAACCTCCCGTGGGTGAGCAGGAAGAGGACGTTCCTCTGATCTCCCTTCCTCCACGTCCTCTCTAGCAATCTAATACTGTATCGTTTCAATTGGTTCAAGCTCGGCCTCTCTCCCTCCGGCATGTCAATAATAGTAGCGATGCCGCTGCTGTACTCTATTCACTGCTTTCTGGAGGCGAGTGTTGTTTCTTTGTACAGCGCCATCTAGCGACATAAGGTTGAAAACCACCCTCGTGCTAGCTTTGCCTTTAGCGTTTGCGAGAGGTTTTCATGGACTCCGTGCTTCCTTCTGTTTCATCAAGTTGTATTCGACTCCCACCGAGTACAGTAATAGATTTCGTCCATGACAATCTATCCTACACCTTTTCTTTCAGATCTCCCAAGAGTTCAATTATTGTCCCTCTTTTTCCTTTAACAGCCAACATGGATAAGGTGACCAGATTTTAACATTGGTAAAGAGGGACACCATTGACCGGGGTGGGTTCCTGATTAAAAATTATTTATTTATTTATTTTTGGTCGTTTTTGTATGCCGCCCCACTCCCGTAGGACTCAGGGCGGCCATACAACTTTCTTTCTTTCTTTCTTTCTTTCTTTCTTTCTTTCTTTCTTTCTTTCTTTCTTTCTTTCTTTCTTTCTTTCTTTCTCTTTCTTTCTTCCTTCCTTCCTTCCTTCCTTCCTTCCTTCCTTCCTTCCTTCCTTCCTTCCTTCCCTCCTTCCTAACTTTTCTTTCTTTCTGTCTTCTTTCTTCTTCCTTCCTTCCTTCCTTCCTTTCTTTCATCTTTCTTCTTTCCTAACATCTCTCTCTCTCTCTCTCTCTCTTTCTTTCTTTCTTTCTGTCTGTCTGTCTGTCTGTCTGTCTGTCTTTCTTCTTTCTTTCTTTCTTTCTTTCTTTCTTTCTTTCTTTCTTTCTTTCTTTCTTTCTTTCTCTCTTTCTGTCTCTCTGTGCGTATATGTGTGTGTTTACTAATCCCCTTTCTGTTCCTCATGGCTCTAGTCTGTCTCACTTGAATGTTACACCTCTTTCATAGTGTGTAGCAACATAAATTTTGGGCTCAATTCTGGTTGTAAGTTAAGGGCTACCTATATTTTTCTCCTAGATGCCTGCTATCCTTCTTCAAGTTTGTATCATCTGTAAATGTATTTTTCACCTCTTATCTAATCTATTTATAATGAAATTGAACAGTGTTAATCCTAAAAGGGAGCCTTTCAGTATACCACTGAACACATCACATAAGGCCACTAAGATATATTTTGGGAGAAATTTATTCAATTGGTTCTCTTTCATTTTATGGAAAATGCAGTAGATGTTCCACCTGATCAAGATCGGAACAGGAAGAAATCAAAGTAAGATGGAGTAGCTGTTAATTCAGAAGTTACTGACTCCAGGACTATAGTATCTCAGTCTACACAATATTTGACCCTTGATAGGGGTTGTGTTTCCTCAGATACAGCAGGCTGCCAATCTGAAGTCCTGGACTCACATCTGTTAGAGGAGTAGGCAAAGACCTATGTTAGGTGTTCTTTATTCAGCTTTGGCTGGTATATCAGTTATGACCTTACCTGAAATAGAAACCACTGAAGTCAGTCACCCACATCCTTGCCATATTATTAGGTCTGGGAACTACTAATCCAGAGTATCTTTTTAAGGTTTATTGTTAATATGCTGGCCTTTACCAAAATGATTACAGCATCCAACCAGTGATCAGACACAACTAAACTACAAGATAGTGAGGAACAGAACTGGGCTGAGTGGGGTAAGGTAGAGCACAGTGACACAAGGTGACACAAAAATAAACTGTTGTTTAAATAAAGAGTGAAACCTAAATAGAATGAAATAAGAATAAAATTCTTTACAAAACTTTTATTTTAGAAAAATCTATGTTTACACTGTCTTCTACACCTTTTGATATTCGTAACATTGCATCTTATTACAAACATTGTGGGCATGCCTTTTTTTTAGTATCCCACAACACTTGTATATAAATCACTATAGTCTGAATATAACTATTTTAATTAAAATGAAGAACAGAGATAAAATTTTGAAGTGGAAGCTTTCCATAACTTTTCTTTACACAATGTGGGAAAAACTTCTATGTGGTTGCTAAGGTTCACTATTCAACTTGATATCACATAATACATCCAAATTAATACATTCCCATAAGAACATTTTCAATTTGCATTGCAAAATATTTTATTTCTTAAAGACCTTCTAAACAGTAAAATGTGCATAATGAAAAAATTAAGACAATATACACAGAGGTGTCAAACTGGTGGCCCGTGGGCTGGATGTGTCACATGCAAGCCATGCCCACCCCAGCTCCGTTAATGGGAAAAACATCATGAAATGTCATGTGATGGCAATGTGAGGCCGCAGGTTTGACACCCATGATATACAATATTGGATGGTTAGAAAACATTAAGTCCCTTTTACCTGCAAACAATTATTCTGTGATTGTGCAATATTAGCCAAGTTTGATTGATGCAAACTTTAAAAATATTCAAAATCAGAAATATTAAATATTAATTTCAATCTATTAAGTTTGATTACTTTTTCAATTGGCACCTATTTGCACCTATCAAATTAATTTATTAAACAAAATACGTCTAGCCTGTATAAACATTTATATCAATGAGTAATCCTACTTCTCTTATATGCAAAGCAAAGCAAAACCATACATTGTCCCAGTTTATCTCAGTGAAATCAGAATCATCCCAAATTAACAGTATTACAATAAATGTATTTGATATAAAAACAATGAAAACTGTTTTTATAGACTATGCTGATTTTTTTTTAGAAGAATGAACAAAACCTTTAAATTTTCAACCTAACAGGAGCGTTTCAGAAAAGGCAAAGGACACAAGATCAAAAATATAATGTAACCAATAGAGAAAGCAACATGTCACATGTGCTGCAAGAAGAATTAAAGAACCAATCCTGGTTCTGTAATTATCAGCTGCAAAAGTTCATATTTTGGACATGTGACAAAACTGTGTGTACTAGAAAAAATAGCTATCCTGCTTGGCAAGATTGAAGGAAATAGATAGAGAAGACAGAAATGAACTCATCGTCTGAAGTGAGGATGACTTCAATGTGCTATTTCTTTAGCATTTGCAAATGTGTTTACAGTCCTTTTATTTTTACAGCATACTTTTAAAAGGGACACTCTCTTGGTATTTTCCTTTGACCGATTCATTGTTTCAAATAAAAAAGCCTTGAAAATCACACTCATGAAAACTTTGCTTGGGTAATTGACTACAAAAATTTGAAGGTGGGGTGAAGAAAGCCTTCATGCAACACACTTTTTTCTTCCCTCCACCCTGCCCCAAGCCAAATCTTAGCTTAGCTTAGCAGGGCTCTCTGTTGCGTCTTCCAGTCATTTGAGTCAAAAACGAGCTCATTTGAAGGAACGAGAAATATTAACACATAACACACACACACACACACACACACAGAGGAAATTGTTCTGCTCGGGGCTGTGAGGAGCAGGAAGGAAAGGTGCAACTGCGAGGTTATAGGCAGAGCTAAACTGGCTGAAAGGGCAGAAATGTGTATTCAGTTAATTACCGGAGTTGCAGAGGCTGACGGCAAAATAACAGAAAAAGAGGGAGAGAAATACTCTGACTAGCGTTCACGTCCCTGGGCCGTTCAGAAGAAACAAGACAAAACCGAAGGTGCTCCTGCATCTTCTGGGAGGCAGGCTTCCTGCCAGCACCCTAAAAGAGCTGCAGCTTCCTTGAGGAGGAGCAAGGCGAGACGCAGCGGCTGACAACTTCAATCAGAATAGAGCTGGGAGGGACCTTGGACTAAACGTCTGCGCTGCAGTTGTGGGTTTTTTTAACTCCCCCCAGTCTCGCACGCCCCCCTTTCAGGCTGATTTTTTGAAAGAATGCCCTAGTCGTGCATTCTTTCAAAAAATCGGGACTTTTTAGAAACGCAGCGGGACACGGGACAAATCATTAAAAAGCGTGGCTGTCCCGCCAAAATCGGGACGTCTGGTCACCTTAAACATGGAAGTCTCCTCCCTTGAGGGCTGGTGAAGATTGCTCCACCCAATTTTTAGTCTGAGGAGGTGGAGGAGCAGGAGGACCCTTCGAAACCTGCCTTGGCAAACGGTTGAAGCTGTAATAGTTAAGCTAATGAATGGAAGGCTCCAGCCCTAGTCTGTCCTTTGGGGTCTGGTATGGATGCCCTCATCTTCACTGCAACTGAGCCAGGGGCTTATTTCACATCAACTAAACCAAGGGAAAGCACCTGTGGGGGAGTGGGACACAATGTACCATCAGGCAGGGACAAAAAACACCTCCCTTGTGAATCAGTGAAGACTATTCTATCTAGTTCTTTATCTTGGGGGTGCAGGATAAATCCCCAAGACTATATTTGTAACTGAGGGAAGCTTGAAGAGTGAAGCCTGACCCTACTTAGCTTCACAATATTAGCCAGGTGCTGTATTATAAAAGTTGATAAAGGTCTTGTTTGTATGTGCAGCCTTAAACGATTGCCAGCTTCATATCCCTTTAATTGAATGAAATAGGGGACAAAATCTTGAAGTGCCCACACAGATTGCTTCCAAACTCATCTAGATAGGAGATATTATTTTTCCAACTGCATTCCTGCTAGGGGAGGCCATCCATCCTGTATATACAATTATGTACAGGTAGTCCTCAACTTATTTCATTTAGTGATCATTTAAGGTTACAAGGTCATTGAAAAAACTGATGACCATTTTTCACACTTAAAAGGCCACTGCAGCATTGTCACATGATCAAAATTCATACTGGGCAATTCACTAATAATAATAATAATAATAATAATAATAATAATAATAATAAGAATAAGAATAAGAATAAGAATAAGAATAAGAATAAGAATAAGAATAAGAATAAGAATAAGAATAAGAATAAGAACAGAGTTGGAAGGGACCTTGGAGGTCTTCTAGTCCAACCCCCTGCTTACGCAGGAAACCCTACACTACTTCAGACAGATGGTTATCCAACATCTTCTTAAAAATGTCTAGTGTTGGAGCATTCACAACTTCTGGAGGTAAGCTGTTCCACTGAATAATTGTTCTAACTGTCAGGAAATTTCTCCTTAGTTCTAAGTTGCTTCTCTCCTTGATTAGTTTCCACCCATTGCTTCTTGTTCTACCCCCAGGTGCCTTGGAGAAAAGTGACAGTTGCAGTGTTCTGGTGTCATGTGATCCCCTTTGTTGACTGAGCAGGTGCAGAAACTAGAGTTCCTCCTGGACTCACAACTCCTGCTTCAGGCAGCCATGGCTGGTGGAGGGGTTTGCAGATTCATCTTGTGCGCTAATTGTGCCCTTTTCTGGACCGGGATGCATTGCACAGGGGGTCTCTTGCATTGGTTACCTCCTGTTTCAATCTCTGCACTGGACCACTGGAAGAGTTGAACTAGTCGAGAACGCAGCAGCGCCCACGGTAATGGAAGCCCCTAGGTTGCTAAGTATATATAATCAGACATATATACCACCCCACTGTGTTTTGTACCACTCTCGGTTTACAGTGTGAGCATATTGTCCCCAACAATCTGGGTCCTCATTTTACCGATCTCAATAATAATAATATTAATATTAATATTAATAATAATAATAATAAGTTGGAAGGGACCTTGGAGGTCTTCTAGTCCAACCCCGTTTAGGCAGGAAACCCTACACCACTTCAGACAAATGGTTATCCAACATCTTCTTAAAAACTTCCAGTGTTGGAGCATTCACAACTTCCGGAGGCAAGCCGTTCCACTGATTAATTGTTCTGTCAGGAAATTTCACCTTAGATCTAAGTTGCTCCTCTCCTTGTTTAGTTTCCACCCATTACTTCTTGTTCTACCCTCAGGTGCTTTGGAGAATAGTTTGACTCTCCAAAGCACCTGAGGGTAGAACAAGAAGCAATGGGATTTGATGGAAGGCTGAGTCAAGCTCGAGGCCTGTCAGGATCGGATTCCAGGCTGTGGGCAGAGTCACTAGGCCAGTGATGGTGAACCTTTTTTTCCTTGGGTGCCGAAAGTGCATGTGCGTGCACTATCACACATTCGCGAGTGCCCACACCCATAATTCAATGCCTGGGGAGAGTGAAAATGGCCTCCCCTGCCCCCCTGGAGACCCTTTGGAGGCCGGAAATGGCCCATTTCCCAACTTCTGGTGGGCGCGGTAGGCCCATTTTTCGCCCTCCCCAGGCTCCAGAGGCTTCCCTGGAGCCCCGGGAGGGCAAAAACACCCTCCCCCATCCCCCCGGAGGCCCTCCGGAAGCCGAAAACGCCCTCCCAGAGCCTCCGTGTGAGCCAAAAATCAGCTGGCCAGCGTGCACATGCACGCTGGAGCTGAGCTAGGCAACGGCTCATGTGCCGGCAGATATGGCTCCGTGTGCCACCTATGGCACGCATGCCATAGGTTCGCCATCACTGCACTAGGCAATACCGCATTCTAACTACTGAGCCAACAGGGCACCTATCATTATTTTCTCACCTTTATTATTTCCACCTCTATCTGTTCTTCCAGGTCAGATAGGATGAGCACGCTCCTGGTCCCTTGCTTTAAATATTGCCATCTGATGGGTGTTAGGAAGAGAGCCTTGTCTGTTGCAAACCATTCCCTCTGAAACACTCTTCCCCCTGACGTTTGGCAGGTCTTTATCCTCTTGGTTTTCCATAAAGCAAAGAACAACTAGCTTTTCCCCTCAGCACTGGGATAAGAAGAGAGGACTGCACATCAGGTGAATTGAAACCAGGATTTTGCTTTTATGTATTTGGTTTTAATACAGCCTTAAAGTTAATTATTGATTGGGAGCTGACCAGAGATTGTTATAACATGGGTGGCTACTTAAATATTTTAAATAAATCAGAGGGAGAATGAATGAATGATGAATGAATGAATGAATGAATGAATGAGCTGAGGCTACCCAGGCTACTCATCTGCAAGATGCTTGAGGCAAATGAAGGTCCGTACCTGTGGTGGCATTTTATACATTTGTTTATCAAATTTATAGGCTGGTAATCATCAGGAGGTTAACTTCTCCAATTTAACTCCTTTTATTTAACTCCTCGCAAGGAGAAGATTACAAGTTTTGAGAAAGAATAGCACAAGAAATGAACATAGTTAGACTGGAGGCCTCGTTAACTTCTAAATTGAACAAAAGCAAGAATCATGTTTTTGGGACCATCCGAATGGCATCAACCTTCCTAGACGTGCCCTGTATTTGCAGGGCAAGGACATGATAAATGTGGAGCCTTTGCATTTTGCCATTTGAAATATATATGGGGCTGATTAGTTTCTGTATTAAGGTTTTATTGCTATAAACCATGTGGAGTCATCATACGTTCGAATGCCATATACAGTACATGTTAAGTAAAAATACATACATACAAGTTTATATCCCCTTGTATTATATGTGGAAATAACTCGGGAACAAATATACCTAATAGAGATCCAAACTAGCTTTTTGTGGCTCAGCAATGGCAGTTCCCCTTGACTCCGTGAAAGACTGCACTGGGCCAAACTAAGGAAGCTCAGATCTCCTCCCTCGTGTTTAATAATAAGACATGGTTGACTAAGAAGAGTCACACAGGAAATTAAGTTATCAATTTCTTAGCTCGGCTTTCGGTAAGAGACAAGAAACAAAATTCAAGATTCCTCTAAGCAAATCAATTTTTTCCTCATGTAGAATTTCTTCTGTCATAAGGGAGGAATTTTGTGCGAAACACTGTCCACAATCTGGGCATTTGAATGGTTACTCTCCTATGTGTAACCTTACATGATTTATAAGCGTAGACCTACTACTGAAATCTTTCCCACAATCCGGACACTCATACGGTTTTTCTCCTGTGTGAGTCCTCTTGTGTATCACCAGGTTGGAATTCTGACTGAACCTTTTCCCACAATCCAGACACTCATACGGTTTTTCTCCCGTGTGATTCCTCTTGTGTGTCACCAGGATGGAACTGCAACTGAACCTTTTCCCACAATCCGGACATCCAAATGGTTTTTCTCCTGTGTGAGTCCTCTTGTGTATCACTAGGTTGGAATTCTGACTGAACCTTTTCCCACAATCCAGACACTCATACGGTTTTTCTCCTGTGTGATTCCTCTTGTGTATCACCAGGTGGGAACTCTGACTGAACGTTTCCCACAATCCAGACACTCATAAGGTTTCTCTCCCGTGTGAGACCTCTTGTGTATCACCAGGTGGGAACTCTGACTGAACTTTTTCCCACAATCCGGACACTCAAATGGTTTTTCTCCTGTATGAGTCCTCTTGTGTATCACCAGGGTGGAACTATGACGGAACCTTTTCCCACAATCTGGACACTCAAATGGTTTTTCTTCTATGTGAGTCCTCTTGTGTTTCACCAAGTCGGAATGTCTATGGAAATCTTTCCCACAATCAGGACATTTATATGGTTTCTCTCCTGTGAGTCCTCTGGTGTTCCACCAGGTATAAATTCCGACAGAAACTTTTCCCACAATCCGAACACTCATATGGTTTTTCTCCAGTGTGAGTCCTCTGGTGTGTCACCAGGTGCGAATTATTACTGAAACTTTTCCCACAATCCAAACACTCATATGGTTTTTCTCCAGTGTGCGTCCTCTGGTATGTCACCAGGTTGGAATTCTGATGGAAACTTTTCCCACAATACACACACTCATATGGTTTTTCTCCAGTGTGCGTCCTCTGGTATGTCACCAGCTTGGAATTCCGATGGAAACTTTTGCCACAGTCTGGACACTCATATGGTTTTTCTCCTGTGTGAGTCCTCTCGTGTATCACCAGGTCAAAATTCCGACAGAAACTTTTCCCACAATACGGACACTCATATGGTTTGTCTCCTGTGTGAGTTCTCTTCTGTATCGCCAGATTGGTGTGCATACTAAATCTTTTGTCACAATGGGAGCACTGGTAGAGTTTCTCTTCGGTATGGGCCCTTCCACGAATCACGAGAGACCTGTTCCGAGTAAACCTTCTGACGTAACCCAAATACCTGTATGGCTTTTCACAGACTGGTTCGACTTATGCATCAATGGATGCATAAGATCACAATAGATGTGATCTGCAACCTGGGTTTTTCCCAATATAGGCAGTCTGTGGGGATTTTCCAACACTGATATTCTTGGATTCTTGAGATGACCAACAATGTTTCTGATCTCTTACCTGGTGGTTCTTTGATTCAAGCTACTCTTTTCTTCCACAAAGGCTTTCGTTAATGCCTGCCAGTTTTGCCTATCCACGGAATCTTTTTCTTCCCATTGACTTCCAGGTATTATTTATTTAGAAATTATCCTCCTTGACTTCTCATGTAATGTTTCCTTCAGTTCCAGATACTCTTTTTTTCCAGCTGAAAGCTTTGCTCTTATAATTCTCTCCATTGCCTCTCATCAGCTGAAGAAGGAGAAAAGTTTTTAGACTTTGTGGAGGAAGTAGAAGATTTTGATTGATGGCTTCTTTTGCATTTTAAGGATGCTTTTCATTCTCTGTTGTCCAGAGTACTCTTGTTGGCATCGTCTTTGTCTGTAAAATTCATGTTTATGAGTTAGTTTCATTATTGTTCAAAAATGTCTGCATTATATGTGAAAGCAGTAGAACTGTCCTATATGTTATCACGAAAAAACAAACATCAAAATTCTAGTTTGATCTCTAACATTAATTATGATTAATTTGGCGTGTAGAAGGCTAGCATATCCAAATATAAACTCAATCACAAAATTCTCTGTTTGGCTTGAGTAAATCACACACAGTGCATTCAGAATATATTCAAAGTATTCTGATCCCCTAAACTTCTATCAGTTTTGTTACGCTGTAGGTGGACAACCATTTTCAGGTCCCTCCAGAAATGTTCAATAGGGTTCAAATCAGGGCTCTTGCTAGGCCACTCTAGGACATTCACAGAGTTGTCCCTAAGCCACTCATGTGTTGTCTTGGCTGTGGCTGAAACCCAGAGATCCTCTGTCGAGATAGGACAAAGTTCCAGAAGGACAATCATCACTGCAGCCCTCCACCGATCTCGGCTTTATGGCAAAATGGCTAGGCGGAATCTCTCCTTGCTGCAAAACACATGAAAACCCGCTTGGAGTTGCACCTGAAGGAGTCTCGGACTGTGAGGAACAAGATTTTCGGGTCTGATGAAACCAAGATTGAACTGTTTGGCCTCAATTCTATGGTAAACGTTACGTCTGGAGTAAACCAGGCACTTCTCATCACCTGCCCAATGTCATCCCAACAGTGAAGCATGGTGGCAGCAGCATCATGCTGTGGGGTGTTTTTCAGCAGCAGGGATGGGGAGACTGCTCAGGGTTGAGGGAAAACTGAATGGAGCAAAGTACAGAGATATCCTCAATGAAAACCTGTTCCACAGCGCTCAGGACCTCAGACTGGGCCAAAGACTCACTTTCCAACATGACAACAATCCTAAGCACACAGCCAAGACAACACAAGAGTGGCGTAGGGAGAATTCTGTGAACGTCCTAGAGTGGCCCAGCTAGAGTCCTGACTTGAACCCTATTGAACATTTCTAGAAGGACCTGAAAATGGCTGCCCACCAATGATCGCCATCCCTGACTGAGCTTGAGTGACTGAGCTTGAAAGGACTTGCAAGGAAGATTGGCAGAAAATTCCCCGATCCAGGTGCACAAAGCTTATTGCCTCATAGCCAAAAAGACTTGAGGCTGTAATCACGGCCAAAGGTGCTTCAACAAAGTACTGAGTGAAGGGTCTGATAATTATGCCAATGTGGTACTTCAGGTTAATTTTTAATATATTCAGAGACATTTCTAAAATTCTGTTTCAACTTTGTCATTATTGTTATAGATCAGTGTTTCTCAACCTTGGCAGTTTGAAGATGTGTGGACTTCAATTCCCAAAATTCCACAGCCAGCAACGCTGGCTGGGGAATTCTGGGAGTTGAAGTCCACACATCTTCAAACTGCCAAGGTTGAGAAACACTGTTATAGATGAATGAAAAAAAATGAATTTCAACAAGTGTAGAATTGGTCAACAGCGTAATAAAATTGACAGAAGTGAAAGGGGTCTGAATACTTTCTGAATGCACTGAATATGTGTTCCTATTCACAGAGAAATACACTCCTAATAATTTATTTATGTAAACAATTATGTGTATGTCAGTCTGCAGAAGTGGATTCATTTAATTATTTTTATCCAGGTTTAGAGACGTGCGGACATTAATAGATGAAATGGTGTCCAAATCCTATGCAAGATTTAAAGCATCCGTTTTGCGTTGAAACTCCTGGCTTGCCAGGAAAGCAACATGTCAATAAAATCACAAGGAATGAAGCGTTACGTGAAGGTGAGCGAGGTGGGTGGTTAAAAAATATGAAAATTATATGAAGATTTCTTTAAATCTCCCAAATCTCACAGCAGAAAATCACTTAAATCATGCAGTAAAAGGATAACATCATTTGGGGAGAGAAAGAATATGCAGCAGCAACCGCCGACATGTTTCAGCCTTGCCCCTTCGCTGCTTCCAGGCTGTGGAGGAAAGCAAAGGGCCCGATTTGCTCCCGGTTTCTCCTCCGACCTGCCCTCCACTCACCTCCCAGGAGCCGCTTCCACCCTTCAAACGGCACAAAAGGTTCCGCCGACACCAAGAAGTTCCTCTGATCTCCTTTCCTCCACGTCCTCTCTAGCAATCTAATACTCTATCATTTCAATTCGTTCTAGCTCGGCCTCTCTCCCTCCGGTATGTCATTAGCAGCGATGCCGCTGCTGTACTCTATTCACTGCTTTCTGGGGGCGAGTGTTGCTTCTTTGTACATCGCCATCTAGCGACATAAGGTTGAAAACCTCTCTCGTCCTACCTTTCCCCTAAAGCAGCGGTTCCCAACCTTCCTAATGCTGCGACCCGCCCCTGCGACCTCACCATGACTAAGGTGACCAGACGTCCCGATTTTGGCGGGACAGACCCGCTTTTTCGCAATTTGTCCCGCGTCCCGCCTCTTTTCAAAAAAGTCCCACTTTTTAAACCTCCGACGGGAGAAGGCAGAGATACCAGCAGTTTAAAACGAAGCTCCACCCAACACCCAACGCCCAAAATCTAAAGGCAACTACCGGCCAGTTATGGCAGTCGAGGAGTCCGACAAAGAATTCGGAAATTGCATGATTGGCCGCCGAACCGGAGCACCCCCTTCCAAAAACCCTAATGGCCAGCATGAAATGCGGCTTTAAATCTCCCTCCAGTAAGCAGGGAGGGCGTGGCTTTTTGCAGACCTCCGGCCTATCGCAGAGTAGGAAGAAAAAAGGAGGCGGACCTTCGGTCAGTTGATTGGCTGGATGAAGAGTAAGACACATGGGCGATGTTGTGGGGCGAAAATAGGCGGAAGCGGTATTGGGTATGTTTGCTGCCATCAGTTATAAAAAAATAACGAGGTGAGATTTTTTAAAAAATTAAACTGAATATATCTTTTTAGCCTGATTGTTACTAGATTCCTCCTTGTTTCCGTGGTGCCTTCCGCGCGCGCGTCTCCATTGATGACAAGCACGCGGGCTCCCCGGTACAGCCACAGTGATCCTATTTGCTCTAGTTTTTAACTCTTCGGGGATCTCTCCCCCCTCCTATTTTACTACTCTCCCCTCACCTGCATTATTAGAGGAACTGAGGAAGAGTCGTCCGGAGCTGTTCCAAGGATGAGGAAGAGAGAAAGCCATTGTGCTGCAACCTGAGCGCCTTTGGTGGCCTATCGCCTTCTTATATCGCCGGGCTTTCTAATTTGCATGCCCCAGGTAGCGGTCATTGGCTCCCCGGTCACTGTGGCTGTACCGGGGAGCCCGCGTGCTTGTCATCAATGGAGACGCACACGCGGAAGGCACCACGGAGCAGAGGCACCTGGCGAGCGAGGCGAGTGGCGGCATCGGCGGCAGGCTCCTGCCCGCGTCTCCTGCCCGCCTGCCCGCTCGCTCGCCAGGTGCCTCTGCTCCGTGGTGCCTTCCGCGCGCGTGTGTCTCCATTGATGACAAGCACGCGGGCTCCCCGGTACAGCCACAGTGACCGGGGAGCCAATGACCGCTACCTGGGGCATGCAAATTAGAAAGCCCAGCGATATAAGAAGCGATAGGCCACCAAAGGCGCTCAGGTTGCAGCACAATGGCTTTCTCTCTTCCTCATCCTTGGAACAGCTCCGGACGACTCTTCCTCAGTTCCTCTAATAATGCAGGTGAGGGGAGAGTAGTAAAATAGGAGGGGGGAGAGATCCCCGAAGAGTTAAAAACTAGAGCAAATAGGATGCAAAGAAAGAAACGCGGCTGCGCCCAAGCCACTGCCGGCTCGCGAAGGGGGGGCGGAAGGCGGGAGGCGAGGAAAGGCCTCCCGCCTCCCCCCCACCTGGATGCCGACATTAGCGGTCTTTTGCCCTCTGCGCATGCGCAGCGTTCTGCGCATGCGCAGAGGGCAAAACTCAAATGGGCGGCCCCGCCCCCCCGTCAGTGTCCCGCTTAAAAAATATATATATCTGGTCACTTTAACCATGACCCACCCCGCCGCCGCCATTTGCAAAGCGAAGAAACAATGCGCAGAGGGTAAAAGAAGCCAAATGGCGGCGTCCGGGCGAAGTCTCCAGATCCGAGCGAGGTCTCCGCTCGTTTCGCGTGTTGCCTCTGGGAGCTTTTCGAGCCCCGTCGCGAAAGGCGTGCGTGACTTCGGCAGGGCCGGGACAGGCGGCTGCCCGGAGAGAGCCACTCCCTTCGCAGAGTCTCTCCCGTCTACCTGTAGTGTTCCGGGTGAAGGGTATGGCTCTCTCCGGGCAGCCGCCTGTCCCGGCCCCGCCAAAGTCGTGCACGCCTTTCGCAGGGGTAAAATGCTCCCGGTTCTTTCTTGCTTGTTGCAGAGCCGATGGAGCCGGTGGTGGTCGTGGCGCGGGGCTTCCCCCGCCTGCTTCCCTCGCCCGCCTGGATGCCGCCATTTGAGTTATTTTGCCCACTGTGCATGCAGAACGCTTTGCGCATGTGCAGAGGGTAAAAGAACCCAAATGGTGGCAGCGGGGTGGGTCGCGGTGGGGGCGCGGGTTGTGGGGCGTGATATGGCCAGGCTTGTGGCAGTGGGGGCGGGGAGCTGAGGATGCCAGGGCGACACTTGGGAAATGGTCGTTCGACCCCCAAAGGGGTCCCGACCCCCAGGTTGGGAACCGCTGCCCTAAAGCGTTTGTGAGAGGTTTTCATGGATTCCGTGGTTCCTTCGGTGCCATCAAGTCGTATTCGACTCCCACGGAGTACAGGAATAACTTTCGTCCAGGACGATCTATCCTATACCTTTTCTTTCAGGTCTCCCAAGAGTTCAATTATTGTCCCTCTTTTTGCAACTAAACCAAAGGGGGGGGGCAATGAACTATAACAGCCAACATGGAAGTCTCCTCCCTTGAGGGCTGGTGAAGATTGTTCCACCCAATTTTTAGTCTGAGGAGGTGGAGGAGCAGAAGGACCCCTCGATACCTGCCTTCGCAAATGGTTGAAGCTGTAATAGTTAAGCTGATGAATGGAAGGCTCCAGCCCTAGTCTGTCCTTTGGGGTCTGGTAGGGACGCCCTCATCTTCACTGCAACTGAGCCAGGGGCTTATTTTACATGAACTAAACCAAGGGAAAGCATCCGTGGGGGGAACACAATGTACCATCAGGCAGAGACATAAAACACCTCCCTTGTGGATCAGTGAAGACTATTTTATCCAGTTCTTTATCTTGGGGGTACAGGATAAATCCTCAAAACTATATTTGTGACTGAGGGAAGCTTGAAGAGTGAAGCCTGACCCTACTTAGCTTCACAAGATTACCCAGGTGCTGCATTATAAAAGTTGATAAAAGGCCTTGTTTGTATGTGCAGCCTTAAACGATTGCCAGCTTCATATCCCTTTAATTGAATGAAATAGGGGACAAAACATTATCACTTTTCAGCAAGAACAGCACAACAGATAAACATAATTAGTAAAGCCAGCAGGCCTGGTTAACTTCTAAATTGAACAAAAGCAAGAGTTGTCCTTTTGGGATTCCCAGACCATCCAAATGCCATCAACCTTGCTAGACGTGCCCTATATTTGGAGGGCAAGCACATGTTAAATGTGGAGGCTTTGCATTTTGTCATTTGCTATATATATGGGGTTTATTGGATTCTGTATTAAGGTTTTATTGCTGAAACCGTGTGGAGTCACCATGAGTTGGGCTGTCATATTTATTTATTTTATTTTATTTATTGTTTGTCAAACATGTACAAGATAGCAGGTATAGGTATAAACAAACATAAACAAAGTAAGTACAGATAAATGAGTACAATAGGACAGTAAGACAGGGACGGTAGGCACGATGGTGCGCTTATGCAAGCCCCCTTACAGACCACTTAGGAATAGGGTGAGGTCGATAGTAGACAGTGTAAGGTTAAAGTTTTTGGGGTTTGGGGAAGAAACCACAGTGTCGGGTAGTGAATTCCAGGCATTGATCACTCTGTTGCTGAAATTGTATTTTCTGCAGTCGAGTTTGCAGTGGTTTACATTTAGTTTGTATCTATTGTGTGCTCGTGTATTGTTGTGGTTGAAGCTGAAGTAGTCATTGACAGGTAGGACATTGTGGCAGATGATTTTATGAACTACATTTAGATCAGTTCGAAGGCGATGTAGTTCTAGGTTCTCTAAGCCCAATATTTCAAGTCTGGTGGCATAAGGTATTCTGTTACGAGCAGAGGAGTGGAGGAGTCTTCTTGTGAAATATTTTTGGACGCTTTCTAATGTATTAATGTCCGAAATGCAGTGCAGGTTCCAGACAGGTGAGTTGTATTCGAGAATTGGTTTTGTATGCTCTAGTTAGCAGTGTAATATTGCCAGAGAAGAAGGTACGCAAGATTAGATTGACAACTCTTAGCGCCTTTTTGGCAATGTTGTTACAGTGGGCTTTGGCACTTAGGTCATTAGATATGAGTACTCCCAGATCCTTGACAGAATGAGGGTTGTCTACAAGGTCATGTCCTCCAAGCTTGTATTTTGTGTTCAGATTCTTTTTGCCAATGTGTAAGATAGAGCATTTGTTGGTTGAGATTTGAAGTTGCCACTTGTTTGACCATTCTGATACATAGTCAAGGTCTTTTTGAAGGCTAGCAGCATTGTCTCTGGTGTTAAATAGTTTGATATCATCGGCGAAGAGAACACAGTTGCTTATAATGTGATCACAAAGGTCGTTTATGTAAAGTATGAAGAGTGTAGGTCCTAGAATGCTGCCTTGAGGGACACCACTATTGACAGGTGCAGGATTTGATAGAGAACTCTCTATTTTAACCACTTGTTGTCTTCTTGACAGGAACGCAGTTATCCAAGCATGTAGGGGGTCCAGAGATGCCATAAGATTTTAGTTTCAGAAGTAGTTTGTCGTCTACCACTGAATCAAAGGCTTTACAAAAGTCTATGTAAATTGCATCCATTGCTTTACCCTGATCAAGTTGTGTAGTCCATATGTTTTTACAGTGTAGGAGTTGCAGATTACAGGATAATTTTTTCCTGAAACCAAATTGTTTATTGGAGAGTAGGTTGTTAGTTTCTAGGTGGAGGGTAATGGACTAGTTTATAATTGATTCCATGACTTTGCAGGTGACACAACATAATAAGATTGGTCTGTAGTTTTCGACGTTGGGATCTCCTTTTTTGAAGATAGGGCTGCCATATACATTTCAAGCTAAGTAAAAAAGACATACTTACATGTTTATATCCCCCTGTATTATATGTAGAAATAACTGAGGGCAACAAACATACCTAATACAGATCCAAATTTGCTTTCTCTAGCCCAGCACAGCAGTCCCTCTTCACTACGTGAAAGGGAACGACCGCACTGGGCCAGAGAAAGGAAACTCAGATCTCCACCCTCATGTTTAATAATAAGACATGGTTGACTAAAAAGAATCATGCAAGAAATTAAGTTACCTCTTTCTCAGCTGGGCTTTCACTAAGAGACAAGGAACAAACTTCAAAAACAGATCAAACTTTTCCTCATGTGGAATTTCTTCTGTGTTAAGGGAGGAATTTTGTGCAAAACACTTTCCACAATCTGGGCACTTGAATGGTTACTCTCCTATATGGTTGCAGGCCAAATACATGTTAAATGTGGAGCCTTTGCATTTTGCCATTTACTGTATATATATATATGGGGTGGATTAGTTTCTGTATTAAGGTTTTATTGCTATAAACCACGTGGAGTCATCATACGTTCGGCTGCCATTATACATGCTAAGTAAAAATACATACATACAAGTTTATATCACCCAGTATTATATGTGGAAATAACTCACGGCAACACACATACCTAATAGAGATTCAAACTGACTTTTTGTGGCCCAGCAATGGCAGTCTCTCTTGACTCCGTGAAAGAACGCACTGGGCCAAACTAAGGAAGCTCAGATCCCCTCCCTCATGTTTAATAATAAGACATGCTTGACTAAGAAGAATCACAAAAGAAATCAAGTTATCAATTTCTTAGCTGGGCTTTTAGTAAGAGACAAGAAACAACATTCAAGATTCCTCTAAACAAATAATTTTTTTCCTCATGTGGAATTTCTTCTGTTATCAGGGAGGAATTTTGTGCGAAACACTGTCCACAATCTGGGCATTTTTATCAGAGTTTGTTGCAGAAAAATCAATTTCCAGAAGCAGAGATAACTGATTCAGCTGGATTCATTAACTTCTTTATAAACATAATAATATATATACAATACCACAAGTAATGTTCTTCATCAACATAGTAGCAGTTACAAGCAGGAGAGTTAGTTTCATTTCAGCAGAGCAAAAAAGCACAGAGTGGACAGAGTGGGCTGAGCCATGCCCAGCCTTAAGCTTAACTTTCAATTTCGATTCTCTGCACAGACTCAGATGTGTTTAGCTCTCATTGGCTGACTTAGTTGCTATGCCTATTCATTGGCTGATCTTGTTTACATGGCTCTCCCAGTTCATGAAAATCTAAACAATCTGAATGGTTACTCTCCTATGTGTAACCTTACATGATTTATAAGATTAGACCTACTACTGAAATCTTTCCCACAATCTGGACACTCATATGGTTTTTCTCCTGTGTGAGTCCTCTTGTGTATCACCAGGTGGGAACTCTGACTGAACGTTTTCCCACAATCCGGACACTCATAAGGTTTCTCTCCTGTGTGAGACCTCTTGTGTATCACTAGAATGGAACTGCAACTGAACCTTTTCCCACAATCCGTACATCCAAATGGCTTTTCTCCTGTGTGAGTCCTCTTGTGTGTCGCCAGGGTGGAACTGTGACTGAACCTTTTCCCACAATCCGGACACCTAAATGGTCTTTCTCCTGTGTGAGTCCTCTTGTGTTTCACAAACTCGGAATGTCTATGGAAATCTTTCCCGCAATCAGGACATTTATATGGTTTCTCTCCTGTGTGAGTCCTCTGGTGTTCCACCAGGAATAAATTCCGACAGAAACTTTTCCCACAATCTGAACACTTATATGGTTTTTCTCCAGTGTGAGTCCTCTGGTGCATCACCAGGTGCGAATTCTGACAGAAACTTTTCCCACAATCCGAACACTCATATGGTTTCTCTCCTGTGTGAGTCCTCTGGTGTTCCAACAGGTGGATATTTTGACAGAAACTTTTCCCACAATACAGACACTCATATGGTTTTTCTCCTGTGTGAGTTCTCTGGTGTTTTACTAGGCTGGAATTCTCACTGAACCTTTTCCCACAATCCAGACACTCATATGGTTTCTCTCCTGTGTGAGTCCTCTGGTGTGTCACCAGGGTCGAATTATTAGTGAAATTTTTCCCACAATACAGACACTCATATGGTTTTTCTCCAGTGTGAGTCCTCTGGTGTATCACCAGGTCGGAATTCCGACGGAAACTTTTCCCACAATCCAGACACTCATATGGTTTGTCTCCTGCGTGAGTCCTCTTGTGTATCGCCAGATTGGTTTGCATGCTAAATCTTTTGTCACAATTGAATCACTGGTAGTGTTTCTCTTCGGTATGGGTCCTTCCACGAATCACGAGACTTGTTCTGAGTAAAGCATCTGTCACAGCCACACCCTAAACATCTGTATGGCTTTTCACAGACTGTTTCGACTTATGCATCAATCAGATGTGATCTGCAACCTGGGTTTTTCCCAATATAAGCAGTCTGTGGGGATTTTCCAACACTGATATTCTTGGGTTCTTGAGGAGGCAAACAATGTTTCTGATCTCTTACCTGGTGGTTCTTTGATTCAAGCTACTCTTTCCTTCCATAAAGGCTTTCATTAATGCCTGCCAGTTTTGCCTATCCACGGAATCTTTTTCTTCCCACTGACTTCCAGGTGTTCTTTACTGACAAATTATCCTCCTTGACTTCTCATGTAACGTTTCCTTGAGTTCCAGATACTCTTTTTCCCCAGCTGAAAGCTTTGCTCTTATAATTCTCTCCATTGTCTCTCATCAGCTGAGGAAGGAGAAAAGTTTTTAGACTTTCTGGAGGAAGTCGAAGTCTTTGATTGATGGCTTCTTTTGCATTTTAAGGCTGCTTCTCATTGTCTGTTGTCCAGAGTGCTCTTCTTGGCATCCTCTTTGTCTGTAAGATACATATTAATGAGTTAGTTTCAAAAATGACTGCATGATATGTGAAAGCAGCAGAAATACCCCATATGTTATCATGAAAAAACAAACATCAAAATTCTAGTTTGATCTCTAACATTGATTATGATTAATTTGCATGTAGAAGGCTAGCATATCCAAATATCAACTCAATCACAAAATTCTCTGTTTGGCTTGAGTAAATTATACATAGTGCATTCAGAACATATTCAAAGTAATCTGATCCCCTTCACTTCTATCTGTTTTGTTACGCTGTTGCCCTATTTTACAGTGTCAGGGTTCCAAATAGCATCCAAAACTAAATCAGAGTCCGAGGCAAAGTATTCCTCAAAGTTCCAATTTATTAACAGAGCCATGTTGGCACATCTGGATGAAACCCGAATCTGAAGTCCCTCAGGTTTCTCCACCCAGTTGAAAGTTAAAGCCCTCGTCCCCACACCTCCAAGTCCATTACATTGACCAATCTTCAACTGCCAACCTGGCAGAATCCACCCATCTCCTTTCGTGCAGGTGCAGGAGTGCAAAGACAAAGGATGACCTTGACTATCTAGAAAGAATTTGTTATGGCTACATACAGACAGCCCTCATGCAATTCCCCCTCCCAATTTCCCACAGTAAAGAATACATATTAAGATAGTATAAAGTGTGGCAGGCCAAAGACTCCAACTAAAATGGCTTCGGCCTGACAGACAGCTGTTAAAATTCATTTTTTCTCACAAATCTCCACTCATAATGACAAAGTGAACACAGAATTTTAGAAATGTCTTTAAATTTATTAAAAAAGAAAAAAACTGAAATATCACATTGGAATAAGTATTCACTCCAATTCACTCAGTAATTTGTTCAAGCACTTTTGGCAGCAATTACAGCCTCAAGTCTTTTGGGGTATGAGGTGATAAGCTTTGCACACCTGGATTGGGGGATTTTCTGCCATTCTTCCTTGCAAGTCCTCTCCAGCTCAGTCAGGTAGGATGGCAACTATAGGTGGACAACCTTTTTCAGGTCCCTCCAGAAATGTTAAATAGGGTTCAAATCATGGCTCTTGCTAGGCCACTGTAGGACATTCACAGAGTTGTCTCTCAGCCACTCATGTGCTGCCTTGGCTGTGGCTGAGACCCAGAGATCCTCTGTGGAGAAAGGAGAAAGTTCCAGAAGGACAATCATCACTACAGCCCTCCACCCATCTCGGTATTATGGCAGAGTATCTACCTCTCCTTGGTGCAAAACACATGAAAACCCACTTGGAGTTGCACCTGAAGGAGTCTCGGACTGTGAGGAAGAAGATTTTCCAGTCTGATGAAACCAAGATTGAACTGATTGGCCTCAAATCTATGGTAAATGTTTCATCTGGAGGAAACCAGGCACTTCTCATCACCTGCCCAATGTCAACCCAACAGTGAAGCATGGTGGTGGCAGCGCGCGCGCAAGGAAAGCCGGAGGATGGTGCCGAGGCTCTCCAGGCAGCGGCAGGTGACAGCGGGCGCCGGCCGAGTCATCTCACGGGCAGCCGCGCCGACCCTGCCTCCGCCGAGGAGGGGGAAAGGGAAGCGCTCCCGCAGAGCATCCCAACTGCAAGTTATCGTCGCCTGTCCTGCCCAAGCAGCCGCGCGACGTGACCCCGGAGCCGGATGGGCGCAAGGGCAGGAAGAGAAAAAGAAAGAAAAGGTGACGCCCCGCTCGCCGGGCGCCTTTGCGCCGCAGTCGGAATCACTTCCGTTCGCTAAAACAGCGTCACCTTTTCTTTCTTTTTCTCTCTCTTCCTGCCCTTGCGCCCATCCGGCTCCGGGGTCGCGTCGCGCGGCCGCTTGGGCAGGATGGGCGACGATAACTTGCAGTTGGGACACTCTGCGGGAGCGCTTCCCTTTCCCCCTCCTCGGCGGAGGCAGGGTCAGCACGGCTGCCCGTGAGAGGACTCGGCCGGCGCCCGCTGTCACCTGCCGCTGCCTGGAGAGCCTCGTGCGCTCGGCGCCATCCTCTGGCATTCCTTCCCCGCGCGCTGCCGTTACATCCGAGAGCCGCCGAGCAGAGCGCGCTTGATGGGCGAAATCACCGCCTTTCTCCTCCTCCTCCTCCTCCCCCGGCTGGGCTGACGGCTGCCCGTCTTCCAGGAGCCTCGGTAGGTTGGTGGCCGCTGGATCTTCTTCAGCCAGCCCCTCTCCACAGCCAGGAAGGAAGGAAGGAAGGAAGGAAGGAAGGAAGGAAGGAAGGAAGGAAGGAAGAGAGAGGGGGGGGGAGGGAGAGAGGTTAGGAAGGCAGGAAGACAGAAAGAGAAAAAGATGTTAGGAAAGAAGAAAGGTGAAGGAAGGAAGGAGAAAGAAGACAGACAGACAGAAAGAAAGAAAAGTTAGGAAGGAAGGAAGACAGAAAGAAAGAAAGAAATGTAATGCTGATTAATGATTACTTTAATGACAATGACTCTACTGGACTGAACAGTGAAAATAGAGATAAAGATAACAGTGATAATGATAACAGAGATAAAGATATCAAGAATAATTATGTTCAGATTGATAAGGATTTTGAGATATATAAAATGGAAAAAGGAATGGAGAAAATTAAATATATACAGAAAGTAAAATTAAGAGAGGAAAAGAGCGTGGGGAAAGAACTTATTGGTACAAAATTAAAAGAAAGATGAAAAAAAAGTAAGCAGATGGGGGTGGAGGAAATATATATATAAAAACAAAGTAGTTGAGAAACTAAAAGGGAATGGATGATGATATTGGAATATTATAGAAATGTTTTTTTAATTTAAAATTATCTTATTAAGAGAAAAAAAATTCTGTTTTTTTATATACAGATTAATATTGTTTAACAAATTAAAAGATTTGATATTTTAGATATAACAAAGTTAATTAAGATGAGAAGTATAAATGATAAATATAAGTATTAGAGCTCAAAAAATGTATTATGATTGTGTATTTTTTTTCATTTATTTCAATTTATTTTTTCACATGAAATTTGTTCAAATGAAAAATCTTAAAGGGGAAAATGTATTATTTTAAGAGTTGAATATGTAATTGAATAAATTTAGAAAGAATTTTGATTAGTAAATGAAACGATATATTATGATTGTGTATAATTAATATAACGTTAGAAATTCAAAGCTTTTTTTTTCTTCTCTCTCGTTCTTTTTATAAAGATTAATAATGTTGAATCTTTTGGAATAATGTGGATAAAACAATGACAATAAGAGAAATATGGAATAAATATGATCACTAGAATTTAAGGGAAATTACTTAAATTTTAAATAATGAACAGGAAATATGAATGTTAATTACTTTAAAATTTATTAAACTGAGAGTTGGTAAGTTAATTGATTTGGATTTTTTCCTTTCCTTTTTATATTTTATTTTTTCTTTACTACTTGTTGAATATTTATAGAGTGGATAGAATTAGACAGAATTTTGATGATTAATATGAGAAATTAAAAGAATAATTGGGCATTTAGTTTTTTGATAGAACAAAGGATAAAAAACAGAAGCGATGAATAAAGAGATTAAAGAATTAAAGGAAGCAATTTGGCTTAAAATTAAGAAGCAGGAGACAGTAACTATCTTGGAAAGTTAAGCGAATAGCGATCAATTTGGATGGAAAATTGGAATTAACTGGTGCATATCCCAGATGACAAAACTAGAAATTAGATTTTTTTTCTTTTCTTTTTTCGGGGAGGTAAGATGGAAATAGCAGCATGTACCTAGAAGAGAGAATAACATAAAAAAAAAAAAATAACTATAATGATGGTTTTTTTTAAAAAAGAGATATGATTATTTTAAAATTGAGATTACCATCAGTCTGTCAAATATAAAATGAGTTTAGTATAAAAACACTCAAGGAAAGGCAAAGAAAATGAAAGAGGAAGTAGAAGGGGAGGAAGAGAAGGTGTAGAGAGGGTTGAGGAGGAGGGAAGGAGTTAGAAAGTAGGAGGAGAAGTTGGAGATAGAGAGAGGGGAGTGTAATGGAATAAAGTAGAACAGACTGATGACTGATGATGAGGCAAGTGTTGAATAAGATACTGACTTTTGAATAATTGATTATATTGAACAAATATGTATTTTTATTGTAATATTTTAAGGTACATGTGTATTGAATTGTATATGAAGTGATGGAGAAAATAAAAAAATTTGAAAAAGAAAGAAAGAAAGAAAGTTGTATGGCCACCCTGAGTCCTACGGGAGTGGGGCGGCATACAAAAACAACCAAAAAAATAAATAAATAATAAATGGCGGATTGGAACTCGTCTGCGAAAAAATTTGGCGGATGGTATGCTTAAGGTTGGCCACCACTGAGGTAAGTGGTTAAGAAATAGGAAAAACATATGAAGATTTCTTTAAATCTCCCAAATCTCCAAGCAGAAAAACACTGAAATCATGCAGTAAAAGGATAACATCATTTGGGGAGAGAAAGAATATGCAGCAGCAGCAGCCGACATGTTTCAGCCTTGCCCCTTCGCTGCTTCCTGGCCGTGGAGGAAAGCAAAGGGCCCGACTTGCTCCCGGCTTCTCCTCCCACCTGCCCTCCACTCACCTCGCAGGAGCCGCTTCCACCCTCCAAACAGCACAAGAGACTCCGCTGACACCATTAACCACCCGTGAGTGAGCCGGAAGAGGACGTTCCTCTGATCTCCCTTCCTCCACGTCCACTCTAGCAATGTAAACCTCTATCGTTTCAATTGGTTCAAGCTCGCCCTCTCTCCCTGCGGTATAATGTCAATAGTAGCGATGCCGCTGCTGTACTCTATTCACTGCTTTCTGGGGGCGAGTGTTGCTTCTTTCTACAGCGCCATCTAGCGTCATAGGTTTGAAAACCAAACTCGTCCTACTCCCCTAAAGCGTTTGCGAGAGGTTTTCATGGACTCCGTGGTTCCTTCGGTGCCATCAAGTCGTATTCGAGCACAGGAATAACTTTCGTCCATGACAATCTATCCTATACCTTTTCTTTCAGGTCTCCCAAGAAGAGTGCACACTCATGTTCCCTCTTGCTCGAACTAAACCAAAGGAGAGCGTCGAGGGGGGGGGGGAGGATGACATATAACAGCCAACCTGAAAGCGCACCTTCCTTGGGAGCTGGTGAAGATTGTCCCACCCAGTTTTTAGTCTTGGGCTGGGGTGATGGAGAACTCCTAGAAACCTGCCTTGCCTGTAATAGTTAAGCTGTTGAATGGAAGGCTCTAGCCCTAGTCTCTCCTTTGGGGTCTGGTAGGGTCGTCACTGCAACTGATCTAGGAGCTTATTTTACATAAACTAAACCAAGGGAAAGCACCCGTGGGGGGAACACAATGCACCATCAGGCAGGGACAAAAAGCATCTCCCTTGTGGATCACTGAAGACTATTCCAGGCACTTCTTTCTCTTGGGGGTGCAGGATAACTCCCTAAAACTATATTTGTGACAGAGGGAAGTCTGACCCTACTTACCTTCACAAGATTACCCAGGTACTGCATCATAGAAGTTGATAAAGGTCTTGTATGTGCAGCCTTAAACGATTGCCAGCTTCATATCCCTTTAATAGAAGAATGAAATGGGGGTCAAAACCTTGAAGTGCCCACCCACATTGCTTTCAAACTCATCTAGATAGGAGATATTATTTTTCAGGATTACCCTCAGTAAGCAACGTGGTTTAACACCTACAATCATGGAACTGCTAGGGGAGGCTATCCATCCTGTGATATCCAATTATGTACAGGTAGTCCTCAATTTACTTCATTTAGTGATTAAAGTTCCAAGGTCATTGAAAAAAGTGACTTGACCATTTTTCACACTTAAATGGCCACTGCAGCATTGTCACGTGATCAAAATTCAGACTCTGGGCAATTTACTTCTTTGTGACAGTTGCAGTGTCCTGGGGTCATGTGATCCCCTTTGGCAACTGAGCAGGTGCACAACTTGGGGATCTTCCTGAATTCACAACTCCTGCTTGAGGTGGCCATGGCTGGGGGAGGGGGTTTGCAGATTCATCTCATGCGCCAAATGTGCCCTTTTCTGGACCGGGATACATTGCACTAGGGGTCACTCTTGCCTTGGTCGCCTCCTGTTTGAATCTCTGCATTGGACCACTGACTAGAAGACTTCAACTGGTCCAGAACCCTGCAGCGCCCACAGTAATGGAGGCCCCTAGGTTGCCCATGTAACATCTTTTTGGTGTGAACCACACTAGATTCAGTTCTTTAAGGTGCAATTCAAGGTCATCACCTTTAACAGTATTACAGCAATAGCAATCAGACATATATACCATCCCACAGTGTGTTGTACCACTGTACCAGTTTACATTGTGAGCATATTGTCCCCTACAATCTGGGTCCTCATTTTACCAATCTACCAGAATGATGGAAGGCCGAGTCAAGCTCGAGGCCTGTCAGGATCAGATAACAGGCAGAGTCACCTGGCAATACCGCATTCTAACCACTGAACCAACAGGGCACCTGTCCTTATTTTCTCACCTTTATTTTTGCATCTATCTGTTTTTCCAGGTCATATAGGATGAGCACACTCCTGGCCCCTTGCTTTAAATATTGCCATCTGATAGGAGCTAGGAAGGGAGCCTTGTCTGTTGCAAACCATTCCCTCTGAAACACTCTTCCCCCTGACGTTTGGCAGGTCTTTATCCTCTTGGTCTTCCACAAAGCAAAGAACAACTAGCTTTTCCCCTCAGCACTGGGATAAGAGAGGACTGCACATCAGGTGAATTGAAACCAGGTTTTTGCTTTTATGCATTTGGTTTTAATACAGTCTTAAAGTCAATTATTGATTGGGAGCGGGCCAGAGATTGTTATAACATGGGTGGCTATTTAAATATTTTAAATAAATCAGAGGAAGAAGAAATGAATGAATGAATGAATGAATGAATGAATCTGCTGAGGCTACCCAGGCTACCCATCTGCAAGATGCTTGAGGCAAATGAAGGTCTATACCCGTGTTGGCGAACCTATGGCAGAGGTGGCACATGGAGCTATATCAGAGGGCACGCGAGGCATTGCCCTAGATCAGCTCCAGCGCCTGATTTTCGGCCTTTTTTTTGGCCGTTTTCACTCTTCCAAGGCTTCAGGGAAGTCCCCTAAAGCCAGGGGATGGCGAAAAATGGCCAAATGGGTCAACTGGAAGTTCATTTCTGAACTTCCGGTTGGCCCATTTTTGCTCTACACAGGTTTCAGGAGTCTGTTGTCAAGCCTGTGCGCATGTCCAGGGGGCAGCGAGGTCTGTGCGGACGTATGCGTGGGGGGGCACCGGGGTGTGTGCGCACGTATGAGTGGAGGGCAGTGGCATGTGTGCGCATGTATGCATGGAAGGCAGCGCATGTGTTGGGGGCATGGGTGTGGGCGCGCACATGGGCACTGGCGCGCGCGCATCCTTTTGGCACGCGAACCAAAAAAGGTTTGCCATCACTGGTCTATACATTTGTTTATCATATTTATAGCCTGCTAATCCTGAGGAGTTTAACTTCTGCAATTTTACTCCTTTTATTTAATTTAACTCATCATAAGGAGAAAGATTACAAGTTTTGAGAAAGAATAGCACAAGAAATGAACATAATTACTAATGTCTGGAGGCCTCGTTAACTTCTAAACTGAACAAAAGCAAAAATCATGTTTTTGGGATTCCTAGACCATCCGAATGGCATCAATCATCCTAGATGTGCCCTATATTTGCAGGGAAAGTACATGTTAAATGTAGAGTCTTTGCATTTTGCCATTTGCTATATATATGGGGTTGATAAGTTTCTGTATTAAGGTTTTATTGCTATAAACCATGTCGAGTCATACGTTCAGCTGCCATATACATACTAAGTAAAAATACATACATACAAGTTTATATCCCCCGGTATTATATGTGAAAATAACTCACGGCAACAAACATACCTCATAAGAGATTCAAATTGGCTTTTTGTGGCCCAGCAATGACAGTTCTGCTTGACTCCGTGAAAGACCAAACTGGGCCAAACTAAGGAAGCTCAGATCCCCTCCCTCGTGTTTAATAATAACACATGCTTGACTAAAAGAATCATGCAAGAAATTATGGCTGAGCTTTTAGTAAGAGACAAGAAACAAAATTCAAGATTCCTCTAGACAAATAATTTTTTTCCTCATGTAGAATTTCTTCTGTCATAAGGGAGGAATTTTGTGCGAAACACTGTCCACAATCTAGGCATTTGAATGGTTACTCTCCTATGTGTAACCTTACATGATTTATAAGGCTAGACTTAAAACTGAAATCTTTCCCACAATCCGGACACTCATACGGTTTTTCTCCTGTGTGAGTCCTCTGGTGTTCCACCAGTTGGGAATTCCGACAGAAACTTTTCCCACAATCCAGACACTCATATGGTTTTTCTCCTGTGTGAGTCCTATTGTGTATTACCAGGGTAGAACTGTGACTGAATCTTTTCCCACAACTTAGACACTCATACGGTTTCTCTCCTGTGTGAGTTCTCTGGTGTTCAACCAGCTGGAATTTCCGAAAGAAACTTTTCCCACAATCCGGACACTCATATGGTTTTTCTCCTGTGTGATTCCTCTTGTGTGTCACTAGGTTGGAATTCTGACTGAACCTTTTCCCACAATCCAAACACTCATATGGTTTTTCTCCTGTGTGAGTCCTCTGGTGTTCCACCAGTTGGGAATTCCGACAGAAACTTTTCCCACAATACAGACACTCATATGGTTTTTCTCCTGTGTGAGTCCTTTGGTGTTCCACCAGCTGGGAATTCCGACAGAAACTTTTCCCACAATACAGACACTCAAATGGTTTCTCTCCTGTTTGAATCATTTTGTGTCTCACCAAGTCGGAATTTTGATGGAAATCTTTCCCGCAATCAGGACAATTATATGGTTCTTCTCCTGTGTGAATCCTCTGGTGTGTCACTAGGTTGGAATTCTGACTGAACCTTTTCCTAGAATCCAAACATTCATATGGTTTCTCTCCTGTGTGAGTCCTCTGGTATTCCACCAGCTGGGAATTCCGACAGAAACTTTTTCCACAATCCGGACACTCATATGGTTTCTTTCCTGTGTGTGTCCTACTGTGTATCACCAGGGTGGAACTGTGACTGAACCTTTTCCCACAATCCGGACACTCAAATGGTTTCTCTCCTGTGTGAGTCCTTTGGTGTTCCACTAGCTGGAAATTCCAAAAGAAACTTTTCCCACAATCCGGACACTCATATGGTTTTTCTCCTGTGTGAGTCCTCTTGTGTGTCACTAGGTTGGAATTCTGACTGAACCTTTTCCCACAATCCAAACACTCATATGGTTTCTCTCCTGTGTGAGTCCTCTGGTGTTCCACCAGCTGGGCATTCCGACAGAAACTTTTCCCACAATCCGGACACTCATATGGTTTTTCTCCTGTGTGAGTCCTATTGTGTATTACCAGGGTGGAATTGTGACTGAACCTTTTCCCACAATCCGGACACTCATATGGTTTCTCTCCTGTGTGAGTCCTCTGGTGTTCCACCAGCTGGAATTTTCGAAAGAATCTTTTCCCACATTCCAGACACTCATATGATTTTTGTCCTGTGTGATTCCTCTGGTGTGTCACTAGGTTGGAATTCTGACTGAACCTTTTCCCACAATCCAAACACTCATATGGTTTCTCTCCTGTGTGAGTCCTCTGGTGTTCCACCAGCTGGGCATTCCGACAGAAACTTTTTCCACAATACAGACACTTATATGGTTTCTCTCCTGTGTGAGTCCTCTGGTGTCTCACCAAGTCAGAATTTCGATGGAAATCTTTCCCGCAATCAGGACATTTATATGGTTCTTCTTCTGTATGAGTCATCTGGTGTTTCAATAGGTAAGACTTATTAATGTAACTTTTCTGGCAATACAGACACTCATATGGTTTCTCCCCAGTATGAGTCCTTTTCTGTATCGCCACATTGGTGTGCATGATAAAAACATTTGTCACAATGGGAGCACTGGTAATGTTTATCTTCGTTATAGGTTCTTCCACAAATCACAAGAGACCCGTTTCCGAGTAAAGCTTTTGACACAGCCCAAACATCTGTATGGCTTTTTACGGGGTGGTTTCAAGATGCATCAATCACATGTGATCTGCAATCTGTGTTTTTCCCAATATAAGCAGTCTGTGGGGATTTTCCAACACTGATATTCTTGGATTCTTGAGGAGGCCAACAATGTTTCTGATCTCTTACCTGGTGGTTCTTTGATTCAAGCTACTCTTTCCTTCCACAAAGGCTTTCGTTAATTCCTGCCAGTTTTGCCTATCCACGGAATCTTTTTTTTCCTATTGACTTACAGGTATTATTTATTTAGAAATTATCCTCCTTGATTTCTCATGTAATGTTTCCTTGAGTTCCAGATACTCTTTCATTCCAGCTGAAAGCTTTGTTCTCATAATTCTCTCCATTGCCTCTCATCATCTGACGAAGGAGAAAAGTTTTTAGGCTTTGTGGAGGAAGTGGAAGATTTTGATTGATGGCTTATTTTGCATTTTAAGGCTGCTTCTCATTGTCTGTTGTCCAGAGTGCTCTTCCTTGCATTCTCTTTGTCTGTAAGATTCATATTAATGAGTTAGTTTCATTATTGCTCAAAAATGACTGCATGATATGTGAAAGCAGCAGAAATACCCCATATGTTATCAGGAGAAAACAAACATCAAAATTCTAATTTGATCCCTAACATTAATTATGATTTATTTGGCATGTTGAAGGTTGCATATCCAAATATCATCTCAATCAGAAAATTCTCCTTTTGGCTTGAGTACATCACATATACAGTAAATTCACAATATATTCAAAGTATTCTGGTCCCCTTCACTTCTATCAGTTTTGTTATGCTGTTGCCCTATTCTACAGCTGTTAAAATTCATTTTTTCTCATAAATCTCCACTCATAATGACAAAGTGAAAACAGAATTTTAGAAATGTCTGTAAATCTATTAAAATGGAAAAAAAATGAAATACCACTTTGGTCTAATTTTTCAGATGCTTCACTCAGTACTTTTGTTGCAGCACCTTTGGCAGCAATTACAGCCTCGAGTTTTTCTGGGTATGACATGAGCAGCTTTGCACACCTGGATTGGGGGGACTTTCTGCCATTCTTCCTTGCAAGTCCTCTCCAGCTCAGTCAGGTTGGATGGCAACTATAGGTGGACAACCATTTTTAGGTCCCTCCAGAAATGTTCAATAGGGTTCAAGTCAGGGCTCTTGCTAGGCCACTGTAGGACATTCACAGAGTTGTCCCTAAGCCACTCATGTGTTGTCTTGGCTGTAGCTGAAACCCAGAGATCCTCTGTGGAGAAAGGACAAAGTTCCAGAAGGACAATCATCACTACAGCCCTCCACCCATCTCAGCATTATGGCAGAGTGGTTAGGTGGAAGCCTCACCTCGGTGCAAAACACATGAAAACCCGCTTGGAATTGCACCTGAAGGAGTCTCGGACTGTGAGGAACAAGATTTTCTAGTCTGATGAAACCAAAATTGAACTGTTTGGCCTCAATTCTATGGTAAATGTTACATCTGGAGGAAACCAGGTACTTCTCATCACCTGCCCAATGTCATCCCAACAGTGAAGCATGGTGGTGGCATCATGATGCTGTGGGGTGTTTTTCAGCAGACTGGTCAAGGTTGAGGGAAAACTGAATGGAGCAAACTACAGAGATATCCTCAATGAAAACCTGTTCCACAGCGCTCAGGACCTCAGACTGGGCCAAAGACTCACTTTGCAAGATGACAACAATCCTAAGCACACAGCCAAGACAACACAGGAGTGGCTTAGGGACAACTCTGTGAATGTCCTACAGTGGGCTAGACCGAGCCCTGACTTGAACTCTATTCAATGACTCTGAAGGGACCTGAAAATGGCTACCCACCGATGGTTGCCATCCCTGACTATGCTAGAGAGGACTTGCAAGGAAGAATGGCAGAAAATCCCCCAATCCAGGTGTGCAAAGCTTCTCATGTCATCCTCCAAAAGACTTGAGGCTGTAATCGCTGCCAAAGGTGCTTCAACAAAGTACTGAGTGAAGGGTCTGAATACTTATGCCAATGTGGTACTTCAGGTTAATTTTAAATATATTCAGAAACATTTGTAAAATTCTGTTTCCACTTCGTCATTATTGATGTAGATGACCGAGAAAAAGTGAATTTCAACAATTGTAGAATTGGTCAAGAGCATAACAAAACTGACAGAAGTGAAAGGGGTCTGAATACTTTCTGAATGCACTGAATATGGGTTCCTATTCACACAAAAATACACTCCTAAGAATTTATTTATGTAAACAATTATGTGTATTTCAGTCTGCAAAATGCCCCAGAATTGGATTCATGTAATTATTTTTATCCAGGTTTAGAGATGTGCGGACATTAATAGATGAAATGGTGTCCAAACCCTATGCAAGATTTAAAGCTTCCGTTTTGCGTTGAAACTCCTCGCTTGCCAGGAAAGCAACATGTCAATAAATTCACAAGGAATGAAGTGTTACATGAAGGGTGAGGGAGGTGGGTTGTCAAGAAATATGAAAATTATAGGAAGATTTCTTTAAATCTCCCAAATCTCCCAGCAGAAAATCACAGGCAGCTGATTTAAATCATGCAGTAAAAGGATAACATTTGGGGAGAGAAAGAATATGCTGCAGCCGCCCCCATGTTTCAGCCTTGCCCTTTCGCTGCTTCCAGACCGTGGAGGAAAGCAAAGGGCCCGACTTGATCCCGGCTTCTCCTCCGACTTGCCCTTCACTCACCTCCCAGGAGCCACTTCGACTCTTTAAACAGCACAAGAGACTCCGCTGACACCATTAACCTCCCGTGGGTGAGCAGGAAGAGGACGTTCCTCTGATCTCCCTTCCTCCACGTCCTCTCTAGCAATCTAATGCTCTATCGTTTCAATTGTTTCAAGCTTGGCCTCTCTCCCTGCGGTATAATGTCAATAGTAGCGATGCCGCTGCTGTACTCTATTCACTGCTTTCTGGAGGCGAGTGTTGCTTCTTTATACAGCGCCATCTAGCGACGTAAAGTTGAAAATCACCCTCCCCTCTATGCTAAAGCGTTTGCGAGGTTTTCACGGATTCCGTCCTTCCTTCTGTTCCATCTGACTCCACCGAGCACAGGAATAGTTTTCGTCCATTACAATCTATCCTATACATTTTCTTTCAGGTCTCCCAAGAGCTGAACTCACAAAACTATCTCCCACAATGTCCTACCTGTTAATGACTACTTGAGCTTCAACCGCAACAATACACGAGCTCACAATAGATACAAACTTAATGTAAACCGCTCCAAACTTGATTGCAAAAAATTCGACTTCAACAACAGAGTAGTCAATGCCTGGAACACATTACCTGACTCAGTAGTTTCTTCCCCAAACCGCAAACTTTAACCTTAGTTTATCTACCATTGACCTCACCGCATTCCTAAGAGGTCTGTAAGGGGCATGCATAAGCGCACAATCATGCCTACCGTTCCTGTCCTAATGTACCCATATATTCATACTTCTTGTACTCATAATCATGCTTGTACTATTGTGTGTGTGTGTGTGTGTGTGTGTGTGTGTGTGTGTGTGTGTAGCATTTTTTGCTGATAAATGAATATATATATACAGTGGTACCTCGAGATACGAGTGCCCTAACATACGAGATATTTGAGATACGAGCTGTCGAGCAAGCGAAGTTTTGCTTTGAAATACGAGCAACATTTGAGATACGAGGAACAGCCGGCTGCACATGACCCACTCATTTCCGCAACATTCTGAAAGGGAGGAAACCTTCAGCCAGATTTGAATATCAAAGAGAATTTTCCCCCTTTAGCTTAGCCATCCTGGCGTCCGTAGGGCTCTTGGGGGGGGAGGAGGCAGAGAGAAAGGAAAGGACTGCCGATCTGCCTTCCCTCCCCCCAGCCTAGCCGAGAGCACGCTTGGACTTGCCTGGGTTTCCTAGAGTGGGAGGAAAACACACACTCTCTCTCTCTCTCTCTCTCTCTCTCTCTCTCTCTCACACACACACACACACACACACACACACACAGAGAGAGAGAGAGAGAGAGAGAGAGAGACCCCTAGCAGCCAGCCCAGCCAGCCAGCCTGGGGGCTGGAACGGATTAATGGCATTTCAATTAATTTCAATGGGGATAATTGCTTTGAGATACAAGCAAATTGACATACGAGCAAGTTTACAGAACGAATTAAACTCGTATCTCGAGGTACCACTGTGTGTGTGTGTGTATATATATATATATATATATATATATATATATATATATATATATATATATATATATATATATATATATATATATATATATATATATATATATATGTTTTCTGAGGTTTTTGCGGGTGTTTGTATGTAGGTCTTTGGGTATTCGGGTTTTCTCCCACGTGAAATTGGAAGTGTCTTGGCGACGTTTCTAGGAGCAATTGCTCCTAGAAGCAGGAAGCAGAAGACACCAGCCTGAAGATGATGAATGAGACTTCATCAAAACGTCGCCAAGACACTTCCAATTTCACGTGGGAGAAAACCCGAATACCCAAAGACCTACATATATATATATACATATATATATATATATATATATATATATATATATATATATATATATATATATATATATATATATATATATATATATATGTATGTATATTATATATATAATATACACACACATACATACAAACATGTTTATATTTTGTTTATACTTTGCTTGTAATCATATATGCTTGACAAATTAAAATAAAATAAATAAAACTCACTGTCCCTCTTTCTCCAACTAAACCAAAGGAAAGTGCACCTCCCATGGGGGCTGGTGAAGATTGTTCTAGCCAGTTTTCAGTCTGGGCGGATAGGTGCAGGATAACTCCTCGAAACCTGCCTTGGGAAATGAGTGAAGCTGCAATAGTTAAGCTTTGGAATGGAAGGCTCTAGCCCTAGTCTGACCTTTGGAGTCTGGAGTCTGGAGTCTCTGGAGTCTCATCGTCACTGCAACAGGGCCAGGAGCTTCTTTTGCAGGAACTAAACCAAGGGAAAGCATCCGTTGGGGAAACACAATGTGCCATCAAACACCTCCCTTGTGGATCAGTGAAGGCTATTTTATCCAATTCTTTATCTTGGGGGTGCAGGATAATTCCCCAAAACTATATTTGTGACGGAGGGAAGAGTAAAGCATGACCCTACTTTGCTTCACAAGATTAGCCAGGTGCTGCATCATGAAAGTTGATAAAGGTCTTGTTTGTATGTGCAGCCTTAAACGATTGCCAGCTTCATATCCCTTTAATAGAGAATGAAATATGGGATGAAACCTTGAAGTGCCCACCCACATTGCTTCCAAACCCAACTAGATGGTTTCCCCCATGGTTGAATTTTTTTAATTATGAAATGTTTTTAAAATTCCTATGTATATTACATTTGTATTTGTATTTGTTTATTTGTCAAGCATATATGATTATAAGCAAAGTACAAACAGTAAAACATGATTGAATATATATGTAATATTACAAGCATGAATAAGAGTAAAAGAGGTATGATTATATGGGTACATAGGAGAGCAACGGTAGGCACGATTGTGCGCTTATGCACGCTCCTTACTGACCTCTTAGGAATGGGGTGAGGTCAATGGTAGATAATAAGAGGTTGAAGTTTTTGGGGTTTGGGGAAGAAACTACTGAGTCAGGTAAAGTGTTCCAGGCATTGACAACTCTGTTGTTGAAATATTGTTCTTATTTCTGCTGTACGCCACCCTGAGTCCTACGGGATTGGGCGGCCTATAAGAACTTTTAATTAAATTAAATTAAATTAAATTAATTAGATAGAAGATATTATTTTTCCCTCTGCATTCTTGCAGCTGGAACTGCCAGGATTACCCTCAGTAAGCAACGTGGTTTAACACCTACAATCGTGGAACTGCTAGGGGAGGCCATCCATCCTGCAGTATCCAATTATTATTATTTATTTTATTCATTTGTCAAGCATGTATAAGATAACACATATAAGTATAAACATGATTATGAATACAGGAAATGGATATGAATAAATGGGGACGGTAGGACAGGGACGGTAGGCATTACTCAATTTACTTCATTTAGTGACCATTTGAAGTTACAAAGTCATTGAAAAAAAGAGACATGACCATTTTTCATACTTAAAGGCCACTGCAGCATTGTCACATGATCAACATTCAGATTCTGGGCAATTCACTTATCTTTGTGTCAGTTGCAGTGTCCTGGGGTCATGTGATCCCCTTTGGTGACTGAGCTGGTGCACAACCTGGGGATCCTCTTGGACTCACAACTCCTGCTTCAGGAGTCCATGGCTGGGGGAGGGGCTTTCAACAGATTCCTCTCGTGCGCCAATTGTGCCCTTTCCTGCACCGGGATGCCTTGCACAGGGGGTCATTCTTGCCTTGGTGACCTCGTGTGTGAATCCCTGCACCGGACCACTAGGAACTTCAACTGGTCCAAAACACAGCACCACGCACCAGTAATGGAGGCCCCTAGGTTGCCCATGTAACATCCTTGTGGTGCGAGCTACACAGGATTCGTTTAAGGTGCAATTCAAGCTCTTCATCTTTAAAGCTATTTATTATAGCAATAGCAATCAGACATACATACCACTTATATACCACTACACTGTGCTTTGAACACTCTCTGTTTACAGTGTCAGCATATTGTCCCCAACAATCTGGATCCTCATTTTACCGATCTCAGAATGACGGAAGGCTGAGTCAACCTCGAGGCATGTCAGGACCAGATTCCAGGCTGTGGGCAGTCAGCCGGCAATACTGAATTCCAACCACAGAGTATCTGTCATTATTCCGTCCCCCCCCCCCCCATTTTTGCATCTGTCTGTTCTTCCAGGTCAGATAGGATGGGCACGCTCCTGGACCCTTGCCTTAAATATTGCCATCTGATAGGAGCTAAGAAGTGTGCCTTTTCTGTTGCAGCTTCTGCCTGATGACATACTGTTTACCCTTAAGTTTGGCAGGTCTTTATCCTCCTGGTCTATTCTAAAGCAAAGAAGATCTAGCTTTTCCACTAAGGCAGTGGTTCCCACCCTTTTTGTGATCGAGTACCACTTGGCGGTCCCGTACAGTCGCCGCGTACCACCTGGTTCCAGAGAAGCTAAATTCAATCAGATATCACTTTATTTCCATAATTGTACCGTTCCTTTTTTGGCCCCGCGCATCCAGCAACTGGATTCTCGGGCCGCTGGGACAGGTGGGTGGCGTGTGGCAACAGTTGCAAATCGTTGCCAGATTATCTTGTGTTAGGCAGTAAACATTTTTGTGAAGTAAAAAATAACTAACTAAAAATCGTTCATGACCCCGAAAGTGTTCCCGTACCACCTGGAAGGCCCTCACGTACCACTAGTGGTACACGTACCACAGGTTGGGAACCACTGCACTAAGCATTGAGTTAATAAGAAGAGAGGACTGCATATCAGAAGCTTGAATTGAAATATGGTTTTTGTTTTTATGCATTTGGTTTTAATATTTGTTTTTTAAGTTGATTATTGATTGGGAGTCAGCCAGAGTTTGTTATAAAATGGATGGCTACATAAGTATTTTAAATAAATCAGGGGAAAAACAGATGAATCTGAAAAGTGGCCCAACTGATGCTGCCCATCTGCAAATTGCTTGAGGCTTTGAAGGTCTATGCATTTATTTAATTATCAAATTTATATTCTGCTAATCCTGAGGAGGTTAACTTCTCCAACTTACCTCTTCGCAAGGAGAAAGATTATCACTTTTCAGCAAGAATAGCACAACAGATAAATATAATTAGTAAAGCCAGGAGGCCTGGTTAACTTCTAAATTGAACAAAAGCAAGAGTTGTCCTTTTGGGATTCCCAGACCATCCAAATGCCATCAACTTTGCTAGACGTGCCCTATATTTGGAGGGGAAGCATATGTTAAATGTGGAGGATTTGCATTTTGTCATTTGCTATATATATGGGGTTTATTGGATTCTGCATTAAGGCTTTATTGCTGAAACCGTGTGGAGTCACCATGAGTTGGGCTGCCATATACATTTCAAGCTACCGTAAGTAAAAAATACATACATACAAGTTTATATCCCCCGGAATTATATGTGGAAATAACTCAAGGCAACAAACATACCTAATAGAGATCCAAACTGGCTTTTTGTGGCCCAGCAATGGCAGTTCCCCTTGACTCCGTGAAAGACCACACTGGGCCAAACTAAGGAAGCTCAGATCTCCTCCCTCGTGTTTAATAATAAGACATGCTTGACTAAGAAGAATCACAAAAGAAATCAAGTTATCAATTTCTTAGCTGGGCTTTCCGTAAGAGACAAGAAAACAAAATTCAAGATTCCTCTAAACAGATCAAATTCTTCATGTGGAATTTCTTCTGTCATCGGGGAGGAATTTTGTGCGAAACACTGTCCACAAACTGGGCATTTGAATGGTTACTCTCCTATGTGTAACCTTACATGATTTATAAGGTTAGACCTACTACTGAAATCTTTCCCACAATCCGGACACTCATACGGTTTTTCTCCTGTGTGAGACCTCTTGTGTATCACCAGGTGGGAATTCTGACTGAACCTTTTCCCACAATCCGGACACTCGTATGGTTTCTCTCCTGTGTGAGACCTCTTGTGTATCACCAGGATGGAACTGCAACTGAACCTTTTCCCACAATCTGGACATCCAAATGGTTTTTCTCCTGTGTGAGTCCTCTTGTGTATCGCCAGGGTAGAACTGTGACTGAACCTTTTCCCACAATCCGGACACTCAAAAGGTTTTTCTCCTGTGTGAGTCCTCTTGTGTTTCACAAACTCGGAATGTCTATGGAAATCTTTCCCACAATCAGGACATTTATATGGTTTCTCTCCTGTGTGAGTCCTCTGGTGTTCCACCAGCTGTATATTCCGACAGAAACTTTTCCCACAATCCGAACACTCATATGGTTTTTCTCCAGTGTGAGTCCTCCGGTGTGACACTAGGTTGGAATTCTGACAGAAACTTTTCCCACAATCCGAACACTCATATGGTTTCTCTCCTGTGTGAGTCCTCTGGTGTGTCACCAGGGTCGAATTATTACTGAAACTTTTTCCACAATACAGACACTCATATGGTTTCTCTCCAGTGTGAGTCCTCTGGTGTTTCACCAGGTCGGAATTCCGACGGAAACTTTTCCCACAATCCGGACACTCATATGGTTTGTCTCCTGTGTGAGTCCTCTTCTGTATCACCAGATTGGTGTGCATGGTAAATCTTTTGTGACAATGGGAGCACTGGTAGAGTTTCTCTTCGGTAAGGGTCCTTCCACAAATCACAAGAGACCTGTACCGAGTAAACCTTCTGAAGCACCCCAAACATCTGTATGGCTTTTCATGGGGTGGTTTGAGTTATGCCTCAATCACATGTGATCTGCAACCTGTATTTTTCCCAATACAGGCAGTTGGTGGGGATGTTCCAACACTGATATTCTTGGATTCTTGAGGACAACAATGTTTCTGATCTCTTACCTGGTGGTTCTTTGATTAAACTACTCTTTCCTTCCACAAAGGTTTTCGTTAATTCCTGCTAGTTTTGGCTATCCACGAAACCTTTTTCTTCCCACTGACTTTCGGGTGCACTTTATTTAGAAATTATACTCAACTTCTCATATAATGTTTCCTTGAGTTCCAGGCACTCTTATTTTTTTCCAGCTGAAAGCTTTGTTCTTATAATTTTCTCCGTTTTCTCTCACCAGCTGAAGAAGGAGAAAAGTTTTTACACTTTGTGGAGGAAGTGGAAGATTTTGATTGATGGCTTCTTTTGCATTTTAAGGCTGCTTCTCGTTGTCTGTTGTCCAGAGTGCTCTTCTTGGCATCCTCTTTGTCTGTAAGATTCATATTAATGGGTTAGTTTCATTATTGTTCAAAAATGGCTGCATGATTTGTGAAACCAGCAGAAATATCCTATATGTTATCATGAAAAAACAAACATCAAAATTCTAGTTTGACCTCTAACAATAATTATGATTCATTTGGCATGTAGAAGGTGCCATATCCAAATATCAACTCAATCACAAAATACTCTGTTTGCCTTGAGTAAATCACATAGTGCATTCAGAATATATTCAAAGTATTCTGATCCCCTTCACTTCTATCAGTTTTGTTGCGTTGTTGCCCTATCCGGCAGTTAAAATCTATTTTTTTTCATAAATTTCCACTCATGATGATAAAGTGAAAGCAGAATTTTAGAAACGTCTGAAAATTTATTAAAAAGAAAAAACCTGAAATATCACATTGGCCTAATTATTCAGACACTTCACTCAGTACTTTGTTGAAGCACCTTTGGCAGCAATTACAGCCTGGTTTTTTGGGGTATGAGGTGATAAGCTTTGCACACCTGGATTGAGGAATTTTCTGCCATTCTTCCTTGCAAGTCCTCTCCAGCTCAGTCAGCTTGGATGGCAACTATAGATGGACAACCATTTTCAGATCTCTCCAGAAATATTCAACAAGGTTCAAATCAGGGCTCTTGCTAGGCCACTGTAGGACATTCACAGAGTTGTCCCTAAGCCTCTCATGTGTTGCCTTGGCTGTGACTGAGACCCAGAGATCATCTGTGGAGATAGGACAAAGTTCAAGAAGGACAATCCATCACTACAGCCCTCCACCCATCTCAGCATTATGGCAGAGTATCTAGGGGGAAGCCTCTCCTTGGTGCAAAACACATGAAAACCCTCTTGGAGTTGCACCTGAAGGAGTCTCGGACTGTGAGGAACAAGATTTTCGGGTCTGATGAAACCAAGATTGAACTGATTGGCCTCAATTCTATGGTAAACGTTACGTCTGGAGGAAACCAGGCACTTCTCATCACCTGCCCAATGTCACCCCAACAGTGAAGCATGGTGGTGGCAGCATCATGCTGTGGGATGTTTCTCAGCAGCAGGGATGGGGAGACTGGTCAGGGTTCAGGGAAAACTGAATGGAGCAAAGTACAGGGATACCCTCATTGAAAACCTGTTCCACAGCCCTCAGGACCTATGATTGGGCCGAAGATTCACTTTCCAAGATGACAACAATCCTAAGCACACAGTCAAGACAACACAGGAGTGGCTTAGGAACAACTCTGTGAATGTCCTAGAATGGCCTAGACCGAGCCCTGACTTGAACCATATTCAATGTCTCTGAAGGAACCTGAAAATGGCTGCCCACCAATGGTCGCCATCCAATCTTACTGAGCTTGAGAGGACTTGCAAGGAAGAATGGCAGAAAATTCCCCAATCCAGGTGCACAAAGCTTATTGCCTCATAGCCAAAAAGACTTGAGGCTGTAATTACTGCCAAAGATGCTTCAACGAAGTTCTGAGTGAAGGATCTGAATACTTATGCCAATGTGATACTTCAGTGCTTTTAAATTTTTAATACATTTACAGATATTTCTAAAATTCTTTTTCAACTTTGTCATTATTGATGTAGTTGAATGAGAAAAAATGAATTTCAACAACTGTAGAATTGGTCAACAGCGTAACAAAACTGACAGAAGTGAAGGGTGTCTGAATACTTTCTGAATGCACTGAATATGTGTTCCTAGTCACAAATACACTCCTAAGAATTTACTTATGTAACAATTATGTATATTTCAGTCTGCAAAATGCCTCAGAAGTGCATTGACTTAAATTTTTTGATCTGATTTTAGAAAGGGGGGGGGACACTAACAGATGAAATGCGGTCACCAACAGGTGGTCCATGGACCACTGGTGGACTGCAAGAAAATTTTGGTGGTCTGCAGTGCACCCAGATGGAGGAGCTGGTCCAGGATGACCAATGGGCCAGTCCTGTGACTAGAGCTCTGGGATATGGGACCGGCCAGGCAGCTCATGGTGGGGCTGGAAATCTCAGCCATAGACGGTGATACATGCAACATGCAACTTTGCAAGTGGTGCAACGTGCAAGGATGAGCACAGCCCTCGCCAGCCGAAACGAGGTAATGTAGCTGTAACGTCAAAGGGAGATAGCGGCTCAGGTGGGCCGAAACAATGTGTGTCAGCAAGCCGCGGCTCTTTCATCCCTGTTATGGCTCCCTTCAGCTGAACCCATCAGTGGCTGACCCCGCCCCTCACTCACCCTTCCCAGTCACTCCTCGCCTGGCTTAAGAAAGTGAGGGCAGGGGATGGCAGGGGACCTCTTCTTCTAGTGATAATTGTTTTTCGATTTCTTTGGGGAGAGTCTCTATCGCATTGGTGCGAGGCGCAGCGGCCGGCAGCACTCCTTCCTCCATCTCAGCAAGCCACTGAGATGACAGCTCTGTGATAGAATGAGTACCGCCGAGTGCATCTTGAAGGAGGGGGGGCATAATGGTCTTTCAATTTCTCGAGGAAGTCCTCCCACAGTACGCTGTGTATAGATTTGGGGGCGAACAGGGCTTGAGCTGTCTCAAACATTTCAGGGCTGCAGAACCCCAGGAAATATGCTCTTTTCCTGTCCCCTGAGAGCTCGGTGTAGTCATTAGCGATTAAAAAACAATCGAAACGGGCGATGTAGGACTGCCACGTTTCCCCTTGAGGATTAAAAGGAGCGAAAGTGTGCTGTGTGGACATTTTCTTTCGACTTTACGTACCACACACAACGTATCCCTCAGCGGTCTGTTTCTGTCGGTCTCAGGTTTCCGTGATCCCACACCTTCGTCGCCTCTTGTTGTGTTCGTTGGGTCACTCACTCAAAGACCAGGCGCTGAGGCAACTGCAACTCTCTATTTTAACCAGAACTGAAGCTAACACAACTGACAGAACAGCTCGGTGATAGCTCAATTTATACCGAACTCGACTGGCAACTCGACCAATCCGGATGCTTATACTTTCCCGCTTAATAATTGCCCTCTAGAGGTTCACCTAGGATATTACACTAACAGTGAGTCTTTTTGCTGCCTAAAAGTACGTTTCTCCATTTCTTAGCCAGGGATATTCAATATAATATTATTCCTCTAGGAGGGGGGTAGGTGTTAACTTCCTACAGAAACAACCATTTCGTGAAGGTGAGGGAGGTGGGTGGTTAAGAAATAGGAAAAACATGTGAAGATTTCTTAAAATCTCCCAAATCTCCCAGCAGAAAATCACTTAAATCATGCAGTAAAAGGATAACATCATTTGGGGAGAGAAAGAATATGCTGCAGCAGCCGACATGTTTCAGCCTTGCCCCTTCTCTGCTTCCAAGCCGTGGAGGAAAGCAAAGGGCCCGACTTGCTCCTGGTTTCTCCTCCGACCTGCCCTCCACTCACCTCCCAGGAGCCGCTTCCACCCTTTAAACAGCACAAGAAGCTCCGCCGACACCATTAACCTCCCGTGGGTGAGCCGGAAGAGGAAGTTCCTCTGATCTCCTTTCCTCCATCTCCACTCTAGCAATATAAACCTCTATCGTTTCAATTCGTTCTAGCTCGGCCTCTCTCCCTCCGGTATGTCAATAGTAGCGATGCCGCTGCTGTATTCTATTCACTGCTTTCTGAGGGCGAGTGTTGCTTCTTTCTACAGCGCCATCTAGCGACATATGGTGGAAAACTACCCTCGTCCTACCTTTCCCCTAAAACGTTTGCGAGAGGTTTTCATGGACTCCGTGTTTCCTTAGGTGCCATCAAGTCGTATTCGAGCACAGGAATAACTTTCGTCCATGACAATCTATCCTATACCTTTTCTTTCAGGTCTCCCAAGAGTTCACTCGCTGTCCCTCTTTCTCCAACTAAACCAAAGGAAAGCGTCCGGGGGTGGGTGGGTTGCAATGACCTATAACAGCCAACCTGAAAGTACACCTCCCTTGGGGGCTGATGAAGATTGTTCCACCCAGTTTTTAGTCTGGAGTGGTGGAGGAGCAGGAGAACCCCTTGAAACCTGCCTTGGCAAATGGTTGAAGCTGTAATAGTTAAGCTGTTGAATGGAAGGTTCTAGCCCTAGTCTGTCCTTTGGGGTCTGGTAGGGACCTCCTCATCTTCACTGCAACTGAGCCAGGGGCTTATTTTACATGAACTACCGTAACAAACTAAGGGAAAGCACCCGTGGGGGGGACACAATGTACCATCAGGCAGGGAGAAAAAAACACCTCCCTTGTCGATCAGTGAAGACTATTTTATCCAGTTCTTTATCTTGGGGGTGCAGGATAAATCCCCAAAACTATATTTGCAACTGAGGGAAGTTTGAAGAGTGAAGTTTTTTTATAGGGTCTTGTTTGTATGTGCAGCCTTAAATGATTGCCAGCTTCATATCCCTTTAATAGAAGAATGAAATAGGGGATGAAACCTTGAAGTGACCACCCACATTGCTTTCAAAGCCATCTAGATAGGAGATATTATTTTTCCCCCTGCATTTTTGCAGCTGGAACTGCCAGGATTACCCTCAGTAAGCAACATGGTTTAACATCTACAATCATGGAACTGCTACGGGAGGCCATCCATCCTGTGATATCCAATGATGTACAGGTAGTCCTCAATTTACTTCATTTAGTGACCATTTGAAGTTACAAGGTCATTGAAAAAAGTGACTTGAATATTTTTCACACTTAAAAGGCCATTGCAGCATTGTCACATGATCAAAAATCAGACTCTGGGCAATTCACTTATCTTTGTGACAGATTCAGTGTCCTGGGGTCATGTGATCCTCTTTGGCAACTGAGCAGGTGCACAACTTGGGGATCTTCCTGGACTCACAACTCCTGGCTTGGGGAGGTGTTTGCAGATTCATCTCGTGCGCCAATTGTGTCCTTTTCTGGACTAGGATGCATTGCACAAGGGGTCACACTTGCCTTGGTCACCTTGTTTGAATCTCTGCACTGGACCACTGACTAGAAGACTTCAACTGGTCCAGAACGCAGCAGTGCCCATAGTAATGGAAGCCCCTAGGTTGCCCCATGTAACATCTTTGTGGTGCGAACCGCACTGGATTCAGTTCTTTAAGGTGTAATTCAAGGTCATCACCTTTAACAGTATTACAGCAATATCAGACATATATACCACCTCACTGTGTTTTGTACCACTCTCAGTTTACAGTGTGAGCATATTGTCCCCAACAATCTGGGTCCTTATTTTACCGATTTCGGAATGATGGAAGGCTGAGTCAAGCTCGAGGCCTGTCAGGATCGGATTCCAGCCTGTGGGCAGAGTCATCTGCCAATACCGCATTCTAACCACTGAGCCAACAGGGCACCTGTCATTATTTTCTCACCTTTATTATTTCTCACCTCTCTCTGTTCTTCCAGGTCAGATAGGATGAGCACCCTCCTGGTCCCTTGCTTTAAATATTGCCATCTGATGGGTGTTAGGAAGGGAGCCTTGTCCGTTGCAAACCATTCCCTCTGAAACACTCTTCCCCCTGACGTTTGGCAGGTCTTTATCCTCTTGGTTTTCCATAAAGCAAAGAACAACTAGCTTTTCCCCTCAGCACTGGGATAAGAAGAGAGGACTGCACATCTGGTGAATTGAAACCAGGTTTTGCTTTTGTGCATTTGGTTTTAATACAGTCTTAAAGTTAATTATTGATTGGGAGCTGACCAGAGATTGTTATAACATGGGTGGCTATTTAAATATTTTAAATAAATCAGAAGAAGAAGAAATGAATGAATGAATGAATGAATGAATGAATGAATGAATGAATGAATGAATGAGCTAAGGCTACCCAGGCTAGCTGCAAGATGCTTGAGGCAAATGAAGGTGTATACATTCGTTTATCAAATTTATAGGCTGCTAATCCTGGGGAGGTTAACTTCTCCAATTTAACTCCTTTTATTTAACTTCTTGCAAGGAGTAAGATTACAAGTTTTGAGAAAGAATAGCACAAGAAATGAACATAATTAGTAATGTCTGGAGGCCTCGCTAACTTATAAACCAGTGGTTCCCAAAGTGGGTTGTACCGCCCCCCAGGGGGCGGTGGGAACCCTTAGGGGGGAGGTGAGAGGCAAGGGTGGCAACGGGGGCGGTGAGAGGGGCCAGGGGGGCGGTAGGTGGTTCGCCATGTTTTTGCATTTGAAGTTCCCTTGCGTTCCTCGTTCTTGTGTGCAGGGCAGCCCATTCTGAAAGAAATACAGACATTCATATGGTTTCTCTCCTATGTGAGTTCTCTGATGTTTCACCAGATCTGAATTCTTTTTTTTTAAATAATTTTTTTATTTTTTATCCATAATCATATACAATTCAATACACATACACCTTGAAATGTTACAATAAAATAGTTTTACATTGTAATAAATTATTCAAAAATCAATATCTTATTCAACACTTACATCAACTCTCATCAGTCTGTCTACTTTTTTTCATTATACTCCCCTCTCTATCTCCCTCTTCTCCTATTTTCTTACTCCTTCACTCCTCCTCTACTTCTCTCTACTCCTTCTCTTCCTCCCCTTCTACTTCCTCTTTCACCCTCTTTTACCTTTCCCTGAGTACTCTTTCTACTAACACATCTTGTATTTGACAGACTGATGATATAGTCTCAAATTTAAACTAGTCATAACTCTTCTGAAAAAAGAAATATTTTTCTATTATTATTATATTTTTATATATAATACTTTATTTTAGGTATATGCTGCAAAATCATTCCTCCACGCTAAGAAAAGAAAAAAAAAAGAAAAAAAGAATCTAATTTTGTCATCTGGGATATTCACCAATTAATTCCAAATTTCCCTTCCAAATTATTCGCTATTAGCTTAACTTCCCAAAATAATTATTGTTTCTTCTGCTTCTTAATTTTAAGCCATAGTGCTTCCCTCACTTCTTTAGTCTCTTTATTCGTCATTTATATTTATTATCCTCTATTCTATCAAAAAGCTAAATGCCCAGTTATACATTTCAAATTCTCACATTAATCATCAAACTTCTTTCTAAATTATTTCAGTGCAATTAAATATTCAACTCTTAAAAATGATAAATTTTTAAACTTTACACTTAAACAAATCTCATACATAATCATTATTTCTTCTTCATCTTTAACAATTAAATTCATTTCCAATATTTCATTTTTACTTCCTTCATCAATACAAATGTTTAATTGAATTAAATCAAAAAATTAATCTAACCTTTTAATTAATCTTTCATCCTCTTATATTTAAACAAATCAAAAAAGGGAAGAAAAAGAAAAGAGAAAGAGAAAAAGAAAAAATCCAAATCATTTAGTTTTTCAATTTTCAGCTTTATAAATTTAAAAATAACAGACAACAATATGCCTTTTTTAAACATTTCCCTTAAACTCTAATAGTCATATTTATCATTCATATTAATTATTGTTTTGTCTACATTAATCCAAATAATTCTTAAACAATGTTAACCTATAAAAAAGAGAAGAAAGGAAACAAAGAAGAGAGAGAGGAAAAAAAGTTTCTTAACTCCTAATGAAATAATTATAACCAATATAATTATATATTTAAAAAATAAAAATAAAAGAGAGAATTATCTCTATCATATTTTAACGCTCACATTCATTTCCTTTTGATTTCCCAACTACTTTCCTTTTCTATTTATATTTCCTCCAACACCATTTCCTTAACTTCTTAACTTTATGTATCTCAAAATCACCATCTGAACATGATAATTTTTAATATCTTTAATATCTTTATCTCTATTATCACTGTTAACCCCAGTGGAATCGTTATAAGTTTCAACATAATCATTAATCAACATTACATTTTCAATATTCTTTCCTTTTTCATCATCATGAATAATATTTTCATCAATCTTCATTTCTTCATCTGTTACCCTTTCCATTTCCACTTTCTCCTCCATTTGTGTTTCATTCTCTCCTTTCTCAGGTATTCCAATCCCAAAAAATCTTCTAAGATCTTTGAAAAGGTCTTTCAAAAATCCAGCCAATTCTTCGTAGTCTATTTCCTCCATATCTTTAAAGTCACAGTTCTCAAGTCCCAAGCTTAAGCAGATTCAATCTGTCATCAAAATTCGTTCAAAGATGCCACCAATCTTACTGATCACGAATCTTCATATCCCAAAGTCACAGATCACTGGTTTTCACAATCCAGTCAGTCATTAATAAAGATATATTTCACAGCCTTTTATGAGTTGCAAGTTATTTTAGTGGTTAAAAAACCAATTTCTTCTGTTCTTTTGTTGTTAACATCTGTTCATGTACATTCTTATCCAAATCAGACCAAACACTTTCTTTCAAAAAATAACCAATATGCTGTCTGTTTTAGGTTTCTTCAACTTTCGAAAAAGTTTTTCTTGTTCAAGGCCACAGCTGTCCAAACAACCATAAGAGTATTCCCATAACAGTAATTCTTCCAGCCACCAGATGGCACTCTCCAATCAAATTTCTCTGCTCTGTCCTTCCTGTTTTAATTTTCCGTTTTTAATCAGTTCCAATTTTCAAATTATTTCTTCCAAGTTTATTTTCCAAATTTCCTACACCTTTATCAAATCTTTGAAGCAAAATGCCACGTCTTTAGCAGTTGGGCTTTAGTTACAGACCCCTTTAATTTTGTTCCACCATTGTATCCGCATATTAGCAGCCGCTCCTTAATTTCTGGGCCTTTTGTCCCCCTTTTCAATTAGAACGTTTCTTTTAGTATTTTCTTTTGGCAATGTGACTCACCAGCCTCCATCTTCTTCAACTTCTCCAGCACATCACTTAAAATCTTCCTTCCTAGAAGTCTCCAATCGCCACTTCAACCTTAACGATGTGACCACAGCGGCTATGGACGACATTTAAAAGTCATCTTCCGGTCGCCACCGGTTGAGGAGACAAAGCCGGCTCACTGGGGGGTTTGCAACCCCCCAGTCCACCAGCAGGCGCTCCTCTTCTTCACCACCCCTCCAGGGTGGTCCTGACCGGACCAGGTCCCTGGACGGCGCAGATTCAGGGATTCCCCGCAGAGCGCGGGGAAACTCCGGAGCGCCGCTGCGTTGGCCATGCCTTCTCTCTACAGATCTGAATTCTGACTAAACTTTTCCCCACAATCCAGACACTCATATGGTTTTTCTCCTGTGTGAGTCCTATTGTGTATCACCAGGGCTGAACTGTTACTGAACCTTTTCCCACAATCCGGACACTCATACGGTTTTTCACCTGTGTGAGTCCTCTTGTGTCTCACCAAGCCAGATTTTCGATGGAAATCTTTTCCACAATCAGGACACTCATATGGTTTTTCTTCTGAGTGAGTCCTCTGGTGTGTTACTAGGTTGGCATTTTGACTGAACCTTTTCCCACAATCTGGACACTCATATGGTTTCTCTCCTGTGTGAGTCCTCTGGTGTTCCACCAGCTGGAAATTCCGAGAGAAACTTTTCCCACAATACAGACACTCATATGGTTTTTCTCCAGTGTGAGTCCTCTGGTGTATCACCAGGTTCGAATTCTGACTGAACCTTTTCCCACAATCTGGACACTCATATGGTTTCTCTCCTGTGTGAGTCCTCTGGTGTTTCACCAGCTGGGACTTCCGACAGAAACTTTTCCCACAATACAGACACCCATATGGTTTTTCTCCAGTGTGAGTCCTCTGGTGTGTCACTAGGTTGGAATTTTGACTGAACGTTTTCCCACAATCCGGACACTCATATGGTTTCTCTCCTGTGTGAATCCTCTGGTGTTCCACCAGCTGGGAATTCTGACTGAAACATTTCCCACAATACACACACTCATATGGTTTGTCTCCTGTGTGAGTCCTCTTATGTCTCACCAAGTCGGAATTTTGATGGAAATCTTTCCCGCAATCAGGACATTTATATGGTTTTTCTCCAGTGTGAGTCCTCTTCTTTATCGCCACATTGGTGTGCATGGTAAATCTTTTGTGACAATGGGAGCGCTGGTAGAGTTTCTCTTTGGTATGGGTCCTTCCACGAATCACGAGAGACCTGTTCCGAGTAAACCTTCTGAAGCACCCCAAATATCTGTATGGCTTTTCACAGACTGTTTCGACTTATGCATCAATCAGATGTGATCTGCAACCTGGGTTTTTCCCAATATAGGCAGTCTGTGGGGATTTTCCAACACTGATATTCTTGGATTCTTGAGGAGGCCAACAATGTTTCTGATCTCTTACCTGGTGGTTCTTTGATTCAAGCTACCTTTTCCTTCCACAAAGGCTTTTGTTAATTCCTGCCAGTTTTGCCTATCCACGGAATCTTTTTCTTCCCACTGACTTCCAGGTGTTCTTTACTGAGAAATTATCCTCCTTGACTTCTCATGTAACGTTTCCTTGAGTTCCAGATACTCTTTTATTCCAGCTGAAAGCTTTGTTCTCATAATTCTCTCCATTGCCTCTTATCAGCTGAAGAAGGAGAAAAGTTTTTAGACTTTCTGGAGGAAGTGGAAGATTTTGATTGATGGCTTCTTTTGCATTTTAAGGCTGCTTGTCATTGTCTGTTGTCCAGAGTGCTCTTCTTGGCATCCTCTTTGTCTGTAAGATTCATATTAATGAGTTAGTTTCATTATTGTTCAAAAATGACTGCATGATATGTGAAAACACCACATTATGATTTCTACTATGTTACAGAGCCCCAGACTACGACATCGAACATGCGAAGAAGTTAACTTCACGCCTAACATGGGCAGCCTCCAGCCCATACCCTCTCATCTTTCTTGGTTACCTAAATCTACCTCTTATCAAATGGTCCCTCAGCGCATGTACAACAGAACCTATACGTTCAACCCTGTACAATGCTGTAACAAATCTAGGACTGGATCAACTTGTATCCAACAACACTAGACTCAAAAACTGCCTTGATCTCATCTTCTGTAACAGTTGAAACTCAATTTATGGATTACAAATAAAAGAACCATTTTTCCAACAGTGATCACAGTATGATTGACTTCAATCTCAATATACACCCTTACAAAAATCCACAAAATGACAGAATCCACAGTTATAATTTCAAAAAAGTTAACTTTGATCTCATAAACACCGACCTCTCATCTCTTGATTGGCAAACCCTATTCACTGACTGCAACACTGCTGAAGACCACTACAACATTTTCTTACGTCAAGTCAAAAGAGTCATTAAACTATACGTATCACAAATAATTCCCCAAAACAGGAAAAACAAACTACCCATAACAATAAGAAAGCTCCAAGCAAAAAAAAAATCTCTGGCGAAAAAACAAAACGGGCCACAAAACCAACTACAAAAACCGATACAAAAACTTATGCAAACAAATAAAGACTGAATGCACAAATTATCATATCAAACAAGAGGAAAACCTCCTGCACACAAAATCCAACCGGGCATTCTACAATTTCGTAAACAACAAACTTAAAGTGACGAGAACTATCCCACCCCAAAAAGGACCTAACAATAAAGACTGCAATGATGATACCGACAAAGCCAACCTCTTCAACACATTCTTTAGTTCAGTCTTTGTAAACAGCAACAACTCATGTCCAATATTTCCTAGTAGAACCACAAACAATTACAACGATCTAATACAAACCGACTTTACAGAAGACAAAGTTAGAAAGGCTCTACATAACCTAAAACCATCTCTATCCATCAGGCCAAATGGACTATGTGCCTACTTCTTAAAAAAACTTTCCAATGTCCTATCAGAACCTCTAAGCAAAATTTTTGACATACCGTATTTTTCGGAGTATAAGATGCACCTTTTTACCCCCCAAGAGAGGGTGAAAACTTGG